>OX589605.1:31502820-32102820 GCA_951329385.1 Polia nebulosa | reverse complement strand
TGCACAATGAGAGGCAATTGTATTCGCGCTCCGAGTGCGCCATTACATTATACGCCACGCGAGACGCTAGCGAGCCGCGTGGAACCATCGCGGCGCACTTGCGACACTTAGCGACGAGGCGCCTACACAGTCCCACACAGCTACACTCGTACACTTACCTCTTGTGTCGTACAAACTAATTTGTGCGACAAACGAAGAGCGCGCAAACACGACGCTCATTAAAAAGTATTTACCTCGGACGCGGAAGGCACGCAGGCGGTGCGAGGGCTGCTTCCTAAACGTTGTGCGAGCGATCTAAGCTGAAGTCTGTCTGGTTACAGCAGTGCAACTGTGGCGCGATTGTGGCGCGACTGCGGGGCCACCTCGTCTCGTAGGAGTTCAGCGGTAAAAAGCAGGCGCAGAGGTTAAATACACGTACACGTGATATTATGTATTATACCAATACGTTGTGGTTTGTGGTCGTAGAAATAAACAACAGTAGCCGCCGTATCTAGATCAGAGAGTACCACCAGGTAGGTACACCTAACTGCGAGTTGTAATGTTGCGATTAGTTGACGCAGAACTGAGAACAACAAAGCGCACACACGCACACAGGTGGCTGTTGCGGCAACTGTAACATTCACGTTTATTACCAAGTTGTCAATTAGTAAACAGATAATAAATATGTACGTGGCACATAACGTAACAACGTCAGCATAGTGTCCCGGTGGGCCGCTACAATGGACGGACCTCAATACAATTCAATCATTTATTCAGTGAAAAGGTCCCACCATACATTTTTGCGCGTCATACTGAAATAACGGATGGACTTTAGCTATAAACTACAGAACACCCTTGGGAGAGAAACAGAATCGGAAGGATGATCGATTTAATAACCGGACTTTGTGAAATAAACATTTGTACTCCCAGTGGACACAGAACAAACAAATCATCTTGTTTCAATTATTCACACATGAATAATTTACTGCGGCAAAGTGAAATCATCACACGTGTAGAGTGAACGTGAGGCTCACGCCAGGTGAGACTTGTGTGAGCGGCGTCACACGGTGCGCGCCCACGCCCGCCACGCCGCGCTGGCTTCATGCGGACCTAAGAGTCAATAACTAAAGATTCAATAACTTGGCGCTGCCGACAACATAGAATCGAAAGAGCCCGAAAACTAATATTTCTCGTGGCCCCGGTAAATTTACCGGATATCCGGCTCGATGGCGAGGTCCTGGAGCCCGGTCGAGCGTGAAATTATATAATACGGATAGTGGACCGAGCACCTACCTATGTTCATTTGTGCTACGTTTACAGTTTACGGTACAAGCGCGGGGCTCACGCCCACATCGCAAGGTAGGGTGAGCAGTAATAATATCAAAGGACTAGCTGCCGCCCGCGGCTCCACTCCGGGGAATTAGTACTGCCCACCCTTAGAAATGCATTATCCTGAAGTATAAAGCTATATTACTATAAAGTTTAATCAAATTACGTTCAGTAGTTTTTACGTAAGAGTAAAAAACATAAATCCATCCATCCTCACAAAGTGCATAACATTCAGTAGGATTAGAAGGATCTTATGATAACATGATGTATGACTCGTGTCCTTCACACTTCACCAGTGCTCCGAGCATATTAGAAGGATCTTATGATAACATGATGTATGACTCGTGTCCTTTACACTTCACCAGTGCACCGAGCATAATTATTATCTTTTCCTTATGTTTTGGGTACAGTTCAAGCTCAGAAGGTCAAGAGATACTCTTGAGTCTCATCTCGTTCAAACCTAAGTTCAACGCCCACACTATAAGAAACGTTTTCATCACGAATTTTCAAGGCAGAAGCGAGTTTTGCTGAACTCTTTTCAAGAGATCCCAAGTCCTGTGATGTGAGGGGGTAGGAGGCCTAAGTGTGGGGGGGGGAGCACAACTACACAATATATCTGTGCGGGCGTTTAAAAACTTTGTGCTCTATAACAGAAGTGTTTGCAAAGTTCGCGGTGTGAAGTGCGGCCGGCTGGCGGCGCGCGGCGGCCAGGGCTGCGAGCCGCGCTCCGCACTTAGGGTTTTCATATTATTCTTTGAGTTTACCCATTTACATCTCGTGTTTATCAGTAGTCGGCCACATTCGATACGTGCGCGTGTAACTGAAAACGAGAAGGTATCGCATCTGCGCTCACTTCGATGACCCAGATATGAACTTTCCGCTGTCTCTATGACTGTTTGCTTTTATTTCTTTCCATCTTTCTTTACGTAAATAACTGCAAAAGCAGCAGAATATGGGACGACATCCCATTTTCTGCAGCTTTTGTAGTTTTTGCTGAGACAAATTCAGTGTCTGAATTAATTTAAAGACAGTGTGGTAACACGTTTTGCAATCTGACAGTCCGTAGGACTTTTCCGCCGAGATCTGGACCTACCTCACCTGCTCACACACTCAACGTAAACAAAATGAACCCGCATTTTGTTTACGTTGAGTGTATACGTTTAATTAATGTCTACGGTTTTTCTTTTCTCTATAATTTTAAAACGCGTACCGGTAAACCGGTAACGGTAGTAAGAACAATAGTTTGAACACAACGCAAGCCGGCCGCTCCTACAGGCTACAGCGCCGAGCAGTTTCACCTACAGGCTACAGCGCCGAGCACCGGTCGTGGTCGGGTCGGGGCAGAGTGCAGCACGTTCTTACGTTCTCATGAAACGACTCTTTGTTGCAGTTCCTGCAGCCCTAAGACAGCGCAGTGGTGGCGCGAAGTTATTGCTGACGTGCACAGCTGCCCCTCTCTGAGCCACTATCCTTCGCACCTTCTATAAACCCTACCATCACTTAATATAAGGGTGATATTCCCTTGCAGAGGGCACAATGCAAAGCGACGATATTAATGAATTTCCTCCGCTCCCTGACACACCTCGGTAAACTTGGTGGCAAGTTAAATGGATATAGTTTTCATTCGATATGCTTTTCAGTATAGTATCGAAGTTAGCGCGAGAAGTGATTGTCTAATTTACTGAAGACACTTGTTTAATGTTCGCGAAGACTTCCACGGGCTTCGAGTTAATAACAAAGGTTGTGGGCTTTGGAAGTTGAAGCTAGTGCCACTATAATGTCACGTTTGATCACACGAACAGAGGAACGTGAAAGAACGGTTTAAAGCGCTTTATGGAACAAAACCTGTCTTTGAGCGCATTGACTCGCTGTCCGACACTCGTCAGCAGTGCGGAGTGCGCATGCGCCGCGATAGAGCCGCTCATTCATCAGCTATTGTCCCGCTACCCGCTTCTGCTTACCGTAGACAAAGTGCTTCATACCTCAACTGAGAGTAATGCAACGCCAGCGAACACTCGCATCCACCGGCCGCCAGGTATTCATAGGCAAGTTTAAGAAAGCTGAGTGTAGAACCCGAGTGTTGTTCCTCGAGATACAGCACACGTAATATTAATATTACGCAAGAGCGAGTCTTCACAGACCCCGTGTGTAGCGCTACAGATGTGCTCTCACCCCCCCCCCCCCCCCGCCCCTCACCCTGCCCCGCTGACATGAGCGCTTGGAGGAAGGGGAGGTAATGTTTAGCCATAATTGTAAAACGTTGTCTTAATTAAAAGTGTGTTCGTTGAGTTTGAGGTGTCGACCCTCGTTAGTTTGGCACTATGTGTACGAGTATGTTGTTCGCTGGCGAGCATGCGGCAGTGCCCACCGCGCGAATAGTGACGATACACACTTATATATTTTCTTTCACCGCATCGAACCGCATCACCCGCACACCAGCTCTCTCCAGTTTATTATTTTTTCAATTTCAGTTGCCTAGTTAGTGTTGGAACTTTGTAACGTGATTAAAAAACCGCGCGGAGGCTTGCGCTACTCAAAGTTGAGTTAAAAAACCGGTTCGTTTAAGTACACTTTTTAGTGTTTCAGTTTTACGTTCGAGCACAGTGAGAATGTTAATGACTTGCTTCGTTGGTAACGTAGTTGACGCTCCGCTTAGCGCTGACTAGTGTTGCCCAAAATCGGTCTTGGTCTTGCAGTCTTGGTCTTGTTCTTGCATTTTCGCAAGACCAAGACCAAGACCAAGACCGCCTTATTGTAGCAAGACCAAGACCAAGACTGAACCCTGCAAGACTTGAGCAAGACAAGACTTAAGCCTGCAAGACTCTTGCGTCTTGCAGTTAAGACAAACTGAGATTTGGGCGTTATTAAGTAGGTATTTGGATTCAATCCCGATTTTGAGAGACGTTCCCCAGTATCAAAACCGTAGGTATCGTCATAACACTAAACTAAGGGCTGCAGTTGTATCTGCAGTTGGCAACGTGCCGCTCGTCTGAAAGAACCCTAAAAGGTATGTATTGATTAGGTAGGTAAGTACTTATTATGTTTCAACTATTTATTAAGTAGGTAGCGTGTTAATACTCACAAATCTTTTCCCATCATCCCATGTGATAAAATGTACCTAGAATAACTTTCTAGCAAAGTTCATACCTTGTAGGTATAATATATTATGCTTGTTTATGTCTTATGTGCAGATCTAACGTTAGTACTCGTAGGTTGGTATGTGCTTAAAATTATAGCCAACAAAATTATATAAACATTATGTAGGTACCTACTTATGTTTCAAAGTTTATATTATTCTTCTATTCAGCAAAATTTAAAACTAACAGCGAGTCGAGTAGGTCTAGTAACAGTTTCTACGGCAGCCAATGTTATGGTACAGACGCCAGCACATCAAGCTACTACAATCTGTCAAATTTCTTTAACAGATTTTCAACTTTATCGCTAAAGAATTAAGGTTCAATGTTGATTGGGAAAAGGTGACGTTCTGCGAATAAACTGTTGGTCGGTCGGTGTATTATATACCTACTTATCTGATAATTTACCGACATAGACGTCGCGGTTTGCAACAAGTATATCACTGCATTTGACACTGTTTGAGCGCCGCATTCGCCGTCAAAGAGTACGGACAGAGGCACATAAAATTGTTACCTATTTTGGTAGGGTTGGTACAGGAGGATAAAATTAAATGACCTTGAAGATGTCTCAGCAGTAAGAAGGTATAAATTGAATGCTCTGATTTTCTTGTATAAATACATTCACACACTGGCTCGAATTCGAACATTACAGCGTTTAAAGCTGTCGGGCGAGATGATAATTAATAACTAAGTAGGTATTGCATCTATTGAATTGCGAATATTTTGATTTCGAAATAATCATTGTTAATATCGGTAAATGATAGATAGTGAGTGATATACCTAGGTACTAAAATGTGAGCAGCAAGATTGGAAATTGATATTCAAAGGTCGAGGAATGAGTTTGACCTTGAAAAAGTCATTTTTTTTTAATAATTCCTCGACCTTTATGAACTTGGAGGGTTGTATTGATGATTTTGATGATTATAATTCTGCAACTACATACGTCTTACAGCGCGAATCATAATCTAAAATCTAAACTAAGTGTTCAATAAATAGCAATAGGCTAATAGGTATTTGCAAGACTTGCAAGACTTGCGAGACTCTTGCTGCAAGACCAAGACCAAGACCAAGACTGAGAGCGCAATACCAAGACCAAGACCAAGACCAGGTGTATTGACGCAAGACCAAGACCAAGACTGGCCTAAGTCTCGTCTTGGTCTTGCATTTGGGCAACACTAGCGCTGACTGAACACGCACTCACTGCACTAACTGCACTAACTGCATAACTGCACGTTCAAATCATCAGCTGGTAGCGAGTTCCTGGAGTGAGGGAGAGCTGAGGAATATTTGAGTGCAATCAGTTTCCGTCAGACCAGTCAAAGACGCAATCAGCAGTAATTTTCAAACACAGTCTGGCGCGGACTCGCTGCTCACAGCTCACCGCTTGTCACTCGCCGCTCGCCGGTCACTTCTCGCTCTAAATCAATACAATATTATTGTTCGTTGATAAAACGCCTTTCGTTAATTGCGAAAACCAAATTGGATTTATTTTGAAGACATAATGGGATATCGAGTAAGTCGTTACCGGCGGCGACGGCTCGTGAATATGAAACGTGTCGCGGCGCGCGGGCTCGCTCGCGCCTGCGAGTGACGTAACACACGCTGACGACGTGCCACACGCTGATGTCGTGACACACGCTGACGACAATCACAATTGGCACGTCGTTGACGCCATAAAGCCCCACTGACGTGGCCACACACACAGCACGGGTGCGCACTGCCTACCTAGGCAGATGAA
Organism: Polia nebulosa; assembly: GCA_951329385.1. Taxonomy (NCBI): domain Eukaryota; kingdom Metazoa; phylum Arthropoda; class Insecta; order Lepidoptera; family Noctuidae; genus Polia; species Polia nebulosa. The sequence continues at coordinate 32,096,640 of OX589605.1, read as the reverse complement.
CGTGACCCCGTTCTACATTATTCTGCGTACGCTCGTTCTAGAAGAAATAAGTTAACTCCACAATAATTTTGCGGTACGAACTAATATCCTACAACGGAGAAACTAAACCCTGCGTGGTCGGGCTGAGGCTACGCGAGCTATTGTTTTGCTCTCATTGCACCGCGTGCATGAGCCCAGCCGCTTCCAAAAAAAGTGCAAAATAACTTTAATTTCGGAAGTCGGTGTCAAAAAACGAAGACACAAAATAGGAACACCGACTTCCGAAATTAAAGTTATTTTGCACTTTTTTTGGAAGTCGGTTCTATTTTTTTGTAAAAAGTTATGTTCCAAGTTAATGGAAGGCGGTTTAGTGCTTTCAAAAATTCTGTAAAATTATTTTGTTAATTTGAAATACATTAATGTAATAACAGTAACCTGTAACTTACTCATAACTACTGTCATTTATTTATTTAAAACATAAGTTAACAGTGCTTACGACCAAATCATTTCAAAGGATAACCGTTAGAGGCAAACCACACGGGCGGTGCGGCGCCGCACCGCAAGCCATTTCGCCGCGCTGGCGACCACACGGGCAGAGCGGCGTCGCAACGTTCTACGGAGCCGCGGCGGCGCCGCAGCGGCGGCAAAATGAGGGGTTGCCCATCGCTACGCGACAGTCTGTAATAACAATGGATCGGGAAAGACGTGTGCTGCTGCTCTTATTACTTCGCCACCGAAGAAATCGACGTAGAATCATACGAAAACACTGGATCAGTCCATTTATAGCCTTGAGGAATAGTGACGGACTTTTTTTCTTTAAAGAATATCAAGAGTTGGTTTTAGACGAAAAGAGGTTTTACAATTTTTTTCGAATGAGTGTATCCAATTTTGAAGGTTTATTGCAATCCTTAGAGCCACATATCGGGAAACAGTATACTAATATGAGGAATCCAGTGGAGCCAATAGAAATGATGGGAATCACTTTGAGGTAAGTAATGAAAATCTTTTATTTTTTCCACTTGCTTTATTCTCGAGTTAAGTACAAATGGTGTAACACACACGACTTTGTTTTATATATTATAATAGATTTTCAAATCAACTTCAGGGCAATATTATCAATTACAAGCTTGCCTAATCATATTCAATCTCTTCGCTATTTTAAGACACTTCAGAACCTTGATTTGGAGATTGAAATACATCAGAATTTGAGTTTATTGAACTGTACGTACCCGTACTTTGGTAATTTCGGGTTTGATACCCGTGTGATAATTGCTCTTCAAACGCAAAGGACGAATGTGGAGTCGTTTGTCCATAGCGATAGCAATTGAATACCTTTTGTTTTACATCGAGATTTTTACCACCATAAGGACGCATAACATGTTTGCTTAATCCAAAAGCTTCGTCACCCACTAACACATATGGGATTGGTCTATTAAAACCACATAGTGGCTGGGAATCAGGCAATGGCAGCTTCTCGCAAATCATTAACTCGTACAGTTTTGAGTTTTGAAAAACAGTTGAATCGCACTCTTTTCCGTATGCGCCAATGTCGACAAAAGTAAATTTATAGTTAGAGTCTACAACAGCCAGCAACACCATAGAAAAAAAAGATTTATAATTAAAAAAGAGGGAGCCACTATTAGCAGGATTACACATGCGTATATGCTTTCCGTCAATGGCCCCGATGCAATGAGGAAAATTTGTTCTGACATCAAAATCATATGCTATTTTTTGGAATCAGGCTGTTGTCAGTTCAGGGATGTTGTCACGAAGAAGATGTTTCCATATAGCTTCGCATACTCTCAATATCATACATGCAATCGTAGATTTCCCCCGTTTAAATTTGAATTCTAAATCTTGAATCGTATTTCCGCTTCCTAGGTACCTGTAACAAAAACATTTTAAGATTATTAAATAAAAGATATATAAAACAGTACTCACTCAGGGGTAGATGCTTTAAAAAATATATATGTTTTTGAATCACCCCTTGAAAGTGACCACATACTGGTGTTAGTTTGTAGTCACTGTTTAGAGGTGATTCAAATACATTTTATTTTTCCCAAAAAAATATGATTCGAAATAAGAAAAAAATATTTTGCCTTCTCATGCATAATCCGCAATCAGTCTGGGAGTGCTAATTTTTTTTTCCTATTTGACCGACGACCCATGTTTATTCGGCAATATTTTCCCTTATATTTATGAAATGCATTTCTGAAGTTTTCGATTTAAGGCTCTAGTTACGCATCTATAGGATCTTAAAAAAAAAGACGCGATAAACCTACAAATATACATTTAATATTTGATTTTCATTTCAGGTAATACTGTTGTGAAAAAGTGGAAAAATGTCAAGGACACCTTTTTCAAACATTTAAAAAAAATTAAAGAAGCCTCGAGATCCGGCTCAGCCGCTAAAAAGCTTACAAAATATCATTATTACTATCAGCTATTATTTTTAACCAAAATAGCACAGAATGCCACGGACGATAGTTTAAACTTAGCTGATGAATCGACCATGAGTTCTACAGATGATGTGCCTGTACCTGGGCCGTCCCGCTATGTTCCTGTCACCCGGAAGAGAACATTACAATTGGATGATTTTGAAAAAGATACATTAGATGCATTAAAAGCTCCTAAGGAGAAGAAGAATCGCCACTTGTCCTTTCTTAAAGGCATACTGCCGTCTATAGAAGATTTTACCGAACTTCAGACCCTCACTTTCCAAAGTAAAGTTTTACAACTAATCACGGAAATGCGCTATGGACAAACGACTCCACATTCGTCCCTTGCGTTTGAAGAGCAATTATCACACGGGTACTCAAATTCTGATGTATTTCAATCTCCAAATCAAGGTTCTGAAGTGTCTCAAAATAGCGAAGAGATTGAATATGATTTTGCAAGCTTGTAAGTGATAATATTGCCCTGAAGTTGATTTGAAAATCTATTATAATATATAAAACAAAGTCGTGTGTGTTACACCATTTTTACTTAACTCGAGAATAAAGCAAGTGGAAAAAATAAAAGATTTTCATTACTTACCTCAAAGTGATTCCCATCATTTCTATTGGCTCCACTGGATTCCTCATATTAGTATACTGTTTCCCGATATGTGGCTCTAAGGATTGCAATAAACCTTCAAAATTGGATACACTCATTCGAAAAAAATTGTAAAACCTCTTTTCGTCTAAAACCAACTCTTGATATTCTTTAAAGAAAAAAAGTCCGTCACTATTCCTCAAGGCTATAAATGGACTGATCCAGTGTTTTCGTATGATTCTACGTCGATTTCTTCGGTGGCGAAGTAATAAGAGCAGCAGCACACGTCTTTCCCGATCCATTGTTATTACAGACTGTCGCGTAGCGATGGGCAACCCCTCATTTTGCCGCCGCTGCGGCGCCGCCGCGGCTCCGTAGAACGTTGCGACGCCGCTCTGCCCGTGTGGTCGCCAGCGCGGCGAAATGGCTTGCGGTGCGGCGCCGCACCGCCCGTGTGGTTTGCCTCTTATAACCGAGCGAAGCTCGTCTTGTAGCTGCTCGTAGCGCTCGTAGCGGATCGTAGCGCTCGAAGCGGCCTGTGGCGATCTCGTAGCGAGGGATTAAATTATTACAATAACATTATCTTCAAAACATTACAAAGAACGCATTACTTTTATTGTTTAGAACATGATGTACATTTGCGCGCGCCGCTCGGGGCATGTTACGTTTCAAAAGTATCAACTTGTTAATTATTACATAACATAAGCATTATGTTAGACTAGCATTTCGTATAACGCATATTGTAGCACTACTTAAATAAGCTTTCATCTGTACATTAAAGTTAACTTAGTTTATAGCCTTCTGCGAATGGGAGGACTGTATCTCTAATACAATCTGTCTAGCCTTTTTCCCTACTATTTTTGGGTCAGCTTCCAGTCTAACCGGATGCAGCTGAATACCAGTATTTTCCATGAAGCGACTGCCTATCTGACCTCCACAATCCAGTTACTGGGTAATATGATACCCCTTGGTAAGATTTTTGGGCTTCTGACGACCCGTAACGTGCTTTCCGAGGCACGGAGGACAAGACAAGACTTTTATTTGTAGAAACATAAGTTTACATAAAAGGAATGCAGGTTGTTTATAAACAAAAAAGATCCGTCATGTTCGGCCTTTTTGGCATACAAAATTACAGAAAGGTCATTCACAAAGTTAAAATTATTATAAAAATTGTTATATAAACTGTAATTAAATTCGGAGGAGTCCGGGTTAGGAGTCTCGGTATGTAAAGATGGTAACCCATCCATGGACCAACCCCAGCAAACGTAGCTTAACCTGACGGATCAACCCCTGCGGCTGTTATTACTTTATCTCTAATATTTTTATTATTTTAGTGTATAAAGGAAAGCAGCTACAACTAAGATGTGTTATAAATAAGATCAGATCGTAAAGCGAGCAAAATCACCGCACTCGGCAGGAGGTGCGAGGCGTGGAGACAGCTGCCGGTACACGAGGCGCGAGGACAGCTGCTGGCACAGACGAGGTGCGAGGACAGCTGGCACATGAGGCGAAAGGACAGCTGGCACATGAGGCGCGGGGACAGGTGCCAGCACACGAGCTGCGAGGATAGCTGCGCACATGAGGTGCGAGGACAGCTGGCACATGAGGCGAAAGGACAGCTGGCACACGAGGCGCGAAGACAGCTGGCACATGAGGTGCGAGGACAGCTGCTGGCACACTAGGCGCGAGGACAGCTGGCACATGAGGCGAAAGGACAGCTGGCACACGAGCTGCAAAGACAGCTGCGCACATGAGGTGCGAGGACAGCTGGCACATGAGGCGAAAGGACAGCTGGCACACGAGGCGCGAAGACAGCTGGCACATGAGGTGCGAGGACAGCTGCTGACACACGAGGCGCGAGGACAGCCGGCACATGAGGCGCGAGGACAGCTGGCGGCATATGTAGCGCGAGGATAGCTGCCGGCACACGAGGTGCGAGGATAATCTGCTCACGTGGCGCGAGGACAGCTGGTGGCATATGTAGCGCGAAGACAGCTGCCGGCACACGAGGTGCGAGGACAGCCTGCACACGAGGTGCGAGGACAGCCTGCACACGTGGCGCGAGGATAGCTGCCGGCATACGAGGTGCGAGGACAGTCTGCTCACGTGGCGCGAGGACAGCTGGCGGCATATGTGACGCGAGGATAGCTGCTGGCACACGAGGTGCGAAGACAACTTGCTCACGTGGCGCGAGGACAGCTGGCGGCATATGCGGCGCGAGGACAGCTGCCGGCACACGAGGTGTGAGGACAACCTGCTCACGTGGTGCGAGGACAGCTGCCGGCACACGAGGTGCGAGGACAACCTGCTCACGTGGTGCGAAGACAGCTGCTGGCACACGAGGTGCGAGGACAGTCTGCTCACGTGGCGCGAAGACAGCTGGCGGCATATGTGGCGCGAGGATAGCTGCCGGCACACGAGGTGCGAGGACAACCTGCTCACGTGGTGCGAGGACAGCTGCTGGCACACGAGGTGCGAGGACAGTCTGCTCACGTGGCGCGAAGACAGCTGGCGGCATATGTGGCGCGAGGATAGCTGCCGGCACACGAGGTGCGAGGACAACCTGCTCACGTGGCGTGAGGACAACTGGCGGCTTATGTGGCGTGAGGACAGCTGCCGGCACACGAGGTTGAGGACAGCCTGCACACGTGGCGCGAGGACAGCTGCCGGCACACGAGGTGCGAGGACAGTCTGCTCACGTGGCGCGAGGACAGCTGGCGGCATATGTGACGCGAGGATAGCTGCTGGCACACGAGGTGCGAAGACAACTTGCTCACGTGGCGCGAGGACAGCTGGCGGCATATGCGGCGCGAGGACAGCTGCCGGCACACGAGGTGTGAGGACAACCTGCTCACGTGGTGCGAGGACAGCTGCCGGCACACGAGGTGCGAGGACAACCTGCTCACGTGGTGCGAAGACAGCTGCTGGCACACGAGGTGCGAGGACAGTCTGCTCACGTGGCGCGAAGACAGCTGGCGGCATATGTGGCGCGAGGATAGCTGCCGGCACACGAGGTGCGAGGACAACCTGCTCACGTGGCGTGAGGACAACTGGCGGCTTATGTGGCGTGAGGACAGCTGCCGGCACACGAGGTTGAGGACAGCCTGCACACGTGGCGCGAGGACAGCTGCCGGCACACGAGGTGCGAGGACAGTCTGCTCACGTGGCGCGAGGACAGCTGGCGGCATATGTGACGCGAGGATAGCTGCTGGCACACGAGGTGCGAAGACAACTTGCTCACGTGGCGCGAGGACAGCTGGCGGCATATGCGGCGCGAGGACAGCTGCCGGCACACGAGGTGTGAGGACAACCTGCTCACGTGGTGCGAGGACAGCTGCCGGCACACGAGGTGCGAGGACAACCTGCTCACGTGGTGCGAAGACAGCTGCTGGCACACGAGGTGCGAGGACAGTCTGCTCACGTGGCGCGAAGACAGCTGGCGGCATATGTGGCGCGAGGATAGCTGCCGGCACACGAGGTGCGAGGACAACCTGCTCACGTGGCGTGAGGACAACTGGCGGCTTATGTGGCGTGAGGACAGCTGCCGGCACACGAGGTTGAGGACAGCCTGCACACGTGGCGCGAGGACAGCTGCCGGCACACGAGGTGCGAGGACAACCTGCTCACGTGGCGTGAGGACAACTGGCGGCTTATGTGGCGTGAGGACAGCTGCCGGCACACGAGGTTGAGGACAGCCTGCACACGTGGCGCGAGGACAGCTGCCGGCACACGAGGCGCGAGGACAGCTCCCGGCACACGAGGCACATTGAAAGTTTATAGTTTCAGTACTAAGGCATCATGAAAATAAATAAGTAATGTTACGAGAATGGCAAAATTATATTTTTATCGTTAAAATAGCTTTAAAAATAAACGTTGTTAAATATAGTAACTTGTACGACACGATGGTATATTGTGGCAATAAAAGCTGAAGGAATAGATGTCTGTTCAAAGAAATAAAGAAAGTGGGACATAAGTGGCCTGCGATTTGAGCACTGCGCACTGGAGGGTCATTACATTACACGTCACAACTATTATCTTGACTAGTGACGTCACTTTACACTGTCCTGCGCTACATTTCACACTAATATTATGAAGGTATGAATATATGTGTTTGTGCGTGGGTGTGTAGACGGAGGAGTAGCTACTCCTTCACGCTCAAACAGCTGAACGGATTTGGATGAAATGTGGTTACAGCCCCCCTAGCCATATTACTGCCATGTTACTATTCTTCATCGTTTACGCTAACACTTAGTACAAAATGTATGGCAATGACATTACCTGCAATAAGTCACGTGACACTTATCAACGCTGGTAATGTCATTGCCATACATTTTGTACTAAGCGTTAGCGTAAGCAATTATAGAAAAGTAATATGGTTAGGGGGGCGGACAAAACCGCGAGCGGCAGTTAGGCTTCTACATTTTCGTAATAACATAAATCCTTAAACATTCTACGTGAAATGAATACAAAACTGTATTGGTTAATTGGCTGAATTATAGCCAAATGAAAAGCGAAGGTTTGAATAAATTAAATTCCCTTAGTTTAGCGATTGTAGCGAGTGAACTGTTTTAATGTTCAGTGAATGAGCGCGTTTCAGTCGAGTGAACGAGTGAACGAGGTGCGAGCCGCCGCGGTGGGCTACATCTGCATAATGTGCTCGTTAGGCCGCGCTAACGTTGTGGTGACTTCTTGTACTAACTGATAATCGACTCTTACCTGAAGATAATCTTCTTTAATTGACTATCACTGAGGAAAGTCCGTTCCGAAAGCGAGCTGCGTACTTGCGTAACAAACGCAAGTACGCAACTCGCTTTCAAAGCCCTCGTTTTTTTTCTCTACATAGACCGCACCCGATAGTACCTATGCGGTCAATAATAGTGCTCGAGGAGCGGGCGCTGCACAGTACACCACAGCGGTCCAGCACTGATAGTACACCGCAGTGGTGCAGCACTGATAGTACACCGCAGCAGTGAAGCACTGATAGTACACCGCAGCGCTGCAGCACAACTTAATTGCGCTGTCTTCTCAGAGCGCCTTTATCTGCAGATAACAGTACTAATGTTGCTACTCCTCTTTTGGCTACTCACAATATGCGCGGATACTTTTATTAAAAGTTATTCTTTCCTGCACAAAGTCAACCAGCGAACTTTGATATTTTCATTTTAAGATGGCAAGAAAATATATTGTTTATGAAAAATGTGATAGAACAAGTCATTACTCATCTCTGCGCGCTAACAAGAAGACAGCGTTGACAGACACGACTACACAGTGACGCGTCACGACTCAGCCAGGACCGAGGCAGAGCGAGGCGAGGCAGCGAGGCGGTGAGGCGTGAGGCGTGAGACGAGGCGCGAGCCAGCGCGGTGGAGGCGACGCTCGTGTTTACTTCATTTAAACGGCGCGAGTCGCGTCTCGGCGCGCTTTTCTATGTGACACCCGCCGCACCGCGCGCCGCTTAGAGCCTACACTATTTGTTTGCTACACTTAGAGCCGACACTATTTATTTGCACACACAGTTCAGCAGCCACAAAAAGTGCGGTAAGTACTGAGGATTTGCGTTTCCAGCGCTTGAGCTGTAGCGCGAAGGTATACGCAGGAAAATGTCCCAGCGCCAGAGGTACTTTACTGAACTGATACATTAAACAAAAAAACTATGAGGGAACAAGTCCGGGCCCCGCGCCGGGGGCCCCAGGCCCCGGCGTGACTGCTCGCTGTGTTAAGACCGCAGATTTGTTACGCGGATAAGTAGCATATTATTTACGAGTGTTTGTGCCGACTCTTGTTGTTTATCCATACATGGGAAGAGTTCAATGGCACGAACATGTTGGTCTACGGTTGACAACACGGTTGGCAGAGGCTGAGCGTTCGGCTGCTACGCTGCATGTCGCGGTTTCGATTCCCACACGGAAAAAGTATTTATATGGTATTGTGTATGTGAGTTTACATTTTTGTGAACGCACCCACGATACAAAAGCAATTACTAGTGCAGGGCTACCTTTGATTTAAAAAAAAAAGAAAGGCCCTCCGGGAGTGTCGACAGAAGTGAAAACTTGAACAAAACAGCCCAATAAAGAAGTTTTCACTTCAATAAAACAAAAAAAAATACCTCTAATTCTAATAAATAGAACAGATTAGTAAGGTCCGTCCAGCTTGTAGAAGAACTTGTCGAATGTGTCCATCTATTTTAGGATGTATGCGGGTGCACCGGGCGCTCGCGTGCATCACAGGCGTCTCCAGGCCCGCACCCAACCCGCACTCGGCTCGCACCCGGCCCGCACCCGGACTGCACCGCCGCCCCCTCAGGAGACCTCATTGGTTTTTAAGGTTCCGTACCCGAAGGGTCCAAACGGAGCCCTATTTCTTTCACTCAGGTGTCCGTCTGTCCGTCTGTCTGCACGCAATTTGCCGGTTTTTTAACCGACTTCGAAAAAGGAGGAGATTCTATGTTCGTCTGTATATGTTTTTTTTTATGTTGGTCCACCGATTTCTCTGTTAGTTGTAGACCGATTTTCAAAAATATGTTTTTATCCGAAAGAATATACCCTACTCCCGAGGTGGTTCCATATAAATTTTATCGAAATTGCTTCAGCGCTTTTTGAATAACTGAACAAAAACGTAAAATATATATACATAAATGACGTTTTGGTTGCCTCCAATTACGAGTATGTTTAAATGCCACGTTAGTTCTGGGGTATAACAACTAAAAAGTGAAAAATAAAAGAATTTCGTGTCAAATAACGAAGAAATAAATACAAACACCTACTTCCGAAATTGAAGTTTTTTTAAATTTTTAGTGTATTTTCTTTTTTTTTCATTTGTTGTTCGAGGAACACACGTAGAACAACTGTTTGTCACTACTAGCACTCAGATTACCGACACATTTATGGCAGTGGTGATGAGTGTGGTGTGTGTGACAGTGAGTGTGAGTGAGTGACTAATAAAATCAGCGGTTCATTACATTTTGGTAGAGTAGGGATTGGTAATTTGTATGGAACCGCTGATTTTTTTAGCTGAGTTACAAAGATGGCCCCATAGTAAAGTTGCTCGTGTTCTTGAGTACTTTCACCCATTCAAGTGTTTTGAACGATTAAAAAATCACCTTATGTAGGTACATAAGCTATGAATAGGAATGGATCAATTTCTATGTAAGTTCTAAAATTTTTGCGCTCTGAAATAACTACCTAGTGAGCGTGCTACATCATCTGTTTGACGCGAGTAAGTGAACGCCGTGCAGCCGACCACTCTCGGCTCGCGCCGCCACGCCTGCCACAGCGTCTCTATTACGTTCGTATATCACGCGTCACCTGACAGCCGCGCCCCATCGCGCCAGCTCCGACACCGACTATGAAAACACTGATCAGTAATCTAAGCTGATAATATTGTTCTATCTAAACTGATATCACTGTGGAGACAATACAACAACAAAAGAAAACACTGGCAACACTCATCGTTATGAACATCTTTCACAATGTAATGTATGTAATGGGGCCAAACCTTTTTTTTTTTTTGTTGTGTGGGAAATCATTCAATGACATCCCCCGCTCTAGGGTGGAGCGGGAGGGCGTGTCAGACTCTTACTGACTAAAACCCACCCCTGTTCCTTGCCTGCCCTGAGTGCCCAGGGGCGAGGTAACTCTGTTTCGAATTTATCCTCAACCCCTGGGCAGATGGGGCCAACCCTGAAATCGCGAAAAAAATCAGCTGTTCAGTATATTTTGTCGAGTTTTGCAAACATAAACATAAGGGATTGTTAAGCTTATGGGACTATTGATTTTTTTTATGTTGGTTCCATAATAAGATTAAATTAATTTTCCTACGAAATATTTAAAACAATGATTTCAGCTAACCTGAGACGATTTTTAAAATTATTACTTCGGGTGCAAATCCTCAAGTGGTCAGGTTAAAAGCGTAGTAAGTTGGCGCGGGTCCAAGGCGCGACCACACACCGCGCAACCGCGTGCTCTGACACCGACTCGCGCACAATGCAGGAGGCCGCGCATTATGTGCCCGCCTGTCTCCTGAGCGATTTCCGAAGCTTGTACTTAACCTAGTAAGCTTGTACTAAGTAAATCGAAGGCTTTTTAGGGTTCCGAAAGTCTCAATGAATAATGGAACCCTTATAGGATCACTCGTGTGTCTGTCTGTCCGTCTGTCACTGTCAATTTTTTCCGAATCTACTTGGCCGCTTAATTTGAAATTGTAATATACTATATATATTGTATAAATAACATGAACCTGTGACCCGAATACGAAAGTGTAAAGAAAATAAATGTTTTTTTTGGGTGCGTCTCATAACGTATAAACTCATTTGGTCTAATTTCATTTAACTATCGTTCATAAGATATAATAACCGTGAGATATTCCTGTAGATATTACATTTATTTATTCTAAAACTTAATTAGTATAACGTCGTTTGATATAACGTTTATGTAATCGAAAATCATTTGGTCTAACGTTTAATATATATAAAAAACGTCATTATGGTTAACACCTCGACTCAGAGTACCCCGACTCGGATAAGTTAGGTTAGAAGGCAAAGGCGGGAGCAAAGCGGAGCGGAGCTCCCGCCTTAGCCTTCGTGGTTATTTTTTTTTAAACCACCCAGAAATAGGAGCCCCGCGAAGCGGGGCTCCGTCGACCTATCTTAGCAAAGGTGGTAATCAGTTACTAGTTATGTTTTGGGGGCCGAGTCACCCGCGTCCGTAGGAGTATACCCATTGAGTCCCTACACGTGGTCCCCGGGTGGTGCTAATCAGGTGACAAACTGGTGGTAGGTTTCGACCGATGGCTTGCGACCACCCACTGGGCAAAGACGTACCGCCAAGCGGCCTGGCCGTGTTCCGGTACGATGCTCAGTGTAGCCAATCCAGAGGAGTTGGGTCGAAATAGTTGTTCCATTGCAGGCAGACCAACCGGGCTCGCGCTGATGTGAATGTATCGGGAGACTAGTCGCGGAGGGTAGCGGGATCCGAGGCACGGTGCGCCGCTGGCCGACCGCAGTTAGTTGGGGGCCCAAGTAGTGTACTAGCCACACACGAAAGGCTGCCCCGCCAACTGACGAAAAATCCCGGAATGCACCATCGTGCTGGTTGGCGACCAGACGAGAGGGCCCGATGGACATTCCCGGGGGGGCTCGGGCGTCCCCGCAGTCTCCAGACTAGTCCCCCAATGATACCGTCCTGTCAGTGCGTGCCTGAAGGTAGCCAGCATGGAACCTCATTTCACTTCCTTCTCCTCTCCTTCCTTCACTCTTTTATTCATGAAAAAAGGAACTAAAAAGAAAAAAGCTGTACAGCGGCAGCACTCCCTCTCACACAAAGTGCACCTTTCTAACATTCGAGGTCTGCACTCAAATCTCGCCGCAGTCCACCACCACCTAGAGACTGAGAAACCAGCTCTCTTATTCCTTTCGGAGACGCAGATCGGATGTCCGTCTGACGTGGCGTACCTATCTTACCCAGGGTTTACCCTGGAGCACAATTTTAAGCCACGCGCTGGTATATGCATACGTACGCCCGGGACGACATCTGCTATCGGCGTCTCCGTAACCTTGAGGACTCCAGGTTCTCTACTCTTTGGGTCCTAGTGGACACAGGCCTAGATAAAATTGTCTACGCCTGTGTCTACCGTTCGCACAGCGGTGATCTGGAGACAACTGGGCTCACACAACATCTGAGTAAAGCGGCGGATGTGGCTCAGCAACGGTACCCTTCTGCCCAATTAGTGTTACTGGGGGACTTCAACGCCCACCATCAGGAGTGGCTCTTCCCATACCAGTACACAGACCATGCTGGACAAGAGACGTATAAGCTAGCGCTGGCGTTAAATCTTACCCAGCTGGTCCAGGGGGCAACGAGGGTGCCGGATGTTGATTCGCACACAGCCAATTGCTTGGACCTTCTGCTGACAACAGATCCAGACCGTTACTCAGTGTCGATTTCTTCACCATTAGGTACTTCCGACCACTGTCTGGTGAAATCTGTATCCGTCTACTCCCCGCCCGATCCTAGCCCTAGAGGCACCAGGCGGGTTTGGCGATACAGGTCAGCAGATTGGGATGGCATGCGATCTTTCTTCGCATGTTATCCTTGGGGGCCCACTTGCTTTTCTTCGACTGATGTTTCGTCGTGCGCGGACGCCGTGACGGATGTGTTGCGGCGGGGAATGGAGTACTACATTCCATTCTCTGACGTAACAATGTCTGGCGGGGCTCGACCATGGTTTGGTGCCGAGTGCAATCGCGCTGATGCGCTTAAACACGCGGCCTATCTAGCATGGGTCGATGCTCGGACGCGTAAAGCGAGTGACGTGAGTCAGAAGAAGAGAGCCTTCAACAGGGCTGCCAAGTTCTGCAAGAAGGTGTTTCGGAAGGCTCGGTTTGACCACATTGGCCGAATTGGGAACAAACTTGCTTCTTACCCAGCTGGTAGTAAGGCGTTTTGGTCCCTGGCTAAGTTGGTTGAATCGAACTTCTGCCGCCCCTCACTACCTCCACTGCTGAAACCCGACGGGTCGCTGGCCCACTCCGCTGAGGAGAAAGCAACCTTGTTTGCCTCTATGTTTGCGGAATCTTCGCGTCTAGATCCTGGTGGCGCGAGGCCCCCTGGCACTCTTGGTGGATGCGAGTCGATTATGTCAGACATTCGCATTCATCAGAAGGATGTCCGGAGGGTACTGCGTAACCTGGACGTGAACAAGGCTAGTGGTCCCGACGGGATACCGGCAATTGTACTGAGGACTTGTGCGCCTGAGTTGTCTCCGATCTTGACACGCCTATATCGCCTTTCGTTTGAGACTGGAAAAGTGCCGATGGCTTGGAAGCAAGCTAACGTGCAACCCGTACCCAAGAAGGGTAGTCGAGCTGACCCAGCAAATTACAGGCCCATCTCGGTAACTTCCGTTCTCTGTAAGAGTATGGAACGTATACTGAATAGTAAGCTCCTAGCATACCTAGAAGCTAACGATATCCTAAGTGACCGACAATACGGCTTCCGCCGAAATCGGTCAACAGGAGATCTTCTAGCGTATGCCATTCACATCTGGAGTGAGGCCATCGACAAACAAGGGGAAGCCCTTGCGGTCTCCCTTGATATCTCGAAGGCCTTCGACCGGGTCTGGCACGACAGCCTAATTGGCAAGCTTCCTTCCTTCGGTCTGCCCGCTGGATTGTGTGATTGGATAGCTGATTTCCTGAGGGATCGGTCTATCCGAGTAGTCATAGATGGCTGCTCGTCCGGACTGCTGGCTATTAATGCCGGTGTTCCTCAGGGGTCGGTGCTCTCGGCAACATTGTTTTTGCTGCATATTAACGATCTGCTAAAACCCGGTACCTTTGGGTATGCAGACGACAGCACTGTTGCCGAGAGATACGTGCCGGACGCACGAGTTAGTGGGTCTCAGGTCCGGTCTCTCCGAGAGGCTATGGTTGGGCGCTTGAACTTGTCCTTGCAGGCTGTCTCAGAATGGGGCGATGCCAATCTGGTTAAGTTCAATGCTGCTAAGTCCCAGGCGTGTCTTTTTTCTGCTAAAAAGAGCCAATTTCACCCGGCTCCATCTTTCCGAGGTGTAACCGTGCCGATAACCGACCGACTTGATCTTCTTGGTGTTACTTTAACATCTACCCTCAATTTTGGTCCCTTCATAGAGGCTAAGGCTCAAGTGGCTGCCAAAAAGTTGGGGGTCCTCGCAAAGGTGAGACGATACTTCACGCCGGAACAGCTGCTCCAACTCTATCAAGCGCAGGTCCGATCGTGTATGGAGTACTGCTCTCATCTTTGGGACGGATCTGCAAGATACCAGCTTGATGCCCTTGAGTCAATTGAGAAACGAGCCAAGAGGATCATCGGCAATGATAGACTCGTTGAGTCAAAACTCCAAAGTCTTGAACATAGACGCCGAGTTGCTAGCCTGTCGGTTTTCTATCGATTACATTTTGGGGAGTGTGCGACGGAATTGCATGATTTGATTCCGCCAAGCCCGTTTCATCTAAGGACCACAAGACGTACGGCGAAGTGCCACCGGTTCATGGTGGACATCCCATCCATACGCACAAAGCGTTTTAAGAAAACATTCATTGCACGTACAGCTAGAGAGTGGAATTCTCTACCGGAGTCTGTGTTTCCTGTAAGATACAACCTGGGAGTCTTTAAGTCAAGAGTGAATAGGTTACTTCTAGGCAAGCGTGCTCCATCTTCGACCGCATCATCGCTTAACATCAGGTGAGATAGTGGTCAAACGCGAGCCTATCAAACATAAAAAAAAAAAAAAAAAAATGTTTAATATCTACTTAGGTTAATATTACCTATAACTACGATAGAACTTACAAAGAATAAAACAAAGAAAAAATACTTTTAAATATTTATGAAACAAAATATAAAGTTATTGTTTTTTTAAGTTTAAATTAGAAGCCATAGCTCGTAAAAATTCACACTGAATATTCGTTTTGCCGCTGCAGTATATTGTTAATTCTCTGTTGCTTTTGCTCATTAAATTTCTTACGTTTTGTTGGTGTTACGCCGTTTGTTAATATGTCTATATACGTAAGTATTTTTATAGTCTCATGTAAAAGCTCATTTGCCATATAGTAAAAACTTTTGTTGAGCTACCCACAAGCTACAACGTAAAAATAATACTAAATAATCTAACCCGTGTCTATTCAATTTTGCTTGGTGTTTTTAAGTAGGCGTTTTCATCATATTAGACCAAATAAGTTTTATATCTTTTGAGTGGTATGTCAAACGATGTTATATTGAATGTATGTTATGCTTATAAAAATTAGTTATTTTAAAATTATATCAATCGTTCATTATATTAATTAATCGCTACATTAAATAAAATTATAGGTTTCCTTGTTATATGTTGTTAATATTAGAGATTTTGTTGTTATATCATCTGTTACTTACCCGTTTTTTTTTTTCATAATTTTAAAATATTTTTTTTAGTTATTTAAGAAAATAAATGAAAAATTACCATTGACCCCCTTCCCCCCTCCACCGGGCCTACAATTTTGAAAAAATACAGCAGGTAATTTTTTACTTACGAATTACAGGAAAACATTTATAATAAACGTAAAGTTTAAAAAAATACCTGAAAAAATTATTTGTTCGGAACCCTAAGCGCGCGAGTCCAACTCGCTCTTGGCCATTTTTTTCTTCTTTTGAAGGCTTTATAAGGTTGTTAAAATGCATGATATTGGTGTGAGAACATCCTTACGAATCTTCCATCACGAATACATTACAAATATTTGTGGCCGCAGTCATCAGCATCGGCTGCACAGAAAAGTATGCCGCGGTCGACTCGTGATTACTTCTCAAACTTTAGATTGCTCGGGTTTAACGCAACACCTCGTCGTGACTTGTGACGTCATATAATCTGCGCCTTATAACTGCCATGCACGAATAGCTCAACTGCTATCACACAGCGATCAATTGTTTCTTAAACTTGTAGGCTCTCGAGCTTCCCAATTTATCTAATAATAATTCGCTTCATGCTTCTTAATTTATCTGACCCGATGACCGGTCATCGGGTCAGATAAATTGACTTCGCGTATACAGGGTGTAACAGAAAGGTGTGGTCATATTTTAAGAACCGGTTCTGCCCATAGAAATTAACAAATTTCTGTAAGAAAAAATAAAAAAAATCCCAAAAAAAAATTGGACTTCCCATACAAAGTTATCATCAGCTGATCAATATTTGTAGGTATGGGAAATAAAAATATTTTTTGAGAATTTCCTCAGGTTTTCTTGAATAAAGTTGTACATACCGATGGGCAGATGCAGTTCTTAAAATATGACCACACCTTTCCGTTACACCCTGTATAATTCAGAGCAAGTCTGCTCCGCTCGGAGGTGGGATTTACGAGAGCATGTACTACATCGTATGAGTTGTTGTATGCTGTGGGGACAAACAGAAGATCCAGTGCGAGATAGGTGGACCAGTCTGGATGTGTTACTGTAGTGGGCTCTTTATATTAGTTAGCTAGCTACAGCAGCTCCTGCTGCACACGACACTGCGCGAGGCCTCTGAGGCTCTGACCGTCTCACATTATAAAAGTCAGTTAATATTGTAGTCTATGAGTTTCCTCTGTTCTTAACTGTTGTAGGCTTATGGACGGGGCTCCTGTGCGGGAGGGAAGGTCACCACCTCACATTCATTGACTGAACATTCTGCTCGAGTCTGCGTGGTGCGCCCCCGGGCCCCGGCGAGCTCCGCGACTAACGACACTATTTATTAGCATTATGTAAATCACGCATGTTCTCCTCCCTTACAGTCGTAACTCGCGCCGCCGCGCCGCTGTGCGTCTGAGACAATCTACTGTTAATGTACTGTTGACACTTGCTGTAACTTGTAACAAAACACAAACTCATTACTTTGAGCTCCTTCTAAACAAGCAGTTTATATGAAACAATGTTTAAATTACACTCCATGTTTTTGTTTCAGTCCTAGATCAACACTCACGCAGTTAATTACCCTCACGTACTTATCGACCATACGTTACGTATTGTGTGTAAAGGTTTTTGTTTTAAACACCTGATAACCCGACCGACCTCCGTGCCCTGGTTCAGGCCATGGTACGGAGCGAGAGGGAATGGGAAGCCGTCTCCTCCTTCTGCGAAGCAGTAATGCTCGCGAAGAGGGAGGCGGCATACGTTACGGAGACTCAACAACAGCAGAGTCGCCCTAGCGCCCTCAGCCGCAGCCGCCGCAGGAGACGCCAGGGGCCGCGAGACGATCTCCGGCCACCGTAGACCCGGGCCTGCGGACGGCGAGTAGTGGGTAACTCGCCGCCCGATCAGCACCAGGCCCGAGAGTCGACGGCGCGTAGTGTTCCACGCGCGCCTCAAAGAGTTGTCAGCAAAGGACGGGGCCTGCCACGGCCAATGCCTGCCCGGGGGTTGAGGATAAATTCGAAAGAGTTACCTCGCCCCTGGGCATGTAGGGCAGGGAGGAACAGGGGTGGGTTTTAGTCAGTAAGAGTCTGACACGCCCTTCCGCTCCACCCTAGAGCGGAAGAAGTCATAAGATGATTTCCCACCCCCAAAAAAAAAAAAAACCCGACCGACCTGTTTTTTTTTAAATATAAAATTAAACTTGTATGTATGTATGTAACTATGTTAGTTCGGGTGGAATCTTGCAACTCAAATTAGACCCACATCCCGATGTCTGATTGGACTCCAATTTGATGTATTTATGGATCTTCGGCAACAATACAATGATATGGTACCATGGAGCTGATCTGATGATGGAGACGGCAGATGGCCATAGGAACTAAAAAAGATAAACCCATCGAGTCTGGGCTCGATTGATTTGTCTTGAGGAGCACTTTCCACCTAGACGATATTCAGGGTCTGATAATGAAGCTGGCAGGTGGCCACGGCATCTCTGTGATAAAACAACATGATCCCACCTAGTTTGCACTCGATTGATTCGTTTCAGGAGCACTTTACACCTTGACGATATCTAGGGTCTGGTAATGAAGCTGGAAGGTGGCCAGGGCATCTCTGTGATAAAACAACAGAACCTCATCGAGTTTGGGCTCGATTAATTCATCTTGAGGAGCACTTTACATCATATCATAATATCCGTAGAATGTTTTCCAAAACATCACGCCTACTCTAAAATACTTACCTACTAAAAAGTTGAAAATAAATTTATGGTAAAAAATCTTTATAAAAACAAGATTTTATCGGACAATGAACTAAAACGTTGAAAATAAATTCTTATTTGTCGTGTAGGTACCTATATTCTTAAAAGCTTGAGGCACAGAAGTATACTAAGTATCTAACCTGTAACCGGTAACGGGTAGTGCCTCAATCTTTTAAGAATATAGGTTTTTTTTTTTTTTTGGGGGGTGGGAAATCATCTTATGACTCCTTCCGCTCTAGGGTGGAGCGGAAGGGCGTGTCAGACTCTTACTGACTAAAACCCAACCCTGTTCCTCCCTGCCCTACGCGCCCGGGGGCGAGGTAACTCTTTCGAATTTATCCTCCACCCCGATTATTTTCAACGTTTTAGTTCATTGTCCGATAAAAGATAAAAGCTTGTTTTTAAAAACGTTTTTTACTATTAATTTATTTTTTAAATTTTTAGTGTAGGTTACTATTTTTTTTTCTGGAAGTCGGTTTATTTTTTGTAAAAAAGTTTTTGTTTTTTACTTTTTAGTTGTTATACCTGCCCCAGAACTAAAAATAAATGTTAAAGTTACACCCGAATTGATAACCCCAATAACATGGAACATGAAATTTTAACCAAAACGTCATCTGTGTTGTGTATACATATTTTTTGTTTTTGTTGATTTTTTAAAAAAGCGCAGAATCAATTTTTATAAACTTTATATATAACTTTACCTCAGAATTATACTCTTTCGAATAAAAAATAATTTTAAAAATTGATCCTCGATTTGCAGCGAAATCGGTATACATACATAAAAGAAAACATATATACAGTCGAACATAGAATCTCCTCCTTTTTTCGAAGTGGTTTAATAATAGCAACTGTCCGACATTTTACGAATATTTGAGGTTTCTAAACGTAACTCTGCGGAAAACACCTACAACCTAGTAACGCAAATAAAAATAACTCACGAGGTGTTAACTTACACTACTTAAAATAGACGCTAAACAAGCAACCGGTAGAGCTGGGAGTAGTGCAGGCTCCATGTCGTTAGTATCGCACTGTATCGCATCCCTCGTTGCGGGACAGCGGGAGCGACGACTGTGCCCCTTGCACGCGCTGCAATGTACTCCGAGTCGCACGCGGTGGGGACTCGCGGGTAATGGACAAAGTTGCAGTTAGTGAGCAAATAAAAGTAACGTGTTGGGTGGAATCATGGAGCACGCGCGACCTCTGCACTTTATACTCGCAGTGACGCGAGTGGATTCTATTCTTAACTCTGCACGACATTATTGACTCGAAACTTAACCGAAGGTAGTTTTATACCGGCGAGGCGAGGCGTGGATGCGATGGGCGAGAATTGAAATCACACTTACCCTTTTACACCGAAAGATGTCACGCGCCGGCCATCGCTACCTCGCGCCGGCCTTCGTTATCTCGCGCCGGCTCGTGATATCACGCGCCGCTCGACCAGCAGTGTCTCGTGCGCCTGCTACGTTTTGTGGAGAAAGAGCCAGTATTGTGCGGTCAACGTTTGGCGGCTTATCGGCGCGTGCCAGCGCGAGACATCGCGAGACAGCGCTTGATGGAGAGATACCGAGCGGGTTTTCGATGGCTGTTGCGAGATTTGTATATCCGTTTTACAAAGTAAATAAATACTCTATTCTTAGAGCAATAAAGTTCAATATTATACTAAAAAACATTTCAATTCTCGCCTCGCACATCCTCGCGCATCTTTTACCAAAGATGGGCAGGGCGTGGAGAGAAATTTTGCCAGACAAATTTCAATTCTCACCCATCCTATCCACATCCGCCTCGCCGGTGTAAAACCACCCATTTTTTGGGGTTGGGATATCATCCTATGACTTCTTCCGCTCTAGGTGAGCGCGTATCAGGAGAGCGTATCAGACTTTTTTTACTGACTAAAACCCACCCCTGTTCCTTCCTTGCCTGAGTGCCCAGGCGTGCGGTAACTCTTTTACAAATTTATCCGCTCATTGAGCCCACACAGCCAGCTAGCCAGTTGTTCCTGTCACAACTTTTTGTACTTCCTTCCTATCTCATTAACAATGTTTATTTGCAGTATTTAGTGTTTTAATCCGTGGTGCTTGGCAACTGGCCTTACCCCAGTTGTAAATATCCCTTTGTGCCTAATGGCCTTACTTTTTTCTGTCTCCTGCTTGATTAGGAAGGAAGTGTGTCTACGCATCATCAAAGCATTCAAGCCTACCGCTACAAAACGGCCCAGAAGAGGGGCGCGAGGTGTAGTCCCAAATTCCTCTACGCGCGGCGCCTCGGTCGCACAATCAATCGCTCAACACAAGCACACGAAACACGCATAATTTTTTTGTAAAAGCCTAATCATTCAATATACGCCTAATTGCTATCGAAGAAGATTTTTATTCATCTCCAAAACATATTTTGGACCTTCAACGCCGGATGCAGCAGAAGAAATCGTTGCGACCAGCATAAATCGGCCGCACGAGCCATCAGCGCAGCATCAGTCCACGGTACCAGCATAAAACGGTCAGGTCAATCATCATTCTTTATCCTTATCCTTTTTCTAAGTTCAGTGCTTCATTTGTGTTAATATTGTGTGAAATCCTTGTGTTTTATTCCCTTTAAATAGTTAAAAACGCCTTAATATTTTCGTTTCGCAAATTACCCTCAACTTCGTTTTTATAAAAATAAAATAAAAACTTGCTAATCCTTTCATATAACTATTTTCCACTGTCTTCCACAAACTCCAAAATGACTAAAACTCCGTCAAAGGAAAGTCGTAGTAGTGGTGAGGATATATTTAGAGAGTTAAATAAAAGAAGAGGTGTCGTTCGCGGTAAATTTAGACTATTCATGAAGTATGTAGACTCTGTAGAAATTATGCCTATCACTGAAATCATTAAAAAAATAGAATTACAAACGCGTTTACAAAAGGCGGATTTATTATTAAAGCAGTTTTCGGAAATTCAGGATGAAATAGACCTAAAAATCCCTGATAGCCAAATAGAAAAGGAATTATCTGAGAGGGAAACTTTTGAAACACACTATTATGCTTACGTGACTAAAGCTAAGTGTATTATTAATGCAGATGATGCTCAAAATTCTTCTAAAGTTTCTAGTAAAGTTCAGTTACCTACAATTTCTCTTCCTTCCTTTGATGGCTCATATGATCATTGGTTGGAGTACCGCGATACTTACCTATCTCTCATCCATAATTCTAAAGATATAGACAATGTGCAAAAATTCCATTATTTACGGTCTTCTCTTACTGGCAATGCATTATCGGTTATTAAGTCATTAGAATTCTCGTCTGAGAATTACAATATAGCATGGGAGTTATTGGAAAACAGGTTCAATAATAATCGTTTACTTGTGCAGAACCATGTAAAGGCTTTATTTTCTATTACGTCACTTAATAAGGAATCATCAAATCAAATTCGTAAACTTATAGATACCGTTCTCAAAAATCTACGTTCGCTCAAAAACCTCGGCGAACCGACCGAGTCGTGGGACACGTTGATTATTTACTTAATTACATCTAAACTTGATTCAGTTACCGAAAGAGAATGGGAGACTCATAAAAGTTCAATTATAAATAGTCATAACCAGTTGAATTCACGTTTATCTCTTGATTATTTGATTACTTTTCTTAAGAACCGAGCTGACGTACTAGAAACTATTAATTTCGCACATACCAAATCTTCCACGGACAATAACGCAAAGAAACCATCACATTCACAACAACCAAATAAATCACATAGTTATACATCGACACAAACTAAACAACCTAATAATAAAAATTCCAAACGTTCTCGTATTTGCACTATGTGTCAAGCGAACCATCCGCTTTATTCTTGCGATTCATTTTTAAAATTATCTGTTAAAGATAAAATTAAATTCATTAATGAAAAGAAGTTATGTTGCAATTGTTTGCGCGCCAGTCATTCGGTAGATGAGTGTTGGTTCGGTCCTTGTAGGCAATGCAATAAGAAACACAACAATTTAATTCATGATAAATGCGACGATAGTGCGAGTGCATCCACGTCGTCACCTGTTGCGCTAAATTCACAAGCAGGGCCGCAGGATACAACTAGTGCTAACACCTCAAACACTACCACATTACATTCTGCATCTCATACAACACATCAAAGTACTACTCATTCTTTATTAGAGACTGTACTGCTGTCCACAGCTCTAGTTGAGATTGCAGATAAAAGTAATAATTTTCACACTACCCGTGCTTTATTAGATAACGGAAGTCAGCATTGCTTTATTGCAGAATCTTTATGCAGACGACTAAATCTTAATTTAATACAGTCCACTGTTCAAATCTCCGGCCTAGGTAACTTGGTGACTAACTCCACACAATCATGTGAGATTCATTTAAGGTCTAAAACTACGCAATATAGTACACGTTTTAATTGTTTAGTTTTAAATCAAATCACAGCTCAGTTGCCATCGTTAGGTACAAAATCACACATAAATATCCCTGACCATGTACAGTTAGCAGATCCCAAATTTTATTCGCCATCAGGAATCGAATTATTAATTGGGGCGGATAAGTTCTGGGAACTTTTAAATGACGGACTAATTCGACTAAGTAGCGGTCCATATCTTCAGAATACTAAGTTGGGATGGGTAATATCTGGTTCATTGTTGAATAATAAAACTTCACGCAACAATCGAGTTCAATGCAATTACTCACAATCATTAGACACTCAACTTAGAAAATTCTGGGAATTAGAAGATATAGTTCCGCAAAATAAATTAACTAAGGACGAGTCTTTATGTGAAAACTTGTTTGTGCAAACTACGTACCGCGATAACACGGGTCGGTTTTTTGTGCGCATTCCATTAGCCGAGTCTAGTGACACACTAGGAGATACTTATAGACTTGCACTAAATCGCTTTCACGCACTTGAACGTAAATTAGATAAATCAACACCTGAATACAAAAAATTGTATTGCGATTTTATGAATGAATATCTAAGTTTAGGACACATGAGTAAAGTCAATCACTATCCATTATCACATTATTTTCTACCGCATCACGGTGTTTTAAGAGTTCATAGTAGTACTACCAAACTTAGGGTGGTTTTTGATGGAAGTGCAAAATCAACATCGGGAAAATCGCTTAACGATATTCAGTATATTGGCCCTAGTTTACATAATGACGTTTTATGTATTTTATTGCGTTTTCGACAGTTTACATTTGTTGCATGCGCTGACGTCGAAAAAATGTACCGACAAATCAATATTCAACCTGATCAAAGAAACTTTCAGTTAATTCTTTGGCGCGAAAATAAATCGGACGAGCTCGGTGTGTACCAGCTTAATACCGTGACATACGGTACCGCGTCCGCTCCTTATCTAAGTCTTCGATGCATCAAACAGCTGGCGTCTGAGTGCGAGGATGACGTCATAAAGCAAGTAATAGACGAAGATCTGTTTGTAGATGACTTGATTACCGGTCATGACAATAAACAATGTTTATTAGATATTTGTACCAAGGTAAATGATGTTTTAAAATCTGGTTGCTTCCATTTACGTAAATGGTTGTTTAATTCGGAGACGTCTACAACAGATCAAGCAAAGGAATTGACTTCAGGCGAAAATTGTTTAACTAAAACTCTCGGTCTTGGTTGGTTAAATAACTTAGATTTGTTATATTTTACTACAAAGATTGATCCTACCCTCACTCATGTGACTAAACGCGTTATCTTGTCTGTCGTCTCACAGGTGTACGACCCTTTAGGCTTGTTAGCACCCTCAATTATAATTGCTAAAATACTCCTACAAAAACTATGGCTTTGTAAGTTGAGTTGGGACGATCCAGTACCTAATGATGTTTTATGTATGTGGAAAAACTTTATTGATACTCTTCAATACTTACAAAACATAAAAATTCCTCGTCATGTCAGACAACAAAATACCAAATACACAGATTTACATATTTTCACGGATGCATCACAGGATGCATATGGTGCATGCGCGTACGTAAGTACATACAATGACAATTCACCAGTCACTGTTAGGTTACTTTGTGCTAAGAGTAAAGTCGCACCAATTAAACCAGTTACAATACCGCGACTTGAGCTGTGCGGAGCTTTAGTTGGTGCCAAGTTATATCAAAAAATATTTCAGTCATGGAGATTAACTTTCGATAACATATACTTTTGGTCTGACTCCACGATCGTAATAAATTGGATTAAAATGTCACCTAACTTGTTAAAATCATTTGTGCAGAACAGAGTAGTGCAAATTAATGAGTTGACTGGTGAGTTGCCGTGGTTACATGTTGCTGGTAAAAGCAACCCGGCTGATCTTTTATCCCGCGGGCTGACGCTCGACGCGCTTCAAAATTCAGATATTTGGTGGCACGGGCCAGCATTTTTAACCGAAATTAACAGTAATTTTAAACAAAAGAATCACGATGAAATAATCAAATTGCACGATTTACCAGAAATTAAATCAAACGTTAATTCTTTATTTTCACAATCAATTTTTACTAGTATCTTTACCTTTGAACGTTTTTCAAATTTTAATCGAATGAGACGTGCAGCCGCTTACTTGTTACGATTCATTCATAACGCACGAATCAAGGTCAAAACAGAACGTAGCATTGGTCCGTTTACGTCTGATGAATTAAATAAATCAACTTTAGTTTTAGTACGCTTAGCACAACAAACGTCATTCCCAGACATTTTTAATGCATTAATGAAAAACTTACCTGTTAAGTCGATGAGAAACATATCTAGTCTCGATGTGTTCCTAGATTCTGATCGCATTATTAGAGTAGGAGGCAGACTTGTAAATTCACATACCTTCGCCTACAGTAAAAAACACCCTATACTGTTACATTCAAAACATACTTTCACGCGACTTCTTTTTCATTTTGAACATAAACGTCTACTCCATGCTGGTCCACAATTGCTCTTGGCTACTATGAGAGAAAGTTGGTGGCCACTTAAAGGTCGTGATTTAGCCAAGCAGACAGTACATAAGTGCATTACATGTACTCGCCAGAAAGGGAAGGCACTATCAGTGAAAATGGGTAACTTGCCTCCTGAAAGACTGGAGCCAGGGTATCCTTTCTTGCGCTGCGGTGTAGATTATGCGGGACCTATGTTCATATTGAGTCGCAAAGGAAGGGGTTCAAAACTTGAAAAATGCTATGTTTGCCTATTCATATGCTTTACCACTCGTGCTATACACTTAGAATTAGTCACAAGTTTAAGTTCTGAGGCATACTTATTGGCTTTGAAAAGGTTCTTATCTCGTCGTGGAAAACCTGCACAAATATTTTCCGACAACGGAAAAACATTTGTAGGCGCACTAAAAGAATTCTCTCAATTTTTAAATATTAGTGAAAATGATATTTTAAATTTTGCTGCAAACGAAAATATCAAGTTTAGCTTTATTCCTCCCTATTCACCACATTTCGGAGGATTGTGGGAGGCAGGGGTTAAATCCTTTAAATATCATCTCCGGCGTGTAGGAAACATAAATCTCACTTATGAAGAATTTTCCACATTGTTGACACAAATAGAGGCCCTCCTAAACTCCAGACCCATGTATCTCATGTCTTCAGACCCAAACGACCTACTCCCTCTTACACCAGCCCATTTCCTGATTGGCCGGCCGCTCGTTGCGCCTCCTTACGAAGACCTCACAGCTGCAAACACGCCACGCTTGGTCCGCTATGAGCGCATCGAACAGATGAGGCAGAAGTTCTGGAAACGCTGGTCGCAGGAGTACGTTTCGGAGCTGCAGACGAGGAGTAAATGGCAGTCCAACACCAACACAATAGCACCCAATACTTTAGTGCTCATTAAAGACGACAATCTGCCACCCTTGAAATGGCGTCTAGGACGAGTTATAAGTACTTCAGTTGGCAAGGATGGACTCGCACGTGTAGCCGACATCAAAACAGCTAACGGAGTGATACGAAGATCATACCCCAGATTGTGTCCGCTGCTAAAGGAGGAAGAACCCTAACTTCTACATTCTTCTTCGTTGGAGGCTGTTACTCCAAGGCGGGGGGCATGTCTACGCATCATCAAAGCATTCAAGCCTACCGCTACAAAACGGCCCAGAAGAGGGGCGCGAGGTGTAGTCCCAAATTCCTCTACGCGCGGCGCCTCGGTCGCACAATCAATCGCTCAACACAAGCACACGAAACACGCATAATTTTTTTGTAAAAGCCTAATCATTCAATATACGCCTAATTGCTATCGAAGAAGATTTTTATTCATCTCCAAAACAAAGTGGAAATTATGTTTTTCTTAGTCCTCCGCTGTTCTTTTCTGATTAATTTCGTTGCGGAACCCAAGACAGTTTAATCCTTTCTCTGGGACTCGTCGAGCTTAATTGCCTAGGCATTTTTCTGGTGGTCGCCTCTGTTGATTCTGGCTTACAGGAGTTACAGTGGTTTGGGAATAGTGTGGCGGGCTTGTCCCAAAAAATGTTTACCGAATACTTTCCAAACGTTGAGGAACATGCGATTGTTTATTCTCGCTAGTTAGACATTCATTAATAGTTTATTATGATATCAAACAGCGGCGGAGTCAGAAAACCGCCGCTGGAGCGACCCGCTTTGTTCGCAGGAACAATAGATAACGCTTATCTTAATTAAATCTATAACTGCTATCGACAAGAAAAGATTAATCGTCCCCTGTTTGCATAGACAGAGCTCAATGTTCAGATAATGATAAGCTTGCTCTGAGCGTACACTTACCTACCTACTGCAGAGAGGCCATCTTAATGTATTTTGTAAGCCGAACCACAGATTATATATAATACATACTAGGCCGAACTAAGAAAGGCCACTGCACACAGGTTGCTGTCAGTTTGACTGTACATATATCACAATACGATATCTGTGACGTGTGGCTGAAGGCTGGAACTTCAAACTGCTGAATATTGTCGTATGTGATGGTAGCGAATCTATCGTAGGTTCACTTATCATTTTCTGAGCATTCAACTCTAACTATAGTAAACGCAGAAAAGTGTCTCACATTTAGCATAATATATTCTATTCCAAATATAGTTGTTGGGTTAATGTGGTGTGTCGGCGCCGCCTACTGGGCCGAGGCGGGTTACACCGGACCGGACGGTCGCACAGGCCGGACGGGCGGACGGGTGGACGGGCTGGACGGCCGGAGTTAGGAGCGCTTTCCGGAGCCCACGCAGACTTACCGCTCTATTGCCCACCATAAACAAAACACATTAAATAGTCGTCGAGTGAGCTCAGCCGCGGGATCCCGTAGTGGCCACACATCGACACTATACACGTCTGTAAGATACGATTTACTGTGGGAGCATTCACTCGTCTCTTCAGCTATTTATAGGCAAATCTTACAATGAATTATTTGTAGAAACTCATAATTATATTATAACGCATGTTATTTTTGAAGTCAAAACTTTTCTAGGCACGTTGAGCACTTTTGGGATGAGGAAAAAGCACTGAACTTACGTGACCGCGAAGTCGCATTGTCGTGTGAAGCTATGAAGTTTTCACTAAGACAGTTTCTTTTTGTTAATCATGAAATTAAGAGATTTTGTTTTTAACACCTTGCTCAAGAGGTGTATAAATTTATATTTTTATATATATATGTATGTGTGTGTGTGTATATATGTGTGTGTGTGTGTTATATGTATATGTGTGTGTGTGTGTTGTGTATGTCGTGGATTGAGGCCGCTATGAGCGCGATAACAGCGCCATCTAACAATTTGTTTCGAAAACTAGTAATGACGCGACCGCAAACGCAAGTGCGTGCGTCACCACTTGAATACGATCGTCGGTAAAAGGGATCCAGCGAGGACAGTCAAGCTCAGACAGTCTAGGCGGAACGCTCGGTACCAACGCACGTGTTTGTTTCCTGACCGTTACTTTGATAAAGTTATTTTGATTTAATCCAAATTATCTTTAGTTCGAGTACCCACGACAGTGCCCACATCTAGCATAAATTAGGACGGGTTGTGAAGAAGACCCGATGTTTCGCATCTCGGCCACCGAGGATGCGACATTAGAACTGGGATACACTCGAGCTGAAGAAAACACGCGAGCATTGATCAAGGTGCTGCAATCACCGAAACCAGCTTACTGTGAAGCTGCCAGCTTAGTGTGTGTGGTGTGTGTGTCCTGACAAACAGGATGCAAGCGATGCAGCGGCCAGCGCCGAAGGCCTGAATCTGCTACAAGTATAACAAGCCTGGACACATCAGGCTCCGGTGCACGGGTAGTGCGGCCGGCAGCCTGGTGGAGGGCTGCGCGGGTGGTGCGCGCACTTAGTGGCCGGTAGTCGCATGCATCGCGAAACCGAAACCTCTTACGAGTTGTCGACATGACGGGTGACCTGTATCGTTTTTCTTATGACTCTGGTGCTGACTTCTCGTTAGTTAAAGAAAGTATTGCTCCGTGATTTGGAGGCAAGCGATTTGATAACGTTGTTGTTGTGACTGGTATTGACCAAATACGCGTATTCAGCACAGAACAAGTTAAATGTCGTGCAACGATCACTTTCTTGAGATATTATTGCACTTTTTAGCGGATAGTTATTAACACAGTGACAAAATGATTGCGTGGGAATAAATGTCGTGTAACGATTAACAATCACTTTCTTGAAATATTATTGCACATAATGATTGCGCGTGAAATACTAAATTTAGAAATTTCTAATAACGTGATGTCTAATGACCTTACATTACATAAAGTATAGACGTTGACACAATCGTTGTGCGTGCGGCTGGGGAGTGGAGTTCCCCGCCACGGTCTGTGTTTCCTGGTGGCTGCAGCCTGGGGGTCTTAAGTCAGGAGTGAATGGGTTACTTCTGGGCGGGTGTGCTCCATCATCGACCACGTAGTCGCCTGCCGTCGGGTGAGATGGTGGTCAAAAGCGAGCTAAATAATGATTAAAAAAAGGAGGGTAGTCAATTTATTAAATAATGTTATTGATTGATACTGATCTTTCGAATGACGTCAAGAGTAAATTAGTGCTTAAAGATAAGAGTAAGTTAGTAATTAGACAGTAAACTTTGATTAATTTTGCAAATGATTTATTACGGGAATACTGACTAGTCGAGTGAATACAGGCGAATTAAAAATTCGATTAGTTGAACCTTATAGTGCAATGGCGACCAAATACGGGGTTCATGGAAGAACGTAGAGTAATTTGAGAACGTAATTCCTTTACACAAATGTTGCCAGGCCTGATTGTTTCCCTTTTTTGGCAATCACGGACGTGCATAGATTTGAGATCGGTATGTTTTGAAGTCGTTGGGTTCCAAGCATAGATTGTTTTAGTAAGATAATCGAGCCCAAGTACAAACAGACGTTGTGTGAAGCAGATGATGAATTGGCATATTCAGTTTAGTGTGTTAAGTTCTGAGTTCAGTGGGTTAGCGACTGGACCAGGGTATCGTAGCAATAGCCTTAGGTGGTATAGACAGGGAGAGTCTGGCATTCTTTGCTGTAAGATTCGGCTCAATTTTAGTATTTACACTGCTCCTGCCTTACCCTGTGCTATGAGTTTTCAGCTTGGTGCCAAAGACACGTAAGAAGCTTTGTTAGTTCACGGAAATCAAACTTAAAACTTTTATTTCAATCAAGTCATTTACAGTCACTTTTGAACTGTCAAAGAGCCGGTTAGGCGGAAAGATGAAGATGAGGAATAGCTCTGTATATTAAAAAGTTTTTAGACAGCCACCGCAGAGTTTCGCAGCCACCGAGTGCATATAATTAATAATATATAAATAATTAATCTAATTAGTCTGTAAGATAGATCACCGATAATATAATGTTAGATTAACAAAAAATATCACACACACGATGGGCCCCGTCAGTGGTGGCTGACACTCATCTCTTGTTCGGCGCGCGTGGAACACTACGCGCAGTCGACTCACGGGCCTGGTGCTGATCGGACGGCGAGCTACCCACTGCTCGCCGTCTGCAGGCCCGGGTCTACGGTGGCCGGAGATCGTCTCGCGACGTCCTATGCCCAGTACGCCCAGTACCTCTAGACATGGATTTTTTGCTTTATCAAATTAATGAAAATGCCAATTTATCCCATCGGGTACATTGGAATTTTGTTTATGATTCGGGTGCGACTCTGATTCTTTAGTAAAAGAAAGTCTATTAAGAGTAAATTTAAAGAAAGGGGATTTGATGGTGTGATTTCTTTAATTTTTGTCGGTAATAACAAAGTTATGAGTACCAGTGAGTACCCATCAATAATTGCTGTGTCAATTGATAATTTCACAATGGAGATTATAAGTAACGTTTTTCCTGATGAGCACACCTACGTAATAAATATTATTGGGTCGAGATATTTTGAGTAACTGTTTTCGAGTTAGTATAACCGCAACTGAGTTTACTTTGTCAAAAGACAAGATTGTAAACGTTTGTAATTCGAGTAATTGATGTGCTAATCACCGGGATCTATCCCGATTTTGTGAAATGTGTGGCGTAATTAGTACTCCTGACTCTCTACCTAGTCTGTTTTGAGGACTTTTCGTAAACGTGCCTACAATTAAAAAGAAACCGTGGCTTTTGGTAACATCTGAATCGTCAGGCAGGACAGGGTCAGTCGCCCATTTATTTTCAATGTAATAAAAATGGTCACCGTATCCGTGACTGTAAAGAAAACGTAACAACTGAGTGTAAATATTGTCATAAAAAGAGTAATCCAGAAAACTTTTGTTTCCGTGAGCAAAATGACGAAACATTTTAACTACCGTCAAAATTGTAATAATTTAGATCCCTTGCACTTAACTAGATTTTTTTTGTAGTATGAAGAGCGTTACCAAACAAAACTATATTCTAAATTCAAAGGCCCATTTTAAGATTTTTGATGTGTTGGCACGGCGCTGGACGCGGGGGCGGGCCGCCGGCGACGGCGCTCGCGCTCCCGTTCGGCCATCATCGGGCAGACTCGTCTATGACTCACGGACGAACGCACGCGTACTTACTGTTGCGCCGGTTCAAATATTGTAATCGTCTTTTTTTGAGTTTCCATTATAATCAATTAATACATTCCAGTTGTTATTATTTAACGAGGCTTAGGTATCCAACTATTAACATAGCGGACCGGTTCCAACATCTCGTCCTTCGAGCTAACGTAAAGGAGTTGCAGCCATCATTACGAAGCAATATCAAGTTCACCGGGCAACTCCAAAGTTCAACCGTCATCCTGTTTGCTCATCGTTGGGGCATATTGCTGAGGATTGAGCTTCGACGCCTCAGCTGACACTCAAGAGGCATCAGCGGTTGAGCAGTCCACTATAGGCGGTCATCACCATCACCTCACTTCCGGACATCAACTATTGCATCAGTGGCGAACATTTCAATCAGGACAGTGCATAAAAGGCCGTGAGATCGTTCCATATTCCTCTATTTATCTTTCATTTTTCCTATCATTTCACATAGTCATCATCTGTTTCATTAGTTAGTTACATTTTTTGTTTACATTGCATTAACGGAACATATCATTAGTACCTGTTCATTTACTAGAATACTTTTGATGATCGTTATAATTTCAAACGTTAGTCTTTTTTTTTCTCTTCAAACAGTGTCATACGTGATTGCATTCATTTCACGTTCATACATTCGTTCATTCAAAGCTCATTCATTAGATTCATTCATTCGTCTTTCGATATCAATTCTGCATATTCAACTTAATAACTAATGATCATTACATAATCCTGTTAATATTGTGTTCTTATAGTAATTTTGTATTTTCATAGGATAACTTTGGCGATTGTCCAGAGGTGACCAATACGGATTGTAAAATACAACACAAAAACAGATTAGTATACCTTTATTTTCGTTGTTTAAACTACTTTGTGTTGGTAGTTTAGATTAGTGCAAAATTGTGTGTGTTTTAGTTTGTTAGCAATAGTACAGTACATTATTGTATAGTAGTTAGTGTTCTTAGTCCCCGACTTAGAGTAATACACAAACACTAGTTACATTTCACACAGTTAATTAAATTATAAACATCACAATGAGTAAAGTTAAAGAAACGTGGAGTATTCAAAGGCAAAATGACAAATTTCAGCACATATTTATCCAGTATTAAGGAAAGTGATCAACTTAGCAAACTAGAAAGCAGGATAGAACTAGATTTGCGTCTTAAAAGAATTGAATCTTTGTTTCACGACTTTGACACTTTGCAGAGTGAGATAGAGGAGATCTCAGATAGCCCGGAGGAGCAGTTCAAGGAGCGAGATATGTGTGAGTCACAGTATTTTTTGCTGATATCTTCTGCTAGTGCTATGCTAGAGACCTACAAAAACGCGGAACAAGCTGAGGTAAGCTTTTGTAATGCATTTGCATCTGCCTCTCACGCTCATAATTTCGTTCGTCTTCCGAAAATTAACTTGCCCACCTCTAACGGTAATTACCAACACTAACTCGAGTTTAGAGACACTTTCTCTCCTTGATACACACAAATAATAAAATAGATAATATTAATAAATTCCATTACCTGCGCGCATCTCTTCAAGATGGCGCAGCGTTGGTGGTAAAGAGTTTTGATGTTAGGGCTGATAACTATCTCTCAGCTTGGCATATTAATTTGCGAGAGATATGATAGTAAACTGAAACTATTACTCGTGAATAATCATGTTCACGCGCTCTTTGCTGTGCAACCTATAACTAAAGAGTCGAGCAAAGCTTTAAGGTACATAGTGGACATCACTAATAAAAATCTCAGGGCGTTGTCTACGTTGAATGAACCAGTAGAATACTGGGATACTTTAATAATTGATTTGATGAATTCCAAATTAGATTCTAAGGGATTCTAAGGGAATGGGAGGAACGAAGAAGTAGCTCTGACGATTCAGCTAAGCTTAGCTTTTTCATTAAATTTCTGTCCAACAAAGCTGACATACTAAAAACACTAGAAGAGTCACATTCGCAGGGTAAGTCTAACACACATCAAGCAAAAGCTAGTAAAAGCTTCTTTGCTTCAACTAGCAAAGCTGCTGACACCACTGACAGACAAAGTTTTCTTGTGGTCTGTGTCATAAACCACATAGCTTATTTTCTTGCAAGGAATTTAGAAAACTACCTGTGAATATGCGTATACAAAAGGCTAAGGAATGTAAGGTTTACTTTAATTGCCTTCATTCAGGTCATGCTGAACGCACTTGTAAATTTGGTAATTGCAAATATTGCTCGCAAAGGCACAACACGTTGCTACATTCTGATAGCTCGAATGAGCCTGCTGCTACTGAAGCTATTGCTTTATCCACCAACACGTTTAAGGAATGGTCCAATGTACATGTTTTGCTTTCCACAGCTTTGGTGAAGGTGAGAGACAACGAAGGAAAACCGCATGTCACCAGAGTCTTGTTAGACAATGGAAGCACGGCCAATTTTGTGTCGCAGGATCTCTGCCATAAGCTTGGTTTACCTAGTTCTTTCAATAGCTCTAAGGTTACTGGTATTAGTGGGCTGACGTCACAAAGCGCACGATCATGTTCCTTCACTATAGAGTCTATGAATAGTAACTACAAAACGAACATTACTTGTTTTGTTTTACCTACAATTTCATCTTCAATCCCGTCTACACACATTGACATACATGACGATGAAATACCATCTGGAATTTGTTTAGCCGACCCTAAATATTACACACCTGCTTCTACCGACATACTCATCGGGGCAGACATATTTTGGGATATCATAGGCACAAATCGCATCCAGTTACGTAAAAATCCACCAACGTTAGTTGAGTCGATGCTTGGTTGGTTGTTTTCAAGGTCAATCTACAATGGCAAAGCATCTACTGTTATGAGTCATCTTTGTTAGGACACTCCAGTAGAACTATCTAAGTTTTGGGATCTGGATAAAATCTCACCCAAACTTGATTTTACAGCCGATGAAAAGGCATTTGAACTACATTTCACTAAAACTACAAAACGAAATTCACAAGGTCGATTCATAGTTTCCATGCCTTTAAAGGAGTCACCTAGCGCTTTAGGCGATAGCTTTCAAGTAGCTAAGCGTAGGTTTCTTTCCATTGAGCGAAGGTTGGATTTATTATTTATTTATTATTATTTATTATTAGACTTGGTTATTTATTTATTTATTATTATTTATTATTATTAGACTTAAAAATATATAAGTACACAGAATTTATCACAGAATATATTAACTTACGTCACATGAATAAAACAACATTTAATTCGAAGAAAATGATTTCATGTTTTCTACCCCACCACTGGGTACTCAGGGAGAGTAGTATTACAACCAAGTTACGGGTTGTACTTGACGCTTCCGCTGTGACGTCATCAGGAAAATCATTGAATGACATACAGCGCGTTAGGCCAACAGTACAAGATAATCTATTGTCAATATTAATTAGATTTAGACAACACAAGTTCGTCATTTTTTTTTTTGAAGGTGTACACTTTGAACACCATCACCTATGGTACGGCGTCAGCCCCATTCTTAGCCACTAGATGTTTAAGACAGCTGGGCTTGTCACGACTTCTACGTGAATAATCTTCTGACTGGCCATGAGTCTTATCAAGATGCAGCTGATTTATGCCAGGGGATCATAAACTCGTTAGAATCTGCCAAATTATGTTTGCAAAAGTGGAACTCAAATTGCACAGAAATTCAAAACGCAATCAGCAAAGGACACAGGACACATCATCTTGTGGATTTAAGTGAAAACGAGCTTTCTAAGACGTTAGGCCTCAATTGGAACAGAGCACTCGATTGCTTGACATTCTCTATCCACATAGAAGGTAGTGACAAAATTAGCAAGCGTTAAACGTCATATCCTATCTACAATAGCTCAAGTATTTGATCCTCTTGGTATCGTGGCCCCTTGCATAATATCAGCAAAAATAATTATGCAACAATTATGGAAGGATCAATGCTCCTAAGATGAAGATATTCCACAGCACATAAAAAAGGAATGACTTAGTTTCATGCATACTATATTACACTTAAACAAATTAAACATTCCACGTTGTATCATAGTTAATAGTCCTATTAACGTGCAATTGCACACTTTTACAGATGCCTCGGAGAGTGCATAATTATGGTGCATGCGTGTATGTGAGGTGTGTTGGTAGTGATGGGGCAGTCTCTGTTCGACTGTTGGTATCCAAAAGCAAAGTAGCTCCTATTAAACCCTTCCACGCCTGGAGCTTTGTGCAGCTTTGCTTGGGACAAGGCTATGGAAACGGGTAATCGGTTCAGTTACCTTTAAGTACGACGATTGCTTCTTTTGGTCGGAATCGACCATTACATTAGGCTTGCTTGCCCATAAGCCAGAGCAGTGTAAACCTTTTGTTGGGCATCGTATTAGTGAGATACAGGAAGATTCTAGTGGTTTTACGTGGCGATACGTAACTTCCAAGGAAAATCCCGCAGACCTGGTATCTCGCGGTGTGAGTGCCGATCAATTAGGCAGTAATTCCATTTGGTGGTCGGGACCTAACTATTTAAAAGGTGACATGTCTCAGTGGCCGAGTGTTGTTGGTAGAAATTGCAATTCAGAACAACCTGAACTAATTTCACTCCACACAACATGTAACACAAAACCTGCTGAAATGAATTTAGTCTCGACATTAATTTCAAAATTTTCCAATTTTACTTCTCTACAGAGAGTAATTGCCTACTTGTTTAGATTTATAAACAACTGTTGACAGAGCAAACGTTACGGCTGTCTTACTACGCCAGAATTAAAGAATTCAATGACGTTTTTATTGGGCATGGCTCAACAAGTCATTCCCAACTGAAAAAAAATGTCTTCTCTCGAACGTGAAGTTGCCACATAAAAACCGATTGTTATTAGTATCTCCGTTTATGGATGCTAGCAATATAATTCGTATCGGTGGTAGACTTGGAAATTCTAATTACGAGTATAATGTAAGACATCCAATTTTATTATGCAGTAGACACTCCTTAACAAAACTATTATTTGAGATGTTACACAAAACCCATATACATCCTGGTCCCAATTAAGTAAGAACCAATTACTGGGTGATTGGAGGCACTGAGTTAGCCAAGCGCACAGTTCGAACCTGCGTCAAATGTTGCAGGTTTAAGGCTCACACAATTCAGCCTGTGATGGGAAACTTACCGGAACAACGGGTTGAACTTGAATTTCCGTTCCTAAAGACCGGTGTCGACTATACCGGGCCGGTGATGATAAGTGGCCGTAAAGGAAGGGGCTCACGATTAGGTCAAAGGCTGTGCATTTGGAGCTTGTCTCAGATTTGACAAAAGAAGCATTTGTAGCAGCTCTAAATATATTTATTGGTCGCAGAGGCAAGCCGCAGCATATCTTCTCTGACAACGGTACTACGTTCGTGAGCACGTTCAATGAACTGTCAAGATTTCTCCATCTCACTTTGTCGTCACAGGTGGCCGAACAAGGTATACAATTTTCATTTATTCCAGCGTACACTCTGCACTTTAGCGGGTTGTGAGAATCAGCTTCATTTAGTCAGCTTCAATCAGTGATGTTTGACTGATTTAACATCAGTCAAACATCACTTAAGGCGAATATTAAGTTTAGCACACCTAATATTTGAAGAAATGTCCACACTCTTGATACAGATTGAGGCTATATTGAATTCCAGATCTCTTACTCCTATGTCCGATGATCCTTCTGACCTTTACCCGCTCACCCCGTCTCATTTCCTTATTGGGCGATTGCTAATCTTTGTGCCTCATCCACAGATTACAGAAGCTAAACTAAGGACACTACAGCAATTCCAACGAGTCGAGTATTTGAAGCAGCACTTTTGGAATCGGTTTTCTAATGAATATATATTCACGTAACTTCAACAGAAAACTAAATGGCACACCTCGTACGGCGATCTCAAGCCCGGTGATTTGGTGGTCCTGAAGGAGAAGGCGCTGCCATCCCTCATATGGCTACTGGGCCGCGTAGAACGGGTTCTTCCAGGCAAGGACGGCGTCGCTCGGATTGCTGTCATTAAGACAAATTTATTTATTTATTTAAATTTACCTCAGGTACATACCCATATGTGTTAGTATTACTTAAAAACTATGTTAGTACAATTATAATTAAATTAATATTAATTTATATTATTGTTCCACCTTCTGGAGACACCTGGTAACAATACATGCACTGCACACAGGTGCCCCATGAGGTGGCCTTCAACCTTACTTGCAACAATGCTCAGGAGACCGTTGTTGCTGTCCCGCACCCGACGCAGCAGCGATGCAGCTCTCCTACGCATGATTGCAAAGAAATCGTCAGTACCCGCTGCCGCAAACATCCCCGACGCGCTACAGAAACGTGGCAGCGACAACAGTATCCTAAACGCGTTGTTATATTGCACACGCAAGGCATTATACGTTTTTTGCGTATATCCGGTCCACAGACTACAAGTATAAAAAGCCTGACAATATGCTTTAAACAGAGTTACCTTGACATTATTGTCGCACTTTGCAAATCTGCGGGTCAGCATGTTGCATCTTACGGCCATCGCCCTGCGCTCTCTCTCCATATCACAATTATCAGTGCCATCTTCTGTGACCCAGTGACCAAGGTATTTAAACTGCTTGACTTTTAGAGTTGCATCACATATCGAGACTGGTGGTACCACTTCATACGTCTTACCCTGTGCCTTGAAAACCAACAGCTCGCTTTTACTAGCATTATACCTTAGTCCATGGGCCCGAGCATAGTTCTCACAGACATTTAGTAGCTTTCTGAGCGCACTGATCGACGGACTCAGCAGCACCATGTCGTCAGCATAACTAATGTTGTTAAAAGACACACCATCTATCATGCATCCAACGCCAGTGCTGCTGAGTTCCTCGATCAGCCTATTCAAGTAAACATTGAACAACTTGGGCGAGGTCAGTCCCCCCTGCCTCACCCCACACTCTAACCTGTATACATCTGAGTATGTCCCTGTCCACCTCACAGTGTTACTTTGGTTACCGTACCAGAACTTAAACATATCAATTATCTCTGGCAGCAGGTTCGCTTCACACGACAACTTGTTCCATAGGATGTCATATGAGACAAGGTCGAACGCCCTGGATAAGTCAAGGAAGCATGCATACACAGGTGTCTTCCTCCCAGTATAATATTGCACTGTGCTCTTCAGAGTCATAATTGCAGTCTCGGTCGATAACACCTCTTACGTCGGAAATACAGCAAGAGGCACCCTGATGTATGCTGTTTGCCGACGACATTGCTCTGGTCGGTGAAGATGGACCTGAGATCCAGAGCAGATTGGAGAAATGGCAACAGAAGCTGGAGAAAGTTGGCTTGAAAATCAGCGGAACCAAAACTGAATACATGTTCTGCGATTTCGGCGGTCTCTCCAGTTCTGAAGCTGTAGTGCTAGATGGCGCGCTTCTCCCAGTCTGCTCCGATTTTCGGTATCTCGGTTCACTCGTGCAAAGCGATGGCGAAATAGATCGGACTGTTAAGCACAGAATTAACACTAGATGGATGAAATGGCGGCAGGTCACCGGGACTATCTGTGACTCCCGCATTCCCCTAAAACTTAAGGGGAAGATTTATAAAACAATGGTCAGACCTGCTGTCTTGTATGGTTCAGAATGTTAGGCCACAAAAGGGATGAATGAAAAGCAATTGCATGTAGCTGAGATGAGAATGCTAAGAGCGATGTGTGGTGTTACGCGCATGGATATAATTAGGAATGAGTATATAAGAGGAAGTCTGAAAGTGGCACCGCTGACTGAAAAGTTGTGTGGAAATCGGTTGTCGTGGTATGGGCATGTGATGCGGAAGAATGAAGAAAATGTCGTGAGGAAAGTCTTGTGTATGGATGTGGATGGCTATAAGAGTAGGGAAAGGCCAAAGAAACGATGGTTGGACTGGGTGAAAGAGGATACGGGTAAAAAAGGGGTGACTACAGAGATGACGACTAATACAGGAGTATGGAAGAAAAAGACATGTTGTGCCGACCCCAAATAAATTGAGATAAGGGCAGGAGAATGATGATGGTCGATAACCCATTTCTAAAACCAAACTGTCTGTCATCAATACTTATTTGTTTACTCAGATACCGGTCAAGTAAAACTATCCAGAATTTTTGCAGTGACCGTTGCCAAGGAAATCGGTCTGTAATTACTTATATCCGACATATCACCTGTCTTATTCTTAGGAACGGGCACCACAACCGTTTTAATTAGATCAGCCGGCAAGTATGAATGACTGAGACACAGGTTGAACAGCAAGGCAAGAACCCTTGGGAGATGGACACCTGCGTTCTGCAAATGTTCTATGCTTAAGCTGTCGTGACCAGGCGACTTACCCCTGGACATGTTTTTGATGACGGAAGACACGTCACGGGCAGTAAAACGAACTCTAAGGTCAGTATAGCCTACATTCAGAGCTTGGTCTACCGCAACTACAGGTGGATTAATTTTGAAACGCTTATGAAATAAATTAGCTATATCGACTGCCTCACTTTGACCTTCCACACTCGACGGGAGACTCGACGCAGGGCTCAACCCTTTCGTTTCTCTCCGAAAGCTTCCAAAGTTCCTCGCCGAGTGGTGAGAAGCAGTAATGTCAATTTTAATTTGTTGCTGGTTGTTTTGACACCACTTTAGCTTCGCCTTGAAAGCTTTTCGAGACAAAGAAAGGGATCGTCCGCTGAGCCTACAACACAATCTGCCCTCTGCCAGTTCAAGGAATTGAAGGGACTTCAAGCGGGGGAGTATGATGACACGGTGCGGGACGTGGGGGCGGGCCGCCGGTAACGGCGCTGGCGCTCCCGTTCGGCCATCATCGGGAAGACTCATCTACGACTCACGGACGAACGCACGCTTACTTACTGTCGCGCCGGTTCAAAATATTATTATAACCGTCATTATTAGAGTTTTCCATTATATTCAATTTATACAGTCCAGTTGTTATTATTTAACGAGGTTTAGGTATCCAACTATTAATATAGCAGACCGGGCCCAACGCTGTTAAAGGCGCTTGACTCTAAGCGAACGTACAAACAGATCGTGTTAGGAAGACCCCGATCACCAAGTGCCTCGAGAATTAGATGTCATAGTTGATGACAGTGGTAGTGAAATCAAATCTGATTATGAATGGCTCGTGTACTCTTACTCAAATCTCTTGACCGCACCTCTTGAGTAACACGAGACGATGGGTCAACAGACCGCACCTCATGAGTAACATGAGACGATGGGTCTACAGACCGCACCTCATGAGTAACATGTGTCGATGGGTCTGCAAGGAATCGTTGGTGCGATTTCTGTCTGTGTTGGTGCACAGAGCGCTTCATGTGTTGTAGCACGTATTGCGCTAGATATTTTGAGAATAGACCGCATCTCATGAGTAACATGAGACGATGGGTCTACAGACCGCACCTCTTGAGTAACATGTGGCGATGGGTCTACAAGGAATCGTTGGTGCGATTCTGGTCTGTGTTGGTGCACAAATTATAACGCAAGTTTCATGAGTTGAGTGTACATGCATTTCTTAAGAAATTTATTTAGGTAAATAGTAACAGATTTGTTACAGTAATTTTGTTGCGATTAACTTGTTGATCGGACATTTTTCACTGAATAATGCTGTGCAGGGAGCGCTGTTTACGAAGCCCTATTGACAGGATATTGTAAGTTGAGACATCTGTCACAACTTACAATACCCTGACAATACAATGAGAATCAGCCCTTATTTCTATTGGCAGGACAGCCGAGCTTGTTTACTCTCTGAGCATATTTTGTCCACAGGTAATACACCCGAGGACGGGTGCTAGTCAGGGATGGCCGTGTCGTGGATTGAGGGCGCTATGAGCGCGATAACAGCGCCATGTAACAATTTATTGCGAAAACCAGTAATGATGCGACCGGAAACGCAAGTGTATGCCTCACCACTTGAATACGATCGTCGGTAAAGAGGATGCAGCGAGGACAGTCAAGCTTAGACAGTCTAGGCGGAACGCTCAGTACCAACTACGTGTTTGTTTCCTGACCGTTACTTTGATAAAGTTATTTTGATTTAATCCAAATTATCTTTCGTTAGAGTACCCACGACAGTGCCCACATCTAGCATAAATTATGACGGACACAACCCGTCATAATGGAC
Organism: Polia nebulosa; assembly: GCA_951329385.1. Lineage (NCBI taxonomy): Eukaryota > Metazoa > Arthropoda > Insecta > Lepidoptera > Noctuidae > Polia > Polia nebulosa. The sequence continues at coordinate 32,054,932 of OX589605.1, read as the reverse complement.
TGGATCCCCTCTACCGACGATCATATTCAAGTGGTGAGGCACACACTTGCGTTTCCAGTCGCGTCATTACTGGTTTTCGAAACAAAAAGAAATTGTTAGATGGCGCTGTTATTGCACTAATAGTGCCCTCAATCCACGACATATATATAAAAATCCGAATTGATAACCTCCTCCTTTTTGAAGTCGGGTATAAAATATATTCAATTTACAATTAAACTGACAAAAAATCTTCGCCGCTGCAAACAGCTAAAAACTCAGTAGTTAGTGCAATTGTGTGCAGTTAGTGCAACTGTGTACAATAAGTGCAACTGTGTGCAGATAGTACAACTGTGTGCAGTTAGTGAGCAAAGTTACGCCGCGCGGGAGCACACAACTGGTTGCGGAGGGGCAGCAGACACAGCAAGTAGCCAGACGCCACCCGAAGCCGAGTGCGGCGTGTGCTGTGTTTGTATGCGGAGTTCAATGTGTGGCGACGTCGTTACGTATCAGCGATATATTATGACGACTTTGCGGTGCTGACCCTACCTATAATATATCTGCTCGCTTCGTGCTAGTGCTACAGTGGGACGGTGCGGTGCGGTGCATCCCGAGAATTAGTCATTGTCGAACGTGCATGTGACGTCACTTCTCATTATACTTTCACTCGCAATTTTGACTTACCTTGAGTGAACTAAGTGTAACATACATTGTATATGTGTATTCGCGACTACGCGACAACTTGGCTAGTTATCGCGTAGCTCGCACCTGTAGCAAGCTGTCCGTATCCCGCACCCCGAACCGCGCACTCCACCCTCCCGGCCTCCCACTCTCAACAACATAAAATAAGTTAAACGCACGTGCGTGTGACACATCAGTTGTACTCATATCTGCATCATCTGATTTTACTATTTCGGAATTACCGTCCTTTACATTAGGACGATGTATTGGCAGCTACTTTTATAGGAGCATTTTATCACTGATTGGCGCCTTCCTTGTCCGACTGGCAATAGTTCCCGCCGAGCGGCAACTAGCAGCATTAGGACGAACCCTTCCGACGTTGTTGACAGTTAATCAACAGTTTAAGGTCGCTTGTCAATCAAAACGTTCCTTCCTCGAACGCCGCAGTCCAACGAGCTGTTATATGTTTGTGAGACGTGTAAGTTCCTGTTTATCATGCATCCCATTATTTCGTAACATACACACGACGTACGGACACGTGTACATACGAGCGCATGTGTGCGTACGGGTACGTGTGTGCTTGCGTCATCACACATTTCCTAGCTATTCTCTCCATAAGACGGTCGCCACAGACTTGATTGGCGTCACTTAAAAATGTCATCAAGTTAATACACCCGATAAATATTCAGCGCCGCCCGAGATCAAAGGTGGACGGATGGTCCGCAACCTGTCGTGTACTTGTGATCGCTTAGCTCATTTCTTAGTTTATGATCCGACCTCGTCTCACGTAATCACGTGCTGAGCGATGATAAAAGAGGACATAATAACCCCGAGTGCAGCCTCACGACTGACGGAGACTTACGACTCGCCCTCGGGGTAATTAATAAGTATTGTAGGACACTGGCCTAAATAAGATGACATCAGAGCAGCCGGGCCCGGGCTGAGCTGAGAGCTATATTACTCGCGACCGCGGCTCGCGCCGGAATTCGCTCGCATTTATCCTCCGACATCAAACCAGCGCCGACACAATGGAAGAATTTCTCATTACATCGATATGAGCAGATAAACAAAATGCCATCCTTTTGACTTTCTACAGTATTATTAAAACAAGGCGCAGGACCTGAACAACAGATCTGCGATGTCTGCAGTTTTTGTCGATGTGTTTCGGTCACTACATGCTGCATGTACCTGTTCCTACGCTGAGCACACACAGCGCACGCGGGTCCCGGCGGCGCCACAACAAAGGGCCACAAACGTGTCTTTGCTTTTGTTAAACACACCTACTCGGTTATATTAATTAACGTCAGTTCATCACAGTACACGAGTACACGCTGACATCGCCTCTATCCTCTAGTGGTAAGGTCTCAAGTGGCGTGCGCCCGGCAGGATCCGGCACGCGGTGACGCAACGCTCGGTACCAAGGGCTCACTCCGTACCTGCGCAGCGCGCGGTCGCCAACAAATATTTACAGGCGCCAGGTATTTCACCGGATCGCGAAGTTATGCGTGTACCTACTAACTCCGGAGCAATGAGCGCGTATTTGTTTAGGTGCCTTTACTATCTAAAATTAAGCATTTCATTAATCCTGAGGGGTACCTGGCGCGAGGCGGCCGTCGCGACTGCTCGCTCACGTGCCGGCTGTATTGCTGGCTGTATTGCCGGCTGTATTGCCGGCGCACGGCGCTCTGGCCCGCAGTGGGTTGTTTGCAACAAACAACGCACCATATTTACAGCGCACCAAATAAAAGTACGAACAATTTATTGTTATTTACTTTATGCATAATGAATACCAAGTCTCCGAGCAACTAAGCCGAGCTTCTCCGCGTCGTCGCTCGCAGTCAATGGCGCGTACTTAGCATAACGCGGCGACACTTAAGGCGCCGCTAATTTGTATCTCAGCAAAAGATTATGAAGTCTGTGTGTAATGCGAGAGGGGGGGGCAGTGTAGCGGGTTGAGGGGGAGAGGGTGCTGATCAAACGAGGACAAACGTATGCTAATGAGCGCTGCGATGAGTATCAGTGACAAACACCGCGGCGCACACACGCACATCAGCACACAGTCACAGTAACGCAAATAAAGGTATAAGCGATAACATGAATCAGAAGGCTCAACAGACTAGGATCAGCAAACAACTTGTAATGTTTATAGCGAATCACTGATTAAATTGGTAACCCACTGCACTAATTAGGTCGGGAAAAAAGGTACAGAACGGCGACAGCACCTTGCACTCATGGAGCCTACAACAGAAGTAGAAGGAACCTCGCGCTTGACGTTACGCGGCTCCAGTCAAACATCCCGAGAGCCACTAGAGACGCGTGCCGGTCTGCATGGCTCACACAAATCACACACAATGCGTATTCAGAACTTTCTTAGTTGCCGCACCGTCCGCCTTTTGTCCAACTGTGACGCTTAAACGCCGCACAACTCTGCTAGTTATCGCAACAACTGTCCTCCTACATAAATAAGTATTATCCTGAATACAAGCCAATAATAAAATATATAAATTATAGCTCTTTCCCAACCCTTAATGAAATTTAAGCAATAAAATCCATTAATTGAGAAGAAAACGCAATGTCCGTGATTAAGTCGAATCATATAATCGTTTCGCCCGCAGTCGCACTGTCGCACTGTCGCACAATAAACGAGGGATGAGTCAACAGTTGACTAAAGTTCACCAAATTGAGGCGCTTTGTGAGAGCTCGCCTCACTGAGAATCAAACAAATTAGCGTTCTACCTAGATACTTACTTTGCGGCTAAATCGTACGTATTTATAGAAACGAAAAGCGACAACTTCCAAGCGTTCGATTAATTTAATTTATTATGCTTCATAGCTATAAAATATTATTATTTCAGGCTTCTTTATTCTACATATCAAAGTAATAACGCAAAACAAACGTCGCAAAATGATTATCTGCGTAGGCAACGTTGCTACGGCGTAGACCCACAGGCTACGGCGTAGATCCACTAGCTACGGCGTAGCAATCGTTCTTCCGTATCTAATTTTTCTTATCAGAAATCAAAATTAATGAAAGCTTTTATATATTTATTAGAGGATACGAAGTGTGTACTCGTGAAGACGTGCGCAGGTATATTGTGCTTGAGTTACACGTAAAAGTTATTTGCTTGAGCTGTAATGGGAGATGTTGGCGACGGGCAATTTGTCACTCTGCGAGCAATATTCAATCATCAAACGTCGACCTCGTTCCGCTCTAATTCACATCGAGGTGACGAACAGCGTTTTACTTTGACTTTTAAAAAGTATTATTACTTTGAAAGAAAAGTACAGATCTATTCAGGATTATGTTTCATGTTACATCGGTATAGCACAAATATACCGGCGTGACCGGAGCCCGACAGCGCAGGGGCCTAGGGACCCGGGTACCTCATCGACCCCTCTCCCCCGACAGACCGCAGCCCATCATGAAGGTCACTATCAAGCGCATCGTGATTTATATTATGCTAAGTTACAAATAACTGCCAACGTTAAATGTAACTGCTAACGTTAAATAAAACCACATTTTTGATAGCTTGAGTAGTAGTTTACTGTATTGCGTTCAGAAATAGAGTAAACACATTCATAAATAAATTCTGTGTTCACTAACACAATGATTTGTAATATGTATTTGAAAGTAACAACATTGAAAACTTTCTCCTTTAGTTTGCTGTAATAATGAATCAATTTTTTGGAGTGAAAACTTCTTTAGGCGCGTTGGACATTTTTGAGATGGGAAAAAACAATTGAACTCGCGACCGACAACGACGCCGATACCGGCCTCGACACCGACAGCTACGCCGACACCAACACCGCTACGCGATCCACTATGAGTGCTACGAGTGCGGATCGAGTATTGGATTGAAGTGAATTGAAACTTCTTTAAGCGCGTTGGGCTTTTTTTACCGATGGCTTCCTCACACGACACTTCACATCACATCCGTGGACTCGTGTCTCGTTCTTACGTCACTACCATTGATGAGCCCCTTGGTCCACTGGACTTGAGGGAGGAACTATACGTCTAGTCTAACACACTATACGTCTAGTTTGTGCGACCGCAGCGTGCCAGAGAGCCAGAGTTCGCGCCAGTGAGCCAGTGCTTGCACCAGTTCATAGCTTCTTTGACTTGCTTGGATGTTGTATAACTAGCAACGATTGTGGTAGGTGTAAGGATTGTCCCACATATAGCCGACTGTTTAGTCAAATTAACAGCTTAGTCGTAATTAAGTCGATATAAGATCATGCACTGATCATTATATTCAGTTCTCACAAAACTCAGCTTGATATCGAGTCGGCGCCGATTGCAGCCGAAGTCAACAAAACATTTGTCCTGATTGCCAAAACTCCGCGAGAGACGATAGGAGTGCGCGCACATTAGCGCCAATTTTGTTTATTGGCTGGAGATTTTTTTATTGGGTGTTGTCTTAATACAAGGCTGTGTTTGTTCTGAGAACGTTTTATCTTAATTATAAAAGCCGCGAAGAAGTTGATCGTTATTTGAGCAAATGAACAATTAATTTATTTAGTGTTGTCGCTAAAGACCAATGTAATGAAATCGTTATCTATTTGTTTATAGAATCGAAAGTTAGTGGCAGCTCTTACATCTTACAACCAGTTTAGAGTTCGACTCGGCAACAGTTGTCGATATTCATGAACTCATTTCGGAATGGCCATTCGTATTTCGTATATGGTCTTCAGATCTGAGATGGGGCTTACCACCACCTTTAGTGTGCGTCTGAACGTGAATTTTTTCAACACAATTCATTGAAACTCTCTGGCTTGCCAGAAAAGGGAATGTGCGGCCAAGGAGTCAAAGACAACAGAAATAGCTGGGGGATGTATTTTCGGCGGCACTTGAGGCCGGCACGGGGCTCTCCGGCTCAATCGATAGCGAGCAAAAAATAGCCGCGACGGCACTCGACGGCACTCGACGGTACTGGCTCACCTGCAGCTAGGTGCTACCATTGTGCATGAGCAAGAGAACCAATCCGAATAATGTCAATGTCATAATTATTGACGCACAGATTAACCTAATAATAAAACTTTCTAGTTTAAAAAATAAAAACACACTATTTTTTTTTTGGTGTTCTTTTTAGCAAACCCTATCATTTGATACCCATATCATGGGAATGCATACAACATATCTAGTGCATACAACATACAACATATCTAGTCCGCCATCTTTGGGAGTCCGCCATGTTGGATTTAGAAGACGTCACTTAGTTAACCATGCATGCATGCATTGTTGTTTATTGTCATCCAAACTAAACATGTACACAAAATTTCAGCTTAATCAAAAACCGGGAAGTGGGTTAAATTTAACTTCTAAGGTTTGTTTACATAGTTACAAATCAAGCTATTAAGTGTTTTAAACATAACTCGGTGAAAACATAGCTAGGTAAAAACATAGCTAGATGAAAACATAGCTAGGTGAAAACATAGCTAGGTGAAAACATAGCTAGGTGAAAACAAAGCTAGGTGAAAACCTAGCTAGGTGAAAACCTAGCTAGGTGAAAACATAGCTAGATGAAAACATAGCTAAGTTAAAACATAGCTAGGTGAAAACATAATATCTAGGTGAAAACATAGCTAGGTGAAAACATAGCTAGATGAAAACATAGCTAGATGAAATCATATCTAGGTAAAACATAGCTAAGTGAAAACATAGCTAAGTTAAAACATAGCTAGGTGAAAACAAAGCTAGGTGAAAACATATCTCGGTGAAAACATAGCTAGGTGAAAACATAGCTAGGTGAAAACATAGCTAGATGAAAACCTAACTAGATGAAAACATAGCTAGGTGAAAACATAGCTAGGTGAAAACATAGCTAGTTGAAAACAGCTAGATGAAAACATAGCTAAGTTAAAACATATCTAGGTGAAAACATAGCTAGGTGAAAACATAGCTAGGTGAAAACATAGCTAGGTGAAAAATTAGCTAGATGAAAACATAGCTAGGTGAAAACATAGCTAGGTGAAAACATAGCTAGGTGACAACATAGCTAGATGAAAATATAGCTAGGTGAAAACATAGCTAGATGAAAACATAGCTAGATGAAAACATAGCTAGATGAAAACATAGCTAGGTGAAAACAAAGCTATATGAAAACATAGCTAGATGAAAACATAGCTAGATGAAAACATAGCTAGATGAAAAAATAGCTAGATGAAAACATAGCTAGATGAAAACGTAGCTAGATGAAAACATAGCTAGATGAAAACATAGCTAGGTGAAAACATAGCTAGGTGAAAACAAAGCTAGATGAAAACACAGCTAGATGAAAACATAGCTAGGTGAAAACATAGCTAGATGAAAACATAGCCAGGTGAAAACATAGCTAAGTGAAAACATATCTAAGTTAAAACATAGCTAGTTGAAAACAATTGGGTATTGAAATAGAGTCCGGATGATGAATACGAGGCGCGTCCGTCGCAACACCGAGCCGCAGGGAAATATTCCGCTGATTGATGGAGACATCCGCTTACTCTGACGACCGACGTGACTTTATCACAGATGTCTCATGTCATTTGTATAAGTTGTCTACAGAGCTACGAGTAACACGAGAGCCTTCCCATTTTAGTTTGGAATGATAATGTAGTTCCCTAGGATCTCCTATGTTGTGTTGTCGCACATACGTAGGAGTGACTTATTTATAAAGAACCACATACTAAACGAAATATTTAAAAACATATATTGTTTAATTCAATTACTTCTTAGCAATGAAAGCCTCGTAAGGAAAAATTAACGTTCGTTTTGTATTAACAAATCGCGACGCATTAAACTAACGACCGCTGTTCCCGACGCCATTAAAATCCTATTTCCCGCAATCGACTCGTTATTAGCACGCAATGTTCACCCACACTAGTGCACAGCACACAGCACACAGGCGGCGCATCGCACCACGTCGAGGAAACGTGCCCATTCATTGTGTGCGACGTTACCGGTTCCTGGGCGTAGACAACAGTGTTCATCTAGCGCTGAGTCGAACAGCCGACTGTAGCTGAACAGCGGATGGCGCCTTAATTACGCAATTAAACTACCTCCATAAAGCTAAACGACGGCAAGTTTCCGCCGCCAGCCACCGCCGCGACAAGGTCACCGCGCGCGGGACTATTCCTTTGTTATTTAATAACAGTGATAGGTATCGCGCGCGCGGTATCGCTGCAACTTCCAATTACTTAGGCGACTTTCATTAAAGGTAACTTATTTAGACGAAAAGTAGACTGTTTGTTCGAAAAGTCGCAGCAATCATGAAGTTGTTAGAACATGAGACAGCGCGGGTGGGCGGCTACGCGCACCGCGCGCTGCAAGCTCAGCGTCAACTAACTCACACGCGGCCGGTGCACGCCTGCACGGTGCGTCGACGTCGAGGAGGTTCCGTTTACCCATAAAAAATACAAGCTCCATTCTGCTTTAGGCATAACATCCAATTAAAATGCTAATTTATTTATTTAGCCGGCATCGGCGGCGGCTGACGACAGGCCCGCTCCGCTCGAACTCGCACAGATTATTATTATACTCTTTGTCGCACAGATTGTCCGGCGCGCTTCTTGTCATACTTTTGTCATGTAAAGTTCCTGTCATTAGACGTTCATAGAGTAAATACGTCATTTATATTCACGAAAAGCCGGAGGAAGTGTGAGTGAATACCTTGAACGTAGAATAGAATAGATATTTATTTTGCAAATAATGGGTAATACACAATAGATCTTTAGATACATTATAATAAACATTTATAATATAAAATTAACAAGATTAATTGATTATTAATAGGATTATTTGCAAGATTGATTATTAATACAATATTTTACCAACATTCAGTATCTAACTAACATTTTGTTAACAGGTATTGGCGATTCTATTTCAATTTCAGTTCCGACGTAACATCAAATAAATGAAGTCGACGTTATTTGCCGAAGTATTTCTGTACCTCCGTCAGATGCCGTCGCCAGTTCGTCCTAAACTTGATTTTTTCGTAAAGAGATCATTGCAAACACTCAGCGATATCACATGTCAGATAGTCGATAGCAGTCGTCAATGCGCTGTCTCTCTCACGCGGAGGGGTGGAAGAGTACGAGTACGTAAATAGTAACAAGCACGGACAAAGAACATAGTTAGTGCAGGAAGCGGGAGACAGCGACGTAATAGTGCCGTCACGTCACGCGACCCTCGTCACGCCGCCGTCACGTCACGCGTCACAAGCCAGCATGGTGGACGACATCCTCATAGATGAACACTTCACAGATACAAAAGTCAGTCACGCGCAATCATTTGCTGAGAGGCCGGTGACACTGCTCTGAGGACGTGGAGAGTGAGGCCCGCTCGGCGCACATCCGCACACCCGGTACCTGCAGTACTATGAGCAGAAGTGTGCGCTGTGAATTGTCATTCAATATAACGAAACCTGCATGTAAGGTTATGTATTTCGGGTGCGACTTATAAACATATTCAGATTTAACCCACCTGTCACTAATACGTGGTTTACAACAGCCTTCTCCATGTTGTTTCTCGACTACACAGAAATACCTCTAGCACAGTCACCTATATCGTACATTCCGGGTAATTTTAATGAGCAGGCGGCTCATTAGTGAGCAGTAAATTAGGTCAAACGATGCGAACGTTTCGGTCGAGCGCGAAATGTAGCTTTTTACGTAATCCCGGTGAACTAGCACGAGCGTTCATATTGTACGAGCTATTAGTGTATAGTGCAGGCTCCGGTGACGTCACTGACACCGTTAGTCGCTTCCGGGATTAGAAGAACTTAGTGCTCCGGACCTAATACTGATGCCATATCACGGTACCGTGTTTTAAAATGTTTATGTAAATAAAATAGCTTTCGAATGTACCGCCGCCAACGATATCACTATTAAACCTCACGACCTCGCACACCGAACTCCCCGACACAGCGGCAGCGGTAACAACAAGTAAACTACAAACACTAATCCGAGTACACAAACACAATGGCAGTTTATTTACAACTCAATGATCTAGTCGCTGGGTTGTTACTAACATTATGTACCTACACCGCGCGTCATCTCAGTTGTTTCACTCGGACGATTGTTCCGTCTGCGCGGGTTTTTGCTAAAGACACACTAATAGCAAGTGATGGATTAAGCGATAGAACGTCCGAACGTCCACTCACTGGCAGTCTGTGCACTTCTGCACCTGTGCAGCTGTGCAGCAGATTTGCTTGCTTCGATATTCATGAGCCGCAGACAGCGCGCGTAGCGGCGACAAGTTTGAAGTCCTAATGAGGAGCGCCGCGCGGCCTCGACTAGGAATCGCGCATATAGTTACGCCGCACGCCGCCGCACCGTGCCAGCCAGCGCCGCACCGCACCGTGTGCGCTCTGCAACCTCACGCAACCAACAAATGAGGCCAAACTGCGAACTCCAAGAGCACGCTCCGATATCGTGACAAAAAGAGGGAAAAATTTAGGCCATCCAAAAAACTCAACCCCACGTTTTTGGTATGGACGTATTTTTCCAAGTTCCAGATCATTCACACAAAAAAAAAGATAATTCACACAATGCAATTTCAGGTTTACAACACCGAGCGAGATTTTGTTTAACAATTCCACATAGTGTCCACTAAAATAGTCTACTTAAATCTTAATTTAGATATGAGTGTGAAAGCGAGTTTCACAGATCACAGAACTCAATATCTACATACCTACAGATATCTGCTTCTTTGTATCAATCAATCTGCCTAGCCTTTTCCCAACTATCTTGGGGTCGGCTTCCAGTCTAACCGGATGTAGCTGAATACCAGTATTTTACATAAAGCAACTGCCTATCTGACCTCCACAACTTAGTAACTGGGTAATACGATACCCCTAGGTGGGACTGGTTAGCACAATTTCGGGCTTCTGACGACCCTTAATGACTATCAAAGATCCACGATTGACAGCCGGGACCAACGGCTTAACGTGCTTTCCGAGACACGAAGGAGTCTCGGTATGTAAAGTTCGGGTCACTCATCCTTGGACCAACCCCGGCAAGCGTAGCTTAACCTGATGGATCGACCCGTGCGGCAATTATTACTTTAACCAATGTGTCGGTATATTATTATGATAACGGACTGAGTGCGTGTGCCTGCCTGCCTGCGGGTGCCCGTCTGACTGCGGGTGCCTGCTTGCCTGCGGGTGGCGGGTTCCGCTCCGATGACTCAGCCGGTTTCCTCCGCGATGATTTATTCCGTCACCGACTCACCGCGCTACTATTGAACTCATAAATCGGCAACTTTCTTCCATTTACTGAGAGATCGTTACCTCGCTCTAAATTATTGCTTATTTGCTTTTTCCTGCTTCGTAACTTTTTCCAAAAGAAATGTTTTTCTTCGACATTTTCCTTGAAATTCTAATGAAATTATATAAATCTTTAACGTTAAACACTTAATGGTTGGGGTTGCATAATAAAACTGTGTAAAAATTACACTCTATAGAGTGTCAGCGAATTACGTCAGGTCAACATACATCGCCAACAGTTATTTGCAACGATATCTGTATGCGGGCTGAAGGAATCAAGAATTGTTCGACGCTCTGACACTTGTCAACCATCAAATTCAAAGTCCTGACTGACTGACTGATACATCAACAGATAGCCCAAACCGCTAGACCTAGGGACTTGAAATTTCGTACATAAATACCTTATACAGTGTAGGCACCCAGCACCCACTAAGAAAGGATTTTTGGAAATTCCACCCGATAAAATAGGGGATGGAAGTTTGTTTGAAAAATCTTACTACTAGGGTTTTAAAACTTGAAACTTAGCAGAAACGTGTCTCTAAGTAAATAAAAGATTCTTCATAATTAGTTTGCCAAAACTAACCGCAAATGGGGGTTTAGAGGGTGTTAAGGCCGGGTGTCCCAAGCGAAATAGGTATTTACGTGCAAACAAACGCGCGACGTTAGCTCGAGTCGATTCGGCCCGCGCGCGTGAAACTGCAGTTACGTATGCCCCGAGTGTTCGTGCGCCACAGTCTGAACTGAACAGTATTCCAACGGTATTGGCAAATTAATCAAGTTGATAAAAAATAGAATAATTAATTTTATACTATAAGTTAAAAGATTATGAAATAATAAAGTTACAGTTTCACTTTCAGTTTTGTATAAAGTTTTTGATCTAGCTTTGCTTAGCTATGCCAAAGTTGTCTCGAAAAAATAGGGATAGTTAAAAATAAAACAAATTTCGAAAATAAAAGAAAAATATATATGTACCCAATGGAATGTGAACAGTTTGCAAGAATGAAATAGGTTTGAGTTTCGCTGCATTTACAGTCTTGCAGGCAGTCGGCGATTGGCAAATTATTATACCTAAACTGACTATTAATAATAATAAAACGTTTGCTTCAACCAACAACACTGATCTTAAATAAAAAATATACAATAAAAAACCACATAAATAAACTATTGTCCGGGAGTGATTTTTCTGTATGCTAGTAGTAGGTACTATTATTTAATCTTAGTGAGGATTACGGTTACCAAGAAAACAAAGAAGTACTATCTTTGTTGTCTTGATATTACTGTTTTTCTGTCCTGTTTAGGGTTTCTTAGTCAAAAAGGAACCCTTATAGTTTTGCCATGTCTATCTGTCCGTCCGTCCGCAGCTTAGCTCAGAGACTCTTAGTAATAGAAAGCTATAATTGGGCATGGATGAATATGTATAATATTAATCACACCGACACACGAAGTGGTAAAATAAAATAACGAAAAAAAAAATTAAGGTACCTCACGAAAAGTGGCTATTTTGTTTTTCTCGTCTATCTAATGGTGTGGGATATCGTTGAATATGCCATTTTAAAATATTACGGATCTGTGAAAACCATTTATCAATTCATGGATCCGTTTACGTTAAATTAATAAGCTTTAAATTGCTCATTTTTGTTAGGTAGACCCTAACAAAAATTAGCAATTTAAAGCTGTGTGTGCTGTGTGTCTCCTACCCCTGCTAGCTAAATGGTTGCTTTTGGATATGTGATAAAATTCACGGCAGTAGTACTCGTATATAAAACGGAATTAAGAGTAAAACTATCACGGCTAAATTAGCTCTGTTAGTTTCAGAGTAATAGTCACCCAACTTATAAAATATTTCCACTTGTTAAATTTCGTACAAAATTCTTAGAAAATAATTACTAAGGTCAAGTTGTTACTTACTTATTTATTATTTAAAACATGTAGCAAACAATATGTACAATTGTTGAAAAATAATTCTTTTTTTTTTGTTTTAATTAAAAGGTAAAACCGCGAACTCACTTAATATGTTCGTAGTAATAAACATAAAGCCCCCTTCTAAATCCACATGTTATAACGGGCGGCTACGGCTAAAAAACCAGGTAAGTGCGTGTCGGGTCACGCGCATGGTAAGGTTACCATGCGCGTGACCCGACACGCACTTACCTGGTTTTTTTTTTTAACAAATAAGCCTTTTTTATTTCGATTAGTTTTTGAACTGAAACAATAAGTTATTGTATTAAAAAAATATCGGAGCAGGACATATTAAACTAAAACAATATAGAAAAGAAAAACAGTAACCTATTTATCTCTCTTTGAACTTGAACCTACTGATATTATATTCGGACTGTGGCACAGTTTTACAATCCTACAGTCGTGAAACGAGCGTAAGTACCACGAAATAGAAAAAACAAGCAGAAGTGCCCACGAAGCTATCCGGCGCGTGTCACAATAATATAAAACAATAATTATTTACAAGTTATTTTATTTCTTTATACAAATATACAATATTATTTACGTAGCAGCGTGCGCAAAAATTTGGCACAGGTCTTACCTCGGTAACGTCCCGCGGGACACTGGCAAGTGACGCGTGGATCGAAAATCACTTGAATAATCGATATTTTTTTAGATAAATTTAATGAAAAAAGACGATCGGGTGGAATCGATTCCAAAATGAATTACCTATAATTTGATATAATTTATAGAAAAAAAGAAGTATTAGTACTTGTTTAAAATGAAATTTGGCTCGTGAAAAAACTGCAAATCGAACGTAGTTTGGTATTTTTTTCTATCGAAAACATTGTACTGGAGAAAGAATGTATCTAATTTTTTTTTTTCAGATTCTAAATGTAATAATTTGCCTATCAAAAACAAATACTGAAACGGACCAAAACAGGAACTCCCGCCCTTAAAGTTTGTATGGTAGAATCTTAACGCCAGTCCGATAACGTTAAAACTCGACACGTATATTTTTAATTAAAAAATAAGAGTTACGTATTTTTTAATTTTTCGAAAATCGCTGCTTAAAGGGGTGAAAACGGGTATTGAAGTTTTTAGGGAATAAAAGAAAAGGGTAAAACTGGTTTGTGTGAAAACGGAAATAGTTAGGGTAACCTAGCTTTCAACATTTATCTAATTGATCACGGATGCTACCACATGATATATTCTGAAGGTCTGATGATGACCAGGTAAGTGCTTATCGCTTCTCAATAACGGAAAACAGTTATCTAATTGAGCACAGGTGCTACCACATGATACATTCTGAAGGTCTGATGATGACCAGGTAAGTGCTTATCGCTTCTCAATAACGGAAAATATTTATCTAATTGAGAACGGGTGCTACCACATGATATATATTCTGAAGGTCTGATGATGACCAGGTAAGTGCTTATCGGTGCTTTATAACAGAAATAGTTGGGATGACCTAGCTTTCAATATTTATCTAATTGAGCACGGTATCTTCCACAAGATCAATTCTGAAAGTCTGATGATGACCAGCGGGGTAATTGCTTAACACACTATGAGTACTAATGATTTTTATTTTGAGAGTTCAACATCATTAATTGCATTATTGAATTTGTTGAGCAGACAAATTTTTCGAACATTATGAAGCAATTTGCGCTTTGAGTATTTTTTCCAAGAGGAAAACCTTGCCGCTCATCATATTCCCTTCTCCTTCGGTTCCCTCCCCACTCCTCTAGTTGTTACAGTGGATCCTTTACTGTTCGTGCTGTACGCCTTTGGAACTTTCTTCCACACGCCCTTAGGAGAGGAATTAGGGAACACTTCCTGTTGGCATGACCCGTAATATGTTTTGTAAAAGGATTTCTTTGTTAGCCATACCCATAGAATTTAGTATGTTTATGTATCACATATTTGTTTAGTTTATTTAAGTAACAGATTTATTTTAAGTTTTTCTTGTGCACTTAAGATGTACCTACCTACTTATACAAATGTATTTTTCACCCTGAGGTTTGCTGTAAGAAAACCCAAATGCTGGGTTAAGCTCGCCTTTGTAATTATCTGTTAATTTGTGTTTTATTTATATGTTATATGTGTACAATAAAGAATATTAATAATAATAAAGCAATGATTTATTTTTTGGTGGATAAACATTTTATTATTAAATATTTAATGGATTAACAATATCCATTAAAATGATTTGGAATAAAAAAGGCAGGAGTATTGGGACTGTCTTTATGTAGAACTTTGACGTTCAAAAAGTTCTGTCTCTCAGGCTACTACTACTGCTCTCAGCTTAATATTAATATTAGTACTTTAGATTTTGATTCCTACAGTGTTTTTTTAACGTGCTACTCTCAGAATACGAGTGGTACTCTTTATAATTAAACTTTTCACGCGGGCGAAGCCGCGGGCGGAAGCTAGTTTGTTTTAATACAACAGAGATCAATAATTACAGATCTAATCCAGCCAATTTGTTTTTCAACTAAGAACCGAAAAGTTGCCACAATTAAAAATTGATTATCAAGGCATCGCATTAAAAAACTCGGCGAGGTGTCAGCTTGCGTTAACATGGAGAAACAATTAGCGAGTGATCAGTGTTCCAGAGAGGTAGACAAGTTTCCTCAAAGTAAATTAATTAGTTATCTAATAATTTGAGTAGAAAATGAACAGAATTTAATTACATAGGTACAGTAGCAGACAAGTTTATTACGGCGCTTAGGGAGAGGGATGAGCAGAAACACTCGCGAGCTGATTTGTACTTGAGGACGGAAGACACCGGGACTCGATGAATATCTACACTTGTTGAGGAATTTCATTCGAAAGCAACTAAGTCGGCGTGAGTCTTTCACTCATTTCGTTACCTGACCACACGAGTTCAAACTTATACGTTGACTTTAGAGTAAGAGCTACTTGACACTCCGCAGCGCGCAGCGTACACCGAGTCCGTGTTACATACACGAGTGTGATGCTCTCGTGTGCTGTCTCCTGCTAATGACGATGAGCACTCCAAGTACTTGCATGTTAATTGTACATTTAATATTCTAATCACGGGGATATCTCATATGAGTATTCTCAGATATCTGAGAATACTCATATCGCTTACGTTATTTTTTTTTATTAGTGATCAAAATATTTATAACAAAGTATTACATATACAGGGTGTAACGGAAAGGTGTGGTCATATTTTAAGGACTACATCTGCCCATCGACATGAACAACTTTCTTCAATAAAATCTGTGGAAATTCTCAAAAAAACTTTTTACCTCCTATACAAATATTGATCAGCTGATGATAACTTTCTAAGGAAAGTCCAAATTTTTTTTTGGAAATTCTCTATTTTTTCTTAGAGAAAGTTGTTCATTTCCATGAGCAGAACCGGTTCATAAAATATGACCTTTGCGTTACACCCTGTATATGGTACAAACCACAGAAGCCTTTGATGGCTTATATATGGCTAGTGAGTTCGGAATAACTAAATCCTGTGAAGCCCCGCAACTCACTGGTGAGTCGGACAAAAAAAAAAAAATTAAAGAGAAAAAAATATAAAAAAAAATCGGCTGTCAACCCGGGTTGTCGTCGGGGTTCAATTTGACAACCCGGATTTGGCCGCGGGGCTTCACAGGTAGATATTAACAAATACTAACACTAATAATAATGTAACGCACAAATATTTACTAATGCCAAATCTTTTACACTGGTGAATGAAAAGTTGTAACCTTTAACACTAACTACTACTCTGTCTCTGCATCACTGCAGAGACAGAGTAATAGTTAGTAGTTAGTTACTTTGGGTGACCAAAGGTTGATTGGTAAAAAATGCCTGAGGCATTGAGAGCGCGTCTGTACGTTTCTGTACGTAAGGTATTAATAAAACAATCGATAACTGCCTGAAGCGACTTAGGAACTTACACATTATGACACGAGAAAACATTGAAAACAGGCGATCTCTAATACAGCACCACCGCAAGCAGCGTCAGCGGTAGGTAGGTGCCCACCGCGGTACCAGCACGTGGCACATAACCGTGTGCAGGTAGGTGCCCACCGCGGCTCCACCACGTGGCACATCACCGTGTGTAGGTAGGTGCCCACCGCGGCACCAGCACGTGGTACTCGTACATCACCGTGTGTTGATAACGGCTATTAATTATGTAACCGCCGCCGCAGCACAGCGGTTCAACAAATGTTGCAGATATGTTACGCTGTGGTTTGCGTTGCAAATTACTAATTTACCAATGGCAGACGAACTATTCGGTGTACCTAACCTAAACATTGTTAGCTTTTAGGTTGGATTAAAATACATATTATATAATTTTAAAGTTCATGAAGTTGTACAGAAACTGCAGAATGTGCTTCCACTTCATCCTCTGCACGACCTGTGTGACACTTGCATTGAAATGAGGTTCACCGTCGTGCAATAAACTTGGAGCTATGCAATTACCTGCTGTGTTTGGTACAGGCAGGGCCCCTCCGGGGCACATCTGTCCGGGCCCCAAGAGTCGCGCGTCGGGTCCCACCGAGTGCGCTGAATACAAAGAGTCGTTGAATAGTAAAACGCTGCAGAGCCGCACAGCGACACAGCCACACAGTGGTGTGGGAGGGAGGACTTGAGTGCTCACAACGCGACCAAGATCGCGCACCAGACCTCAGTCAACCTCACCGCGATATCTCCGCCTCCACACCTGTACATCACAGTCACTATATGGAAATTGTGATTTTCTCTCGACTCCTCCGCTGAGTTTTATTCGATTAATTTTCTTCGGTACTCGTTGCGCTTCACTGACTCGCCGCTTTTCTTTTTCTGGTGGTTCGTTTTTAACCGACGAAAAAAAAAACTTTTTTACAAAAAAACAGAACCGACTTCCAAAAAAAGTGCAAAATAACTTTAATTTTGGAAGTCGGTGTTCCTGTTTTTAACCGACTTCGAAAAAGGAGGAGGTTATCAATTCGGATGTTTGTATTTTTTTTTTTTTTTTTTTTTTTTTTTTTTTTTTTTTTTTTTTTATGTATGTTCGGGCATAACTCTGTCATATATTGACGGATTTGCAAAATTCTTTTTTTTTTCGAAAGGGGTTTATTCCGAAAT
The DNA here is from genome assembly GCA_951329385.1 of Polia nebulosa. Classification (NCBI taxonomy): domain Eukaryota; kingdom Metazoa; phylum Arthropoda; class Insecta; order Lepidoptera; family Noctuidae; genus Polia; species Polia nebulosa. The sequence continues at coordinate 32,037,002 of OX589605.1, read as the reverse complement.
GGTCCCATTTAAATTTCAAAAAGATCTGATGATGGGTTTCGGAGACAGACAACGGAACTCTTCAAAAATTGACAGCAAATCAACCGCAATTGCTGCTATCGTATGTCTATGAATTGTTAACACAGTTTAATGGGGAGCCACAACTAAAAAGTGAAAAATAAAAAACTTTTTTACAAAAAAATAGAACCGACTTCCAAAAAATGTGCAAAATAACTTTAATTTCGGAAGTCGGTGTCAAAAAACGAAGACACAAAACAGGAACACCGACTTCCAAAATTAAAGTTATTTTGCACATTTTTTGGAAGTCGGTTCTATTTTTTTGTAAAAAAGTTTTTTGTGTTTTCGTTTTTTTACACCGACTTCCGAAATTAAAGTTATTTTGCACTTTTTTTGGAAGTCGGTTCTGTTTTTTTGTAAAAAAGTTTTTTATTTTTCACTTTTTAGTTGTGGTTCCCCATTAAAACTGTGTTAACAATTCATAGACATACGATAGCAGCAATCGCGGTTGATTTGCTGTCAATTTTTGAAGAGTTCCGTTGTCTGTCTCCGAAACCCGTCATCAGATCTTTTTGAAATTTAAATGGGACTATTTCGGAATAAACCCCTTTCGAAAAAAAAAGAATTTTGAGAATCCGTCAATATATGACGGAGTTATGCCCGAACATACATAAAAAAAAAAAAAAAAAAAAAAAAAAAAAAAACATCCGAATTGATAACCTCCTCCTTTTTCGAAGTCGGTTAAAAAAGGAGGAGGTTCTCAATTCGACCGAATATATATTTTTTTCGGCTCTCACTCCGTTGTTTATGAAACGATTTTGATCATTTTTTTTTCTTAGATAGGGTATACCTCAAGGCTGGTTCCATGTCATGGACTTCAGGATCTGATCATGGAATCCTGATAAAATTGAGAGAAAACCTCGTAAATTGGGCACAAATATTGTTTCTGTTTACTTCTCATAACGTAATCAGGTATTTGCATCTAGGAATCATCACATCATGAAACTGAGCTGATGATGGAAACCATACCTTTGCTAAACAATAGAAGTTATATATAAAAAACTGGTTTTAGTGACAGATACCACTTAATATGCTTTGAGAAAAGACGTCTTTAGAATATTGGAGGTAACCTCAACTGGTCAATATCCTGGGAACCTCAGCGCCAAGAGAAATGATGTAGGATTAGAAATTAGCCTCAGAGTATTAAAAGATGATGCGAGTCACAAAAAATCATAAAATAAAAAACTTTTTAACAAAAAATTCAACCACCGAAAAACTAACTAAAAAGCAAAAAATAAATAAACCTTTTAAGTCTTGAGTATTGAGCTTATTTACTCGTACCTACATAAAGTATCAAATTTTATGTAAACAAATTTTGAGTCGGCGCCATAATAAAATGATTAATTATCTACATCTAGCCTAGCATTTCTACGTATGTACATATAAAATTTAGATATTTAATAATCAGATTGTTGTTTGGCGCCGACTCAAAATTAGTTTACATAAAATTTGATATTTTATGTAGGTAAATAAGCTCAATACTCAAGACTTAAAAGGTTTATTTATTTTTTGCTTTTTAGTTCTTTTTCGTCGGTTGAATTTTTTGTTAAAAAGTTTTTTTTTGTAGTGTTCTTTACTCAAATGCCTCAGAGAGCTCTCACACGTCCGCGGCGACAGGCTCTACTACATTATAACTATCAAGTATGTATTTTGTACTACCGAACCTATTGACAAAACCATTAAGTACGCCGTTATACGCGATTAGCACCAAGAAACTTCCCACACAAACTGACTCCCCGACTGTAGAGCTAACGTGAATTGAATTAATCAAATGCAGTTACTTTATTTGAGAGGGAACCCACTGGAGCTGACCGCCCGCTGCTACTCGTAACTCGGCTGCGGGCGCAGCGTCGCTCGTGTACACACTTGACCACTATCTCACTTGATGCTAAGCGATGATGTGGTCGGCGATGCAGTACGCTTGTCTAGAAGTAAACTATTCACTGTCCGAGCAGTGTGAGCCCCTGGTGGTAGCAGGCACCGAACAGGCACCTAGGCCGCAACTATCGCACTGTAACTCAACCTCTAGATTATTAACAATTAATTTCTCTGACTGTACCGCTTGCCGATGTTTGCAAAGAAATAAAGGAAAAACTATGATTGTACCAAATGTGAGAAATCCTCATAATGCAGGGGCGTCACTGTTGTTGCTACGCCGTAGCCGGGTGCTACGTCGTAGTTGCGAGCTACGCAACGCTGCAAATAATATGTATTTACAACGAAGTTGAGATCAATTTTATTAGCTTTAAAATGGGCATTGTACAAGTATGACGTTAGATCATGATAACAATGAAGTCGTCCCTCATACTCGCTGTAGAAGTAATCTTCGCCGACAATCGCTAAAACTTGCAAAAATATTCAGCCATATTGTCGGTGTGAGGTACAGGTGGCCCCAGTGGCGAACACGACGATGTGTTAGCATTCTTGTGCGAATCATATTCACCCACTCGTTCGGCGCACAGCTCCTCGACGAATACATTACAATACATTTTCCCGCGCGTCGGTACCGGATATTCGTAGCTACTGAAATATCACTGGATTTGCGGATTTTTCAGTTACTTGCTCGGTTGTATTGCTCTGTGGGTTGCACCGACACATTCTTGGACTCAGTTACCCGGAAGCCACTGAGTTACTCGTAACTACGGTTACACTAAAGATACGACCGAGTTGGTTAAGGTTAACTAAACATTGTAATCGTACAGCAAACTACATACTTGGATACGGAAACTCGTAATATCATCTTGTTACAGTTTTTGTCGCTGGATACAAAGTTTGTACTGAGTACACAACTGTATCAGAATATAGTATAGCGTTACTAGCTACATGTTTATTGTTGCCATTTAAACTTGAAAAGAAAACCTGTACTACTCAGATATGTTTATTTTATTTGTACGACTAAATGTAAGTATGTAATCACACGACGTCCTTCGCTTGGGAGCGTTTTAATCTGAAGGGACTGATGAAATAGTGCTCGCTCGAACTGCGGATACATTACAATAATAATAACTTTCTTTATACAAGTATCAATCGGAACGATAGATCTGGAAGTAACCAGGAGGTACCTTTGTGGAATTTCAGAAATAATGACAGCTTTTTCTCACATACAAAATAAATTTCGTTCATACGTGGTTTTACACGAATGAACTTAATTCTGAGTCCCTTAATGAATCTCGGAAAAGAACAAAAAGAAACGAAAAAATCCATTTGACTTAACTGTGTAACGTAAAAACTGCGCTCAACTTGCCTCACGTGTCTCAAAGAGCGAGCGCTCTAAGCGAGCGGAGCGCACGGAGGCAGAGCAGCCGCCAGCAAAGAGCGACGAGCGAACAAAGCAAGCACACGGGTTTGAAACAATAACAAGAGATAATTACGACAATTATAGTAAACAGAGGAATGTTTCGCTGAGTTCGGCGCGCGGCCGCAGACCGCACCGATAAATGTTTTCACAAAGAAAATTAATTATCCGTAATGCCGGAGCGAAAGTTCTTGCCATTCTAAGAATCGATTTAAGACGCCCCCAAACGAAAAAATCGGGAACTTCGGCTATTAGTGAAATAGAGTTGAAAGTTAAAATCTCCAGCGAAAACCTCGCGTTCATTTATTTTGTGAAATGATAAATGTTTCAGCGTTCATCGACGATGTTCAATTTACTTTAGATCCTATTTTTTCTTGAGCTGAACCGGTTTTGTCGGCCACTGAACTAACCGGCTCGTACTGCTCGCATGCGGCCATCATGACTATTGAACTAACCGGTTCGTATTGCTCGCATGCGGCCATCATGACTATTGAACTAACCGGCTCGTACTGCTCGCATGCGGCCATCATGACTATTGAACTAACCGGCTCGTACTGCTCGCATGCGGCCATAATGACTATTGAACTAACCGGCTCGTACTGCTCGCATGCGGCCATCAATGACTATTGAACTAACCGGCTCGTAATTCTCGCATGCGGCCATCATGACTATTGAACTAGCCGGCTCGTACGGCTGGCATGCGGCCATCATAACTATTGAACTAACCGGCTCGTACTGCTCGCATGCGGCCATCATGACTATTGAACTAACCGGCTCGTACTGCTCGCATGCAGCCATAATGATTATTGAACTAACCGGCTCGTAATTCTCGCATGCAGCCATCATGACTATTGAACTAGCCGGCTCGTACGGCTCGCATGCGGCCATCATAACTATTGAACTAACCGGCTCGTACTGCTCGCATGCGGCCATCATGACTATTGAACTAACCGGCTCGTCCTGTTCACATGCGGCCATCATAACTATTGAAGTAACCGGCTTGTACTGCTCACATAACCATCATTACTATTGAACTAACCGGCTCGTACTGCTCGCATGCAGCCATCATGACTATAGAACTAACCGGCTCGTACTGCTGCGGCGGTAGGTGCCTATTGCTATCAAGACATGATAAAGCTAAATTGAATGATACCATTAAAAAACTACCGTAAATCATATTTTGATCGTGTCGTACCTGCCGTGGACGGACGGTAGCTGACATATCTGACAAGTGCACACTCGCGCACACACTGACCTAATATCAAACGAGAGGGTTTCATTGTAAGCTGGACACTTTGCCTCGACAAAGGTATTAAAATTTGGACGTTTAATCAGCTACCAAGCGGAGTATTTATTTTTATTTCTTTTGATTCAAACACAATCCTGGTCGGCGGAAGCTCTGGTTCGGTGCTAATGAATGGGTACTTCGATGATATGGTCAACTTTAAACCAATTACAATGTATGAAGTGGACAAATAAAGAGTAAAAACCAAGAGAAATAAAAGCTTAGATCGCGGGAACAGAGTGGTAAATAAAGAAATAGCGAGGGTGGGTGGTGGAGGCGGGAGGGGGAGGACAATGAGGACTAAAGTAAACAACGATACGAGCAGGTGGAGCCGGGCGACGCGCCAGCGATTGTTTCTTTTTAATTAAGCGAGTGCGCCGCGCCACGCCGCGTCCGTTGTGTCCTGCTGCCACCCGCCGCCACCGCCACCGCGCCGCTTCCTGCCGCCACCAGCCGCAGCCGCACCGCGTTCTGCCGCCATCCGCCACCGCCGCCGCCGCCGCCACATGCTGCCTGCCAGCAGGTGTCAGGCGGCATACACGTAATGTACTGAAAGCAGACGGATTTACTTTATTTCAATGAATGTCGATTAACAACCTATCTTGATTTACAATCAACCACAGACTGGATTGCACAATGAAATCATAACGACAGCCTCCAGCAATATTCAATTATAGCCTCTTTGTCGTTTTTGTTACCAAAGTTATTCCTAACAATAATAATTAATCTGCATTAACCTCTGATAAAATGTTTGTAGGTTTTATATTAGAAATCAATGTATGTAACAATAATACCTTATCTGTCAATTACTCGTACTAAACCTTACTAACTATCTACTTTCTCAACTTTTTATGTACTACAGTGTGACAATGACCCATGTTGCCATTAGTTTTTCAACCATTTAATATTCTCGTTATATAGTTATTTCGATTCGCAGGCATTAGTTCATCACTAAACTAAAATCGTGTCAAATAACGTTACAGTTCTCAAATTTGCTTTGCCACACAGCGCAGGCGGCACACACACAGGAAATTACTACGGCACCCAGCACGATGGCACAAGCGGTGCTCTGCGGCACAAAGTGTTTCGCTATCCTTTGAAGTGAGCCCTCATTGCGGCGCGGTTCATTGCCGCACACTGCTCGCCACAAACACTTCACTTCAGACATTGAATTTGTGAGCAATTACAACTAACTACGCCGCCTTCCACAGTGATGTGGGCTCCGGGCTCAGTGGCTGTCACGACAACTAACCAAATATCTAAAAACTGAACAAAACGACAAGTGTTGTGTCCAACAATAAAACTTATTTCGATTGGTAGAAAATATACAACGCCTCAAAATGATTAAATCAGAAATACGCTTGTCAAGTCTCTAAGAACAATACGTACCTTATTAAAGCTGAAGTCACAGCTGAAACATGATCGCTAACAAACCTTGAAGGAGATTATTAGTATGCGTGATACGCGGCCTTCAATAAACGCTTTGTAAGACCACGACAATGTCCTTCGAGTGATGAGATCGCCGCCTGCGCTCTGAGACGCGACAAAGCATCCACTGCGGCCGACGTGAGCCGGCGATGTACATCACACTCGCGACGCAACACCACCTGCGCTCTGAGAGGCGCCGCAGCATCCACCGCGGCTGACGCGAGCCGGCGATGTACATCACACTCGCGACGCATCACTGCTTGCGCTCTGAGAGGCACCGCAGCATCCATCGCGGCTGACGCGAGACGGTGATGTACATCACACACACGACGCATCACCACCTGCGCTCTGAGAGGCGCCGCAGCATCCACCGCGGACGACGCGAGCAATCGATGTACATCACACCCGCGACGCATCACCACCTGCGCTCTGAGAGGCGCCGCAGCATCCACCGCGGCTGACGCGAGCCGGCAATGTACATCACACCCGCGACGCATCACCGCCTGCGCTCTGAGAGGCGCCGCAGCATCAACCGCGACCGACGCGAGCCGGCGATGTACAATCTCGAAGAAAAACTCCATTAGCGTGCTAAGGATTACATTGCTATGAAGTTGAGCACGATACAGCCCATGCGTGTGCGTTTGTGTGTATGAGTGATGCCTCAACATTCCACAGATAACACACATTAATGAACTGTCGTCGCACTACGCGAAATAACATTATATTTAAGTTGCATTTTGAATACGCGTGATAACGACCTGTTCATTGCATTGCTAAAATTCGCAATAAATCTAACATGTTCTGGTAGCTGTTTGGGCTAAGCAATGGGTTCACGTTCAATGGGATCCGAGTTCGAATCTTAATTACAAGGAATTGCTGTTTTTTAACCGACTTCGAAAAAGGAGGAGGTTATCAATTCGGATGTTTGTATTTTTTTTTTTTTTTTTATGTATGTTCGGGCATAACTCCGTCATATATTAACAGATTTGCAAAATTCTTTTTTTGTTCGAAAGGGGTTTATTCCGAAATGGTCCCATTTAAATTTCAAAAAGATTTGATAATGGGTTTCGGAGACAGACAACGGAACTCTTCAAAAATTGACAGCAAATCAACCGCGATTGCTGCTATCGTATGTCTATGAATTGTTAACACAGTTTAATGGGGAACCAACACTAAAAAGTGAAAAATAAAAAACTTTTTTACAAAAAAATAGAACCGACTTCCAAAAAAAGTGCAAAATAACTTTAATTTCGGAAGTCGGTGTCAAAAAACAAAGACACAAAACAGGAACACCGACTTCCGAAATTAAAGTTATTTTGCACTTTTTTTGGAAGTCGGTTCTATTTTTTTGTAAAAAAGTTTTTTATGTTTATTTGAAATCATAATAATGTTTTTTTAATTAAGCAAGATCTTTTTAAGTAATTGAGTTTATTTATAATATATTCATACTTATTATTTAGTTTAGTATTATTTAAATACTAAAATTATATAAAATCACGTGTAGCTAAAAATAGTGACTATTTAACCAAGATCAAATTCAGGTAATGTGATTAGTTTAAAAGTTTATTGAAAGGGAGAGATGTGATGTGCTGTAAAATTATTTCATAAATATTTACTGCTGCGACCCGCCCGCTCGGCACTACGTTGACGCAGTCGAGGCGAGCGGTCGTGTTGCACATACTCTAATAGAAATATAACTGTGTTTCATTAAACCACCCGAGAGTTAAAGAGGGACATAACAGTAATTGATGATGTGGTCGAAGATGGAGCACGCTTGCCTAGAAGTAACCTATTCACTCTTGACTTAAAGACTCCCAAGTTGTAGCTATCAGGAATCACAGATTACAATACAATACAATACAATACAATACAATACAATATAATCTTCTTTTCTTGACGAAAAGAAGATTGAAACTAAACCTCAATTTAAGAACATTAAATAATTACGGAAGTTAACTGGTATCACTAGTTGAGGATAAATTCGAAAGAGTTAACTCGCCCCTGGGCATTCAGGGCAGGGAGGAACAGGGGTGGGTTTTAGTCAGTAAGAGTCTGACACGCCCTTCCGCTCCACCCTAGAGTGGGAGAAGTCATTGGATGATTTCCCACGCCCCAAAAAAAAAAACAGTTATCACTAAATGTTTTGTTACACCGTCTAATTATATAGGGTGTAAGGTACATAAACGCACATACGTATACCAGTGATTTGGTACATGATTCTGGACCCCCTAGCGTTGGAATTTTTCATCGGCTTTTTCCTAATTTTTGAAAAAAAAAATATCTGCGTTTTTTTACATTAAACTGTATAAAATCGTTATACCTCAATCTATCTCAATGACATTTTTAATTAAAAAATAATTAGTTCCCTGTTTTCGCAAAAAAAAACGCAATGTACATAAAATTACAAGAAAGTTCCTGCTCAGCTGAATTCCTAAGTTTTCCGGAGGTCATCGCGGGCCCAGTACGTACGCAAATCGGCCAAATACCGCCGACGTTCCTTTGTCGGCAAATGCTCATACAGTCCTATGAATCTAACAGACGCGACACGTTAGGCATTTTAAGTGTCTATAAAAATTGATATCCCATTGACTACTTTTATTTGAACTTATTTTGAAGGGAGGTTATTTTTATAAACCTTCATCGAAATAAGTAAAAAGGATCTAAAAAAAATGTGTAACAGTTTACTGATAACGACTTAAATCTTAGATAAATTTTTGTTATCAACAAAGTTAAGTTATGTAATACAATACAACAACGTTTTTTTTTTTTTTTTTTGGGGGGTGGGAAATCATCCTATGACTTCTCCCGCTCTAGGGTGGAGCGGAAGGGCGTGTCTGACTCTTACTGACTAAAACCCACCCCTGTTCCTCCCTGCCTTGAGTGCCCAGGGGCTAGGTAACTCTTTCGAATTTATCCTCCACCCCCGGGCAGGCATCTGACGTGGCAGGCCCCGTCCCTATTGCTGACAACTCTTTGAGGCGCGCGTGGAACACTACGCGCCGTCGACTCTCGGGCCTGGTGCTGATCGGACGGCGAGTTACCCACTACTCGCCGTCCGCAGGCCCGGGTCTACGGTGGCCGGAGATCGTCTCGCGGCCCCTGGCGTCTCCTGCGGCGGTCGCGGCTGGGGGCGCTAGGGCGACTCGGCTGTTGTTGAGTCTCCCTAACGTATGCCGCCTCCCTCTTCGCGAGCATTACTGCTTCGCAGAAGGAGGAGACGGCCTCCCATTCCCTCTCGCTCCGTACCATGGCCTGAACCAGGGCACGGCGCGAGAGGTCGCTGCCGCCTATCGCATCCATGAGGACACGGCGGTGTTCTGCCCAAGCGGGGCAAACCTCCACCGTATGCTCCACCGTGAATACAACAACGTTACTTACTCATTTCGTTAAAACCACATTCCTACATTTCGTATACCTACATCAAAATAATTACTGAGTGAGTAGGTAGTAGGTACAACTTCATGCGATTGTACAGTCTATCAATTTTATTGATCTTTGCAGTCTATGAGCATGTCGGCACATTCAAAAGCGTACCTACGCTGTTAAATAAAATTTTATTTCTTTAGCTTTTCACCGATGGCGACAAACGCAGTTTGTTAGTGTACGTGTATTTTTTGTTTTGCTTGTTGAGTGGTTTTGAAACAATAACTCAGTGCCCAGGAAAATGCTCATGCTAGGCGCCTCCCTCGTAAGAAATGAACGAACTTTAAAGTGAGTTGGTTCATTAGTTAAGTACACGGTTGTAAACCACCAAGGTCAAATCTGTAGGGACGCGATTGGCGACCGTGTAGCAGGCGCCTTATACCTACAGTCCTGGTGCGCAATGTAGGTACTTACAAGCTTCTTTATCTAACCTTATCTTCAAGAATAATCTTGAGGGATTAAAAATGTATGAGATATCAATGTTGTCGTCATTAGAATAAACAGATAAAGATGCCACGGAACATTATACGTTTCGATGTGCAGCTTTCGCAGCATTTGTCGTTTTAAACGTTTTACGCAGGTATGCGCTAATGAGTATTAAGTATCTGATCTAGTTATTGATCACATCAATCGGAAACATCAACGTAAATGTATTTTTATTACAAAGTAGAAAGTGTATTTAGGTAAAGCGCGTAGCGGCGCGACCACCTGTGTCTGTGTGTATAAGACGTGGTAGGTAACTATGTACTACCACGTACTACGCTCTCGCGCGCGCCTACATTCATTGCCAAGCGTTGAGATCGCATTGTTCACAATACATTGCGTGCTTAAAAATGTCAATTGCTGTAACCGATCATTACCGAGATTAATGACTATCATAATTTTGTTACTGACATTAGGCTGGTATTACCTTTTCGCGAAGTTTGCAGTATTTTGTTCCTTACAGCCTGTATATTAATTAAAAACATAACATCTAGGTTAATATTGTGTGTAACCCCCATTACTTTCAATGCAGTCAAGTAGACGTTTGCGCATGGACCCTACAATATTACTCCATATTTCGGTTCCTCTTAAATTTTTCCACACCTCCAGGCAGTGGGTTTTTAATTGTTCTATACACCGCTCATCCCGTGTCTCCCACCTTTGCACCATCAAACCCCATAGAATAAATTTGTAAATGCACTTAAAAAACACCTTATACAGAAGTGTTATTACAGCATCAAAGAATTCTTTACTTAGCAATGTTACCACTTACTAGATTGTGCAAATATAATAATGTTGATCATGCTAAATGAATACGATTAATTTTAAAAATGACATTAAAATATTAATATTGTATTTATTAAAGACATAAAAAAAATTCTTTTAATCTCATGTAATTATTCATTAATAATTCAATGTAATGATAATGTAATGTACTGATTTGAAATAATAAAATAATGCAATAAACTCATTTTAATAATAGGTAAATATAACGTATTGACTCAATGTAAAATTTCTATTTCATAATAATTTAATGTGAAATTATCAATGTAAGTTTGTTTAATGTTGTGTTTATGCATGCAATAGTTACAAATATAGTTGTACCTACCTACAAACATGTCGCTGTGCCCTAGCAGGGTTCATGTTTGAAACATAAATCATGTAACATCTTTTATACAACATGAATACAATAAATAAATAAATAGATTTTCTAGGGGAATGAGATCGGGTGATCGCGCTGGCCATGGAACAACAATTATCTCCGGGTGATTGTGAAACCACTCACGCACAGTGCTCGCCCGGTGAATAGGACAGTTGTCCTGGACAAATGTGAATTGTGTCAACTCATCAGCTGGGTAAATGTTGCGCACAGTAGGTAGCATGACATCATCTAATACTTCTACATAATTAGAACTGTTGGCACGTGGAGGAATAAAAGCTAGTTCTCCTGGCCCTGCTGCACTCATCCATTCATTCGCCTGCCCTTATCCCAATTTATTTGGGGTCGGCGCAACTTGTCTTTTTCTTAATATATAATACTCCTCTATTAGTCGTCATCTCTGTAGTCACCCCCTTTTTACCCATATCCTCTTTCACACAGTCCAACCATCGTTTCTTTGGGCTTTTCCTACTCTTATAGCCATCTACATCCATACACAAGACTTTCCTCACGACATTTTCTTCATTCCTCCGCATCACATGCCCATACCACGACAACCGATTTCCACACAAGTTTTCAGTCAGCGGTGCCACTTTCAGACTTCCTCTTATATACTCATTCCTAATTCTATCCATGCGCGTAACACCACACATCGCTCTTAATATTCTCATCTCAGCCGCATGCAATTGCTTTTCATTCATCCCTTTTGTGGCCCAACATTCTGAATCACATAAGACAGCAGGTCTGACCATTGTTTTATAAATCTTCCCCTTAAGTTTAAGGGGAATGCGGGCGTCGCAGATAGTCCCGGTGACATGCCGCCATTTCATCCATCCAGTGTTAATTCTGTGCTTAATAGTCCGATCTATTTCGCCATCGCCTTGCACGAGTGAACCGAGATACCAAAAATCGGAGCAGACTGGGCGAAGTGCGCCATCTAGCACTATAGCTTCAGAACTGGAGCGACCGCCGAAACCGCAGAACATGTGTTCAGTTTTGGTTCTGCTGATTTTCAAACCAACTTTCTCCAGCTTCTGTTGCCATTTCTCCAATCTGCTCTGGATCTCAAGTCCATCTTGACTGACTAGAACAATGTCGTCGGCAAACAAAATGCACCAGGGTGCCTCCTCCTGTATTTCCGCCGTAAGAGCATCCATAATCAACAGGAAGAGGTAAGGACTTAAAGCCGACCCTTGATAAGCCTACAGCCACACTGAACTCATCGGTGTTGCCAGCAGCCGACCAGACGTAGGTACTAGATTGTCTGTACCTATCACGAATCAACTCAAAATACTTCCCAGGCAAACCTTTCTCTTTCAAGGCCCACCACAACACATCCCGAGGTACCCTATCATACGCTTTCTCAAGATCGATGAACACCATGTGCAAGTTCTTGTGCACCCGTCTGTACTTCTCGCACCATTAAATAAATGGAATAATAATAACTTTATTGATACTAAATACCTTTGTTACAAATAGTAGTAAATAGGTTACAAGAACAATTGGTTATAAAAAGGTGTCTGGAATGATGGAAACCCTGCCTCCTAAACTAGGGGAAACCTGTGCCTTAGGAGACAGTGTTCTACTGTAACTGTGCGTAGGTATAGTTGTAAAACATTCAGACACGATGTACATTGTTAATGAATAAATAAATGAAATGAATGAAATGAAATGAACTTCGGGCACAAATACTCATTTTCATCGCACCATGTTCGTAGTGAATCTAATTAAACACATGAGCTTGTTATAAGAAAAATAAAAAGGAACAAAAGATAATTTAAATGAGGAATGTGAATCTATAGTTTCTAGGATTTACTGCGTGTGTAAGTGTGTATGACAGTATGATGAGTGCGCGTGATGGTGTGTGTGTGTGTGCAAGTATTGTGTGTGTTTGTTCAATAACTACTAACATAAGTACACAATTATGTTTGGGTTAAGCATGTTGGAATCAAGCGTGAGTGTGGAATGTGGGATTGCACATTTGACTGCGAGACTAGAGAGGAAAGATGAGTAGTTCTTCTGTTCTAGAATAATCCAAGTCATAAAGCCACTTTTTAGTTTAGTTTTTGCTTCATATCTATTTAACTTATTTATTTGAATATGTTTGCTGATCTTTCTATAAATAAGAGAACTTGAAACACAAAGTTGTCGACTTGTGAAGGACGTTTTGTGGGGTATTGATGGGCATGATGTGATTAAAGATCGCTTGTTAGGATCCGAAGGGGGGATCTGGCTGTGTTTGCAGAGGGTGGCTCGGAGTACAAAGAGCTGTCGCACTGTAAGTACTTTACAGTCCGCATATAATTGGGTTGTGGGAAACCTAAAAGGTTTTCCAAGCATCACCTTAAGAACAGCCCTCTGTGCCCGTTTTAAACCTAGCAATTTAGTTTTGCCAGTGTCACCCGACACTGGGATGCAGTAACCTATAACGGACTCGCAAAGCGCGATATACATCATCTTTAATGTTTTTGAATCCGCACACTCTATTAGCGACTGAAATATGTAGATTAGTTTCCTAACTTTTGAGACTAAATTATCGACATGGGTGTACCACTTCAGCCCGTCATCGATCGTTACGCCTAGGTATTTGATGTGACTGGCACGAGATAGTGTTGTGCAAGAACATGAAGAGGAATCATCACATGAATGTGCGGTTATAGTCAATTCCGGAGGAGCTTTGGTTCTGTGACTAACACAGAATGGTATGAAATTGGTTTTGGATAGGTTTAGGGAAAGTAGATTTTGCTACAGCCAGTTCATAACCACCGGTAGAGATTGTTTCGAATGATATTTTAGATCAGCCCATGTATCACCATAAACTACGATTGCCGTGTCGTCAGCATATGTGAAGACATTGGAGTTGAATAGCGGCAGTGTACAAAGATCATTTATATAAACAAGGAACAGAGTAGGACCAAGTACATACCTTGCGGCACTCCATATGAGATAATTTTTTCACCACTGACGCATGTGTCAATCTTAACACTGAGTCTTCTGTGTTGGAGATAACTTTTAAACAGATCGAGCGTTTTACCACGAATACCTATGCTTTCCATTTTTGAAAGAAGAATAGGAACAGAGACCGTATCGAAGGCTTTTGTTAAGTCCAGGAATATGGCAAGGCACCTTTTATGGTCATCTAACTTCCTCGCGACGTGTTCTGTAAGGTGCATCTTCTGTAGAGACCCCTTTTTTAAAGCCATACTGGTTGGGCGCTATAATTTTATTTTTCTCTAAAAAGTTCAGTAGACGACCATTAATCAACCTTAGAAATAGCTGAAAGAACAGAGATCGATCTATAGTTGTTCGCACAGTCCCTGCTCCCACTCTTATAGATCGGATGGATCAGGGCCTTTTTGAAAGGTTCAGGGAAAATTCCATTTGGAATGGATACGTTAATTACGTTATTAAAGATGCAAGAGTTTTTCTACATAGTTTTAGAAGAGTAGAGGATATACCGTCCCAACCAGTGGCACTATCATTTCTTAGGTTCATAATGGTGGACTCGACTTCAGCGTCATCAACAGAAAAGAGGACAAAATAGTTATGAGGGGATGTTTTGGGTGAAGTAACTGGTTGTGTGGTGGAGGTAATTTTAGATGCTAGGTTAGTACCTATGGTAGCAAAAAACTTACATACCTCACTGGCTGCAATGTATGGGTTTAGGTGGATTTTTAGGAGTTCTAGAGGTGGTGTTGTAATTTTTTTAGTATTTGTAATCTCTTTAATTTTATTCCATAACGTTTTAGGATTATGTTTTGCTTTTTCCAATTCAAGTTTTTCATGCGCTGTTTTAAACTTCCTAACAAGGCAATTGCAAAAATTCCGATAGCGTCTATATGTGATCTGCAAAATATCATTATTAGGTAAGTTACGAGCCTTTTTATGGAGTTTATCACGATTACAAATGCAACGCAATAGACCTGGAGTTATCCAAGGTTTAAGATTTCTTTCTTTTTTCGGAACTTTTACTTTATTGTTCTTGTTTAGGATAGATTGTATAAGGCTAACTAAATTAGTGGAGGCAATGTTAGGATCTTCCGTGTTGGTAAATTGAGAAAAATCCTGACATTCAATGTCTTTTAAGACATTGCAGTATTCAATTTTTGGGATTTTGTAACTTGGAGCAGACAGTTTCGCTAGTTCTACATCATCTAACTCACTATCCAAAACTATGCCCACACCATTCCGTTTGCCATCACTTCCACAGTAATAAAACTTATATCCTTTCCCTAATTCTCTTGCTTTCGCACCCTTCCATTTCGTTTCTTGCAAACACGGTATATTTATCCGTCGCCTTTTTAAAACATCTGCTAACTCTCTTCCTTTTCCAGTCATAGTACCTACATTTCAGATCGCACACCTCAATCTTAATTCTCTCACTCTCCGAGCTTGCGTCTAACGTCGCACCCGCCCGTCCTGGTGCGACGACCCTTGTCCATTTCCCACAGGAGTGCCGGGTGCTGCCCCTGCGCGTCGCCTGTGGGGTACGCCCTAGCCCTATCGCACATCACATTTTTCCTTACCATGTTGCAAAAGGTTTTGGCAGAAGTTTTATAGCCGGCCGCCTGCCTGACGCCAACCCTCCTTGGGAATGCTGTTGTTGGTGGTTTACCCGTCACGGCGCGAGTGGCCCAAGGTGCTTAAGCTCCCTTAGTCGCCTCTTACGACACCCACGGGAAGTGATGGGATGGTACTATTCTTTTACGTCCGACACCATACGGAACCCTGCTGCACTCATCCATCGCCACATATTAATCGTAATTCGACCTGAGTCTGTATTAGGGATTACGTTCTTTTCACAACAGCGAGTGTTATCCTTGCGCCATAAATGTAGCCTACCCTTTTGACTAGATTTAAATGTCTTTTCATCTGAAAATATGGTAGTATGCCAGTCAAAATCTAAATAATCCCGTGCGAACAGTAGTCGGTCTTGTTTATGTCTTTCTGTTAGGAAAGGCCGCTTTTTGCTGGTTTCTTCTGTTATGCAAGCCTTCAGCGTGGAGAGCACGGCGAACAGTTTGTAATGAGGTGTCAAATAATTCCGAAAAGCGTCTGGTAGGTGTGAAACCATTGTTTTCATACTCGGCCACCATATGTCATCGCTGCCCCTCGCTACTAAGCGACCGCCTTCCACTTCGCTGTCGACTTGCAAGGCTACCCTCTTCCTCATATCATTTGATCCAGATACTTACAGTATTCCTCTAAAATAAAACCAAAAATGATATTAGGCAGCTATAGGTAAAATAATTTCATATTTATTTATTACTAGCTTCCGCCCGCGGCTTCGCCCGCGTAAAAAGTGTAATTGTAATAAGTCTGAGTGGTATTTTCAGAGAGGAGCACGTTAAATAAATCCTGTAGAAATCAAAATCAAAAGTTATTTAAATTAGGCTGAAAGCCAGATTTTTTTGAATGTCAAAGTTCTACATAAAGACTTTAGGGGCCACACACTCGCTCAGTGTGTCGGGGTACCTATCTTGTTACTCTTACGTGTTAAATATAATAGTTTACCATATCGAAACTGTTTCATTTATTGGGTCCCGAACATATCCTAAATTGGTGCTTAGCTTCTTGTCCGTGGCTCCGGCCGCGTAGACATTTATATGAAATTAACTTTATCACCACCTTTTACTTCCAATTTACCTTTGGCTTCATCCGCGTGCAGGTCTGAAATTTCTCTTCTTCATGATTCTGCTTTCCTGGTAGTTTAAGGATCTATACCGCTTCCAGTCCCGAAAATACTTATTCAAGATGTTTTTTTTTTACCTCTTTTGATCCCACCCTTTTTTTTGGGTTTTTTTTGTGATTCTGAACTCGTACTGAGTGAATCTATACCGCTCGGAAATTTTACTTCTTCACATTTCTGGTCTCCTGGTAATTTGTAAATCTCTACCTCTCCTAATACCAGCTTCGGAATATGTTTTGTACTTCTGATCTCCTGGTAGGTTATGAATCTATACCGCTCAGGATTCCAGCCCCCTCCCTGGTAGTTTGAGAATCTATTCCACTCAGGATTTCAGCCCCGGAACACTCTTTGTGTTTCTGGTATCCTAGTATTTTGTGAAACTATACCGCTTAAGATTCTAGCCCCAAAAATACTGATTCACGACTCTAGTCTCCTGGTAATTTTAGAATCTATACCTCTCATGATTCCAACCCCAAAATCACTTCTTCATAATTCTGGTCTCCTGGTAATTTATTAATCCCAGCCTTTTGGTAACATTTGTATTTCTTCTATGTCTTGGTTGTTCGTGAATCTGTACTGCTCGGAAAACTTATTCATGATTCTGTTCTCCTGGTAATTTGTGAATCTGTAGCTCTCATAATACCAGCCACAGAATATATTTTGTGATTCTGATCTCCTAATAGGTCGTAGGAATCTATACCGCTTATGATTTAAGCCCCAAAAATACTGGTTCATGACTATTGGTCTCCTGGTAGTTTTGGAATCTACACCTATCATGATTCCAGTTCCGGAACTACTTTTTCGTGAATCCTGATCTTTTCGTAGTTTTGTGAGTCTTTATCGCTCATAATTTCAGTCCTTGAAATACTTTTCATGTCTCTGGTCTCCTGGTAATTTGTGAATCTCTACATCTCATAATACCTGCCTCGGAATATACTTTGTGATTCTGATTTCCTGGTAGCTTGTGAATCTATACCGCTCAGGATTCAAGCCCCGGCAATACTTCTTCTTGATTCTGGTCTCCTGGTGGTTTGCGAAGCTATACCGCTAGAGTTGTAGCCCCGAAAATACCTCTTCATGATTCTGGTCCCCTGGTACTTTGCGAGACTTTACCGCTAATGATTCCAACCCCGGAAATACTTTTCATGTTTCTGGTCTCCTGGTACTTTGTGAGCGTAAACCGCTCGTTCAGCCTGACTTTGGATTTCTACTTCCACCTCAGCCTTCGCTTAGTCTTGTCATTTACCGGGATAAAAAGTAGCCTATGTGTTAATCCGGGCTATGACCTACCTGTGTGAGAAATTTCATTCAAATCCCTTCAGCCGTTTTTGCGATACCTTCAGCCAAACATACAAACATACAAACATACAAACAAACAAACATACAAACATACAAACATACAAACATACAAACTTTCGCATTTATAATATTAGTAGGATTAACTTTTTCACCACCTTTTACTTCCAATTTACCTTCGGCTTCATCCGCGTGCAGGTCTGAAATTTCTCTTCTTCATGATTCTGTTTTCCTGGTAGTTTAAGGATCAATACCGCTCAGGATTCCAGTCCCGAAAATACTTATTCAAGATGCTTTTTTTTTACCTCTTTTGATCCCACCCATTTTTTTTTGGGTTTTTTTTTGTGAGTCTGATCTCCTGGTAGTGAGTGAATCTATACCGCTCGGAAATTTTACTTCTTCACATTTCTGGTCTCCTGGTAATTTGTAAATCTCTACCTCTCCCAATACCAGCTTCGGAATATGTTTTGTACTTCTGATCTCCTGGTAGGTTATAAATCTATACCGCTCAAGATTCCAGCCCCCTCCCTGGTAGTTTGAGAATCTATTCCACTCAGGATTTCAGCCCCGGAACACTCTTTGTGTTTCTGGTATCCTAGTATTTTGTGAATCTATACCGCTTAAGATTCTAGCCCCAAAAATACTGATTGACGACTCTGGTCTCCTGGTAATTTTAGAATCTATACCTCTCATGACTCCAACCCCAAAATCACTTCTTCATAATTCTGGTCTCCTGGTAATTTATGAATCTCTACCGCTCATAATCCCAGCCTTTTGGTAACATTTGTAATTCTTCTGTCTTGGTTGTTCGTGAATCTGTACTGCTCGGAAAACTTATTCATGATTCTGTTCTCCTGGTAATTTGTGAATCTGTACCTCTTATAATACCAGCCACAGAATATATTTTGTGATTCTGATCTCCTAGTAGGTCGTAGGAATCTATACCGCTTAGGATTTAAGCCCCAAAAATACTGGTTCATGACTATGGTCTCCTGGTAGTTTTGGAATCTACACCTATCATGATTCCAGTTTCGGAACTACTTTTTCGTGAATCCTGATCTTTTCGTAGTTTTGAGTCTTTATCGCTCATAATTTCAGTCCTTGAAATACTTTTCATGTTTCTGGTCTCCTGGTAATTTGTGAATCTCTACATCTCATAATACCTGCCTCGGAATATACTTTGTGATTCTGATTTCCTGGTAGCTTGTGAATCTATACCTCGCTCAGGATTCAAGCCCCGGCAATACTTCTTCTTGATTCTGGTCTCCTGGTGGTTTGGGAAGCTATACCGCTAGGGTTGTAGCCCCGAAAATACCTCTTCATGATTCTGGTCCCCTGGTACTTTGCGAGACTTTACCGCTCATGATTCCAACCCCGGAAATACTTTTCATGTTTCTGGTCTCCTGGTACTTTGTGAGCGTGTGCGCTCGTTCAGCCTGACTTTGGATTTCTACTTTCACCTCAGCCTTCGCTAAGTCTTGTCATTTACCGGGATAAAAAGTAGCCTATGTGTTAATCCAGGTTATGACCTACGTGTGTGCAAAATTTCATTGTAATCCCTTCAGACGTTTTTACGATACCTTCAGCCAAACATACAAACATACAAACAAACAAACAAACAAACAAACAAACATACAAACATACAAACAAACAAACATACAAACTTTCGCATTTATAATATTAGTAGGATTAACTTTTTCACGATTTTGGCACCCTGGTAGAGTTTACCTGTGGTTGCATCCGCGTGCAGGTCTGAAATTTCTCTTCTTGATGATTCTGTTTATTGGTTGTCTATACGCCTGGGAATGTATACCGCTTAGGATTCCAGCCCCAAAAATACTTATTAATGACTCTGGTCTCCTGGTAATTTATGAATCTCTACCTTCTATTTACAACCAAATAATTAAAAAAAATAAAAAAATCTTTAAGCCTCAGAATATATTCTGTGATTCTGATCTCCTGGTAGGTTGTGAATCTATACCGCTCAGGATTCAAGCCCCGGAAACACTTCTTCTTCTTGATTCTGGGCTCCTGGTGGGGTGTGTGAAGCTATACAGCTTAGGATTGTAGCCCCGAAAATACGTATTCATGATTCTGGTCTCCTGGTACTTTGTGAGTCTTTACCGGTCATGATTTCAGCACTGGAAATACTTCTCATTTTTCTGGTCTCCTGGTAATTTGTAAATCTCTACCTCTCCTAATACCAGCTTCGGAATATGTTTTGTGATTCTGATCTCCTGGTAGTTTGTGAATCTACACCGTTTAGGATTATAGCCCCGGAAACACTTCTTCTTGATTCTGGTATCCTGGTGGTTTGTGAAGTTATACAGCTTAAGATTGTATCCCCGAAAACACCTATTCATGATTCTGGTCTCCTGGTACTTTGTGAGCGTGTGCGCTCGTTCAGCCTGACTTTGGATTTCTACTTCCACCTCAGCCTTCGCTAAGTCTTGTCATTTACCGGGATAAAAAGTAGCCTATGTGTTAATCCAGGTTATGACCTACGTGTGTGCAAAATTTCATTGTAATCCCTTCAGCCGTTTTTGCGATACCTTCAGCCAAACATACAAACATACAAACAAACAAACATACAAACTTTCGCATTTATAATATTAGTAGGATAATAATATTTATTTAATACATAATATTAAAACTATGCATTTATAAATCCAATAATAAACAGTAAGTAATTATTTATCTTTTAGGCCTCATGATGGACTTAAAAAACATTAAAAACAATTTTATTAACCCATAAGTCACCAAATAATGTGTATAGATTTCAAATAAAAATTTAAGTTACAATTCATCAATATAATACTCGTAGGTACTCACATTCAGTCTGGTTTCATCAGCTATTTGTGTTTTATGAAGACCACTTTTATGCGACGCAATGATAGTCGCCCTCGCCTCGATATTAATATTTGCTTGCATTTTGAGAATAAAATATCTAATACCGCTAACTATTAAACCATACGTCACTAACCAACAACTACAACCCATCGACAACGTTTAATTTCGATCAAGTTAAATATTCATAAAACTCATGTCTACTTCGCAGAAATCTAAATTCTTTATTTAGTTTATGATCTACCTTTCTAATTTTACGAAATGTGTGAACAAAGCGAACAAGATAAAGAATATTATATTTCTGTCTCATTACTTCCAATCGTGTGAAAACTTACAAAAAGTCTATAATAGTACTGCGTGAGGTTTGAGCTCATGGCTCACTGATTCACGCATCTACTGGGTGGCGCAAAAGTAAAGACCCTATTTGGTTCAGCTATAACATTTTTTCTAAATTAGAAAACTAGATTTAGATTTTTTTAAATGTATATTTGTGCCATTAAATTTCGTACCATTAGGATTTAAAGATGATGTCTTTTAAATGGTGACCTCCAGAGTTGATACACATTTGAGCCCTATTTATGACATTTTGCATAACTTGCCGTAACACTTCCTGCGATATGTTCGTTATTTCTTGACGAATGTTTTCTTTTAGAGCTGCGAGAGTCTGTGGCTTGTTCACATACACCCGAGATTTCAAAAAACCCCAAAGAAAGAAGTCTGGACTGGTCAGATCGGGTGATCTTGCAGGCCAAGGCAAATCGCCAAAACGAGAGATAACTCGGCCTGGAAAAGCGTCCCTCACTAAGTCCATAGTGTCGCGCGCTGTGTGTGCCGTAGCGCCGTCTTGTTGAAACCAGATGTGCTCCAGCCCCAATTCGTCCAAACTGGGTATCAAAAACTCACGTAACATGGTTCTGTAGCGTTCTCCACACAGCATCGATATTTTCAGCTGAACGGCCTGTTCTTGGTCTCCCAGACTTAGGTCTATCCAATGTTGAGCCAGTTGCTTCAAGGCGTGTGGCAAAGCGTCGAATTGTGCGACCAATCGGTGCCGGACGGTGGGGAAATCGTCGACGAAATTCACGTTGTGTTCTTATCACTGATGAATTATTCCGTAAGAACATTGACACAATTATTCCACGTTCTTGGGGAGTAAAACGGTCCATGTTTATTTTCAGTGTATTTTACATTTGTTCACTACACAATTTTCAACAACAGAATGACAGAAAATGTCATATAAAAAAAAAAAAGGTATTTTCTTTAGTGCCACTACTTTTGCGCCACCCGGTATCTGCGAGCGCTTAACTGCTATGTCATCTTGACTCATATATTAACGTTGAAATTATGAACTACAATCACTTGTTGACGACAATGATGATACGTGTGTCTATTTTCTTGGAAATAGAAGGTCGTAAGTCAAACTAAACGTCAAGCTATTGCTTTGTGAGATTGCCTATCGACTTTTGGTTGATACTGTACACACACCCGCGACGCATCACCGCCTGCGCTCTGAGAGGCGCCGCAGCATCCGCCGCGGCCGACGCGAGCAGGCGATGTACATCACACATGCGACGCATCACACCGCACGCCACTTCTTCACGTATTCCTCCCGCTAATGAACGCTACAAAACAGCAGCACGTTCGATGTAATGAAATCATGATGAACACTCGCACGCGGGCTCTCACGCGTGTGATTTACGACACCGTGCTCCGCGGAGACTCGTCGCTTAGATTTACGACGCGAGGCTTCTCTAATAAACATTTAGCATTCTAGCCTATAACCGCACGCGCTCTATCTCTTGTATCTAGGTCAGTTCACGACGAATAGGAAAGCTCTCTGATTTAGAAGTCAATTCGGCTTAATACCTTTCAAAATCTATTCAGGATGATTTGGTTCTGAGTACGCAGTAATCCTCTTGGAGTTCGCTTTACAAACGATATAGATTACCTAGCGATAACTAAATAGAGAAGAGATTACGACGACGGATAGAACCCATTTTATCAGACTTATTTATACGTAATAGCTACATAACAAGGCCGAGCAGAGCATAGTTGTACGACGCGCGTGTAATAACGAGACGGAGCGAAACTCGGCACATATTCTAAGTTGTGAGTTCTGTTAGTGAAGATCTGCAGCGAACCAACACAAAACTACGAACATTCGCTAAACATTCCAGAAACTCCATCTGGAAGCCACAATAAAGTTAATCAGAATAAAATAGGCGAGGCGGGAAGCCATGTGCGGCGAGAGAAACAATATCACAAGTTATATGAGTGCAGGCGGGCGCGCGGCGGTCGCGGGAATACTTGTAAGACGTCACAGACTACTGTGGCCGGCCGCCACTAGCCACGCGCCCGCCGGCGCCGCGGCGCTGCCAACAGAAGGCTCACTGCACGAAACTAATGGACTACCGCGAAGTATCGCTAAACGCCTACGATCTAGGTATGACTGCACTTTTTTTATAAATTTTAAGAAAACTTACAGCTAATACATTCAAGTAGGCGGAAGTTATGTGTAGAAGAAGGCCAATTACAAGTTTCTACATATATAAATATATCATAAATAAATATTAAAACGGTACAAACAGCGGCAGAGTTAAACATATAAACATTTGAAGAGAAAAAGCCAAAATAAAATACATTATAAAACAAAGTTACACACAAAAGTTACTTAATATTTAATAAATCAAGCTCAACATCCAACATGAACATGCTGAACATTCGAAATGCTCTTAAGCCGCAATAAACGAATTTTCTCTAGATTGCAATTATTATGTAGCATGTTTTTTTTTATTTTTATTGATAGGCACGCGTTTGACCACTATCTCAACTGATGGTAAGCGATGATCGAGGTCGAAGATGGAGTACGCTTGCCTAGAAGTAACCTGTTCACTCTTGACTTAAAGACAAAAGCATTTATGGCATTTGCATCCGGGAGAGGTAAGGAGTGAGCCCATCTGAGATAGTCCATTTACCTTGCTCGTTCTTAGGCATTAGATAAAAGACGTTTAAAATACAAATATCTAATAGTTAAGCAAAAGTTAATTACGACTTCACTTTATGACTTCTGTGTCAACTCCTCTTGGTTCCTCTCATATACAGGAGGGATGCCTCCTCAGCCTCACTGATCTCTCCTCAGCTGGTTGCCGGTGACCGCTCGTCTGTGTGTGCACTCTGCGCGACACTCACTGACCTCTCCTTGGCTGGTCGCCGGTGACCGCTCGTCTGTGTGCACTCTGCGTGGTACTCACTAACCTCTCCTCAGCTGGTCGCCGGTGACCGCTCAGCTGTGTGTGCACTCTGTGCGGCACCCACTGACCTCTCCTCAGCTGGTCGCCGGTGACCGCTCGTCTGTGTGCGCACTCTGCCCGGCACTCACTGACCTCTTCTCAGCTGATCACCGGTGACCGCTCGTCTGTGTGCGCACTCTGCCCGGCACTCACTGACCTCTCCTCGGCTGGTCGCCGGTGACCGCTCGTCTGTGTGCGCATTCTGCGTGGCGCTACTTCGTGTCACGGTCATTAGTATGCCAGACGAACGTGCGTTTTGTAAGTAAAAGAAACTTTATTACTCCGTGTATATTTGCATTGGTAATGAAACAATTTGCCGCGACGAAAACTTCGCAGATGCTTCAGCTGTTGTAACCTGATTGAATATATTATGAGCGTATTGCGAACTATTACATTAAGGGAGCAAAGAGAATGCGTAAGTCGCTCTCACTAATCATCAATATATCTAGAGAGAAAGGGTAATCTTCATCCTAGAGTAAGTATTTGAACATAATGAGGTTGATTTGTTTTATTTTCTTTGACTCTCCTATTATCAGCAGCTAATACATATTCGCAAACATCGCGAAGTACCGCATCGGTACAATACCAGACCTTTTATTTACCTACTTTCATTGACAGTGAATCAATAGTGCGTAGGACAAGCACCAGTTCGACACTTCGGGTTAATAGTGCGTAGGACAAATACCAGTTCGACAGTCCGGGTCAATAGTGCATAGGACAAGCACCAGTTCGACACATCGGGTCAATAGTGCATAGAAAAAGCACCAGTTCGACACTCCGGGTCAATAGTGCATAGGACAAGAAACAGTTCGACACACCGGGTCAACAGTGCGTAGGGCAAGCACCAGTTTGATACATCGGGTCAATAGTGCGTAGAACAAATACCAGTTCGACACTCCGGATCAATAGTGCGTAGGACAAGCACCAGTTCGACACATCGGGTCAATAGTGCGTAGGATAAATACCAGTTCAACACTCCGGGTCAATAATGCATAGAAAAAGCACCAGTTCGACACTCCGGGTCAATAGTGCATAGGACAAGCAACAGTTCGACACACCGGGTCAACAGTGCGTAGGACAAGCACCAGTTTGACACACCGGGTCAATAGTGCGTAGAACAAATACCAGTTCGACACTCCGGGTCAATAGTGCGTAGGGAAAGCACCAGTTCGACACATCGGGTCAATAGTGCATAGGACAAGCAACAGTTCGACACTCCGGGTCAACAGTGCGTAGGCCAAGCACCAGTTCGACACTCCGGGTCAATAGTGTGTAGGACAAGCAACAGTTCGACACTCCGGGTCAACAGTGCGTAGGACAAGCACCAGTTCGACACTTCGGGTCAATAGTGCATAGGAAAAGCACCAGTTCGGCACTCCGGGTCAATAGTGCATAGGGCAAGCAACAGTTCGACACTCCAGGTCAACAGTGCGTAGGACAAGCACCGGTTCGACACTCCAGGTCAATAGTGCGTAGGACAAGCGCCAGTTCCTTGTCCTTACTGAGCGTTCGTCGCGGCTCGCGACGGCTCGGGGCGGCTCGGAGCGGTTCCGGGCGGATCGAAGCGACTCCGAGCGGCTTAAGGCGGTTTCGGGCGGCTCAGGGTGGCTCCGGGCTACTCGCGACGAATCGGGGCGGCTCGGGGCGGCGCATCTCGTCACTCTGTCATTATCTTAGCTTACTTCGTCAACTTATTAATAGCTAATAGCAAATTATTCTAAAAGAATACGTCGTAAGTAAGTAACTTGTCAATACAACAGGCATTATTACTACAAGAATATTATGGTTGTTAAAATACAAGTCGGAAAACAGCGAATGTTAAGTATACATTTATCTAATTTTTTATTGCACTTGTCTTCCCCAAAAGGAGGTTAATGTTTTCATAATATATGAAATGAGATACTTACCTAACTTTATTTTTAAGATTTTATTTGGCAGTAGTGCTCAAATAATAATAATAATTTCAGACTCGAATAATGTAGCTACACCGAGCACCGGCTGCTGTGGAAACTGCTCACACAGAAATAATGTAGCTACACCGAGCACCGGCTGCTGTGGAAACTGCTCACACAGAAATAATGTAGCTACACCGAGCACCGGCTGCTGTGGAAACTGCTCACACAGAAATAATGTAGCTACACCGAGCACCGGCTGCTGTGGAAAATGCTCACACAGAAATAATGTAGCTACACCGAGCACCGGCTGCTGTGGAAACTGCTCACACAGAAAGTTAGATAAGAAAGAGTTATGATCGGAGCGAGTCGAGTTAGCGCGGCGGCCGCTCCGCAAATAAATAAAGCTGACAGCGTCGTGCGGCGGCCTCACCCCGCTCCGCTTACCACGTGTCGCTCACCGCTCACCGCCACGAGTTGGCCGGACGCCATGTAGCCGCAATTTTTTATTCCCTCATTTGTCAAATTTACGCGCGCGTCAGGAGCATTAAACCGAGCTTCCTCAAACAGCCAACGCGCAGCAGATTGCCGCTCCGCTGGCTCGAACGGCCGCACATTTTCCCGCGCGTAAAACTGAAATATTCCCCTCGTTCGGTGTACACGGCTGCGCTCCCGGGCTCCCGGCCGATACCTCATAACCGTATCGTAACTTTAAGCTACGAGCCCGCTCCGCCGGGAATACTCAAATTATTCATATTTACCGCTCCGTGAGATTGGAAGGGTATATAACGTGTGCTAGGTGTTCCGCACGCGGCGTGTGGGAGCGTGCCGAGCGTGCCGAGCGTGTCCGCGGGCACCACTCCTCCTGCCATACCATACCACCATAAGTGTTTGGACAACCATGATAGCAGCTTGTTTACGCGTCCGGTATAGATAAAAACTTCACACTGTAAACTAATCTTATTTATTACGACAGGAAAAACTATAAAGCAAATAATTTAATATTATCTTATATTCCAATGGCATCTATATTTGTAGATGATAGATAACCACCAAAAAAAAAATAAAGTGAAGATCCTAAAAGTGAATTGAGGCGGGTGGCGGTCTTGTCATTAAATATCTTTCAGTTCACTATAAAGTTGTTACCTATTACCAGAATGAAGGCAATTCCTGGGCTGTGTGTCTTCGTAAGGTTCAGAGTAACGCACAGTGGATTCCTCCAGAGTGCGTGATCAGTATTACTGCAGACAGAGACGTGAGGCGTGAGGTGTTACCTCTCGTTAAGGCGCAATTATACGACTTTTAATGGTTTTTAATTGAACATCACGTCTAAACGACTAGTCTTGTTTCATTGAAAAAAAAAATGTTAATCTAGACAATTTCCGTCGTAATTTGATCTCAGAATATTTGAAATTATATTTTTATAACAAAGTGTAATTCATTTGTAAAGTTAAGTCTAACGCGGATAAAAAATTGAGAATCACGCAAAAACTATAAAGCGTATTTTTATGAAACCTGCACCATTTTAAAGATCATTTAATTATTTATAATTTTGTCTCAGAGTTTCATTTTAATACCTGTTCTTTTATGTGTAATAAATTAATAATGCATCTAATTTCGGACAGCGCTCCTTGGTGGGCGAGTCCTATTACTGGGTGGACGTACGACGCGTTAAGTACATGAGCTCAGTGCAGAACACGCAAGCTAACCACTCAAGGTCATTGGCAGCTAATAGCACCTTAACGTAAGCAACAAGCGCTAAACAATCTCGTCGAAATTCGGTGTCTCGCAGCACGACGACGTGCAAACAACTTCGTCCTATTGTTGGTAATCGTTGACTTCAGGACAAGCTTGTGAAGTTGCCGCGCTCTTCCCTGACTGCTATATATTCTTACTTGTTAAAGATGATGGTGATGAGATGTGACTTAAAGTTATTAGGAATATTCAGCTTCCTTGCCAATGCAACCGAATGACCATTCGTATGTCGGGTTAGTATTATAATAAATGGGAGATAATAAGAATTTTGATCATATTACACTATAACCAGGGTTAAGAGAACAAACTGTTATCTAGTCCCTAACTAGGTTCCTACTAATAATATAGTCTTCAATTATAAAAAAAATAATGACTAACTCTACTACTGCTACCAATTAATATAGGATTAAAACTAAATTACTTAATCAAAGAAAACATGTCTTGTTAGATACAGTAACGTCTCGCGTCTGTAACCCGCAAGAAACGCGCGAGTAGCGTTAATAAGCGTCACGTTAGGCGCCACCTCCACGGTCGTCCGTAAGTTACTCGTAGTCAAGCGTCAGTAAGAGACACGCCCCTCCCGCTTCAACAAGAGCGGGTGAAGTTATTTGATGATTTCACAACATCAAAAAAAAAGGCGCCATCTCCACGAGCGAGTGTTTCGCGGAGATCTTATCGTCCTGCCACTCACTATGTAACTCACCGGTGAAGGCGGCGCCTTAGCCGGCGCAGATTGTAGGAGCTCAAGTTTGACGCACTAATAAATTACACGCTCCGTGTAAAACACTGAAATCCGTGTAAGTGAGTCATGAAGAAATCCGCGCGTAATGAGGCACGCGGTAAGGCTGGCGCAAAGAGGTGGCGCGGGCGGGACACGTCACCGACGCAAGTGTGCGCCAATTATCTACGTGTTAATATATCACCCTCGGCCCGGCAGGTGCTACGTGATACACTCTCCGATATTATCCCTGTTTGTTATCTGTGTAACAAGCACAAGACAAATTTACGATAAAAATGGCATAAACGGTGGCGGCGGTCGGTAGGTATGGAGTGTGTTTTTCGGTTGAAATTATAACGTACTAGCATCGAGTAACAGAAAACCGATCTTGTATGTTACAACCTTTTAGTAAGTTAATATCCAAAATGCATAATTGATTTACATTTGCTGAAACGTAAAACAAAGCGTACACAAATTTCCAAAACTGTTCAAAAGTCTTCCAATTACGTGTCAGTGTTGAATACCCAATCACGGCGTTCATTATTTACGAGTATTCACTGCTAATCTAGTTACGCTTCAATTTAAAAATAAACCTTTTAAAAAGAAGTGTTTGGACAAACATATTTATTGCTGCCACATTCAGGTGACTCCAGCTGAATTACTTCAGACACACATGCACGTGACACCAGCAGAACTACTGCAGACAGACACACATGCACGTGACACCAGCAGAACTACTGCAGACAGACACACACGTACGTGACACCAGCAGAACTACTGTAGACACACTTGTACGTGACACCAGCAGAACTACTGCAGACAAACTTGCACGTGATACCAGGAGAACTACTGCAGACAGACACACATGCACGTGACACCAGCAGAACTACTGCAAACAGACATAGAAAGAAAGAAAGAAAAGAAAGAAAAATAATTTATTCTGCACAGATTTAACGCACATTACAGAAAAAATGGATTAAATAACGTAAACATACATGAATGCTAAAAGCCTCGTATTCAATCAATGTAATATTCAATCAATGTAAGTCTTCTGTTCATTGCCTAATGTCAGAGTCCGCCAACAACCAAAGACAATACATATATTGCGTAATACTATGTAATCTGTACTGCGACACTGGCAAATGACAACAAACAGACCATCAAAACGAAACACAAAAAAAACAGTTTGTGAAAGTGGAAAAACAACTAATCTCTTAACAAACACGAACAAATTGAGCGGTGCGTCGCATCCGTGCAAGAACAGGTCGTTGCTCAGCAAAAATACTGTGACTTCAGGCGAACTTATCGTCAACAGCGCTGGTTTTCAGCAAAGTACCTATCACGCGAATGACGTAATGACGCCCCCCTGTGACGTATTTTATTGTAAGTATGAAACCATAATCTCTCACGGAGTACAACATACCATGAACAAAGCATGGAAGTACACATTAATAGATATATATATTTATAGTGTTCATATATAACTCAACTATTTCTTTATTTCTTTTAGTGGGTCGAATGGATCAAGGATCCTTCAATGTACGAAGAAGCAAGATCCCCCAACATCCAAAGAATGCAAAAATATATAAAATATAAAATAGGGAAGAATCAGACAGACCACTCACACTGTTGGAAAACCATAACCATTGCCTGTAGGCCATGACCTTTGAGGTTAGTACAAAAAGAGCAGCTATTATTACTAATATTTGTTTCTAATCATGCAGATTGTTGTATGTGCATGAAATATTTCTTTAAGGTATTCAAAAAATGCTTTCTTGTTCTCAGGACTCTTACTGGTGGAGGAATGTTGTTCCAACAGCGCGTGGCGGCGTATCTGAAACTTCCCCTGAATGCTGCGGTGTTCTGCTTTGATCCACAAAGAGGATTGGTAGAAAAGCGTGGTTCGTATTTGCTCTGTCTCCAACTTAACTTTTCAAACAGATAGTGTGGTTTTTGTGTAGTGACTACTCCAAATAGTAACCCAGCCATATGTAACTTTCTCCTAGCAGCCATTTTCAATATATTAAGTTTATTTATAAAGGGAGTAACATGACTTCTACGAGGTATATTTACACAGAACCTTGTACATGCATTTTGTATGCGTTGTATCAACTTCTCTGTTCTTGCTAACAGGCATGGGCCATACACAGTATCACAATAGTTAAGCCTTGATAATATTAGGCTATCCACTAGTTGTTTACGTAGATCAACACTCAGGTAGTCTCTAATTGAATATAGGAGTTTCAATCTGTAAAAACAATTCCTCATTGAGTTACTGATATGCTTCTCAAATCGTAATTCTGGATCCATGGTTAATCCAAGATTGCAGGCTATATCTACCCTATCTATTTTTTTCCCTCTAATAACAACTTCTGGCTTGGCTGACAGAATGGCGCTGATCATTTGCCTGCTTCCCAAAACCATAAACTTGGATTTCTGTGGGTTCAGAACCAGAGAGTTATTATCTGACCAGACCATCACTCTTTCAAGATCATCATTGATTTTCTCCAATGCCTCTAAGGTATCAGCTGGTTTTAATGATATATATAATTGTATATCATCAGCGTACATGTGATACCTGCAATGCTGGAATGAGTTAATTATATCTGCGCTGTAAAGGATATAAAGTGGGGGCCCTAAAATTGATCCTTGAGGCACACCCCGTGGCACCTGACGAGGGGTGGAAGACATCCCCGATCCATCCTCCTTCTGAATTTCCACGAGCTGTGACCTATTTTGCAAGTAGCTAGCAAACCACTCTATTGTTTCCGTTGTAAAACCATAATAGGCCAACTTGGAAAGTAGCAGAGTGGTATTTAGTGCATCAAAGGCCTGTGAAAAATCAAGAAGTGCAAGGACTGTTCCCTCCCCCCTATTCCGTGCCTCCAAGATATTCCCTACTACGTCTGAAAGAGCTGTAGCCGTCCCACGGCCTTTCCTAAAACCAGACTGAAGGTCAGGAAGCATGTTGTTTGCTTCTAAATATTCCATCATTTGGTTGTAAACCACCCTCTCTAAGACTTTCGATAAACAAGGTAAAATGCTAACAGGACGTAAATCTTTAAAAGTACTTGGGTTGGCAATTTTGGGTAATGGGCGAACAATAGCGCATTTCCATAAGTCAGAGAAAGTGTGGGTATCTATCGACTTATTTACAATGGCCGTAATAACCTGAAGGGTGGATGGCAACGTTAGCATTATCATATCCAGACTAACCCCATCAATCCCTTTAGCGTTTGACCCCAAGCTCTTAATAATTTTCAAAATTTCTTCCTCATTAACATTATGAAGCTCGAAGTGAGCTTCACCAAATCTATTTGTTTCAAAATATGTTAGCTGCGATGTAGGCAGTATGTACTGTCCCGGTACATTCAGAAATGCCCTGTTTATCTCGTCTGGGTCATTAAATTGCCCAGGAAGCATTCGTTCACTATGCTCTGAAAATACATCTGATTTAAGATTTTTCCAGAGTTTTTTGGGATTTTTTATCTGGCTGTTAATGTGCCTGTCAAAGTACACCCTTCTTTCCTGTGTTAGTGCTGCATTAGCTTGTTTTTTTAAATCCAAATAATATGTCTTTGAAGAATCTTGCTTGTTTTTTTTATATTTATTTTTCGCTTTGTCTCGCAGCTTAAACATTAATTTAATGTTATCGGTTATCCATGGCGTGGGGCGGTCTTTAAAAATCCTACTCTTTATGGGGGCATGCAAGTCAAACAATTGGGTGATACAGTCATTAAAATGTTCCACCATCCTATTGACATCTAGCAGTGAGCTTATTTCAAACCATGGCATTAATGTCAGAGGCCGATATACCACCAACCTAGGTTTAATATTTACCTTTTTGATAACTGTATCACATACAATAAACGAGTGATGGCCAAGTTCACTGATATGACTGACTAGCACATTACGAACCCCTACATCAGTACAGATCACGTCTATGAGAGTACTACTTTCCCCTACAAAATGTGTTGGTGACTGTACCACTTGATTTAACTTAGTATAATTTATGAAGTCCATCATCTCTTTAGTGTTTTTACTGTTTATGTCCAGTAGATTAACATTGAAATCCCCCAACAATACCAAGTGATCATAAGGTGCCAATGCGCTAATACTGTCAGTTATTCCATCCAGAAATTTTGTTAGTCCAAACCATTGCGGCCTGTATGCAGTACCAATCAACAGCTTTCTACCATTGACAATAAGATTCAACCACATCTGCTCCACATCAGTTTGCTCTGAGTGTGGCCGTACACGCACCCCAACTCCCGTTTTAATGTAGAACGCTACTCCTCCGCCTCGTCCCTTGCGAATAGTCGCAGGGCGTGGCACGTGCTTTAACCTATATCCCGGAACCTTAGGCGCGCGTCCCTCCTCCTCAGGTCTCAGCCACGTTTCGTTGATCGCCATTATATCCACTGAGTGTTGTGACATGGCAATAAGAAACTCATCCTGATTTGTTGCCAGAGAGCCCGCATTGAATAATCCAAATTTTAATAATTTTGATTTAGTCATGTTATGTAAATAGTAATGGCTGTATAATTGTATTTATATAGTAAAAGTAATGGTAGTATTTTATTCATATCTGTATTGTAGTAATTTTGTTTATTCCCTTTACATAAGTAATCTTTGTACATATATAGTCCTAGCAGTAATAGTGATAATAAATAAATAATATAATATAAAACTGTGTTTCCCTGAAAATAATGCTCCCAATCATAAAATGAAAATAACATATAACTAAGGTTTGTAAATAATGTTGTTGTGTAGATAATAATATGTGTAAATAGTATAACTATATTCCTCGTATTATTGCAGTACTCACTTTTACATTGCCACTTCCCCAGATCACGACAGATGCGACACACCATACTCAATAGACATTCACAACTAGAGAAACTATGAACTAATACAAAAAAATATACAGCATCAAACAAAGATTTATTTGTAAGTCTCCGTGATTGGTCCAATAATCTGCAGAATGTCTTCCACAGATGCAATCCTGTGAGTGTGTTCTCCAGGCTTTTGCCGGACCAGGATGCGACCACGCTTCGTCCATACGAACCGCCATCCATGAATCCCTGCAGCGGCCCTTGTTTGGCGAAACAACTGCTGATTCAACTTTGTCAGTCTCTCATTGACAAAGAATCGTACGGGCTTCCCAGAGAGTCCGAGATTCTCTGTGGTAGCTTCACGTCGCACGCGAGCGCCCTTCAACACGGCGTCACGCAGGTCACGTCGAGCTAGACGCACCATAATAGCGCGAGGGCGGGGCTCTGTTGACGTCATGGGGCTTGTCGCTTTTATGTGTCTGCCGCCAACTCGCTCCGCGCCCAGGATGTCGCGATCCTCCAAAGATACTCCTAGCTTTGTGGCAATTAGATGGAACAGGTGTGTTGGGTTTTCCGCTTGCGACTCAGGTACGTTCCCTATCACCAAATCATTCGCCATCAACTCCTGATCCCTGTCATTGAGATCCCTCTGGAGCTGTAGAACCATGCACGTGACATCAGCAGAACTACTGCAGACACACTTGTACGTGACACCAGCAGAACTACTGCAGACAGACACACACATACGCGACACCAGCAGAACTACTGCAGAAAGACACACATGCACGTGACACCAGCAGAACTACTGTAGACACACTTGTACGTGACACCAGCAGAACTACTGCAGACAAACTTGCACGTGATACCAGCAGAACTACTGCAGACACACTTGTACGTGACACCAGCAGAACTACTGCAGACAGACACACATGCACGTGACACCAGCAGAACTACTGCAGACAGACACACATGCACGTGACACCAGCAGAAATACTGCAGACAGACACAGATGCAAGTGACACCAGCAGAACTTTTGCAGACAGACACACGCGTATGTAACACCAGCAGAACTTCTGCAGACAGACACACACGTATGTGACACCAGCAGAACTACTGCAGACAGACACACATGCACGTGACACCAGCAGAACTACTGCAGACAGGCACACATGCACGTGACACCAGCAAAACTACTGCAGACAAACTTGCACATGATACCAGCAAAACTACTGCAGACAAACTTGCACGTGATACCAGCAGAACTACTGCAGACAGACACACATGCACGTGACACCAGCAGAACTACTGCAGACAGACACACATGCACGTGACACCAGCAGAACTACTGCAGACAGACACACATGCACGTGACACCAGCAGAACTACTGCAGACAGACACACATGCACGTGACACCAGCAGAACCACTGCAGACAGACACACATGAACGAGACACCAGCAGAACTACTGCAGACGGACACACACGTACGTGACACCAGCAGAACTATTGCAGACAGACACACATGCTCGTGACACCAGCAGAACTAATGCAGACAGACACACACGTACGTGACACCAGCAGAACTACTGCAGACAGACACACATGCACATGACACCAGCAGAACTACTGCAGACAGACACACATGCACGTGACACTAGCAGAACTACTGCAGACAGATACACGCGTACGTGACACCAGCAGAACTACTGCAGACAGACACACACGTACGTGACACCAGCAGAACTACTGTAGACAGACACACACGTACGTGACAACAGCAAAACTACTGTAGACACACTTGTACGTGACACCAGCAGAACTACTGCAGACAAACTTGCACGTGATACCAGCAGAACTACTGCAGACACACTTGCACGTGACACCAGGAGAACTACTGCAGACACACTTGCACATGACACCAGCACAACTACTGCAGACACACTTGCACGTGACACCAGCAGAATTACTGCAGACATACTTACATGTGACCGCACTACTTATACTTTCTAGCATATGTAGGACAAGTCAATCCGAAGTTATCACAGTCCAAACCGTGCAGTTTCATAAAACGGCAATTTCATTGGAAAAGAACTATTTGATATTGAGCATGATTTTATTCACGGCGACTTGTTGATTGTGGCCCTTCTACTACTTATAAATGTTGTGTTGATCCAGGAAAAACACGTGCGTTTTACAAACTGCCAGACATTGTATTAACGAGCAATTCATCAATCAACATAACGTGTGGCTTTTAATTATTTATTGTGAGGAAGCTTGCCGCTGCCACCACCACCCGCTCGGCGCCCTGTGCGTAACGCCACGCGATTTTATACATTATGTATACATAATGCGTCTGTATTTCCGATCGCATGCAACCTAATCTCTTCAAAGTTAGAGTGATTAGGCTTCTTCCCAGAAGAAGCCTAATCACGGTCGCACATTTAAGATCGCTCTATCGTTGACTCTGTCTCTGTCACCTCTGATCTAGACTAGAGTCAAGATCAAACCCATCTCAAATAAGAAAATATTTACACTACACAGTACAAATTTCAAAAAGAACTGTTCGACCATCTTATAAAACACCGCAAGCCCATATCCTCGAAGGGAGGCGTCGAAACTTCTTTATCGCCGACGCCCTGTGCATCACGTGCAGACTGTCATCGTCGAAAGCTCGGCGTGGCGTAGCTGTCCTGAACGCAAACAACGTTAGACGGCCCGGCTAGCGGCTCGCGGGGTCTGGCCGGGCTGGCGGGGTCACGCGCCGTTATTTATAACTGGCAATTCTGACTAACGGCGGCCCCCACGAGACCAACTCAAAAGTTAATCTACCACTTTTTAAAATTTCACTTCATCTGTAGGTACAATATAAATGTTAAGTAGGTAGACGCGGCGGGATAAACTCGTTGTAAGTGAGTTGGGAACGGACCGCGTTTATAAATAGATGTAATGCGGTCACAGGCGGTCACTAACTCACGCTTTTTGTCCGTGTTTAAGCCTATTATGTCCAATCGATTTCTCGATAAAATTATTAACTCTTCCAAGAATACAATGCAGCAATTGTGAATGACATAAATAATATATGATAGTGGCTGACCCAGAAAGTGTATCTAGAAATAGTTATTTGTTTCACAGCGCGGGGGCGGCTAACCTTTAGCGAATATTTCGATAGTACTCGCCACTCGCCGCGCACGCCAATCACCGCTCGGTGGAAAGACACTTCATCGAACAATACTTCAGCTCTGATCTAGTTTCACTAGATTTCTAATTTTATTTTAATCTTTCATACAACATTCATATTTTAGAAAGTAGCAACAAATACAAGGAGTACTCTTTTAAATACCTACTGCGATCAATGCCGCTGAATGTTACAGCCGTACGGGTCACATTCAAGTCACATTGAGACCCGATAGCAGATTAGTGGTTTAGTTGAAGTTAGTTGAACCCGTAAAAGCTTACCCTAACAATAAAATATCATTCTTATTTATTGTAAGAAACCATTGCTAGGGAGTATACAACAGTAGCACAGAACGGTCAGCGGCGGGAAAGCTTTCTATTAACATACATATGTAGCTACACATACTCGTACAAGCCGGAGCCGGAACGTCGAACAAAGATCAGCGGTCAAGGGCGGCCATCACTCTTCATTTGTTTCGGATCAACATAAAGGATATCCCTGTTGTCATCCGTTTATTTAACTCCGCTATTAGGTAGGTACTAATATTTTTATAAGTTTGTATACCAGCTATCTCAATTAAATGTGTACAAAAAATTTCGTGTTCGTGCTGTTGAGCATTGAAGATTTCCTTTATTCGGAGCTAATCCTGGATGTCGATTCAGGTCATATACTTATCATTGACGCGTAAAAGTGTTCCTTGTAACCTGTTTACCGAATAAACATCATTTATCATAACAATGCATTGTCATCGGAACTGAACGATCAACGTTCGATCAAAATTCAACTCCGTAAGATAAGAGGAAGTGGTTCTAATTCAGTTTGCAAAAGATTTGACCCGAACATACACACATACATTTTTTTATTTTTTATTTTTGATAGGCACGCGTTTGACCACTATCTCACCTGATGGTAAGCGATGATGTGGTAGAAGATGAAGCATGCTTTCCCAGGAGTAACCTATTCACTCTCAACTTAAATACTCCCAGGTTGTAGCTATCAGGAAACACAGACTCCGGCAGGGAATTCCACTCCCTCCCACATACGAACATACAAACATACATACTTACAGACATTGCAAAATAAATAAAAGTTTGCTTATAAGATAGCCATTTCCGTATGTGCGACATTATCCGGGATTCCATCGAGTGGGCACGGTCGGTAATTCAGAGGTCCGTCATTATAATCTGATTTGCAAATGAGCCTGCGTGGCCGCCGCTGCCTTCCGCTAGTCGCCACCAATTACAGACAAATTGACCGTTTTCACCGCTCTCCACTTCCCGCTCCCCGCACCCCCACACCCTCTGCTCTACCAGGGAGGCAAGGAATACATTACGCCACCGCAGCTCTGTTTGTCATGTTTCCATCCAGAACTCTCCTCATACTAAGTACATCTCGTTTTATTGCCTCCTTTTAGTGATGATCATTACCTTACTTTGCTTGGATCCCTGTCGTTGATGTCCTAATGTATTCTGCACTATCCGGGCGCGGCTTTTTCATAATTCCCGAAAAATTTTAGTAGTTACCCACTCCCTCCAGTACGTAAGCTTTCCTAAAATAACACGAACAGAATCCCTCACATCTCGTAGAACGGAGCCCATAACGATACCTACTACTACTTTGTCATTATTACCACTTTCGTACCCCGCACCCCGAACGCCGCCGCCGCACTACAGACGCTTCACTAATAAAACATCAAAACAATGTATCGCATGCAGAAGGAGAGAAACACGAACAGGATGTAGTTGTATCCAGGCTTTGAGTAGCGCGCGGCGTCTGGCACACCACTACATCAGATATCTTTAAGACATAGGATATAGTGAATAGGTAGATAAACGGAGCCCTATTGCTGTCACTCACGAGTCCGTCTGTCCCTCTGTCTGTCCGTCGTCTTTACAGCCACACGATTGGAGCTACAGTCTTCACCTTTTCTCAGTATAAGCTTGTTGACCCAAAGCCATACAAATATGTAACAAGACTTATCTTTGTGAGGGTAGATTTATATTAATAATGTCATAGTGAACAGTCGATGGATGGGTCTTGGTATAGTCGATTTACGCGAGTGTCATTTTTATAAACGTTCAAAGTCACTGTCAGTTATCAAATCATTTGACATTGAAATGAATTGTTAGTTTAAAAGTTGCCAATATGATTCAGTCTTGAACGAGGCACCGGAGTGACAAGTAAGGTTAGTAAAATATTGTGAATTGTACTGAACAAGGGTGAATAATTCATAATAAACATTGTTATTGCGTTGATTCGTTTGTTGTTTAAATTCTATGATTCCCTTCTGAGGTAAGATTACATCTCAGAAGTGGGATTCGCGAGGCATTTTGTTTTGTGGTAAACCACCCCACAAGCTCGACCGCCATTAAACAAATCTATATTCGTTTAAAAACGGAAAATCAACGCAATAACAAGAAGAAAAAAAAGAATACGACTTATTCTTTTTTAGTGTGATTTAACATTACATAATAACACTGTAAACGCCGATTTTTACGATGGAACCGGATGCGTTCGACATTTTATTTCGAAAAATATTAATTGTGGTGTGTATGTGTGGTTGATTTGGAATAGATAGTTATGGAGAAATATTAGTTTCAAATAGCAAACGAGTATAATTAACGTCAAGGAGTGATAAAATCTAAATAAAATTATCAACAATTTTCGTGACGAATACAGATTAAAAAAAATAATGGCTAACCATTTTTTTTCTTATCAATTTTGTGTCCCGCCTCGTTGGAAGTGAAGTAGTTTATTAAAAGTAGGCATACAAGTTTATAAGTGAAATATAGTAAACGTATTATCTACAAATAAATAAAGAACCCTAAAATGTGTTGCCATTTTTGTGACGCATACAGATTAAAAACACATGTAATATAAAAAACTTTTTTACAAAAAAAACAACCGACTTCCGAAAAAGAAAATACACTAAAAATTAAAAAATACCATCAATTTCGGTAGTCGGTGTTTGTATTTTATTTCTTCGTTATTTGACACCGAATTCCGAAATTGAAGTTATTTTTAAATTTTTAGTGTATTTTCTTTTTTGGAAGACGGTTGTTTTTTTAAAAAAGTTTTTATTTTTAATTATTTTAGTTGTTATACCCCATAACTGAAAACGCCAAAAATATGGAACGTGGAATTTAAACATACTCGTAATTGGAGAAAACAGAAACGTCATCTAGGTATTTTTCGTTTTGTTCAGTTTCTCAAAAAGCGCTGAAGCAATTTCTATAAAATTTATATTATGGGACCACCTCGGGAGTATGATGTATGCTTTTGGATAAAAAAAGAAATTTGAAAATTGTTCCACAACTGACGGAGAAATCGGCGGACACACATAAAAAAGACACATACAGTCGAACATAGAACCTCCTCCGTTTTCGAACCCTCAAAAGTTAAATTCAGTGATTTTGTTTATCAAGTTTTTTTTTTTTTTAAATGATTCATAAACAAAATGTTCTGAGTTTAAGGAAAATGAGTGACAAAGAACCTAATGTGGATTATCGACGCAACAGCAACCCTTCTTGCAACTACGAAAGACAGAGGAAACATAGTGAAGCATCCCACAGTCGAAAGCGAGACCTAGGGGAAATTGACAGGCGTAGTCGTTAGCCGCAGTCGCGGTGGTCGCACGTCCACTGTAGGCCGCGATGATGGCCAAGAACAAACGCAAGGAGCTCGGGGGCGCACACCAGCTCGTGATCGTCGGCACACCAGCGCAACGCGTCAACAGCTGAGAAGCCGAAGCACAAGCAGCACGCGAACACTACTCGAGCAGGAACGTGAGCTGTCCAGGGAGAGTGAAAAATTAAGAACCCTTGAAAACCAGGTACGTAGAAAACGGGAAAGATTAACGGAACGGCACAAATCACGTAGGCGTTTCGAGACGCCTGAGCCTAGCCCGAGCAATAGACGGCAGACCAGCGCTGGCAATAAAAGCTCAACTCGATACCGTTCCTTAATCACTCCCGTGAAACGCACGCCCAGCGATAAACCACATGAAGCACATGAAAACAAGAAGTCTAAAATTATGTCTACGGATCTGTTTGAGGATTTCTTTCATAAACTTCTTAAGTCTAAAGCAGGGGATAGTTTATCGTGTTCAAGTTCAACCTTGAATAACCTCATTCCAGATTTCGACCCCATATCGAAAGAGCAGACTATTAATATCTGGCTCGATAAAGTCGATGAATGTTCCAAAATTTATAATTGGAACGATAAGCAATGGCACGGTTCACTATGCCCTGCCTAAACTCACCGGACTGGCTGAGACATAGTTCCAGGGTCTGCCTTCTATTAAGCATACTTGGCTTAAATAGTTTGGAGGCATGCAGAACAGGGTGTAAAGTTCCACAACTTCCATTGAAAAGGGATGATCCTCCGACCAGACGGTGTTGTGGGTGTTGTGTCTGGTCCGGGCAACTGCCCGATAGTTGATTTCGGGCTGTTGTATATGTTCAAATCGCGCGGAGAACTCTGCTTGCGCGATGTAGGAATTTTGCTGTTCTAGTTCGTATGTAGTGTCATAGATGTCGCTACAATAGAAATCAATGCTTAGGGAATAATTTCCTGCAACCGAAAATTATGCGGAACTTTTGACAGATATGCTTAATAGACGGGTACGCTCTGGAGAATCTTATGTACTTAATTTATTTGTCTGATGTCTTGAAACACAGGCCCCAAGCCTAGTTTAGGGACCAGTCTCCCACAATATACTTACTGTATCCACTTGTTGCCTAGAAACAATGTGTTGATTTAATGTGTATTATGGCGAGAAAAAAAAAATTAAATTAAAATTAAATTATTTTGAGAAAATTAATTTACTGAATAGATGTAAGATATTTGGAAAGCAAGCAGTGGATTGTTTACTTTATGGGGTCGAAGACAAGGGAGTTCGTGTTGGTGCTCAAGCAGCAAAATTTGATAAACCAGAAGATGTACTAGAGTTCTTTAAAACTATTAAGTATCATAATAGAAATCAGTCAGATTTTAACAAAGATTTTAATAAGGATAAGCGTCATAACAGTACATCAGTAAGTAACTACTCGGCAAAGAATACAGATAATACGGCGTTAAATAAAAATTGTGGCATGAGAGGTTTAATTAAGTGCTTCAACTGTCAGGGTGTCGGTCATCCCAGCTTTAAGTGCCCTAAACCGATCGTTAAGTGCACTAACTCTTACTTAATGGGACACGACAGCTCCCACTGTCCTAGATTAAAGGATCAAAAGAATCTTTCGAAAGATAAAGAGGTCCTTAAAGTTTCTTTCACTGAAAATAGTAAGACAAGTACAAGGTTATGATAAATATTAACGGAGTCGATACAGTGTGTCAATTGGATTTAGAAAGTGAGGAAACATTAATTCGTAAAAGTAATGCTTCAAGATTAGGATTGAACTGGAAAACGTTAATGGCCCATATTTAAGAGGATTAGGGAATGTGCCATACTTACCACTAGGGCGTACTTTTGTGAATGTAGACGTGCAAGGTATTTCGGAAAGAGATGTCGAGGTGTTTATTGTTGCCCGGGGGTTGAGGATAAATTCGAAAGAGTTACCTCGCCCCTGGGCATTCAGGGCAGGGAG
This sequence comes from Polia nebulosa, assembly GCA_951329385.1. Lineage (NCBI taxonomy): Eukaryota > Metazoa > Arthropoda > Insecta > Lepidoptera > Noctuidae > Polia > Polia nebulosa. Next base: position 31,994,788 of record OX589605.1, on the reverse strand, counting down.
GAACAGGGGTGGGTTTTAGTTAGTAAGAGTCTGACACGCCCTTCCGCTCCACCCTAGAGCGGAAGAAGTCATAGGATGATTTCCCACCCCCCGCATTGTAGATGACCGCTTAATTAATTATGACGTGCTGCTTGGACATAGTTTTACGGAAAGACCTACACTTAAAGATTAAAACTCCAACAGATCTAATATTTGAAAGGGTGGCACAAGATGTCTATTCTAAATTACATTTTGTATAACTAGTGATGTTACAGTGGACATAGGTGAGATGGTATCAATCCCTGTAAGGTTAAACGTTAATTGTACCGGAAATATATATGTAAGTGGATCAGTAAGGGGCTGCGCGAGTCATGAGTATTATCTGTTACCGGGAGAATATGAAATTCATAATTTTGAATGTCATTTATTAGTTCAAAATGTTGGTTCGAATCCAGTGTGCTTCAAAGGGAACACCCTCGTTATACGCGCTCAGTTTGTAGGATCGAGCCATTTAGACTTACATGTTTTAAGAATTACGAATAATTTGAATAATCAAGTCTCTGTCACTCCTAATTGCGGAAAACAGCTGTCGGAACATCAAAACCATCAATGCGTGAAATTGTTGGAAAAATATAAGGACTGCTTCTCTACTGGTATACACGAACTGGGGTTTACCAACGTTACGGAAATGGAAATGCACCTCAAGGATTCCGCCCCCGTCATTTATAGGCCGTATTGGGTACCTTACTCTGAGCGTAAACTAGTTTAGGACACTAGCTGAGTCTAACTCCCCATACGCCAGTCCAATTGTCCTAGTCAAAAAGAAATCAGGCGAAAAGCGTATCTGCATTGACTACCGCGCCCTGCCGAGCAATCAAGAGAGAAAACTGCATTTGTCACACCCGACGGGCAATATGAGTACAATCGTATGCCTTTTGGGTTGGCAAATGCTCCAGCAGTTTTCAAGAGAGTAATCCACGACATTCTCAGCAATGCCAAAATCAGATACTTAGTTTCAGTTATATATATTGATGACATTATGATACCATCAAGAAATTTTGAGGAAGGATTGACACGTCTCGAAGAAGTGCTACCTTCTACGTGATTCAGGGTTAAACCTTAAGATGGAAAAATGCCACTTTTTTGAAGAACGAATCAATTCTTGGATTCGAAATAGATAAAGATGGCATCAGACCTTTTTTTTTTTTGGCGATGTGAGAAATCATCCAATGACATCTCCCGCTCTTGGTGGAGCGGGAGGGTGTCAGTCTCTTACTGACTAAAACCCACCCCTGTTCCTTACCTGCCTGAGTGTCCAGGGGTGCGGTAACTCATGTTGAGAATTTATCCGCTCCCCTAGGCATGCAGGCACCGGCCACGATGGACCCGATATCAGACCTGGGATCCAAAAGATAGAAGCGGTGTCCAGGTTTCCTACTCCTCGAAATCAACATGAGGTTAGGAGGTTTCTTGGGCTCGCTAGTTTTTAGAAGATTTGTGAAAGGATTGGCATTAATTGCTAGGCCTTTGACAAACCTTTTGAAAAAGGACATACCTTGGAGCTGGGGAGATATACAAACGGAATCTTTTTTATCTATAAAAAACACCTAACCGAAAGACCTGTCCTAGCCTTGTACAATCCTAACGCCGAAACACAATAACACACCGACGCGAGCAAATTCGGAGTTGCAGGGATCTTATTACAGAGAAAAGATTCCGATCCCTGGCGGCCAATAGCATACTTTAGTCGCCAAATGTCAGCTGATGAGATGAAATTGCACTCATTCGAGCTAGAAACACTTGCAGTTGTTTGTGCCTTGAACAAATTCCGCACATACCTCATTGGAATTTAGTTCACTATTATAACCGACTGCAACGCGTTACGCTCTACTTTCACCAAGAGGGATCTCATACCTCGCATATCCAAATGGTGGATTCAATTTTTAGAATTCGACTGCGAAATCGAGTATCGTCCTGGTGAAAGAATGTCACGTCAGGGGCCCAGTGTCAGTATAATCTGAAGATATTCACATTCTGGACAGTATGTCGGTTAGTACGGAGGACTGGATTTCTACGGTGCAGTCTTCCGACGAAGAAGTTCGGCGTATCAAAGATGTTTTTGAAAACCCGGAAACATCAAAGATTGCTGGTATCCATAAGGAATACACAATTAAAAACGGGCGTATCTTTAGGACTTTAGGTCTGGGTGTTACTAGATGTGTGGTCCCAAAAGGCATGCAGTGGCAACTCTTGAAATCCAATTATGATGATGTAGGTCATTTTGGTTTCGAGAAAACCTTGGATCGAATAAAATCCCTCTTTTGGTTCCCGAAGATGCGAAAGCTCATACAAAAATATGTAGCTGCATGCCTTGAGTGTGATCATCACAAACTGCCTTCGGGAAGCAAAGAAGGATTACTCCACCTGATTCCAAAAAAATATACCGTTCCACACGCGGACCACCTGGGTCCTTTGCCACGAAGTAAGCGTGGTTACACGTACATACTTGTGATAGTTGACGGCTTTACCAAATATGTTACCATTACACCTGTTCAAAGTACAAAAACCAAAGAGAGTATAAAAGCATTCAAGACTCTCTTTAGTTACTTTGGGTCTCCCTCACGACTGATAAAAGACAGAGGGACGAGTTTCACAAGCAAAAAGTAAAATGGGCATCATGGTCTGAATTAAAAGTATATTATTATTATTAAAAAGTTTAAGACGTTCGTACAGTCAATTGGTGCAAAACACATCCTCAACTCTGTCGCCACATCAAGAGCAAATGGGCACTCCCTCCACCTTCCCATAGCCCTTCCAACTTAGAAGTTATACGGGCCGAATCGTGGGGCGCGTGCGGACGTAGCTCCCTTGGCCATCTTATTTTATCGTCCGCAGGCGCTTCTTGATCCCGTACAAATTAGCCACGTGTGTCCCGTGGTAACACCTCTGCCAGAGTTGGGCGTTTGACAGCACAAGGTATAGGGCATCTGCATCGCCGGGCAGTCCTTGTGCTACTGCACCTATTCCGGACGGCGTGCCACGTGTGCATGAACTCCCTCAGCCTCGCGAAGTTCGTCGGTGAGCCCACAAGATCAGAGTAGTAGATCGGGCCGGCCTTCGTGCGGCTGATCCCATCAATCATCTTGCACCTTGCTTCTGCATACAGGGAACAGACCCACAGCGCGTGGTGCAGGTCTTCCTCTTCCAGACCACAGTAGCATACGCTCACCTCACATAGCTTCATATCATGCAGTCTTTTCCTAAAACATTCGTGTCCCGTGAGGATCTGGGAGAGCTGGTTATCAGGCACGACCCAGTTGGACCTGAGTCGGGCCACCACGTCCGGGAAGAAACGGTACAGCTCCCGTCCTTTCTCCTCAGTCATCCATCTCCTTTGCCAGTCATCCATCGTCTCATTCCAGACCACTTTCTTGCGCCAGCCAAGCTCCCGCCTGCGTAAAATCGGCTCAACCTGCGCCTCTGCCGCGGCCTGGCGCTCCTCATCAAACCACCCTGCACGGATCACCTCCAGATCAGCCGGGAGAACACCACCCAACACTGCCAGCGCAGCCGTACTGGTAGACCTATACGCCTTCGTCAGCAGTATCAGGCTTGGTCTCTGGCACCGGAGCAGCGCACTGCGAACAGCGTGGAGAGTCGGAGAGCAAATGGGCAAGTCGAACAGTATAACTTGACGATTCTGGCATCCCTGGGGTCCATGGCTCACGGTAAGAACAAACATTCGTGGAACGAACTTCTGCCAGACATTCAGTTAGGACTTAACACTACAGTTCATGATGTAACAAGAAAAACATCTACCGAGCTATTATTAGGTAGAACGGTAGCAAACTCGGGTCAAGGCATATTAAATAACGTAATTGGTGACATAGGACAGAGTAATAACCAAACTCTGGAAGAAATTAGATCTGAAGCGAGTGAACGAATTAAAGAAATCAGGAGACAAATAAGAATCGATATGACAAACACAGGAAAAAGGCCACGAATTATAAGGAAGGTAATCAGGTTAGCTAGCGATATGCACGAGCAGTAGCAAGGGCGGTAGTATCGGCGCTGGGCTAATCTAAAAAGTTAGAAGCGAACTGTCAGGGTCTATACAGGATGAAGAAAGTCTTGCCAAACGATCGATTCCTCGTTGTAGACACGCCATTGACTAGAAAAGGGGCAAAGTACGGATCAATTGTTGCTATTGACAAAACATATCCATGGTTGAGTTTTAATGCCCCTGCCTGTTCGTCCAGCGATGACAATGAGGATGAGAGTGATGGCAATTAAAACGAATAATGACGTTTTTTAAATGTTTTCCTTTTTATGAATGATTTGATTTGTAACTTACATGATCCTTAGAGATAATTGAGGGTGCTTTGAGTCGGGCAGAATTGACGTTGGGATTCGCCGCCCATGATCGGCTCAAAGTACCGCTGCCGACGATGGAGTGACAGTGAAGGAAGTAGCCTCACTTCACTCGGCAATAGATTGAGTGAATGATTAAACTGTCGGGCATATGAACTTGCCAGCCCCTTAGAGATAAGTGAGGGTGTTTTGAGTTGGGCAGAATTGGTGTTGGGATTCGCCGCCCATGATTGGTTCAAAGTACCGCTGCCGAAGACGGAGTGACGGTGAAGGAAGTAGCCTCCTTTCGCTCGGCAATACATTGAGTGAGAATGTCTGAACTGGGCAGGTTTGTCGTATAATCTCGCCGCCCATGAGTAGTCCAAGACATTGCGGCTGAAGCGGTGTGAGAGTGAAGGAAGTAGCTTTCACATCGCTCAAGCTATAAAATAAACGGAAACATGTGATTTACCTAGAATATTTTGATTTCGAAAGAATTGAGACAAAACTGATTCATTATATTATGTTTGTTAAATAATATGTAACTTAATTATGTACAAGTTATTTTGTAAGCATAAATGCATTTGTAGTAAAGATAATTTTTTGGTCGATAGAAGATACTTAAGTACAAAAACTATAACACTCTTATGCAATAATAAGAAACGAAGGGACTCGTTCTTGAAGGATGGCCGACTGTAACAAGACTTATCTTTGTGAGGGTAGATTTATATTAATAATGTCATAGTGAACAGTCGATGGATGGGTCTTGCTACAGTCGAGTTACGAGTGTCATTTTTAAAAAAGTTCAAAGTAACTGTCAGTTGTCAAATCATTGGACATTGAAGTGATTTGTCAGTTTAAAAGTTGCCGATATGATTCAGTCTTGAACAAAGACTACAATAATATATAGGGTAGTCTTGAACGAGGCACCGGAGTGACAAGTAAGGTTAGTAAAATATTGTATTTTGTACAGAACTAAGGTGAATAATTTATAATAAACATTGTTATTGCGTTGATTCGTTTGTTGTTTAAATTCTATGATTCCCTTCTGAGATAAGATTACAAATATTGTCAAAAATATTTTTAGGTACTTAAATGTTTTTATGAGGGATCCCATACCATATAGAAAATAAACCCCATCTACCCCATCAAATGGGGTATCGTTATTTAGAGCTCGTTGAGTAGATAAATACAGTAGGTAATTTATTTTTTTGTTTTAAAAAATATTGGAAAACAAAGGAATGAGAAGCCACCAAAGTCTGCTTTTAAACCCGACTGCGTGACGCAAATGATAAATGATTTTATTTTTGTAAATAGGTTTTAACAACACTTTTTCTCGTCAACATTTTTTTTGTCAGTTTTGCTAGATGAGGCCAGTGTTTCCTAGCTGACTACCCTGAGAAGAAACACCGAAACAAACTCAGAGATCAGTCTCTTTTAAAATGTTCAAATCCATACAATATGTACTAGTCAAATCATATGAGAATCATGTACGTTTAAGTCTGGGATGAGCTTTTAAGGAAAGCAACACGCAGATTTGAGTGGACCTGTCGAGACAGTGCAAGCATTTGTCAGTTATCGTGAAGCTCAACTCAGAACTTTGAGGAGCTCAACGTACCGACGAATAATACCAAAGTAAGGACATTTGGGTAGGCCGCAAAAGTACTAAAACTGCCAGATAATCATATAATCTACGTGAATATAACGACCTACATAGTTCTCACATTCACATTATGCTTTAAGAGAACCATGCAGCTTAGTGCCTGTAATGGTCTTTTGAAGAAAAAAAACCGGCCAAGTGCGAGTCGGAATCGCGCACCGATGGTTCCGTAAAAACCGGTACGTATTTAAGTAAAACATGTTTTTATTATATGATGTAGTTAAAAATTTATGCTGTTCGCTATTTTTCCTTTATCTGTGCTATAAGAAATGGCTTCGTGCCGTATTCCCTTACGAGTGTCGAAAATTTGCAGCATATCAATTTTCTAAACCATCGCAAACAAAAGATACAGTCGTTATCTTTTGTTTGCGATGGTTTAGAAAATTGTTTTTTCAGCTACAAGGGACAGTCTGTAGACCTGAGTTTTTGATATGAATTTCAGCTTGATACCTCCACGTGTTCCTGAGAAAAAGGGTCTTGAAAGACAGACAGATAGACGGATAACAAAGTGATCCTATATGGGTTTTTTGTTTTTTGGGGGGTGGGAAATCATCCTATGACTTCTTCCGCTCTAGGGTGGAGCGGAATGGCGTGTCAGACTCTTACTGAATAAAACCCACCCCTGTTCCTTCCTGCCCTGAATGCCCAGGGGCGAGGTAACTCTTTCGAATTTATCCTCCACCCCCGGGCAGGCATCGGCCACGACGGGCCCCGTCGTGTTTGCTGACAACTCTTTGAGGCGCGCCTGGAACACTACGCGCCGTCGACTCTCGGGCCTGGTGCTGATCGGGCGGCGAGTTACCCACTACTCGCCGTCCGCAGGCCCGGGTCTACGGTGGCCGGAGATCGTCTCGCGGTGCCCTAAGCCCCTGGCGTCTCCTGCGGCGGCTGCTGCTGAGGGCGTTAAGGTGACTCTGCCGTTGTTGAGTCTCCCTAACGTGTGCCGCCTCCCTCTTCGCGAGCATTACTGCTTCGCAGAAGGAGGAGACGGCTCCCAATTCCTTCTCGCTCCGTACCATGGCCTGAACCAGGGCACGGCGCGAGAGGTCGCTGCCGCCTATCGCATCCACGAGGACACGGCGGTGCTCTGCCCAAGCGGGGCAAACCTCCACCGTATGCTCCACCGTGTCCTCTGGGCGATCCTCGCAGTGGAAACACCTAGGGGTCACCTCCGCCTTGATCCGACACAGGTACCTCCCGAAACAGCCATGTCCGGTGAGGACCTGCGTCAGGCGGAAGGTGAGGGCGCCGTGGCGCCTCTCCAGACACTCCTCAAAGAGGGGCACTACCGCCGCGATGGTGGCGTGCCCCGCGCTGGGTTGCGACAGTCGCTCTCTCCATATCACTATGAGATCCTGCCGGAGCTCTGTCTGCCGAGCCGCGAGGTGTCGCGGCAGCGGAGTTTCACCCCGGCGTTTTGCCTCCTCGCGCCACTCATACAGGTGCGTGAGATATTTTTGCCTCCAGATCCCACGGTGACAGTCCGGCAAGGAGGCTCGCAGCCTCACGGGAGACCGTTCGGTATCCTCGGATCATGCGGATTGCCATGACCGTCTGGGACGCGTTCATCTAGCGAGCTGATCGCTGCGACCACCCCTTTTTTTTTTTTTTTTTGCCGGGGTGGAAAATCCTCATGGATGTCCTTCGCCTGGGGCGGGCGAAGGGGTCTGTCAGACTCTTACTGACTAAAAACCACCCCGGTGTTCCCTCATATACTTGACTCCGGGGCTACGGGTGCGAATGGGACTTCCGCTGCCCCGGACTAGTACCGGCCCGCTATCTGCGGGCCTCATCCCGTGGTGAGGAGTGAGGTCTTAACCCCCTTCACGTCTAAGAGAGGCGCACGTGGAACACTACGTGCCGCCATCTCAGGTCTCGGTTGATGGGCCAACGGACGTCCCCGAATCCGTCGGCCCCAGACCGTTTTTAGGGGGGCTGAAAGAGGGCGTTGTCCGCCCTTCTTCAACGCCCGGTGCACCTGGTTCGGGAAGGGAGTGCACTAGTCATCTCCCTCTCCCTTTCCGCAGCCTCCTTCTGCGAGATGACATTCTCACAGAAGGAGATCACCGCATCCCAAGACTCTGGACTGCCGACCATGGAACAAACCACAGCCGGCAGCGACAGGTCGCCTCCGACTTCCGAAATGAGGGCACGACGCGGCTCCTCCCATGCAACACACTCGGCCAGCGTATGCCACGCCGTGTCCTCCGGACAGTGGGTGCAGTGATAGCACCGAGCATTCGGCTCTCGGTTCAGACGACACAGGTATTTCCCGAAGCAGCCATGCCCCGAAAGCACCTGCGTCGCCCGAAACGTCAGGGAGCCGTATTTCCTCCCGAGCCAGCGATCAAGTACCGGCCGGACCGCCTCGATTGTAACGAGGCCAGCTGTAGAATGCAAGAGCCTTCTCCGCCACTCCGCCACCAAGAGCTCGCGGAGCTGCGACCGACGCAGCTCGATCTCGCGCTGCATCGGTTCACCGCCCCGCGTGCGCACCTCCTCGCGCCACCGGTGTAGTGTTGCGAGTGCTTTTGCCTCCAGGTCCCAGGGCGGGGATCCGGCCAGTACGCAGGCCGCCTCGTAGGAGATCGTGCGATAACCTCTGATGACTCTGACGGCAATCGCTCTCTGTGGTTTACGCAGTATTGCGATGTGGCGGGCCGTCAGGTCAGCAGCCCACACTGGAGCTCCATAAAGGGCCGTCGATCGCACGATCCCCACGTATAATCGCCTGCAGGCGGTACTCGGGCCCCCTAAATTCGGCAGCAGCGTTGATAGCGCACCCACCGCGCCCATCAACTTCGGCACAAACCGCTGGAAGTGGGGACCAAAGTCCCATCGGCTGTCGAGCACCAATCCAAACTTCATGGTTGACTCGACAGCGATTCTGGTACCCTCGACCACAATATGTGATCCCGGCGGTGGCGCCTGTCGGGGGCCATGGAAGGCGATGGCCTCCGACTTGTTGAGGGCCACCTCTAGGCCCAAGCGTCGTATGCGACTCACAACCTGTGCGATCACCCCTGCGCCAAGACCAGCGTGACGTCAGCGTAGCACACAACGCCAATGGGGAGGTCGGCGCGCAGCACCCAGTCGTATCCGATGTTCCACAAAGGCGGCCCCAGGACCGATCCCTGTGGAACACCGCACGACATCTCTCGCCGGTTCCATTCTCCCTGATGTCCGGGGTAGATGACGGCACTGTCCGTCAAATACGCCTCGACTACGCGATGGAGGTAGGGCGGCACCCGGTGATACCGGAGTGCCTCCACTATGCAACTCCATGTCAGGGTGTTGAAGGCATTGGTGATGTCCAGAGACACCGCCAAGACGACCCTACCCCGGGCCACTGCATCCCCCGTCGTGAGGGCTCGCACGCGCATGATGGCGTCCACCGTGGAGCGCCCCCTGCGGAAGCCGTACTGGCTCTCCGCCAGATCCGGCCCCACCCGCACCATCTGCCCGACGAGGCGGTCTGCAATTACTCTTTCAAAGAGCTTGCCCACCTCGTCGAGCAGCACAATGGGCCGGTAAGCGGACGGAGAGTCCGCGGGGCGCCCCACCTTCTTGATCAGGACCAGCTTCCCCGTCTTCTACCGACGTGGAAACTGGCCCCTCTCCAAGCATGCGCTTAGAAGCCCTCTGAGTCGAGGCCCGAGAGCCTCTTGCAAGGCCAGGACCCAGGCTTTCCCATGAAAGCCATCGGGTCCTGGGGCGGTGCTTTTGGCGTTCAGCTTACGCACCGCCGCTCTCAGCTCTACCTCGGTCACCTCGGGAGCATCGTCGTCGTCGTCTTGGTCCGCGTCAGGTACCGCAGGAGGTGGAGCCATAGGCGGAGGAGTACGTTCCCCTCGCGAGGGGAACAGAGCGCTCACCACGCCCTCCACGAGCTGTGGCCGGAGACTCTGCGTCAGTGGGGCGGCCCATGGGCGGAGTTTCTCCCGCACCGCTTTGTACGGGCGCCCCCATGGATCTCTGTTCAGAGTCCCCAGCGACTCCTCGCGAGCCGATGTCTTGGCCCGCAAGATCTCCACTCGGAGGGCGGTCCTCGCAGATCTGTATCCCTCGTATAGCTCCTCCTCGACGGCTTCCGTTACCGGCGTGCGGTTACGGAGCCGTCTGCGGTACCTGGTGTACCGGCGTCGCGCGGCAATAACGCGCGGCGTAAAGCCGTAAGCGCCGCCGACCTCCGGTACACCTGGCGCCGAGCACAAGGCCGGACCCGGCCACGTCACAAATCTCGGACATTGCCTCCTGGAACCACTCTGCCTCGTCGTTTATGTCGGCAGGCCTGTCCGGTGATGTCACCCAGGCCTGCACGATCGAGGCTTCCAGGAGTAGCTCCCGGTCCAGCTGCTTCAGCGAAAAACGCGGACCACTCGGGGTCTGTCGGACCGGCACGCTCGAGGTCTGGGCGGAGACGTCAAACCGAATATACCGATGATCGGAATACGTCTCCACCTCCTCCATGACGTGCCAGTCAACTACACGTGGTGACAGAGCGGGGCTGGCGAATGAGATATCCACCACCGATTCGCCCCGCCACCGCACGCACGTGGGGACAGAACCCCGGTTCAGGACGACCAGGTCTGTCTCCAGAGCCCAGTCCTCCACCATCCTGCCCCGTGCGTCCGTGTACCGGGAATCCCAAGCCAAGTTCTTGGCATTGAAGTCCCCGAGGACGAGCACGGGGAAGGAACGGTACCCGACGACGATGTCTCTCAACTCCACGAGGGAGTTTTGGAACTCGGATCCATATAATAATAATAATAATATAATAACTACTAAGGAGCTCAAAGACTTCACGAACAATAACAAAAAAAAGACTTGGGTAGGCCGCAAAAGTGCTCAAACTGTTAGACAACGTTAATTTACTGTAAAAAGGAGGAGAAAAATAATAATAATGATAACTAATAACCCACATAGTCCTCACATTTACAATAATTAAGTCATCAAAAAAAAAAAATATGTTTATTACTTTAAAAAGTATTCATGTCAAAAAAGAATATAAAAAAAAAATGTCATCAGTGTATAGGAACTACGAAGTACATACGAGGGAGGGAGGGTAATGTGTTTATCAGCCTATGTATGTAATTATGTATGTTTGTTCCTTTGAGGCGCTTTTCTTTCCTTGGTCTCTCCAAACGATTTTGATAATTCTTAAGTCTATTGATTTGTCTTAATCTTGCGAGTGCTACTCTAAAGACATGACAGTAATCAAAATACAATATGGCGACCACCAGACGACATACTCAATCTGTCTAGCCGTTTATAATTCTGTAAGTCGTAGGAGTAAAGTAAAAGAGCTCGACCGCGCCGGGTGTGCGCACTGATTCTGCTCAACCACGTGCAACATGGCGGACACCGATGATATTTCGGATTTAAATTCCTCTGAATCTGCGATATATATATTATACAATTGTTGTTCTTACAAGTATAGAATCGACCACAATGCTAAGTAAACATGTCATTTTATCATGTAATTGTACCATTCTCGGAACATTTCTAGCCATGAACAATGGACATGAGACTACTTACCTAATATACTATAATGAAAACAACAAATCTAATGTAAAACAGCGCTTGGTGCGAGGCATAGACACGTGCCCGGACTCCGGCGACAATACATTTTTATGTGCACTCGGTTTAAGTTAGCCAGTGGCGCAGGTGTAAGAATACCGTGCGATTATATTTAGTGTACGGAACGTTCTAGCAGTGGTTCCTGAAATTATGCAAGACTTTTAAAATATATGTAGGTACATATCTGACTAACTGATAATATTATGACATATGATCACGCCGCCGTCCACCGCGTTCCGCCACGTTACTCCGCCTCTCTACACATTTTAATATTTCTCCACACAAAGGATTAGCATCTCTAACGCTTCAATGTAACACACTTAGCATGTCTTTATCACCAACTCATGCTTCTTGTATAATACGAAGCGGCTACTATCAGTAATTCCTTATAGTACGAGTACTGCTACGTGACTGCAGTATCAATGCGTCACACTCACTCGTGTATGCACAAACATAACACTTTTTTACCCGACAAACAAAGATGAATATGTAAATGAATATTTGACACTGTTATACAACATGTAGCGGTCACGCTCCGACTACGTCACGTCCGCGAGGCGTCATGCTCCCGCGGCGTGAAGGAGCCTTTGTGAGCTAACCACACATTACAAATCACGCCTTAACACGTGTAACCGTTTTAACTTCATTCTATTGTCACAAAATATACTTTCAATCTTGGCTAGCTATATCACATCCAAATTAAATATGAACACAGTCACTGACGAGCTCTGTTGTTACATCTTCTCGTGGCGAAAGAACGACAGCTAATCACTATGTTGGGGACTTCAGACGATATTTATCCCCCGGGTGTTTCCACTGCGAGAATCGCCCAGAGGACACGGTGGAGCATACGGTGGAGGTTTGCCCCGCTTGGGCAGAGCACCGCCGTGTCCTCGTGGATGCGATAGGCGGCAGCGACCTCTCGCGCCCTGCCCTGGTTCAGGCCATGGTACGGAGCGAGAGGGAACGGGAAGCAGTCTCCTCCTTCTGCGAAGCAGTAATGCTCGCGAAGGCGGAGGCGGGACGCGTGAGAGAGCACCAACAACGGAGTCGCCCTCACGCTCTCAGCAGCAGCCGCCTCAGGAGACGCCTGGGACTTCCGGCGCCGCGAGACGATCTCCGGCCACCGTAGACCCGGGCCTGCGGACGGCGAGCAATGGGTAGCTCGCCGTCCGATCAGCAACAGGCCCGAGAGTCGACGGCACGTAGTGTTCCACGCGCGCCTCAAAGAGTTGTCAGCAAGTGACGGGGCCCGGTATGGCCGATGCCTGCCCGGGAGTTGAGGATAAATTCGAAACAGAGTTACCTCGCCCCTGGGCACTCAAAGGCAGGAAGGAACAGGGGTGGGTTTTAGTCAGTAAGAGTCTGACACGCCCTCCCGCTCCACCCAGAGCGGGAGGAATGATAGGATAATTTCCCACCCCAAAAAAAAAAAAAAAGACGATATTTATATCGTCAATTTCGTCGTTCGATCGTTCGTGTCGTTCAATTTATAAATTGCTTTGAACAATGCCAGTCGTAGATACTGGCCAAGCTCGAACCGAGGCCATCGCGCGTTGTGCTTCTCCCTCCATCACGATATGTTATGATTCCGTGTTATGATCGTCTATGACAAAGCTTGTTATCACTCGTTACGTTATCATGCTCCTGAAGGAAGACATACGAGTGCTCGCCTGATTTGATACTCTCGCCGCAATCAGTGTTCACCCAACAACACAAAAAACTCAGGAAGCCATAAGAAGGCTCACTGTAGAAACTAGGGTGGAAGTCCCTCCAAACTGTAACATAAAAGAGCACAGACGAGCAAAAACTAGATTTTATGCAGCAATATGCAATGTCTCACAGTTTGTTTTCCCTATTAAATAAAATAAGTCCTGGTTGGTGTTGGTCTGTCGTAGGCAGCGACTGAAGGAGACCATCATGTCTATGCCAGAAGCATTGTATGTTGTATAATATATACATTGGCAATATATTTATTTAATAAACCATAAATCTTAACCGAATGTATACTAAATATAATTTAGTTGTTTCTTTTACAAAAATCTTATTTTGTTTATGTTATTGGTATTTAAGACGCAGATACGCGAATAGTCTTTAAATAACTTTTCTAAATTATCATTGTTCAATGTTACCTTTGGACATTGAATCAGCACTCGGCCCGGCTGACGCGCGGCCCAGTGATTTATCGATGCGGGTGCAACTATTTAGGGCTTACTAAAAGCGAGCCACACCACACCACACAACGAGTTACAGTTTATAAATTTAGTTTTAACATTGTTAAAAGCACAGTGAAACCATTTTTATTTTATTTTAGAAACTCGTCTAATTTTACTGAGAGTGTAGGACTAGGCCTGTAGGTCATAATTTACCCAAACTCAACAATATGATGTGATGGAAGAGCCAAGTTACGTATCGTTCACGAAAACAACGCTGCTGGCTTTAAAAGTCTACCTGGAGTCTTCATAAAAGTAACAAGCCATCGTAAGCGGTATGTTATTGATCAGTTGGTATCGGTCTGGTCGTCCGGCCGGCGGGTCCTGGGGGGCGTAAACTGATACTCCTTCGAGACAATATGACTGTATTTTCTCTGGAGCACTGATAAAGCTCAGTTGATAGGCAGTACTGCGGGTTAGTGGTCGTAAGGCAGGTTATGACAGTCGTGGCGTTATCTTTATGTTAAGAGCCGACTTATCGCCGCTCATCTGTTATCAAAAACAACACTACACAAATCGTTATCTCTACCGCACATAAACGTCGATAGCTAACTCGTACTATTAATGTGGAACCATATAAGTAACATTCGACTCAACTTTTGGATCAAGAGTAGGTATTGATGAAAGCCCTGCAACTGCTGTGTTGGTGCCGGGACAGGGTCGGCGTGACTGCCAGAGTGCCGCACCTCACACACGCCTCACAAACGCCTCACACACGACTCACACATGCCTCACACACGCCTCTCACACGCCTCACACACGTCTCACACACGCCACTCACACGCCTCACACACGCCTCACACACGCCTCACACACGCCTCACACACGCCTCACACACGCCTCACACACGCCATGCCAAACACAAGAACTAACCTTTCAAACATTCAAATTCAAGTTCTTCTGCGGTGTGTAAAGTAGCAAAAATATGTACAATATGATCGTTAAACTGTTCCAAACTGACTCCGTAGCAAATCTATGGTAACCGGATGGTTTCACATTTCCTTTCTCCATAGTATATTTATGCCTATAGGCTTCCGTGCGTTATAATTTATTCGCGTATTTGTGGCGCGTCGTGTTGTGGTTCGCGAGTTATCTGGCCGTAATTGGACGTTATCCATATTTTTATAGCAACATGCTCATACTGGTTCAGGGCGGCGGTAAACAATATATTAAATGTAAACAAATTCGCCCGCTGTGGCCGCTGCGAGGTAATCCTGTGTTCTTGAAAAAAGGATTAATTTTAATGCGCCGGTTACCGGACCCCGCTGGGCCGGGAGTTTGTTCGGCGGTAAGTAACGAGCGCAGAGGCGCGCGGCTGGGCCCCGGGCCCAGCGTGGCGGACGGGGCCCGACCGGTGGATTTATTAATTATGCAGTAAATACTGGCGTTTTCCGGATTGCGCCAACTTAATCTCAACATGTGCCATTAAAAATCACCGTTTATGAACCGTTTCCTACGCGAGTAAATAAAATATGAATACATCCGGTGAACAGGAACACACATTGCTATGGACGCTCGAGGGCGAGTGCGGGGCGAGTGCGGGGCGCGCTCGGCACGGTCGAGCGATGCTATCGCCTTGTTTATACGCACCTCGCCATAGCGCCGCCTGCCCTGCACCCGATAAAAAGAGATAGAACGATTTTTTTTTCTTTCTTTCTTTCATAATGAAACTACGCGCCGCACAGGGCTCTCCTATCTGACTATAATATTTATATAATAACTTACTACACACGCGTAGCACGTACTATACTACATACTGAAACTACGCGCCGCACAGAGCACTCTTATATGACTATAATATTTATATTATTACTTACTACACACGCGTACTATACGACATACCGAAACTAGGCGCCGCACAGAGCGCTCCTATCTAACTATAATATTTATATGACAACTTACTATACACGTGTACTATGCGACATACTGAAACTACACGGCGCACAGAGCGCTCCTATATGATTATCTATATCTTTGCAACCAAGCCAGGGCAAGGATCCGACTTAAGGAGACAAGAGTGTGGAAACGTGCCTGTTGGATTCTTGGCTCCAACCTGATCACAAACCTGTCTGCAAGTACACGTAGAGCTAAAGAATAATTTAAAAATGATTTGAACAACTTACCCAAGGTTTCCGAAGTCTTCGTCCAGTGACCCATCTGGTTATATGTGTGTATGTCAGAGTTAAATTTGGAAGTGTAGTGCTTGTGAGTAGGTGTACCAGACTCCAAAAGTGACCTCAAAAAGGCGCCGTGTTCCACACAGCGCGTGGTTTCTCACGAATCAACCAACTTTCACTGTTTTCACAATAAGTTTTATGAAATAGCCCGTTTCACCGCTACGCAAAATGGGGTTTAAATCAATTTTAGTTCAATAGCAAACAATTAGGTCCAAAACCAATAGATTCAGCTAGATTTAAATTTTGAATCCCAAGCCCAGATCTACATTTTCAACAAGTTTTTTCAATACGGTCGAAACCAACAAGTGACAGATGACAGAAAAAAGTCATAGAGTAAAAAAGAACGGGTGTGACAGCTGTCACCTCTTAAGGTTGCTTTCGGAAATGCACTTGGACCGAACATATGGAGAATATGTTCGGTCCCGGACGGGCCTTCCCGTCCGCTAATCAATTGGCAATCTTGACAAGGTTGTGACCGCCTCTTCATGACTGATCCGTCCACTTGACGCGCTGCTGGAGGATGTGCAAATGCTCCAAGCTCCAACGCTTCCAAAAGCTCTGAGCGAGCTGTTGCATCAACTGAAACCGCCATAGGCGATTTTGGCTCACATCGACAAAGGGGTACTCAGGCAGGGCGACAAGTGGCTGTCCAATAAAAAAAAATGACCCGGGGTCAGGGCCTCCAAGTCATTCGGGTCCGAAGAAAGCGGGCACAATGGATGCGAGTGTAGTACGGCTTCAATGCGGCAAAATACCGTAGCTAGCTCCTCAAAGGTGAGAACGGTGTCTCCTTACAACCTCCGTTAGAGTCTTTTTGCCGCTTTGACCGCAGTCTCGAAAATACCCCCCAATGGGGGGCATGCTGGCGGGTCAAACAACCAAGTAACCCCTCGGCGAGCCAATTTGTTACCAATGTCAACTTGGCTCTCAGCAAGGAAGGCGTATACCTCTTTCAAATAGTTACTTGTACCCTTGTAGTTGGTACCGGAATCAGCCCTGATGAAAGAAGGTAACCCACACCGAGACACAAATCTATCAAAGTCGGCACAAAGGCCTCCGTCGACAACGAAGTTACCAGCTCCAAGTGCACTGCCTTAGTTGACAGGCAGTTAAACACACCCAATAAGCCTTAACAACTTTACTATTGCGAAGGGTAGACATCTTCGCCGAAAAGGGACCAGCAAAGTCCGTTCCGACGCCTACAAAGGGCTTCGCCTCATTGACACGATCAGCCGGCAAGTCTCCCATCATGGGCTGGATAGTAGAGGCCTTAGTCTGGTATCATGGCATGCAACGAAAGACGATGCTACCTATAGTACGACGGGCCGACAAGATCCAAAACTCTCGCTGCAGAATGGCCAACAACGCATTACAAGCGGCATGCTAGTTCATAATGAACAATTAACCCCCCTCCTTGGGCAACAAAAGGCAACCTTGTCACAAGCCGGCCGGAACGGAGTCGACCCGTGTTGTTCTGATAAAATAACTCGTACTCCTCGTGTTCCGGGTTTAATTGGGCCACCTGAGAGGGCTCCTCGACCTCCCAAAATCTCTGAACGGCGACAGAGAGAGTGGAGCCGAACACCAATTCAAAATTAGGCTCAGGTGGAAGGGGGACCTTCAACACTGGTCCCATCAACACAAAACCAAAGATGGTCGCGATAGCCACCAAAATTTTTGGCTGCAGGACCCTTCTCGACCATAAATATTCTCCTTAGTACATCGAAACCCAATAACAAATGCGCTGTACGAGGGGAATCAAACCGGGGGTCAGCCAAATCTAGGCCTGACATCAACCGGACAATTCCTGAAGGCAACTAAACTTATGGATGGCTACCCAAAATATTCCTCATAACAATAGCCAAGGTAGCAATTTTAGGGGCCAAACAATTCACAGGAGTGAGCTCAAACCAAGCCAGTCCCTCAACAGTGAATGAATGAAATGAAAATTAAATGAAAAAGTGTTTATTCACAATAATACAGCAAACCCTCGAATTTTTACCTCTGCCAAACTGCACAGCAGTTTGTTGGCTTCGCCCACTCCTTTAACCGTGCGTGAAAAGTCATGTACTTCCAGGCCTACCTGTCTCACTAACCAAGACAACCAAATTCAACCCTGAGCACCGGTGTCCAAAATGGCGCGTACCACAACAGAGTCTCCCAGTGGTTCCCAGACCCTCACCGATGCCGTTGGCAACAAAACCGTTTCGATGGGGGGGGTTGCATTAGTGGGGCAGGCGCCAAGTTCTAACAATGCCTGAGCGGCGACCGATTGCCGCACCCAGGCTCTAGTCTTACGCGACGAGGATAAAGGTCAAACTCCTCGTCCGCGCGGTGTCCCGAGCCGCGTGCCATCGCTGGAGGGGCCACCAGATGCCCGAAAGGCGGAGGGCGCGACTCCAACCGGGGACGTTCTGCCAACGGAGGGGAGGCAAGGCGGTGCTGGTCTGGCCATTGATGCCTAGCAACAGCTGCGCAATCGCCCTTACGGGGGGAGACCAAATGGCGCTCGCGCAGCTTCCGTTCAACTGGCGCGGTGGGTGGAGAGCGGCGCTCAAAATTGCGGGCCTCTCCCCGGTTATGAACCGTCGAGCTAGAAGCCCAGTGCCCGATTTCGTCATGCCCACCCGTGCGCGAACCCCCATCAGAGGCTGGTCTGGCAGCGAGGTTCGCGTTGGCGCATAAGAGTTCCAGATGGGACCCCCTAAAATTCTAGAAGGGCGGGGGTTGGGGCAGTCCCGCTGAAAGTGAGCCCCCAAATACAAGAGCACAGACGGTGTGCATTGGCAACTCAGCGGCGGGCACTCACGTGCAACTCCAAAAAGGCCGTGCAAGTTGCGATGCCATGCCCCGTACGTACGTGGCCTTGCAAAAGTCCCAATCAGGCCGACTCTGGGTTTCAGCAAAAGGGGGCCGGGGCGACTATCAACGGGCCCGCGAGCCCTAGTCCGTCTGTGGGGCGGGGAGACGGTGGGCAGACCCCGTGGCAACACTAGAGTTATCGAGGAACTGACACTTGTCCTCCAAAAATTTGACGAGATCATCAAAGAGGGGGAGATGGGTGGCACTATCCTCACCAAACTCCTGCTTAAAGCGAGATCTAAAGTCTGCAGGCAGCCGTTGCAGGACTATGTGCACCAACAAATAGGACCAATGGTCCACCGGCAACTCCAATCGCTTCAAAGCGTTGGTCGCTGCCACCAACGGGTTGAGCAGGTCAGTGCGCAATGCTGACACTCTAGCAAGGACTGGTAACCTCAAAATCTGTGCAATGTGCACGTCAGCCAAACAGCATTTGTTTTGGTACCGCCGGGAGAGAAGCTCCAGAGCATTAGGGTAGGCTAAGTCAGTCACCGACAAGTGCTGCACCAAGGCTCGGGCCTCACCTTCTAGGATCGACAGCAAATATGCCAAATTTTGGGCGGGTCTGAGGTCCGAGCGTGCATCCACCAAACTTCCAAATAGATTCTGAAGCCCCAGCCAGTGTTCCAATTGACCACCAAAGTGGGCAGCTCCAGCGTGGGCAGTCTACTTAATAGCCCGGGGCCTGTAACAACTGAGGTCTCTGGCTTGACCTGGACAGGTTCTCGGCTCTCGAGTATCTATCGGGCACGCTGCTCAACAACATCCCCCAAGTGGTAGATCTGGTCGTAGTCCTCAGCAACATTATCACGTGCTGCCTGGCCCAGCACATCCAGATCCACATCGCCAATGAACTCGTTAAAACTGGTGAATAGAGCGTCAACATCCCTGAGTCTCTCCTTCAACTGCTCGAACCGAGCGAGGGTGACCTTTTCAAGCTCCGGGCGCTCAGTGGGCGCTGCAGCTAAGTGTGTTCAATTGTGTGGTCAATCCACTAGTAGCTCCCTCACTATTTTCACTGAGGCCATTGCAACGACCAAACATCTTTAAAACTTAATGTTCACACCAAGCAACAAAAAAAAACAAATAAACGCCAACTCCAACAAATAGCAAATGTTGGTTCCAATTAAATGAACAGCAATAAACTTAATTAAATTTTGAAAATGTATTTCTTCAAACTTAGAAATGTGTAAGCTTCAACTTGCTATTGGCCAAACACAGGCCCAACAAACTCAAATACCAACTTCGAACAAACAAATTATAACACTGCTGGCTATTTTAATAAATCTATGCAATCATGTACAACAATAGGAGCCAATGTTTGTGCAATGATGTTTGATAACACCAATTAATAACAGCTCAGTGTACAGTAATATTTTAAATATTATGTCTCAACGACAACCAATTGTATTGTGTACCAACAATAATCAATTATACTACAAATCCTTAATTTTTAATATGTCTTTAAGAAATACCAATAATACTGCAGATCATAAATACAAGGGCTATACCATAACCAAAGCCATCATCATTCTCCTGCCCTTATACCAATTTATTTGGGGTCGGCGCAACATGTCTTTTTCGTCCATACTCCTCTATTAGTCGTCATCTCTGTAGTCACCCCCTTTTTACCCATATCCTCTTTCACACAGCCCAACCATCGTTTCTTTGGCCTTCCCCTACTCTTATAGCCATCCACATCCATACACAAGACTTTCCTCACGACATAACAAAAGCCAATTAATCTTATTAGAATATAGTTAAGCCCAGGTGATTGATAACAAATCAGTTTACTTTTCAGTACAATTTCAACTCTAATTATTACTATTTCCCAACAAGAATGCCAAGAAACTAGTTGATTGTATCAATCTAACCGTATCAAGCGAACCACGCTCTGCTACGAAAATGTTTGCGACAAAGCCAGGCAAGGATCCGACTTGAGGAGACAAGAGTGTGGAAGCGTGTGTGAGATTTTAACATATATAGATATTTATATCTATGTCAAGCTTTAAAGTATAGATGATCACTAACTATTTACTGTGTATGAAACCTATGAATGTGGTGTTTAATGAAGGGGTTTATTAGGAAAAGCACAGAAAGACAAGACTAGGCATTTATTTCCAATAGGCTTGTCATTAATCGAAAATCTAGTTGCCTGTTCACAATACTAGGTCTTCATGGAGAAGAACGGCAAGAAACTCCATGGAAGCTTGATTTTATTATTATATCGACACATCATAAATAATACATAATTATAGCAACAACCAGCCAAAACACCGAACTATTTATGTAAATAATGGTCCATGATCCTTATTCTATTCAACATAACAACAATAGCAATAAAACACAATAACACAGTGTGACGTAAGGAGCCTACGTGGGATAATAAGTAACAACACGTACCTCGGTCAACGTTAAAATATATATTTAAAAATAGAGAAAAGGGTGTGGGGAGGTTTGCAGTTACATGATTTAATATTCCCCGGGAGATAGCACGCTACTGCCCTGGCTCAGCCTTGGTGTCTCGGGGAAGCCACGTTGCGTTTGCCCCCGGAGGTGTAGGCCGGCAGGCGGCAGCGCCGGCTCGCAGGGTCGACAGGAGCCAGGATGGGTCGGCCGGCAGGTGGTCTAGCCGGCTCGGAGACGGCCTGCTGAGGCCACGCGGGTAAATATGCACCCGGCGTGGAGCGAGCCGCCGTGGTGAGTGGCCTAGTGGCCGCGCCACGAGGCACTGCGGCAGGATGGCCGCGATGGAGGACGATGCAGGTGCATGCCCAGAGTGCAGGGCTCCAAGTCCTCTCCCTCCATTTATAGAATTTGGGAAGCCGGGTCAGGAAAACTGGAGCTGGTAATCCGGATCTAGGACCCTGGGAACAATGTCCAACGTGTCAGAGGTGGAAGATAAGCTTCTCCGCTGATTTTGACACCTTGGCATGAGCAAAGCGGCCGTACGTGCGCTAACAAGTGTGGTTGTCAAAATCAGACGGAGTTTACAAAGGTGAGGTGGAAAAGCATGAATACATACACATTCGAGCGCAGCAGCAGCCACGCGCAAGCCAGTATGTGCATAGCTAAAGCCTCGTAAAGCTAGCCACGCGGAAGGCGTGATTACAGTATGCGACAGATCTTTTGTAGGTTATGAGCCTTGATTATACAATGCTAAGAAAAGAAATTAGGAAAGACATGTTCTGGAAAGAATTTATACACAAGATTAGGAACACAGAATGCACAAAGCTACCTGTATGCTGTTCAAACACTCACCCAATTACAGGGGTTGAAATCGCGTAATAAGTTGGCAAATATTTGCCAATGCAAACTACAACTGCTAGGACTTGGCGATCGCTTCACGGCTCAAGGGTGTTCGTCAGAACAAGGTGAGTGTGAGTCTCACGCCCGCAGCTGGATTCAGATGAAAAAAGGACCCACGTTCGTTGTGAAGGGTTTTTATATCCACACCGTCATTGACAGATGTCATAGAATCCAAAGACAACAGTGTTGTCAGTCAACTAAAATTGTCTATGCCTACCAAATTGGCTTTTGGTCTCTGGATTTATTCCGTATGTTTATGTTTTATTAGAATTGTAACGCCACTACGTTACAGTACCCCCCAAAAAAGGTAGGATTTTTACCTGGGTAAAAATCCTTATGGTGTTGCACTAGCCACCATCTGAAATACGACCCTTTTATTCATCTTTACTCATTCATCATTAGCTCATTTCATCCTTTCATAAACCTATCATACCAGCAGACCACTTATTAAAGAAGTGAGTCTGCTTCCTAGCAAGTATGTAAGAGTAGATCGTCCTTATTTGACTAAATACTCGCGTAAATCAGACTTAGTCAGTGAATGTTTATTACTAAGAACCAATATATATATCAAAGTTACTAAAGAAATAAATAAAATATTGTTTTGGATTAAGGCTTGTTTAAGGAGTCTCCGCCCGCTCCTGCAGAGGCTTATTTTACTGAGTTGCAACCCGCTCAAATAGATAAATAAAATCAAGAAGTAAAGTTTTTTCTAGTTTTGGTTTTGGTTAAGGAGTAACTATACCGCCCCTGCAATGGCTTATTTAATGAGTTGCAAACCGCTCAGATAGTAAAATAAATAAAAACCATGGATAAAAAGGACCCATAGTTGTATATACGAAAAAAAAAAACTTGGTTCGAAGTAAAAAGCATTATAGAAAAGGTAGGGCCTTAATATAAACGGAATCACAAATCGAACCCACAACGAGTTACGAGACCAATTTCTGAACCACTTTTAAATAAAAAAAAAAAATTATGTCGCTGATTATTGAGCGGACAATAATTTCATTGGATTATTGATCAAACTGTAATGTGTTTAACATATTATGTAAACAAGTTTAATCAATTGTGATATTAGGTAATATTATGCAAAATGGTGAGTGTTGAAACAGCAATACAAAAGTAATGTGAAGTACTCCGTCTGTTACAAAAAATTCTAACTATTGAACGCTATGGTTGAATTCCTAAAGTTATGATTTGTTTTAAAAGAATAATGTAATATAAGTCAAATGATTTGTTAAGCAACTGGTGCAACTAGTGTGTACACAGGCTAAGTATTTTATTACAGTTAAATTCTCAAGTGAGAAACTGAGTGATAATTTTTTTTTTTTTTTTTTAAATAAATTTTGTTTAAAAAAGTAACTGGTACAATTAGTGTGTACACTGGCTAAATAACTTCTATAAGTTAGTTTTCTCTTGTGAGAAACTGTTGTAAAATAATATTTTTTTTTTTTTTAAATAAAAAAAAAATTTGTTCAAAACATATGTGTTCAAACTTCAATATAAAGTTAAAATTATTGATAATATCAATTTAGGAAAAAAAAACTAAGTTTAAAATTTTAATTTTGTTTGAACATTCAAGTGTTTCAAGCAAAATTTGTTGTTGACTGTACTTTTATGATAACCATACTAAGTTCTATACAAAATTATGTTTGTTATGATCTTATAGTATTTTAGGTTATTGTACAGGATATATGATACTGAATTATCAAAGTTTGTTCTATAAAAACATTACAGTTAATAAAATTATTAAGAAGTTATGCAAAGTTAAGTTATTTCTTGTATGTTTTTAAATTTGAAGTTAACATTGAAAATAAAAAAAAATAAAAAGAAGGTAGGTTGACAATTTATGAGAAGAAAAGCGCGCGCGTGTGAGTTGCTAGAATTTGTCTTCCAAAAGACTAGATGATTAGCCTGGTTGTGCCTGTAATTTATACCCGGTACCCAATCTCTTCTACCGGCACACCGTTAGTTGCTAACCGATAGAAATAAGATTGGTGGTAGTACTTCCCCGGGGCGAGCCGTTCACTAATAGCTCTACTACTACGATATTATCTTAATAGCCGTGAGTACACCTCAGTTGCTGTCAACCATGAAAAAAAAGAACGTTCTACACTTGGACAACACACACAATTAAATAAAAAAAAATACCCACCAGGGAACAATGAAAAAATGTGACTACAAAACCACGTTTTTGGGCGCCAGTGTGACGTAAGGAGCCTACGTGGGATAATAAGTAACAACACGTACCTCGGTCAACGTTAAAATATATATTTAAAAATAGAGAAAAGGGTGTGGGGAGGTTTGCAGTCACATGATTTAATATTCCCCGGGAGATAGCACGCTACTGCCCTGGCTCAGCCTTGGTGTCTCGGGGAAGCCACGTTGCGTTTGCTCCCGGAGGTGTAGGCCGGCAGGCGGCAGCGCCGGCTCGCAGGGTCGACAGGAGCCAGGATGGGTCGGCCGGCAGGTGGTCTAGCCGGCTCGGAGACGGCCTGCTGAGGCCACGCGGGTAAATATGCACCCGGCGTGGAGCGAGCCGCCGTGGTGAGTGGCCTAGTGGCCGCGCCACGAGGCACTGCGGCAGGATGGCCGCGATGGAGGACGATGCAGGTGCATGCCCAGAGTGCAGGGCTCCAAGTCCTCTCCCTCCATTTATAGAATTTGGGAAGCCGGGTCAGGAAAACTGGAGCTGGTAATCCGGATCTTGGACCCTGGGAACAATGTCCAACGTGTCAGAGGTGGAAGATAAGCTTCTCCGCTGATTTTGACACCTTGGCATGAGCAAAGCGGCCGTACGTGCGCTAACAAGTGTGGTTGTCAAAATCAGACGGAGTTTACAAAGGTGAGGTGGAAAAGCATGAAAACATACAAATTCGAGCGCAGCAGCAGCCACGCGCAAGCCAGTATGTGCATAGCTAAAGCCTCGTAAAGCTAGCCACGCGGAAGGCGTGATTACAGTATGCGACAGATCTTTTGTAGGTTATGAGCCTTGATTATACAATGCTAAGAAAAGAAATTAGGAAAGACATGTTCTGGAAAGAATTTATACACAAGATTAGGAACACAGAATGCACAAAGCTACCTGTATGCTGTTCAAACACTCACCCAATTACAGGGGTTGAAATCGCGTAATAAGTTGGCAAATATTTGCCAATGCAAACTACAACTGCTAGGACTTGGCGATCGCTTCACGGCTCAAGGGTGTTCGTCAGAACAAGGTGAGTGTGAGTCTCACGCCCGCAGCTGGATTCAGATGAAAAAAGGACCCACGTTCGTTGTGAAGGGTTTTTATATCCACACCGTCATTGACAGATGTCATAGAATCCAAAGACAACAGTGTTGTCAGTCAACTAAAATTGTCTATGCCTACCAAATTGGCTTTTGGTCTCTGGATTTATTCCGTATGTTTATGTTTTATTAGAATTGTAACGCCACTACGTTACAACAGTAAAACAACAAATATTTAGAAATAATAACCAAAAATACAATAAAATAACTTAACTTTCATCTGTAGGCCAGAGCTCCGTTCTGACCGATGTCTCGAACAAGAATGGTATATATTATATAATGTAGAATGATGAAGAATGGTCTCTGTCACTTGGAGATCCCCTTTTTATATTCGTGAACAAACAACTTTGACGTTTCTATCTACCGTCATCCAAAATACAACGACATAAAAGGTGGATATCCGTTTGGAATATTTTATATGTTTTGCTACATTATTCCTTAAAATTTTAACTAGTCTACTTTTACAGACATACTGAAATAATGTATGAACTATTGAATAATGTAAATTAGGAATTACATATTTGGTCTTACAATGGCATAATTAGTAAATAAGTCATGTTAAATATTTAAAAATGATATTAGACAAAACAACAATGAAACAACACTGTTTAAATTTGTTATAAACATATTTAGTAATAGTATCTATAAGATTTTGATAACAAACTGTTTTGTTGTTGTGTTTCACATGTAAACAAGGTTATAATTATTATAGAGATGTTTTTATTTGTGTTCAATTATAGAGAAAGATTGGAATAATCTATCACGTGCTTGTCGGATTCCTGGCTCCAACCTGATCACAAACCTGTCTGCAAGTACGCAGAGCTAAAGAATAATTTACAAACTTTTTGAACAACTTACCCAAGATTTCCGAAGTCTTTGTCCAGGGACCCATCTAGTGTGTTGTATTATCTCTGTGTTCTACGTTATTCTATGATTCTAAACATCATTTAAAAATAACTTAAAAGTAATTTGAATCGTGGTCATCTAAAATTAACATAAATCGTCAAGTCACTGCAATATTGTTCCAACCGTGGGTACATTCATATTCGCTCCGGTATTTGGCTCACGTTAGAAGTAACCAGTTTAGTCCCAACTATTTAAGCGCTATCGCCGCCGCCAAGAAGCTCAGTTGAGACTCGCGTTCACATAGTACATATTAGTGCGTGACGTCACACGTGAGGTCTCAAAAGAATATTCGAGGTTTTTATTTCTAATTTAATATCTTTAAATTTTTAATGTCGAAAAGTCTTAACAACTAAATTAATAACTGTGCTGTCCCCGTATTGGGTAAGTGTTGACAATTAATTCATGCTTTGCTAGCTCATATGTATATGTATAGCCAAAATGTGTTTCATCATCTTTTTTTTCCACCTTGTTAGTTTTACCTGTTTTAATATGCTTTGTCATTGTGACCGTCCACCCCTAATCCTATTTAATTAATTTCATAAAAATAATATTTATTTCAAAACTAACGCCTTGGGCACATGACCGAGTTTTTATAGAAACACACTTCCATCTGAATTTTAGGATTGACAAGAAAGCGCAATTAAAAATGAAATATCTATTCGTTTAAAATAACATCTAGGGATAATGGCCTCTTACAAAACAACATTTCTTTCAATGGCTGTCGACCCTTTTTGGAAACACATTAAGGGACCCTAATTAACAGCAAAAAAAAGGATACTCTATTCATGCAAAATACTAAAACATTTGAGAGTTTTGGAAAGTGCCTATAATAAAGTATTGTGTTTTACTGCAAACATATGTCTGAAGGGTCGCTGAGAAACGATATCTTTACAAATTCTAAGAAGTTGGGATAGAAAGTTTTGAGTCCGAAAATCATTAAGATTTATTACAAAAACTAACATAAGGGCTATTCAGAAAAAACTGTGGGAATACTGGAAAAAACTGAGTATTCGCAATGTGGGCTGGACCAAACCCAAAAATATGATACTTGGGAGTTTGAGAGGCTGAGATAGGTGGCTAAAGGACGACGTAGGCGGAGTTTTCGAAAAACGAAGGGCAGGGATGACGTTGCTGGAGCGGCGGAAGCGAAGCGATGTCGAAGAGACGGGCTTGAGACTTGAGAAGGCGTGGGTCGTGGTCGAGGAGTTAGGATGGAGGCCTATGTCCAGTTGTAGTTTTAGAAGTATGAGTGTCGTTATTAAGTTAAATATAAATGGACTAGTCCAGTTAAGTTGATTAGTATTTAACGTGTGTGTGGTTACGTCTCTGAAGAGATTAGGCAAGAGTATTGGTTTATACTTGAATATTATGAGTGTAGAGTATACTAGGGCTTAAGTATCCGTAAGTAGAGTGTATAGATACGTGTGTGAATCTCGGTGACAGCGATGGAGAATGAAGGGTGAGTTTTGGCTGTTTTATGTGAGCTTCTTATTGAACCTAGCTTCAGTTAGGTATTGGAAATCCATCACAATTTAGGATATGAGTGAATGTCCGTGAGTGTGACAGGAAGAGTGTTCTGTTATTCTGATTTATTCTAGCCTGATATTGTGTTTAAGTAATAATTTAAACAGATACGCGGGTGGAGCCGCGGGGAGAGCCAGTTGGCTAAAGTTCTTAGAACTTAACAGGCAGAAGCGTGTTGTTGGCGCTATTGAACTGTCTGTGTAGGATTTCAAGAGAGTTGGAATGTTCAACTCTATTTACTTCTTGAGTGAAGACTCAACTTTATTACCAGTTAGTATTTGTATTAATTCCTGAATTTATATTCTCTATCTGTGACCTTTGTTTCGGTCAGATACGAGCACCGTACTTTATGGATGTACTTGTTGTACGAATGATGCACCTACCTTGGGGTTGGGCCGACTTATTTATCACAATATACAGTCTACGACTGTTTAGGGACCATGTATCCTAAGAGCATGTTGACGACGTTTCTGCCGCTTAAAAAGCCGCCCGTCACGTTTTACAGCTTGAGAGCTGCTAGGGACATGCTTCTTATAAGCATGGTTACGACGTATTGACGCTGAAAAGCCGATTGCGTCACTAAAGGAGTGTTAATCTGAAGTATTATGAGTGCAGACGTGAAGTATCGTGTGAGTAAATGTTGACCAACTACCTATTACGCTAGCGTAAGGGTTATTCACACGAACCATCGTTAATTAAAGATTTACTTAGCATCCCTTAGTTATATCATATGTTTCTAAACCACTTCTTATGTGTTTCACAACTTGAATTCCTAAGTCTCACAAATTATTTCTTTCGGGCCCTTCCTTGTTTCAACAACAAGGCTTTGGGTTGCTTTATACTTATGGAATTCGAATTATCATCGGTTGGAGCCATGACCAGTCAGGGACGAGTGGCACAAGGTATGTGCGGTGATAGTCTAACTAATAAACTTAGTACTGGCGGGGCACTACCTTTTCCCACAAAGGAAAACCGAAACTCCACACAAAAATCAATGATATTAAGAAAAACGAAATTTTTTTCAGCCTAGGGTTTATTAGGGACAGTTACATCATTCATCGTCATTATTCACATCATGCTAGTGCTTCACACTCCTTAGCTTTGACCATACCTGTAAACTCCTATTCTGAAGGTGACCTTAACACACATTCGCCTTAAGCGCAATAGTACATCTGTCTTACGCTGCCGCGGTCACCGTCAGGAGAGAGTTAGCAGAGGACCTCACATTTACCCACTGGACATAATTCCAGGGTTCCAAGTTCCGGCTTCATTCACCCAGGGTAGCCACCATCGTGACATCTGGCGGACCGGCATCGCAAAACCAACACCAACGCTACGGGCATCTCAACTCTGGGGTCATCCTCCACCCTGGGTCAACGCCTTGGGCTACTGCGTCTACCGTCACCAGCTTCGCGTAAAGCCAGGGCAGTACTAGTCGCGCCCACCTCCCTGGGACAAAAATTATTGTGACGGGCCTTTGTCCCTACGACCTAATACTTTTTTTTATTGATAGTGTTAGTGAGTTGTTTTTATTTTCTTTCAAATCAAAAATAGAACTGACTCACACGTGTTAGAATTTTTTGTATAATGTATGTGTGGATATGTAACCAGATGTATGTAAATATTTAATATTCGTTATTCATCTATCTATTTATCTATCTATTTATTTACCTATTTATTTACCTATTTATTTACCTATTTGATTACCTATTTATTTACCTATTTATTAACCTATTTATTAACCTATTTATTAACCTATTTATTTACCTATTTATTTGCTTATTTACTTATTGTGAATGTAGTGTTTTAAGGAAGGGGTTTATTAAGAAAAGCACAAAGACAAGAATATGTATTTATTTCCAATAGGCTTGTCATCAATCGAAATCTAATTGCCTGTTCGCAAAACTAGGTCTTCGTGGAGAAGAACAGCAAGAAACTACACGGTAGCTCTCTTTTATTATTATATCGACACATCATAAATAATCGTTTATCACAATAAATCTAATTATAGGATCTATCACCTAAGCCATATTTACAACGATAAATATCTTGTGATATATAACAACCACTATCGTAGTAGTGTATATAACACAACGCTAAGTAACAATATACATAACTTTAAATTACATGGCTCACAAATATGATTCAAATATGCATCATCATCAACAATAAATCAACAATAGTCAGAATAATATCATACATTAAATGTTAACGCCTTGAAAGCCGAACAGCAACTGAGCCGCTCCGTCGTGGGGTCGTCGCTGCGTTCCCGCAAGGGAACGCGGCGGGCGGCCTCAGGGCTATGCCCTCTTGCCGCGGGTTCTGTGGGCGCCCGCAAAAACGGGCGCTTCACTGGGGTGCCTAAATCGGCTTGAAGAATGTGGGCGACTGACTACGAGAACCTCCTAGGCTAGCGCTGTGTTGTAACGCCTGCCGAGATTCCCTTAGCAATCGCCCTGTGTTTTGCTAAGTGTAATGCCGCAGGCTCGCGGGGGTAATCGCGGCAGCTAGGCGGTCTACCACCACCGGGTGAGACCCACAGTTCCCTGTGGGAGGCCCAGCGGATGGCGCCAGCGACTGAACTGCCGGCTTACAGCAAGCCCACGGCATGGTGTGTGACCCCGGCCCGTCCCACTTGGTCGCGGTCCGGGCCAAGGGCCGTCAGCGTATGTGTGGACGGTATTGTGTGAGTAACACCGTCCATGTAAGCACTATTGTACACGGACTGGCCGCGCCCAATAGTGCGAGAGTTCACGTGCGTGTGGAGTCATGCGTGTCTGCATTCGTTCCGCGGCGTGCCTATATTAACTTAGCACACGCCGCGTCACAGTGTATGTACTGTGATGAGTGTCACTGTATGAGTAGGCCGCGTGTAGGTGTAAGCGACCTACTCGGGTGTCAGAAGGAGGAGAAGCGCCTGGACGACGCTTTGGATGACCTTTGGTAGTTGGCGCAGCTCACCTCTCTGCCTTAGGGCTCTTGCAGCCTCCAACAGCAGGTCGATGGCTCTGGTCTCAGTGGTGGTGTCGTCCGGCTTCCCGTGCTGCTGTTTGCGCTGTGCCGTGATATCGGCGACGGCCGCGACTGGGGCTGCAGTTCTCTTCTCGGCCAACGCTTGTGTTGGCGCCTGGTCGAGTTTTGCGGCTCGAGGTTGGGGCACCCGAGCGGTGTCTTCTTGGTTGGGGAGGGGAGGAGGAGGGGGCCCCTTCCCCTTTCTGCTTCCGCGCTTTCTTCTCCTCTTTTTCGCGGGGGCTGCTCTTCTCGTCGAGGGCCCGTTGGCCACTGCCATCAGGGTGGCGCCCTGGGCCTCGTGTTCGTCTGTGTTCGTAGCGGCCCTGGTCGTGGTACTGGCCGGCCGGGCCGTTCTGCTGACCGTGAGGGCGACGGTGCCCGCACGCTTGTTGCAGGCTTCTCGCCTGAATGCCGGGCACTCGCGGTGGGACGCAGGATGTGGCCCTCCGCAGTTCGCGCACGTTGCCGGCTCCGCAAGGGGCCTGGGGCAGTCGCGTGCGGAGTGTCCCTGCCCGCATCGCACGCAGGCGAGCGGCCGGTGACATTGGTGGGATGAGTGTCGGAACTGTTGGCAGCGGTGACATTGTGCCAGTCCCCGCTTGCCCCTCCACGCCTCAATCCGCACCCCTCCCATCAACATGAAGGTGCTTGTGTTGAATATCCTCCTGATGTCCTTCTGGAAATTCAGGACCGCGTGGAAAATACATCCCGGGCGGCCCTGACGGCCTCTGATACTCCGCACATACTCCGGGTCGTAGTCTAGTCGGCGGAGTTCTTCCATTATGGCGGCAGGTTCTGTGTCTACAGGCAGTCCCCTGATGGCCACCTTGAACTTACGCTCCGCTGGGAGCGAGTAGGAGAACCAAGCCAGGCCGCTCCACTGAGGCTCCGCTCTTTTATACCCGTTAACAAACAAGTATGATTCACAAGTGACAGTTGAGTCATATCAGTCTTTGACTTATAGGAAAATAGTTCTTTTCAAAAATCATTTAGTAAATTCATTGATTAATCTTAACAATTCAATATAAACAGATAATAATTACATAATATTATATATATATTACGCGCTTCAGTGTGTATGTCAGAGTTAAATTTGGAAGTGTAGTGCTTGTCAGGAGGTGTACCAGACTCCAAAGGTGACCTCAAAAAGGCACCATGTTCCACACAGCGCGTAGTCACTCTCACGAACCAACCAACTTTCAATGTTTTCATAATAAGTTTTACGAAATAACCGTTTCACCACTACGCTAAACGGGGTTTCAATAAAAATTAAGTTCATTAGCAAACAATTACGTCCAAAACCAATAGATTCGGGTAGATTGAAATTTTGAATCCCAAGCCCAGAATCTTGGGATTCAAAATTTCAATCTAGCAGAGGCGTCACGGCATCCTCACCTTGTGCCTGACGCAGTACCTCACCAGATACGGTTGTTTCGGGAGGGTCCAGCATCAAATCAGGCGGGAGGAAACGCCCGGGTGTTACCACTATGCGGATCCCCCAGAGGACAAGGTGGAGCATACGGTGGAGGTCTGCCCTGCTTTGGCGGAGCACCGCCGTGTCCTCGTGGATGCGATAGGTGGCGGCGACCTCTCGCTCCCGGCCCTGGTTCAGGCCATGGTACGGAGCGAGAGGGAACGGGAAGCAGTCTCCACCTTCTGCGAAGCAGTAATGCTCGCGAAGGCGGAGGCGGGACACGTGAGGGAAGCTCAACGGAGTGCCCCTCACGGCCCCGGCCGCTACCACCGCAGGAGAGGTATTGGGCGTACTGGGCGTTGGACGTCGCGAGACGATCTCCGGCCACCGTAGACCCGGGCCTGCGAACGGCGACCAGTGGGTAGCTCACCATCCGATCAGCACCAGGCCCGTGAGTCGACGGCGCGTAGTGTTTCACGCGCGCCTAAAAGAGATTAGTGTCAGCCACCACTGACGGGGCCCATCGAGGCCGGTGCCTGCCTGCCTAGGGGTAGCGGATACATTCTGAAAATGCGTTACCGCACCCCTGCTGTCACCTCGCAAGGTTGCGTTCGGCGATGCACTCGGACTGAACACTATATATATAAAATTCAAACTGACTGACTGATATATCAACGCACAGCCCAAATCGCTAGACCTAAGGATTTATAATTTCGCACACAGATACCTTATACAGTGTACAAGGTATATGTGTGCGAAATTTACTAAGGTAGGATTTTTGGAAATTTCACCCCTACTAAGATTTTTGGAAATTTCACCCCTACAGGGGTAAAATAGGGGATGGAAGTTTGTATGAAAAATCTTACTGCTAGGGTATTAAAACTTGAAACTTAGCAGAAACGTGTCTTTATGTAAATAAAAATATTCGACAAAATTAGTTTGCCGAAACTATCCTCAAATGAGGGTTTAGAGGCTGTTAAAGTTTGTATGGTAGAATCTTAGTATCTCTCTTTTGGTCCGATACGGCACGAATAATCTTGATTAAAAAAAACTTTTTTACAAAAAAAACAACCGACTTCCAAAAAAGAAAATACACTAAAAAAATTAAAAATAACTTTAAGTTCGGAAGTCGGTGTGTCTAGTTTTGTTTCTTCTTGACACGGACTTCCGAAATTAAAGTTGTTTTTAATTTTTTAGGAATATCGCCTTTGGCTATTGCCTAGCGGTAGGATGATATGGGTTTTTAGTAGCGGACTGATTTTTTTGTTTATTTTGATATTACACAGGGTGTAACGGAAATGTGTTGTATTTTCTTTTTTGGAAGTCGGTTGTTTTTTTTTGTAAGTAAATAAGTTTTTTTATTTTTCACTTTTAACCCATAGAACGTCGGCGGTGCGTAGGCTGAATGCCAAAAACACCGCCCCAGGACCCGATGGCTTTCATGGGAAAGCCTGTCTCGGGCCTCGACTCAGAGGGCTTTTAAGCGCATGCTTGGAGAGGGGCCAGTTTCCACGTCGGTGGAAGACGGGGAAGCTGGTCCTGATCAAGAAGGTGGGGCGCCCTGCGGACTCTCCGTCTGCTTACCGGCCCATTGTGCTGCTCGACGAGGTGGGCAAGCTCTTTGAAAGAGTAATTGCAGACCGCCTCGTCGGGCAGTTGGTGCGGGTGGGGCCGGACCTGGCGGAGAGCCAGTACGGCTTCCGCAGGGGGCGCTCCACGGTGGACGCAGTCATGCGCGTAAGAGCCCTCACGACAGGGGATGCAGTGGCCCGGGGTAGGGTCATCTTGGCGGTGTCTCTGGACATCGCCAATGCCTTCAACACCCTGCCCTGGAGTTGTATAGTGGAGGAACTCCAGTATCACCGGGTGTCGCCCTACCTCCGTCGCGTAGTCGAGGCGTATCTGACAGAGCCGTCATCTACCCCGGTCATCAGGGAGTATGGAACCGGCGAGAGATGTCGTGCGGTGTTCCACAGGGATCGGTCCTGGGGCCGCCCTTGTGGAACATCGGATACGACTGGGTGCTGCGCGCCGACCTCCCCACTGGCGTCAGCGTAGTGTGCTACGCTGACGACACGCTGGTCTTAGCGCAGGGGAGGTCGCACGAGGCGGCGGCCGACCGTATGACACGCGGGGTCGCGACAGTCATAGGGAGGATCCGGCAACTGGGACTCGAGGTGGCATTGCACAAGTCCGAGGCCATGTGTTTTCATGGTCCTCGGAACGCGCCACCTGCGGGTTCGCAGATCACGGTAGGAGGGGTTCGCATCGGCGTCGAGGGTACGACGAAGTACCTTGGACTCGTCCTCGACAGCCGGTGGAACTTCGTCGAACATTTTCGACGTTTGGCTCCCAGATTGGACAGGGCCGGGGCCGCCTTGAAGCGGCTCCTACCCAATCTGAGGGGGCCAAACGCCTCCTGCCGGAGGCTCTACGCGGGGATCGTGCGGTCCATGGCCCTCTAAGGGGCACCGGTGTGGGCGCGTTCATTGAGGCAGCGATCAGCTCGCCAGATGAACGCGTCCTAGAGGGTCATCGCGATCCGCATCATCCGAGGATACCGCACGATCTCCCATGAGTCGGCGAGCCTCCTTGCCGGACTGTCACCGTGGGATCTGGAGGCAAAAATCCTCGCGCACCTGTATGAGTGGCGTGAGGAGGCCAAACGCCGGGGCGAAACTCCGCTGCCGCGACAACTCGCGGCTCGGCGGACCGAGCTCCGGCAGGATCTCATGGTGACATGGAGAGAGCGACTGTCGCAACCCAGCGCTGGGCACGCCACTATCGAGGCGGTGGTGCCCCTCTTTGAGGAGTGGCTGGAGAGGCGTCACGACGCCCTCACCTTCCGCCTGACGCAGGTGCTCACCGGACACGGCTGTTTCGGTAAGTACCTGTGTCGGATCAAGGCGGAGGTAACCCCCGGGTGTTTCCACTGCGAGGATCGTCCAGAGGACACGGTGGAGCATACGGTGGAGGTTTGCCCCGCTTGGGCAGAGCACCGCCGTGTCCTCGTGGATGCGATAGGCGGCAGCGACCTCTCGCGCCGTGCTTTGGTTCAGGCCATGGTACGGAGCGAGAGGGAATGGGAAGCCGTCTCCTCCTTCTGCGAAGCAGTAATGCTC
The DNA here is from genome assembly GCA_951329385.1 of Polia nebulosa. Taxonomy (NCBI): domain Eukaryota; kingdom Metazoa; phylum Arthropoda; class Insecta; order Lepidoptera; family Noctuidae; genus Polia; species Polia nebulosa. The sequence continues at coordinate 31,959,392 of OX589605.1, read as the reverse complement.
GCGAAGAGGGAGGCGGCATACGTTAGGGAGACTCGACAACAGCCGAGTCGCCCTAGCGCCCCCAGCCGCAGCCGCCGCATCAGACGCCAGGGGGTTCGGGCGCCGCGAGACGATCTCCGGCCACCGTAGACCCGGGCCTGCGGACGGCGAGTAGTGGGTAACTCGCCGTCCGATCAGCACCAGGCCCGAGAGTCGACGGCGCGTAGTGTTCCACGCGCGCCTCAAAGAGTTGTCAGCAAAGGGAAGGGGCCTGCCACGGCTGATGCCTAGCCGGGGGTGGAGGATAAATTCGAAAGACTTACCTCGCCCCCGGGCACTCGAGGCAGGGAGGAACAGGGGTGGGTTTTAGTCAGTAAGAGTCTGACACGCCCTTTCGCTCCACCCTAGAGCGGAAGAAGTCATAGGATGATTTCCCACCCCCAAAAAAAAAAAAAAAAACCCATGGAACGTCGAATTTAATTGGAGCAAACCAAAACGTCGTCCATGTATACATATTTTTCGTTTTTGTTCAGTTTTTCAAAACGCGCTGAAGCAATTTCGATAAATAGTTAGGGTGAACTAGCTTTCAACATTTATACGGGTACTATCACATAATCAATTCTGAAAGTCTGATGATGACCAGCGAGGTAATTGCTTAACACACTATCAGTAGCAATGGTTTTCATTTTTAAAGTTTAACATCATCAATTACATTATTGAAGTTGTTGAGCAGAAAAAATTTTCAAACATATGAAGCAATGATTTATTTTTTGGTAAATAAACAATTTATTATTTAATGGATTTACAATATCCACCAAAATGATGTGGAATGAAAAGGGCAAAAGTTTTGAGACTGTCTCTCAGCTCTCAGCTTAATATTTATATTAGTACTTTGGATTTTGATTTCTACAGTGTTTTTCTAACGTGCTACTATCTGAAAATACCACTCTTTATAATTAAACTTTTCACGCAGGCGAAGCCGCGAGCGGAAGCTAGTAATATCTATAATATTCCGAGCTCAGTTTATTCTGCTATTACATTTTCTGTTCAAAGAATAAGACATATATTTTTACAATTGTTACAAATTCATTATTTTATTTACAAGAAGTCGTATTTGCATTTGATATTATTACTTTTGTATTTTATAAAATGATGATATCTAAATTGTATTGCTGAGAGTTTCAAAAAGAATGCTTGAAGGGCAACAAAGTTTGGCATCGCACGACAATCCGACGCGAGTGTTGTTTCGACAAGTTGCTCTCCCGAGTCCTGAGGTGCCTGAGGAGCGCGAAGAACTGAGACTTCAATAAAACTGAAGTCGGCAGATTCCAACATTCAACTTTTGTGAACACAAAGAGAGAATATTAAGTAAACGGTACTGTAGGCGGGGGAAGGGGAGGGAGGGGGGAACAAAGGAACTCTCCTGTCGAGTATAATGATGTATGTGTAATGTGCAGCCTCGAAGGAGGAAGGAGGATTAACAATGTGCCTGCGGGGTGCGGGGAGAATAGGGGAAGGGCCAGGATGAGGGAAGGTGACGACCTGCAGAACAATGAATGAATAGGCAATGAGCTGAGTGCAGCGACACACGTGAGTGCACGCCAGGCCGTGCGACTCCGCCTGTCGTGTGAGCGCCTCACACTCGTCTCCTGCATACTTTATATTCACTCATTTACATGAGCCGTTACATTTTATGGGCAATTCGCGCGGACAAATACGAAATTGTTTAGTCAATATAAAAGTTCGGACGCTTCGGCACGAATCGTTCGGACCCGAAGTCCCATCGATAAAAAGTTGTACAATTTGTTTTTATTATTATTCTCGCTCGCTCCACGCGGCTGCTTCACGCCGGGAGCAGGCGACGTGGGCAGACGTGGAGCTCCACTCATCGAATGTACCTGTGGGGCAGTCATTTTACTAGAGCACCTTACGAAAACACTGGCCCTTGGTAGCTCCGAATAGAGAGAAGTACCTACAAAAGTTAGCAGTTAGACTGTGTTCCCTCAACTACGGCCTAATAGCCTGTTGTCACTTTGGACACGTGACGCGTCTCCGTTCCTCTTAGTTTAAACCGTAACACAATGTAAGTGCTCAGTGTAACGACGTGCGAGTGAGTGAGAGGCCTCCGAGTGGGCGTGATGAAGGATGCCAGTGATGTCACTTATCTTAATGTTGATATTATATCTCTTGCAAGCATTTCGTGAAATAGTACATTTTTATCAGTCTGCTATAAACAAAACTCAGTTAAAATGAGATTTCTAGTTCTAGTGCGATGTATTTGTTTCAGGTTCATAATAATTTTATCAGGTAAATTTACTTTAGTACATTGTTTTTTTCCCACACTTCCTCAGAGAGGACTCAGAGGGCATATGAATGCAAGCACATGACGCTTCCAGCGTGTCCCGCTTGTTCTGTGGCCGGCTGGCCCATCGCCCCAATAACAAGTAAGTTTGCCCCTTTAGAGCAGATCGTCGATTACTCAGTATCTTTTAACGAGGATTGCCCGTCCCGGCCCGGCCCGACGACCCACACAATTTGTGAACATTCCACGAACTTAATAATCAATGCGTTTTCCTTAAACGGCTTGTTTTTTTGCGCCGCTTCGCTTTTTAAGTGAGTCCCTACCGATACCGATTTTATCTTGCATTAAGCTGGATCAGATTTAATTAGGTTCTTTAGAGTACCGTATGTACGGTATTTTAGAATAATAATAAGCTTTGTTGTCGTTTTCAATAGAAGTACCGAACATTGCTTTTGTCCCTCAACTATACATAACTATGCATCTCCAGAAATTCGCAGAAAGCCCTCGATCACGAGTCGTGATCCTCATTACGTGTATAAGAGTACCCGAGTAGATAGAGCGGCGTTCAAGTAGTTGGCTCAACAAGCTTATGCGGGCAGCTCTATTATGTGATATTATTGGACAGGAGCGGGCCGGCGGCGGCGGTACGGATATACTCGAGATATGTATACGAATGGCCGGCGGCGGCGGGAAGCGAGGTATGGGTACCTATACTATAGTACACAACGAATGTCCGAGCTGCTGCTCCACACGCCTGACATATCTGCGATTTATTTGAACATTCTTTGGAGCTCTACATGCAACATGTACAAAGATGCGGAAAGCGACTGACATTAGAGAGTCTCGGCTCGGCTCGCGGGACAGCGGGACAGCGGGTAAGCGACGCGCGGATGATGAATTGATGATAGAGGATCATCAGTCCGAAGCACACATCGTTAGATTAGGACGAGCACGCAAATAACGCCTGTCGTCGTTGTGTATCATGCGTTACATAATGGACGCGTTGTGAGTAGCTACGTGTGCGCGTGTGTGCGTGTGTGTGCGTACTGCTGATACTACAGACGTGGTCACGCGTTTAAAGGCCCTCATTACACGCACCGAAACGATGTTACAAAATGATAGTCGACTTGAATGATATTGAAGTACCTATTATACCAATGTTGGTTCAAGTGTACTCGTAGTCCTTTTTTTTTTTTTTTTTCTTTTTTTTTGGGGGGGGGGGGTGGGAAATCATCCTATGACTTCTTCCGCTCTAGAGTGGAGCGGAAGGGCGTGTCAGACTCTTACTGACTAAAACCCACCCCTGTTCCTCCCTGCCCTGAATGCCCAGGGGCGAGGTAACTCTTTCGACTTTATCCTCAACCCCCGGGCAGGTACTCGGAGTCCTGTCGAGCCTACTAGCAATATGCATATTCATATTATTATTTGATATCGCATTATTCCTAAGATAATGAAATGCTTACCGATTAGCTTTTGACTGACGAACGTAAATTTTGTATATATTTTTTTTCTTTTACGAGTAGGCACCTCGCAAGATATAAGATTATACAAAAATAGCATCGATTTTAATAATAGGATTGATGATGCGAAGTGGCGCGTAGTAGCTGACTCGGCACAACATCGGTGCGGGTCGGCGCTCTCCAGGGACGGACTGCGGGCCCCGCACCGCCCGCACCGACCGCATCGACACGAAACAGTCAAGTCTAATTAATAGATGGTCAATTAATGACTAAACGATTGTCTTCACTCAAACTACTATCATCTTCTGTTTGCCGAACAAGCGTTTGGCAGTAAATTCAATATTGATGACAGTTGTCTCGTAATAAATTAATCTATTGTTAGTTGCCACGAAATGGTGATAGTAAAATCATTTTCTTAGATTATCCCACAACAGTAGGTATGTACCTACACGCACCGAAACGATGTTACAAAATGATAGTCGACTTGAATGATATTGAAGTACCTATTATACCAATGTTGGTTCAAGTGTACTCGTAGTCCTTTTTTTTTTTTTTTTTCTTTTTTTTGGGGGGGGGGGGGGGGGTGGGAAATCATCCTATGACTTCTTCCGCTCTAGAGTGGAGCGGAAGGGCGTGTCAGACTCTTACTGACTAAAACCCACCCCTGTTCCTCCCTGCCCTGAATGCCCAGGGGCGAGGTAACTCTTTCGACTTTATCCTCAACCCCCGGGCAGGTACTCGGAGTCCTGTCGAGCCTACTAGCAATATGCATATTCATATTATTATTTGATATCGCATTATTCCTAAGATAATGAAATGCTTACCGATTAGCTTTTGACTGACGAACGTAAATTTTGTATATATTTTTTTTCTTTTACGAGTAGGCACCTCGCAAGATATAAGATTATACAAAAATAGCATCGATTTTAATAATAGGATTGATGATGCGAAGTGGCGCGTAGTAGCTGACTCGGCACAACATCGGTGCGGGTCGGCGCTCTCCAGGGACGGACTGCGGGCCCCGCACCGCCCGCACCGACCGCATCGACACGAAACAGTCAAGTCTAATTAATAGATGGTCAATTAATGACTAAACGATTGTCTTCACTCAAACTACTATCATCTTCTGTTTGCCGAACAAGCGTTTGGTAGTAAATTCAATATTGATGACAGTTGTCTCGTAATAAATTAATCTATTGTTAGTTGTCACGAAATGGTGATAGTAAAATCATTTTCTTAGATTATCCCACAACAGTAGGTACATGCTATCACTGATTTTTACTGACAGTTGAAATTATCAAAAACACTGACAGTCACACTCAAACTGTTTATTATTATAACCCGGACGTCATGGCATTCAGGATGAAGACAGAGATAAGATAAAGATGATGGATTCATCGTGTTTAATACATTATGTAAAGAGGAGAGATATTGAGCGGAGCCTTGACGGCGACGGCGATATAAGACGAATATATTGAACACGGCGGGGCCTGCCGGCCCTGGCCGCTGTCAGCACTCCACAATACATTTTATAAATTGCCTCCAATGGAGCAAGCCTTGCCCTCTTCAACTTTATAATATTCCCGGCATAAATAGGCCACTCTGAGTAAAGGCTTCCGATACGGAGCAGCGGAGGTTCGGAGTGAAAGAGTGAAGCCCTTTGTTCGTATGCCACGTCTCGCGACATTGTGTCTTCAGCTCGTCTGGTGACGTTACGAACGTGGCGGAACGTCTAAAGGTGTGCAACTAATGTATCCAATCGTACTCAATGTAGGTAAACGTCGCCGCGTCGTTCTAGCGATGTTTTGTTTACAAAGCGACTTAAATTCAGGTGTTCTCTGTGAACATAAGCGCTAACAGAATGAGTAATGGGAATATGTTATATTTCTAGACTAGAATCGAAAGGTAAACTGTCAAGTAAATACCAAAAGCCATAATTACGAGTATGCTCCATGTGATTTCCCATTGATAAAAATTACGAACATACATTTTAACTTTCATCGACTATTCTCGATTCCCTGAATTGAATTTACAAACACCCTCCGCTAGAGCATGCTTTCATATACGTACTGATAACCCGAGTGCACACGTACGTCATGCTTCTAGAGCTGAACTAAGTTCTAGAGATGTTGTGAACACACGTCAAACCTTTTTAAAAGGACCTATGCCTTTTATTTCTAATTATTATTGGGATTCATTGGGAGGAGCTCGTGGCTAAAGTAATAACAGCCGCACGGGTCGATCCATAAGGTTAAGCTACGCTTGCCGGGGTTGGTCCATGGATGGGTGACCATCTTTACATACCGAGACTCCTCCGTGCCTCCTCGTCAGAAGCCCGAAAGTCTGACATCCAGTCTTACCAAAGGGTATCGTATTACCCAGTAACTGGGTTGTGGAGGTCAGATAGGCAGTCGCTCCATGTAAAGTACTGGTATTCAGCTGCATCCGGTTAGACTGGAAGCCGACCCCAAGATAGTTGGGAAAAGGCTAGGCAGATGATATTGGGATTCACTCAAAACAATTCATATGCAAAAGTTAACGGTTTACTAATAAACTAGACAGTTAGTGCGCACTGCATATACTGAATCAGCGTGCGATGTGTTGTGGGCGCTTACGAACGCTTCTATTCAATTAGCGAAAGTCGACCGTCTGGCCGGGCTATTAAGCGCATTACCTAATTCGGTCGAGATGAATAGACGCTATTCCACCGAGCCTCGAGCCCCTGCCGGCTGTAGCCACGAGCCCCCACTGGCTGTAGCCACCTAGCCACTTAGCAACCTTACCTACGCTTCAATCAGTTTTGTTTCAAGTTCAAACAGTTCCTCGCACACGATTTGATTTCACAAATGCTCGATGAAATGAAATTAAAAGGATTACTTTCACAGAATATGACACCATAATCACGGATATTCTTATATTTATCTCCACCGGCTTTTGCACCGTATGACTTGTATTCAACGTTTGGTAGTGATGAGACGATGATATTGTGTAGACGATAAGATGGCTTATAACTTGCTAAACGATCAAAATAAATTTAAGTACAAGCATGGCAGTAAGGCCAGTAGGTATGGAACACCTGCGGTCTGTGGTCCGCTGGTGTTCGACAGATTATTATCGTATACGCATTACTACTTGCGGGCTGCAGTTTATTGTGCAGGCGATGATGAATCATTGAGATCCGGCGCCGACTAACCACTAAGACAGATCTCTTGTCCGGAGAGCTACGTGGTGAGGCGCACCCCACATCGGCGGAGGGGGACCTCATCAACGGCCACATGTGACTGACGCCGACGACACAATATCGCACTGTACCCGTAAGTACCCGAGCGAGTCCTGAAGGCTGATCCCAAGACTGAAACAGAAGGACTGTGTACCACACATCCAGCAACAGTGCAGAACATTTCAAATCAAAATCAGAAATCATTTACTCAAATTAGGCGAAAAGCCAACTAACTTTATAACGCCAAAGTTCTACATAAAGACGGTTCCCCAAAAACGCCCGCCCGTCACCACTTATTTTAGCTGTGAAGTAGAAGTGGCCAACAAACTTCCCAGCAACACATCTGTCTGTTAAGTTTGAAGAACTTGAATCTATATAATTGTATGCAACAATCTTAACATATTTGTATGTAACATATTTAAACAGAAAAATAAAGATAAATTTACCAAAATATAATCATAAAATTAAATTATCCGCCACTTATTAACTAAGCACACTCCATTATGATATCAAAACTCAAGCATAAACATTAAACCAATTTAAATAAGCCCCCATACATAACTGTGGTGTACCCGCTTACACGTTTTATTTGGTAACTGGACACATTGTTTAGGTGCGTCCAAACAATGTTTCATCATCATCATCATTATAGCCGAAAGTCGTCCACTGCTGGACATAGGACCTGTGCGTCTCGCATCCATCGGCACACAACGTTTACGATAAAGTACTGGGTGGCGCAAAAGTAAAGACCCTATTTGGTTCAGCTATAACATTTTTTCTAAATTAGAAAACTAGATTTAGATTTTTTTAAATGTATATTTGTGCCATTAAATTTCGTACCATTAGGATTTAAAGATGATGTCTTTTAAATGGTGACCTCCAGAGTTGATACACATTTGAGCCCTATTTATGACATTTTGCATAACTTGCCGTAACACTTCCTGCGATATGTTCGTTATTTCTTGACGAATGTTTTCTTTTAGAGCTGCGAGAGTCTGTGGCTTGTTCACATACACCCGAGATTTCAAAAAACCCCAAAGAAAGAAGTCTGGACTGGTCAGATCGGGTGATCTTGCAGGCCAAGGCAAATCGCCAAAACGAGAGATAACTCGGCCTGGAAAAGCGTCCCTCACTAAGTCCATAGTGTCGCGCGCTGTGTGTGCCGTAGCGCCGTCTTGTTGAAACCAGATGTGCTCCAGCCCCAATTCGTCCAAACTGGGTATCAAAAACTCACGTAACATGGTTCTGTAGCGTTCTCCAGTGACAGTAATCGCATTGCCTCCAGCGTCTTCGAAAAAATAGGGTCCGATCACTCTGTCAACACAGATGCCACACCATACAGTAACTTTTAGTGGGTGTAGAGGTGTTTCTTGAATAATGCGCGGATTATCAGTGCCCCAGAACCGAGTATTCTGCTTATTGACATGCCCTGAGAGATGGAAATGCGCTTCGTCACTCATAACCAATTTTGAAGGAAAATCATCCTCAACACATTGACACAATTATTCCACGTTCTTGGGGAGTAAAACGGTCCATGTTTATTTTCAGTGTATTTTACATTTGTTCACTACACAATTTTCAACAACAGAATGACAGAAAATGTCATATAAAAAAAAAAAAGGTATTTTCTTTAGTGCCACTACTTTTGCGCCACCCGTTATTTCATTCGGTTGATCCACAGCTTGTTGGGTGACGTTATGTAAAGGTCTGCTCATTGAAAACAACTCTCATACACATTAATTTTTTGAGTATGCACTAGCATGTAATAGAAAAGATATTTATTGTTGTAAATTATGGGTACATAATAAGGTCTTATAGTAACGTACAGGATCCACTGCACAGCTCGCACGTGCGTGAGCGCGTGGCACTGTACTCCTTCATAACGAGCGAGTCTTCTGAGCTCATCTGTCAGGTGGCGCTGTAGTGTGCGTCCTAATTACACCTGTCGGAGTGGGCTTACGGACAGTCGTACATTAAATAGTAATATGTTGTCCGCGTAGGCGAACACCGAAACAGACAGTGTCTCTGAGAACAGCGCAAGTTCAGAGCATTCCTTCGTCACGTGTCGCCTGTCTTCAAGACGACACCCTTGACTATTTCGTCTTAGCTCTAAGATAAATATAGAAACTGAAACAAACCCATAAATTCAGTAAGTACCTACTTACATACATAATAGGGATGTGATCGCTCTGACGCAGGATATCTCGATAAAATATTGAATCAAGGCCGATTTTCAATCCTCAGAAAAGGTTTTAAGCAGTTTGATTGTAGAAAAAATACGACCTTTTTTTTTATTTAAAATTTCTGAAAATAAAAAAAATTGGCCTGTTACACAATATACCATACATATTATATATGGTGTACTGTACTTACGTGTGTCAGAGCGGGCACATCCCTATCGGACCGCCATTACACACTAATGGCAGGTAGTGGTCTACCTGCGCGGTGACGTCGCGGCACGAGTAGTGGTTAATTAGCGACCAACTATCGGCTATCAGGGACCCGCGGCCTGGGGCGCGCTGACGAGGGTTGCCGGGCCCCGCGGTGACACTCCTTTCTTAACGAGATGCGTGCACTTATTCTGTTGGTAAGGCAGACCGACGGTGTGAGACATATCTTACTCGAGCTAAGACGTGGGTCGCGCGACCACAAGATATTGTTTTTACATGATGGCGCTATTGTTCTCATTCAACAGTGTCGGATGAAGTAAATTAAATTTGACATAAACTGGAAAAGGTGCTTGGAAAATCATAGATAAGTTTATGCGAAAACTAGCTCACCCGACGTTCATACAAAAAAGAAAAAACCGGCCAAGTGCGTGTCGGACCACGCGCAGTGTAGGGTTCCGTAGTCATCCGTTATAACATGCGTGCTTAGAAGGGGGCTTTATGTTTATTACTATGAACATACACTAATGAAAAAAATTCATGAATCAAAAGAAGTTTTGTGCAAAATTTTCCAAGTAGGTACATTTTATTAGTTAGGTTTACTCTTAAACTAACAGAGTTAACTTAGCCATAATAGTTTTCCTTCAAAGTTCGTTATACACACTGCGACGATTAAATAATATAGAAGCGACGGTAGGTCCACGCGGGTGGAAGTGTCACTGGACAGCTGTCACTGTTACTGGCTGGACGTGCGCTCTGCTTGCTATTTCAAGACACCAAACTATTGTTTTATTAAACCATCTGTGCTTACCCCTGTGACAAGTGGACGTCACACACACTACCATCACGATTTTTCACTCGACTCGAATAAATAATTGTCCTTAAAAGTTTAATATTTCGCAAACGAATCGCTGAATCGAAATATAGTCTTCACAAACCTGCAATGATTTTGAAATTCCTATCCAACGAATCGAAAATAGGTACCCCACAATATAGAGGAGTGAAAAAAAAATTATACTCACTTTTATACATGTCGGGGATCCCGCACCATAGAAAAATCTTTTACGAATTTATATTGTTTCGTTTCGTTTTTTTGGCGTGCAGATTAATCAAATTATAACATTTATTGCAAATAAACCCTTTACAGATAATTATAATATGCTTGTCTACATCGTGTGCGTTTTATGCATGTTTGAAATTTTGTCTCATTTAGTTGGAGAATGTGTAGTGATATTTTATTATAAAATTTTACACAGTACCCCATAAAAGAATATTGTACTAATCTGATCTTGATCTTGATTTGATCTGATCTTTTTCTAGTATTAAAATTTATATATAAATAATAAAACTATATCTGTCACTTATCTTACTAAAGAGATGAAAGATGATGATGTTTCTCTGTTTCCTTCTTCTGGTCTGTTTTTTTTTTTTGTATGTGTGTGTACATTAATTGTTAAATAAAATAAATAAATAAAGATTTTTCCGAACATACATAATGTTTACATATATGTATTGACAAGGTACCGTTATGATATTAATATCTATAAACAGCTCCCTAAGAGAATCACGCCAACGAAGATTATATATGGCTCTGATAGCTCTTTTCTGCAGAATAAAATTAGATTCTATGTCTTCAGCCCGTCCTCATAGCAAAATACCATAAGACATGATACTATGAAACTAACTAAAATAGACTAACTTTGGGGTATCTACATCAGTAAATTGACGAATTTTTCTGACAGCATATGCTGCTGAACTTAACCGTCCGGCAAGAGATGTTGAATGAGAACCCCATTGTAGCCTTGAGTCGAGAGTAATTCCCAGGAATACCATGTTTTCGACCAATTCTAGTTTCTCTTTGTTCAATACTATGACACGACTATTACTTTTAACATTAGGTAAAGCAAATCTTATGTACTCAGTTTTTTTGCTATTTAACACCAAATTATTAGCAGTGAACCAGTTTTGGACCCGCTGTAGGGCGTTATTTACGTCGTCAAGATTTTTGGAACGTCTTTTTTTTTTATTATTGATAGGCACGCGTTTGACCATCATCTCACCTGATGGTAAGCGATGATGTGGTCGAAGATGGAGCACGCTTGCCTAGAAGTAACCCATTCACTCTTGACTTAAAGACTCCCAGGTTGTAGCTATCAGGAAACACAGACTCCGGTAGGGAATTCCACTCCCTAGCTGTACGCACAATGAATGTTTTCTCAAAACGATTTGTGCGTATGGATGGGATGTCCACCATGAACCGGTGGCACTTCGCCGTACGACGTCTGTTAATTTTAAAAATTAAGGACGTCGTCGTATCGTCAGCAAACAATATTATTTGAGGTTGTTTTTTTAATAGATTGGGAAGATCATTAATAAACGCGTAGCTCGTCAACGATCACCGCGACGAGCAAGCTGACCACCGTCAGCGCTGACAGCTACGCGTAATTCTGAAACGCACCTAGAACAATCATACATATTGACCCGTCAGCGCCGACGACGGTCAGCGTGAGAGGAAAACCAGCCTAATAGTCATCTTCTTTTATTTTTTTGGGGGGTGTGTAATCATCCAATGACTTCTCCCGCTCTGGGTGGAGCGGGAGGGCGTGTCAGACTCTTACTGACTAAAACCCACCCCTGTTCCTTCTCTGCCGAGTACCCAGGGGTGCGCTAACTCATTTTCAGAATTTATCCGCTACAGCCTAATAGTCATAACGTGATATTTTATAATAAAACACCTACTATGATATTTCGTAGCACATGCTACGAACTATGTGCTACGCCGTAGCTCGTGCTACGCGCTTACAACGATTTGTTATAATAATGGTTACGGCGTAGCTGCAAGTTTATTGCTCTGCGGCAGTGTTGCCAAACCTATCCCAGACAAAAATTGCATACAAGCTCCTAAAAAAAATATAGAATACATATTAATAAAAACCGTGAAATACACAGTTTTTGCTTATTTTACATTATTTATTAGTAATAATAAATAACTTTTAATCAGATCAACAAAAAATCTCGTAAAAAAGTCACAAATATACAATCATTATAATAAATAATAACATATTTATATTTACCAACAAAAATCTTATTTACCCATAAAATCGATAGCGTCATCTTGAAAAGAAAAACCGTAGATTTAGTGCCCAAACTAAAAGCTAAGAAGTTTTCCAAAAATCTGTAAATTTACAGTTAAAACTCCACCACAGCACACTGTCTATACTGATCTGCGGCTACTTCGCAGCAAGGAAATGTCCATCGTGAGTATGTGGCGCGGGTCGGTTACGTGTCTTGTCCTAACTACTATGTAACTGTGCCGTAACATCTAATCTTTGTTCGAAGGCATACTATTGCTTCAATGACGATTTAGATGATAAGAAATAGTTGGTCACTGTGTTGGACAAAAGACAATGTTACACTTGAGGTTCTTTCCCCATAAGTGGCTTATGACAGGTTATATGAGTTGATATACCTAATATTTGTTAATTGATTTTACTGTGATGACCCTAGTTTATAACTTATTATGGCTTCGAATTACAAGCCCCATCGATAGATACTACCCTTGCACGTGTAAGGGGGCACACCAGTTATGTATGGAGGCTTATTTAATTTGGTTTTCGTTTAATCTTTATGCTTAAGTTTTTCTGTTTTTGATGGCATACTGGAGTGTGCTAGCTAACAAGTGGCGGATAATTTAATTATGTGATTGCATTTTGGACATAAATATGTTAAGATTGTTGCATATAATTATATAAATTCAAGTTCTTCAAACTTAACAGACAGATGTGTTGCTGGGGAGGTTGTTGGCCACTTCTTCTTCACAGCTAAAACACTAAGAAGTGGTGACAGGCGTCGTTTTTCGGGGACTGTCTTTATGCAGAACTTTGACGTTCAAAAAGTGCGGGCTCTCAGCCTAGTTTGAATAAATGACTTTTAATTTTGATTTTGACCGCGGTGTGCAACACGCCGCGCCGCTCGAGGTATGCGACACGTCCTCACGACGGCGCCCGCAGTGCTCGCGCCGTGGATAAGCGGGTGGAGAGTGTGCCGCGTGAGGTGGTGGATGTAACTGTGCCGTAACACCGCGGTGTGCAACACGCCGCGCCGCTCGAGGTATGCGACACGTCCTCACGACGGCGCCCGCAGTGCTCGCGCCGTGGATAAGCGGGTGGAGAGTGTGCCGCGTGAGGTGGTGGATGTAACTGTGCCGTAACACCGCGGTGTGCAACACGCCGCGCCGCTCGAGGTATGCGACACGTCCTCACGACGGCGCCCGCAGTGCTCGCGCCGTGGATAAGCGGGTGGAGAGTGTGCCGCGTGAGGTGGTGGATGTAACTGTGCCGTAACACCGCGGTGTGCAACACGCCGCGCCGCTCGAGGTATGCGACACGTCCTCACGACGGCGCCCGCAGTGCTCGCGCCGTGGATAAGCGGGTGGAGAGTGTGCCGCGTGAGGTGGTGGATGTAACTGTGCCGTAACACCGCGGTGTGCAACACGCCGCGCCGCTCGAGGTATGCGACACGTCCTCACGACGGCGCCCGCAGTGCTCGCGCCGTGGATAAGCGGGTGGAGAGTGTGCCGCGTGAGGTGGTGGATGTAACTGTGCCGTAACACCGCGGTGTGCAACACGCCGCGCCGCTCGAGGTATGCGACACGTCCTCACGACGGCGCCCGCAGTGCTCGCGCCGTGGATAAGCGGGTGGAGAGTGTGCCGCGTGAGGTGGTGGATGTAACTGTGCCGTAACACCGCGGTGTGCAACACGCCGCGCCGCTCGAGGTATGCGACACGTCCTCACGACGGCGCCCGCAGTGCTCGCGCCGTGGATAAGCGGGTGGAGAGTGTGCCGCGTGAGGTGGTGGATGTAACTGTGCCGTAACACCGCGGTGTGCAACACGCCGCGCCGCTCGAGGTATGCGACACGTCCTCACGACGGCGCCCGCAGTGCTCGCGCCGTGGATAAGCGGGTGGAGAGTGTGCCGCGTGAGGTGGTGGATGTAACTGTGCCGTAACACCGCGGTGTGCAACACGCCGCGCCGCTCGAGGTATGCGACACGTCCTCACGACGGCGCCCGCAGTGCTCGCGCCGTGGATAAGCGGGTGGAGAGTGTGCCGCGTGAGGTGGTGGATGTAACTGTGCCGTAACACCGCGGTGTGCAACACGCCGCGCCGCTCGAGGTATGCGACACGTCCTCACGACGGCGCCCGCAGTGCTCGCGCCGTGGATAAGCGGGTGGAGAGTGTGCCGCGTGAGGTGGTGGATGTAACTGTGCCGTAACACCGCGGTGTGCAACACGCCGCGCCGCTCGAGGTATGCGACACGTCCTCACGACGGCGCCCGCAGTGCTCGCGCCGTGGATAAGCGGGTGGAGAGTGTGCCGCGTGAGGTGGTGGATGTAACTGTGCCGTAACACCGCGGTGTGCAACACGCCGCGCCGCTCGAGGTATGCGACACGTCCTCACGACGGCGCCCGCAGTGCTCGCGCCGTGGATAAGCGGGTGGAGAGTGTGCCGCGTGAGGTGGTGGATGTAACTGTGCCGTAACACCGCGGTGTGCAACACGCCGCGCCGCTCGAGGTATGCGACACGTCCTCACGACGGCGCCCGCAGTGCTCGCGCCGTGGATAAGCGGGTGGAGAGTGTGCCGCGTGAGGTGGTGGATGTAACTGTGCCGTAACACCGCGGTGTGCAACACGCCGCGCCGCTCGAGGTATGCGACACGTCCTCACGACGGCGCCCGCAGTGCTCGCGCCGTGGATAAGCGGGTGGAGAGTGTGCCGCGTGAGGTGGTGGATGTAACTGTGCCGTAACACCGCGGTGTGCAACACGTCGCGCCGCTCGAGGTATGCGACACGTCCTCACGACGGCGCCCGCAGTGCTCGCGCCGTGGATAAGCGGGTGGAGAGTGTGCCGCGTGAGGTGGTGGATGTAACTGTGCCGTAACACCGCGGTGTGCAACACGCCGCGCCGCTCGAGGTATGCGACACGTCCTCACGACGGCGCCCGCAGTGCTCGCGCCGTGGATAAGCGGGTGGAGAGTGTGCCGCGTGAGGTGGTGGATGTAACTGTGCCGTAACACCGCGGTGTGCAACACGCCGCGCCGCTCGAGGTATGCGACACGTCCTCACGACGGCGCCCGCAGTGCTCGCGCCGTGGATAAGCGGGTGGAGAGTGTGCCGCGTGAGGTGGTGGATGTAACTGTGCCGTAACACCGCAGTGTGCAACACGCCGCGCCGCTCGAGGTATGCGACACGTCCTCACGACGGCGCCCGCAGTGCTCGCGCCGTGGATAAGCGGGTGGAGAGTGTGCCGCGTGAGGTGGTGGATGTAACTGTGCCGTAACACCGCAGTGTGCAACACGCCGCGCCGCTCGAGGTATGCGACACGTCCTCACGACGGCGCCCGC
This sequence comes from Polia nebulosa, assembly GCA_951329385.1. Classification (NCBI taxonomy): domain Eukaryota; kingdom Metazoa; phylum Arthropoda; class Insecta; order Lepidoptera; family Noctuidae; genus Polia; species Polia nebulosa. The sequence continues at coordinate 31,943,642 of OX589605.1, read as the reverse complement.
AGTGCTCGCGCCGTGGATAAGCGGGTGGAGAGTGTGCCGCGTGAGGTGGTGGATGTAACTGTGCCGTAACACCGCGGTGTGCAACACGCCGCGCCGCTCGAGGTATGCGACACGTCCTCACGACGGCGCCCGCAGTGCTCGCGCCGTGGATAAGCGGGTGGAGAGTGTGCCGCGTGAGGTGGTGGATGTAACTGTGCCGTAACACCGCGGTGTGCAACACGCCGCGCCGCTCGAGGTATGCGACACGTCCTCACGACGGCGCCCGCAGTGCTCGCGCCGTGGATAAGCGGGTGGAGAGTGTGCCGCGTGAGGTGGTGGATGTAACTGTGCCGTAACACCGCGGTGTGCAACACGCCGCGCCGCTCGAGGTATGCGACACGTCCTCACGACGGCGCCCGCAGTGCTCGCGCCGTGGATAAGCGGGTGGAGAGTGTGCCGCGTGAGGTGGTGGATGTAACTGTGCCGTAACACCGCGGTGTGCAACACGCCGCGCCGCTCGAGGTATGCGACACGTCCTCACGACGGCGCCCGCAGTGCTCGCGCCGTGGATAAGCGGGTGGAGAGTGTGCCGCGTGAGGTGGTGGATGTAACTGTGCCGTAACACCGCGGTGTGCAACACGCCGCGCCGCTCGAGGTATGCGACACGTCCTCACGACGGCGCCCGCAGTGCTCGCGCCGTGGATAAGCGGGTGGAGAGTGTGCCGCGTGAGGTGGTGGATGTAACTGTGCCGTAACACCGCGGTGTGCAACACGCCGCGCCGCTCGAGGTATGCGACACGTCCTCACGACGGCGCCCGCAGTGCTCGCGCCGTGGATAAGCGGGTGGAGAGTGTGCCGCGTGAGGTGGTGGATGTAACTGTGCCGTAACACCGCGGTGTGCAACACGCCGCGCCGCTCGAGGTATGCGACACGTCCTCACGACGGTGCCCGCAGTGCTCGCGCGTGGATAAGCGGGTGGAGAGTGTGCCGCGTGAGGTGGTGGATGTAACTGTGCCGTAACACCGCGGTGTGCAACACGCCGCGCCGCTCGAGGTATGCGACACGTCCTCACGACGGCGCCCGCAGTGCTCGCGCCGTGGATAAGCGGGTGGAGAGTGTGCCGCGTGAGGTGGTGGATGTAACTGTGCCGTAACACCGCGGTGTGCAACACGCCGCGCCGCTCGAGGTATGCGACACGTCCTCACGACGGCGCCCGCAGTGCTCGCGCCGTGGATAAGCGGGTGGAGAGTGTGCCGCGTGAGGTGGTGGATGTAACTGTGCCGTAACACCGCGGTGTGCAACACGCCGCGCCGCTCGAGGTATGCGACACGTCCTCACGACGGCGCCCGCAGTGCTCGCGCCGTGGATAAGCGGGTGGAGAGTGTGCCGCGTGAGGTGGTGGATGTAACTGTGCCGTAACACCGCGGTGTGCAACACGCCGCGCCGCAAAAAAGTTTTTCAAACAAACAAATAGGTATTGCATTTAGAACAAATCTACCTCGTGAACTTGTCGAGTAAAGTTGGCGGCACGTAACGAGCAGTGGGTGCGGGACATCATTAATATGGCCCAATCAACATGTTCCAGTCACTCGTTCAGTGAATATGAACGGATTTATTAGAGCCGATCTCTGAAAGCGATGGCTTGCGGCTACGAACCACTTCACCAGAATGTGTGGACGATATATTGGAAAACTTATGTGTCGGAGACCGCTTGTGAAGTAATGTAAACCACAAGCTTAGGCGGCAGCTCCACGAGTGAGTGGATCGCCGAGAGTCTAGCCTGCTATCTCCGCGAGATTATTATTCTTCCGCCAGCGTATCGCCGCATGTTCACAACAAATCGTTGCACAGTTGTTTTGCTCGACAATGTCGCTCGTCGCATCGCGGTATGCAGACACGTTCAACCACTCCATGTTTTATAGAGTGAAGTTGCAGGACAATGCTATTGTCACGCGACACTCGCTCGTGGAGTTGGCGCCTAAGGTATTTGCGCGTCAGTTCACGTTACTTCACTAAATATAGCAGTTAGTAGGATCAATGTCCTATGAATCTGATATTATTTAGTAACTTCTGTTTTCGACTTTTTCGGTGAAGAAGTCAACTATGCCATAAAAATGTGTATGGTACTCTGCATAGCGTATATTCGTAACAATAAAATATTTTTTAATTCCGAACGTACTTTGATGAGAAGTGAAATAAGTGAGGATTGCAGCAGGTACTCGTAAAGTAGTAGTTACTTCCTGTACCATGGGAGTAAGACGTGAGTTCATATGTGTTCACAAGAGGCTTAGCGTAATACTGGCTCTAGATTACCTGCAGTACACGTCATGTGATATTATGTCAAGTGTAACACGGTGAGTATCGCTTGGTTGCCGACACACCGACCCCCGCAGCGCCGGCTCCGGGCGGCGGCGGTGGCGCGCGATAACAAACGACTTTATCTCCGCCGAGTGATGGCGACCACGGCCGACACTCACTGAACCGACTACACTCTGATACCTCTAATCCCCGGATTATCAACTCTTAGCAACGTCGGCCCCGTGACAGCTGACTCTTGTTTCCTCGTAACTGCGAGACTGTCTCATAACCCAGTGCAGTCAAACATTTAAATTGTTACATTAGGGTCAAAAGATGTTCTCGTTTATGTTTCGTTCTGCCACGTCTTCGACACTTTGTCACCTCCAGTTTTTCGCCCGATTACTATGAGGGCAAATCTAATAATTTCCATATTTAGGTAGATTGAACCGCACGTCCATTGTTAGATACGGTTTATTTTCGTTGTCGTCTTTATCCCATTTTTAACCGACTTCAAAAAAAGGAGGAGGTTCTCAATTCGACTGTATTTTTTTTATTTTTTTATGTGTGGTACCTCATAACTTCTTAGTACGTGAACCGATTTTAAAGATTTTATTTTATTTGAAAGCTGTTGCTTTACATTTGGTCCCATTTTAATTTGGTGAAAATCTGATGAAGAACTTCGGAGATACACAATGGAACTCTTCAATAAATGATAGCAAACTTTCCAGAATTGCTGCAATCGCATGTCTGTATATTGTTTTCACCACTTGACAACATTACATCACGCTGATGCGCTCTGAAGGGGTATACAGATTTGTACAGTTCACCCTGATACACCCTAATTTCACCAACTACGTTCAAATTCCCTATTTTTAAGGCTATCGATTCGGGCATAACTTTACTATTAATTTAGTTTTAGAATGGGGTAAAACAACTAAAAAGTGAAAAATAAAAAACTTTTTACAAAAAAAATACAACCGACTTCCATAAATAATACTAAAAAATCCAAAATAACTTTAATTTCGGAAGTCGGTGTCAAATAACGAAGAAACCAAACTAGAAACACCGACTTCCGAAATTAAAGTTATTTTGGATTTTTTGGTATTATTTATGGAAGTCGGTTGTATTTTTTTTGTAAAAAGTTTTTTGTAGTTCAAGTATTAACTGAAATTTTATTCGTCGTGCAGTGGAGTGTTTAGATCACAATGTATTTTAAAAAAATCTTTTTTTATATACATGGTTTTTCTTTATATACTTGGCTTCAAATCATAACTGGAACACAACAATACAACATTTTCATAGAATATGTTCCGTACTCTACTCCATATCAAACGGTCCCAGAAACGTTAGCACGGATCTCTGTACGTTTTAGTGTAGCGGAGCGTGTGCACTGTATGTATAGGTATTCCAAGAAACCTACAACTTGCCTCGTTGCGCTACTGTGCTAGGTCATGGCTTCGATTTCCAGGTCAGGCACTGTTGACTTCAGCATAAGGAATATCTGCTACTGAAGGGTTTAAAAGAGCCTGGAGTTACAACTATCATTACAGGGTAACCTAATAAGAATAATTCTTTATTATCAGGCAACTAAGGCTCTAATAAAATACACAAAATCATCTTAAAAAATCATAAACTAATACCTAATGCGATATACTAGAATTATTTTAATACTTATTCTAGAATTCTAATAAAATGACTTAAACTTTGTAACTCATTCTTTGTGAGTTCACTGAGAGAACATCAGAACAGGTCAGATTTTTTCTGACTTGTTGTTGACGGCAGCGGCTACAAGCGAAGGTTGGTACTACGTCAGGTACACAACGCGTGACCAACTCTTGGTATTATAAGAGCAAACAGAATGTAATGGAGGTTGTTGTTAATTAATGTATATTTAATCCGCGACGGACGCGCCGGCTCCCGGCTGCCGCGCTAATCCGCCGACATCGTGCGATCTACTCCGGAGATGTCCCCCTCTCCCCCGGCACCGCTAGGAAGGGGTAGAGGGGGAACAGGATCAAAGGGCTCACCCGCTCTACCCGCCGCCAGCATTTTTTTTTAACCAAAGCAGAATTATTAAAACGTTATTATAACATATGTTATAACGCAGATTACAAATTCCTTGTTGATTCGTGAGACAACAACCGGGAAGGTCGCACTTTCGTCATCGTTTCAAGTGGCTTGCATGTGAAAGTATGCGAAAGTGTTTTATAAAAAGTGATAATGACGTGTTTGTCGCTGACCGCACCCGGCGCCGACGTTCACACTATGTTACTGCCTAAAAAAGCACATGAGTTGTTGCACAGGCGCGGGTTCGATTCCCGCACGGAACAAATATTTGTATGGGTTAAAGATAGTTGTTCTGGGTCTGGCTTAAAAGTTATAAGATGTTTCCTGCAGAAATCTTTTTCATTAATAATTAAAATTACTTCAATTTTTCAAGTATTAAAATTGAAGTAATTTGAATACTTGACAAATTATCTCAATCAAACATCCACGTAAATAAGAAAGTTCCGGGGCATCTCAGAGGTTATGAAGTGCGGGCGTCAGCGGGGGTGTAGCAGGGGAGGGGTGGGGGGGCGAGGGCTAGGCAGAGATCCGACCACTTCAAGGAAATGCCTTTAAAATATTCTCTCGTGACCGAACTTGGTAATCCTCGCTCCGGATGCTAGCTCATGAACCAAGGCGCGCCGCACAGCTCTGGTCGAACGTGCGTCACTGCCACTCAAGCATTGACCCAGCTAAAAATGAAATCCATTGTTTTATTGTTTATGTATTTTATTAAGTCTAAACTGTCGAGGTTGCTGGTTGTGGTAATAGGCTGCGAGCAGGCAGGATATAGAAAACAAATGATGTTTGAGTTTTCACTTCTGACGTGCAGTCCTACGACTAAATTGCAACTTTAGGATACATTATTACCCGGGCCTGCGGACGGCGAGTAGTGGGTAACTCGCCGTCCGATCAGCACCACACCAGAGAGTCGACGGCGCGTAGTATTCCACGCGCACCTCGAAGAGTTGTCAGCAAATCATGACGGGGCTTGTCATGGCCGATGCCTGCCCAGGCGTTATGGATAAATTCGAAACAGAGTTACCGCGCCCCTAAGCACTCAGGGCACGGAAGGAACAGGGGTGGGTTTTAGTCAGAAAGACTCTGACTCGCCGTCCCGCTCCACCTGGAGCGGGAGATGTCATTGGATGATTTCCCAACCCCAAAAAAAAACGGATACATTATTAAAGTTTTCTTACTTTTAAGTACGGTTTAATTACTTGTACGGTATCAAAAAACTCCGACCGCAGAAAAGAATTAAATATTCAAAACAAGTCACTTTTCAAGAAGTTATGTAAGTTTAATCACAGGTTTGATGCCGCCAACTGCATCAGACTGCTTGAAAAACTTTTTAACAAAAATAATACCGACGACAAAGAACTAAAAAGCAAAAAATAAAAAAAACCTGATGTCTTGAGCATTGAGCTTATTTAAACAAACCATCAAATTTTACATAAACTAATTCTGAGTCGGCGCCAAACAACAAACTGATGAATTAACTAAATTTTTTATATAATGTACTTTGGAGCAGTGGTGGCCCTGCAGTATTGGCCGCGACTTACAAGTTGTAGGTCGTGAGTTCAAACCCAGGCAGGCGCTTTACTTTGTGTAAATTATTTCATCACCACTGCTCTCAAAACGGAGAAGGAAAACATCGTGAGGAAACCGGCATGTCCTAGAACCAAATATTCGAAGACATGTGAAATCCACCAATCCGCATCGGGCCCGCGTGGTGGATGGATTACGGCCCATACCCTCTCACAGAGAGGAGGCCTGTGCCCCAGCAGTGGGGATATTAAAATACTGATGATGATATTATTAAATGTACGTAGAAATGGAGAAGGCTTTAGGAATCTACGTAGGTAATTTGTCATTTTATCATTTGGCGCTGACTCAAAATTAATTTATACAAAATTTGATAGTTTATATGAATAAGCTCAAGACTTATAGGTTTATTTATTTTTTGCTCTTTAGTTCTTTTCCGTCGGTTTAATTTTTTGTTAAAAGTTTTCTATTTTATGTTTTTTTGTGGCCCGCATCATCTTTTATATCTAACTTCTAGTTGTTTAGGAAAGGTATGGTTTCCATCATCAGCTCAGCTTCATGATGTGATGATTCCTACACGTAAATACCTGATTAAGTTATGAAAAGTAAACTGAAACACTATTCGTGCCCATAATTTTCGAGGGTTTCTCTCAATTTTATCAGGATTCCATCATGAGATCCTGACTTCCTTGACACAGAATCACTTTTGAGGTATACCCTATCTAACAAAAAAAGAATTATCAAAATCAGTTCATAAATAACGGAGTGAGGGCTGAACAAGCTCGCCCCACTGTCGACGCCCGACCACAAGCCGTGCTTATAAGGGCGTGCCCAGTGAGGGCGCCGGTCATTCGCTCGCTGGATGCTTAATGTGTTAAACGATGTTGTAAAATGTAAACCTACCTACAATGCAGACCAACTGATATTGATATGATTTGAGATTGTATACCTAATGTAGTTAATTTTAAGCAGATTACGAGATAAGCGCATACACACACACATATACGTGTACTTGTGTAGACGCTCAACCCAATCCATCGACTAAATGCTGTCAGTAAAGCCGCTCAGGCGGCAGGTAGGTACAAGCGCGCGGTGAGCGGCATGCCACTCATCCCGGATTTCACAAATTGGCTCGAGTCAAATCCGCGGCCTCCGGACCGGGACCTCCGGGCTTTTCTTAGGATTTCCGGGACAGCTTCCAAAAAAAACATAACTGACAAATATGAAACGTTCGTGCGGCACCGGGCTCGTGCTGGGCGGAGACAGACCTAGTCCGTCGCCGACAATGTCGATTGTTATTCATGAATAAAGTCACCTCGGCTACTTTTCAGAAACTTATTTTGAAAAGTTTGTTGAAAGGCCGCTCTGCGACATCGAAGTGCTATTTTCTTAATTAAAAACGTTCTCAACAATGGCGACGAAAATCAAATAAAATGTCAGAACTAATTATCAGAAAATGCATAATAGAGTTGTCGCGTGCAGCGAATGGATTAAGTTTCCAGGCATTAGCATTGCAAAATGGTATTTCTTATTAAGTTCAGTTATTATAGCGGGCCGACTCGCCGACTCGCCCAGCCCGAGACGCTTGATCTCCTCTCAATTTTTAATTAAGAGCACCGTAGTATAAATAAATCCCGCTTCCACTTTGTTGAAGCGCTTCGAGGAAATATTGGTTGTCTTTTTAATTTCCATCCCATTGACTTCAATAAATCTCATTTCTTGAAAAGAGCACCTCTTTCCCGCACCCTTTCCAGGGCCCCGCGGACGCCACGCGCGGGCCCCCTCGTGAAGGCCCCCGCTCGTCCGCACAAAACCCGCTCGATTTATTGAATAGACTTTCGCACAATGAACAGCATTCACTTGTTCGATACTTTCGGGCTGTTTATTCGTTGTGTTTATCACAATACATCAAGCTTACTCATCGCGCACAATATTCCTCTTCACTATCTGAGCGTTTTATCTCGAGCAGGCTCTCGAGAGCGGAGTGCGCGTGCTCCCCCTCCGCCATTGACATAGGTTCCTGGACTACTTGTGTACTGAAAACTTTAATATTGTATACACCTGGCAGGCACGCTCTTCAGTAAAAATTAAAAAAAAAACTCGACCTCTTGTTTTTAGTGACACGGTTTTTATTTCCTGCATTAGTAATTTTTGGAATCGTCTCCTCGAGCTGTTTGTTCTGATACCCCACATGACCATATCACAAAAAAAAATTTAAGCACTTAATGGCGATGGCCATTTGGTTTTTTTTTTGCAAAATTCATTTTGCTAAATGTCACTTTGGCGGTCAAGACTAATCTAATATGATACCTCATTTGTTACAATCTATCAAGCCGTTTAGGCTACAGCACGTACCAAAGAAATAGACGTACACATATATAAACATACATACATACTCTCGAAAACCATAACCCTCCTTCTGGGGTAGTCGGATAATAACATCATCATCATCATCATCATTTCAGCCGAAAGACGTCCACTGCTGAACATAGGCTTCCTGCACGTGTCGCCACAATGACCGGTCCTGTGCGTCTCGCATCCATCGGCTACCCGCGACCCTCACCAGGTCATCGGTCCACCTTGTTAGAGGCCTTCCAACACTGCGTCTTCTGGTACGCGGTCGCCACTCCAAAACCTTTCGGCCCCACCAACCGTCCGTTCTGCGGGCAATGTGCCCAGCTCACTGCCACTTCAGTTTGGCAATTCTTCGGGCTATGTCGGTAACCTTGGTTCACTTGCGGATATCATCATTCCTGATTTGATCACGCAAGGCAACTCCGAGCATAGCCCTCTCCATTGCCCTTTGGGTGACTGTAAGCCTTCTGATGAGGTCCATTGTGAGATGGATAATAACAGCTTTACTTCAATAAATAAATAATGATGTACGTTTTTTTTTTTTGTTTTCGGAGGGAAACCTTGCCAACAGGCGCCTGGACTTTTGGGGAAAAGACCCGGGAGTGTAGAATGCTCACCTCACACACAACCACCCCGGTGATCACCTCAGCACATGGAAAGGGCCCCGTTACCTCTTAAAATGATTACAAAATTATTAGCATTTAACAAGTTCCTAATTATTTCACATTTATCCCTAAATATAGCCCTGAGTAATAGTGGCGAAATGTCAGTTGAACATCACTACGTTATCTATCGTTTCCAGTATTTTGAAGATAGCCAATAAAACTGAGTATAAGTTAGTTGGCAGTCCAATGAAGTGTCTCACAAACAACAGGCGCGCGGCGCGTCGTTTGATGGACTCTGCTCATGGTTCTGCGGCCGTAACTCAGCGCAAACTTTTTTGTTTTGCTCGTCGATCCATTTGTATGGTAATGTTCGCTCCTTACATCACTAGCGGGACGAGCGAACTTTGAGTGTGAAACTTTGTCACGCAATAAATCCGTCGATAACATGACGGGAGAGGAAAACACGTTGATTGGCGAGCGGTGGCAGCGCGTAACGTTGTGACAGCGCGTGGCGTGCGTGACAGTGTGACTGTCAGCGACGACATCCAACGAGGCGTAATGTGGGTGTCGGGCAGGCGACCTGTCGCGGCGCGTCGATGTTTCATACGACGAATCGAACGCGACAGCGTCCCACAGTAAAATGTAATCGCCGATACCGTGCTGACGTTGTTATCAGATAGACTACCTTGTTAGGTTTGAGCCTTTGGGTGCATGAAAATTATTGTTTGTGTTTATTGGTAGGTACAGTAAAGTCGACCACATGTAGGATGATTGTTGTCGTGTGGTGCAACAACTATATCAAAACGCCCACTTGTGGCACCTCACGCTTCCGCGTCAATATCACACTCACTTGTTGCACCTCACGCTTCCGAGTCGCACCTCACACTGACTTGACACAACAAATACTTCCATGTCAAACCTGTGAACACACTTGTCACACCGCACGCTTTCGTGTCAAACCGCACGCTTCAGTGTCACACCTCACACTCACTTGTCACAACTCACACATCTATTTCACACCTCACACACACTTGTTGCACCTAACGCTTCCGTGTCGCACCTCACAGTCACTTATCGCACCTCACGCTTCCGAGTAGCACCTCACACTCACTTGTTACAACTCACACTTCCGAGTCGCACCTCACACTCACTTGTCGCACCTTACGCTCCCGCACGCGACCGCGTCGCTTCTCAACGCTCAGCGCGCAGCAGCAGCAAGTAGCGGTGTTAGTACGCGGTGAGGTGGCGAGGTCGCCTGGTAAATAAACCATGTGCACTGAAATTGATCCGTATAAGCGACAACTATGCGCTATATTCCTGATTTTCATTTAACGCTCGGTGTTCGCCGATACATAAAACATGCCTCTGGACTTCTCCCGCTTTCCGTGAGATATTGTATGGCATTCATTGTCGCCGCAGCTCCTGTAATGGCCAATCTCAGCGGCCGCGTTCTAATTAAAATTTCGAAGAACACACGACGCGTCGCATAATGTCACGCGCACATTGTGTATGTGTACCAGCCCGCCAATAAAAATATAACACAATGTCACGTACCGCTCTCCGCGAGTGCCTGTGTGACTGATATATTGGGTTCCCACCTATGAAATTGGCGTTTTTTTTCTCACAAATAGAGAACCTCGTCACTTCTATAAATTAAAATATTCATCAATAGCTTGATATTATATCGAATTATGACTGACATAGACAACTGCCAATAGTAAAAAGAACCTTATTACTTAAAGTTTTATAAACAAAAAAAAAATACCTTAAAAATGGCTCCTCTTTTTTAACCGACTTCAAAAAAAGGAGGAGGTTCTCAATTCGACTGTATTTTTTTTTTATGTTTGTTACCTCATAACTTTTTACTAGGTGAACCGATTTTGATGATTTTTTTTTTGAAAGCTGGTGCTTCACATGTGGTCCCATTTTAATTTGGTGAAGATCTGATGAAGAACTACGAAGATACACAATGGAACACATCAATAAATAATAGCAAACCTTCCAGAATTGCTGCAATCGCATATCTGTATATTGTTTTCACCACTTCACAACATTACATCACGCTGATACGCTCTAAAGGGGTATACAGAGTCGTACAGTTCACCCTGATACACCCTAATTTCACCAACTGTGTTCAAATTCCCTATTTTTGACAACAACTAAAAAGTGAAAAATAAAATACTTTTACAAAAAAAAAATACAACCGAAATCCATAGATAATACTAAAAAATGCAAAATAACTTTAATTTCGGAAGTTGGTGTCAAATAACGAAGAAACCAAACTAGAAACACCGACTTCCGAAATTAAAGTTATTTTGCATTTTTTAGTATGGAAGTCGGTTGTATTTTTTTTTTTTTTTTTTTGTAAAAAGTTTTGTTAGCAGAAATGACCACTATTTGTTTTAACTTATCCAAAACTTATTTTTGTTTCTTAATCTAAGTGGTGCAGGGAAGAAACAGGGGTGGGTTTTAGAGCGGGAGAAGTCATTGGATGTAATTTATCTATAATATTTATGTATTTAGAAATATATAAGTACGTTTATCAGTTGTCTAGTACCTATAACACAAGCTCTGCTTAGCTTGGGACTAGATGGCGTTGTTATATTATTATTATTATTATTATTGGATGATTTCCCAACCCACAAAAAAAAAAATACTTTATCTTAGTTTTTAAACATTATTGCACAAAAGTTTTAAAACATTAGTGTTCATAATTGTTAAATAAATTAAGAATAGAAAAATGCAACTGCTTTAAAATTCAGCATACAAAACGCTGATTTCATAGGTAGGACCTAATATGTACATATATAGCGGTCTCTGTTGTTGAACAGTTGAAGCAAGGTGAGAATATAGCTTCTGTTTGCGCCACCTGCTGCTAGATGGCGTCACTATCACAAGGTACAATCGCTGTTCAGTTCGCTTCTAGAAACCAAAGTGTTTACTAGGCTCATAATTGTTACCGCGTATTGTTACACGGATCTTTAAGGCCCTACTACCGGCCAAGTGGCGCCCTCATTGAATAAAAAATCATAGCACAACATAGAAAATAAAATATTAAAGAATCCAACGTCACGTTTGTTACAAAGACGATAAAGTATTTTTACGTTGTTAAATCAGGACTCAAATATTTCGTATCCAAAGTAGTAGGCAAAAGTGTCAAAAACGGTCGTTTTTGAGAGGGAGGCCAAAGAAAAGATGGATGGATAGTGTGAGGAGTGATATGAAAGAAAAGGGAGTTAGTGATAGATTGACGGCTGACAGGACTGAATGGAAGAAAAAAAACGTGTTGCGCCGACCCCAAGTAACATGGAATAAGGGCAGGAAGATGATGATGAGCGCGCCACTTGGCGGGTAGTAGACCCTTAACTGAAGCCATGTTTGCCTTAAATCAGTGTATGTAAAGTGTGTTTTTAAACCGGTGAATGTTAAATCTGGTAATAGTGTTCATATTGTTTCATTGCCACCAGATAGTCCTCTGTCCTTAACAACCTCATATTTGCTTTTATTAATAATAAATGTACATTCTGCGCCAACTAAACTCCTTTGCAAAAAAAAACGGGCTCGTAAGATGCGACGTTCCAAGGCCAATTTCAGTTAATTCAGTTGAATTTAATTGTTTGACGTAACGTAGCCTGTATACTTATAGTCTTCAAAATGAATATGCGTGAAGTGAATTCTGGCAACTTTTTCATAAATTTTCGATAAATTCAGTATAGTCGATGTACCTACTCGTCTAAACAATAAAAGTGTTCAGCGCCAATAAAGAAAAGAAGATTTTTTAGTTTTTTTTAATTAAAAAAGTAAAAAATCTAAAATGTTAATAACGAGTATGACCTCCTCTTGCCAAATTTACAGACTTCTAGGCATGCTTTCCACGATACTTTAAATAATGTATTGTGAGATATGGTCCCATTCATCAGCAATAACTCTTTTTAGCTCCCTGATGTGTTGTGCAGCAGGTTGCACTGATCTAACCCGTCTTTTAAGGGCATCACAGATATGCTCAATTGGATTGAGGTCGGAACTTCGAGCAGGCCAATCTAAACGACGTATCCCAACTTCTTGCATATACGCTTCCACGTCGCCAAAACGGTGAGCGCGAGCATTGTCGTCCATAAAATGGAATCTTCTTCAAGAGCAGTTAATGCGGGTTGTGCATATGGAATTAGGTCTTCCGTTATCTAACGGTGTGCATTTAATGTTCCATTTGCTATGAAAACTAAATCCGTACGCTCCGTAGAATTAATTGCTGCCCAAAACATAACGGAGCCTTCGCCATAAGGAGTGAATTATTCGAAAAACACGTCCGCATAGCGTTCTCCTGATCTTCCCACCACTCGCCGGCGTCGATCCTCATCATATAAAGAGATTTTAGCTTCATCGGAAAACTATACTTTGTTCCAGTCCTCCAGAGTCCATGATGCACAATTTCAAGCAAACTGAAGTCGGGCAACTCGGTGTTCACGGAGTAATTTCAGGGCAGGTGGTAACTGCTGATATTGACAGCCAAAAGTCTCCTCCTGACCGTCCACAAGCTAACTTCTACTCCTCTTACTTCTTCAAGGCTCCTCTTTAGTACACTTGACGCCTAACGATTCCGCAACGTCTGTCTCACCAAAAAGCGGTCATCTCGTGGCTCTGTGTATCGCTTTCTTCCGGAACCTAGTCTTCTTTGGACTGAACCGGTCTCTTGATACCGTTGCCAAGTCCCCTGAACAGTTGAACGACTTACATTTAGCCGCTGAGACACGTTAGTTTGCGAACAACCTTCTTCAAGAAGCGCTATAATTTTACCGGCCCTAATCGCTTTATCAACCCCAACAGAAAGTGGTATTGAATATAAAACGTAAAATTAAATGAATTAATTTGTGTCATAAATAATACAAAAGTTTCAAAATTTTTGAAATACCCAAGTAGCAGTTTCAACAATTCGCACCATTAATAAAGCAATTTCACAATAATCATTAGTTTTCTAAAAATTTAGGAACGTCGAGCATTTAAATTATATATATCGTCAAATCAATAAAACCTCAATTTAAGATAGAGAATAAATACTAAAGTGCCCGTTTTTTTTTTTTGTAAAAGGTCAATTATGGTAAATACCTACATTCAGTTAAATATAAATTGTGATACTCTGTGTACTAGCACTAGGACGTATGCAGATACGAACCACCGCCGCGCGCCATCGATACCTCTTGTGTGACGTGCGGCATCTTTATCATTAGCATGCAAACTGGTTAACGTCTGGGGATCTGATAAGCGGCGACGGTGGCGAGAGGCTGCGGTGCTGGGGTGGGTGGGGTATGGGGGGAGGGGGTCGGCGGGAAGTGCCAAATCCAGTTGATCCCGATCACCAGCTGTACGACGACTTCGTAAAAAATACAACCTCGCAAATGTCCTGATATCAATAATGCAGGAAATAAGTCTCGCAAAAATGATACTTAACTTCAAAGCGGTCCGTCAGTGCGCGCTATTCACACTGCTATTTCTTAGGGATAAGCATCAGATTCGCGTAAAGCCGGAGATTTTTACAATTCAAAGAGATGGCAGGTCTCGGGGGCCATTTCGCGCTCGTCTCGAGGTAATACGTTAGGTGACGCACACGCGAGCGACACGCGCGCCACACGCGACACGCTCCATCAGTCAGCGCGCGGGACGTCGCTCGCGCCGCGCTACGCTCAGGGAACTAGTTTATCTACTTTATCTGTGTTGACTCGGCTCACGATTGTTATATCTAAACTTGATAAATCCAATACAAGAGGAAGTAGTAATACGTTTGCAGGAGCAGATATATTAACTGGAATTCAAGAATTTGAATGCTAAACTTTGCATTTATTTTCTTGAAAACGAGAAATGGGAAGGTAAACATTAGCCATATTATTTGAAATTGGTCCTAATCACAATGTTGCAAACCGTATTTTGGTTTGGGAGCGGAAGCAGACCTACCAATCGTTGTCTTTGGTAATAATTGGGGAGCGGGATTAAGGTGAGTTTCGACTCGAGTTACTCTCGTGTTGGCTTCGAAAATAATGATTATCTTATTCATAATTAGCTATTGAAATATCATAATCCTATGATAAATTATTTTACTTTTTTTATTATTGTTTATTGTACCATATAACATATAAATAAAACACAAATTAACAATTAGTTACAAAGGCGAGCTTAACCCAGCATTTGGGTTTTCTTACAGCAAACCTCAGGGTGAAAAATACATTTGCATAAGTAGGTAGGTACATCTTAAGTGCACAACAAAAACTTAAAATAAATCTGTTACTTAAATAAACTAAACAAATATGTGATACATAAACATACTAAATACTATGGCTAACAAAGAAATCCTTTTACAAAACATATTACGGGTCATGCCGACAGGAAGTGTTCCCTAATTCCTCTCCTAAACACCTCCAACGAAGGGCTGTTGTACTGTACTGTTGATATTCTAAGGTACTTGTCTGCTACGAGATTATAATGATTTGAGTTTAATTTCAGATTGTGTTATTGAAATACTTCAGTAATTGAAGCTTTTAGACAGTGCTTTGGGCGACAGATTCTTAGTTCAAATATTGTGTATGTGCTTAATTTTTTTTTATATAATTATACGGGATTATACACAATATCTACTGTGACCCACGGCCTCTCTAAGTACATAAATGAACCGCGTAGCTTTGTGAATTGTGCCTACAAAAAACACTACGAAAATGCCAAAATATGCATGCAAATACTTATGCACTAAAATTGGGAGAAATATGCACAAAATATGCACAGTCAAACTACTATTTATTATTAGAATCTACGTTTATTTTATATTCTTTCGTTGTTGTTTATTGTTTGTGTGTTTGTTTGTAATTAATGTGACAATAAACACACAAATAAACATTATCCAAAATTTTCTATAGCAAGCTTGTGACGTTTGACACTTAATGTTATTTTTAGGCTGAAAATTACCTCTCTGCGTCAAATGACGTTACTGAACAGAACTTGAAAGGCGCAATTCCTGCTGAAACTTCTTCAGGCAGAGTTTTGCCGGTTGAAATAAGTAATATCAATGTAATCACGCCAAAAACATAGCGTTATATGCATTTTCATATGAAAACATGCAAATGCATAATATATATAATAAATGTATGCATATACACTCGCCATATAATCAAAATGCTAAATCTGTAAAAAAATAATATCTCACATATGAATATTTGCATAGAAACAAATATAATTGTAACTGTCAAAAATTGGAATATGTAGATAAATTTAAATATTTAGGTCTAACAATAGATAAGACCTTTAACTGGAGATTACAGTAAATGACATTTGTAATAGGCTAAGATCGGTGCTAAGTAAGTTTTACCACCTAAAAATGTATTGAACAAGCAGACGTTAAGAGTGGTTTATTACGCACTTGCCGACTCGCTAATAAGTTATGGACTCCTTGTTTACGGGCAAACCTTTAGTACATATTTAAAAGATATTAAGGACATACAAATAAGACTGATAAAGTTTTTAGTTAGTAAAAATGTTAAAGATAAGTGCAACAAAGAGTATGATAAGTTATTTTCCATTTCTAAAAAAATTATACTCATAGATAAAAAAGTAGAATATTTGGTAGGTCTGGAATATTATTACAATGATGAATATAAAATTAATGTTAAAAACAAGTACAACACACGTAGGGTTCGAGAGAACAAACTGGTACCACACTGTAACCACAGATAACAAATTATTATGGTAAGAGAACATCTAATTATTTGGTACCTAAAGTGTTTAACAAAATAGATTTATTAACCTGTGAGAAAAAGTAAAAATTAGTAAAGGATCACATAAGACGAAATTAAAAAAAAAAACATTGTATGGGATTGCAAGTAGAATTAAATACATTGTGGAACCATAACAGTATAATATATAAGTAGTAGTTAAGTACATAAGGTATAAGGAAAACTTCCTTATATTTATGTAAAAGAGTCGCTCTTTTACACAAATATAAGAATTTTTATGTACAAAAGCGACTCTCGCCATCAAACATAAAAGTTTGGCGAGTTTAAAAATAATGTACACCTCTTTATTGTAATTTAATTAAATAAATAAATAAATTAAAAATATAATCCGATGTTTATTTAATACAAATGTAAGGACAACTCAGAGCGAGAGGTGGACTACACGGCGGAGTCGGTACCCTCGCAGCCTCCCATCTTAAGGCCCTTCTCACGGTCCAGTGGCGCCCTCATTGAATAAAAAATCGTAGCATAGCACAAAAAATAAATATTAAAGTAGTAGTAGGCAAAAGTACCAAAAACGGCCGTTTCTGACACTTTTGCCTACAACTTTGGATACGATACATTTTGAGACCTGTTTTAACAACGTAAAAATTCTTTATCCTCTTTGTAACAAACGTGAAGTTGAATTTTTTAATATTTATTTTCTGTGCTATGCTACGATTTTTTATTCAATGAGGGCGCCACTGGATCGTGAGAAGGCCAACCGAGAGTCGAGATTCGTTGCCTAACGAGAGCCTCCTGAGGTGTAGCTCGAGGCTCATGGCTATTAAGCCATTGGCTGACACGACTATCGGTACAATGATCCATGTCGACAACCTGGCAAGCCAAGTCACTATACTTGATTTGTTTATCTTTCTCGGCTTTCAGGAGGTTCTGGTCATGTGGGACGGTAATGTCAACAATCATTGCACGAATCTCGATTCGGTCTACTACCACTATATCAGGCTTATTGGCTACAATAGTCCTTACAGTGATGATGGACCGATCCCAGTACAATGAGATATGGCCATTATCGAGAACTGGGTCGGGCACATACCTGTAGTACGGCACTTCCGATTCCACAAGAAAGTATTTCAGAGCAAGTTGCTGATGAATAATCCCGGCGACGAGGTTGTGTCTATGCAAATAGTCTCCGTTAGCTAGACGACAACCAGAAATAATGTGTCGTATTGATTCTCCCGGAAGATGACATGCCCGACAATGGTGTGGATTCTCTTGTTCAATAACTAAACTAAAATTAGAGAATTGCTATCTTTTACTAAATGACAGTGCGAGAAAAGGACGGCTATAGCTATGAACTAAGTTAGAGATGTCAAACTAGTTTACGCCTTGCGCTTCGCCGTGTTTTTAGACGACATGTTTTTACGTGTACCCTTAATTTGTATGGAAATATTAGTTCAAACTAAATTTGACAGCTCTAATTTACGTCCGTCTCTTTCTTGTTTTATTAGAGAGAAAAAGATAGCAATAGCCTAAATTAAGTTTAATTTGTGCACAACAGAATCAACACCAATGTCAATCGTACCGTCCTTCACAATAAATCTTCGGTAATTTTTCGTCATGATAACTTCGTCCATAATTGCACAGACAAATCCTTCGGACAAATTCTAGCGTCCTCATGAGCCATGTATGAGGAACTGAGTCATAGGCCTTCTTACAGTCTATCCAACATGTCGACAGATTCTTTTGGGAACGCCGAACCTGTTGTATAATAGCCATATCGATGAGGAGCAGCTCCTTAGTACCGCGGGACTCATTCCTACATCCATTTTGAGAGGCAGACATGATACAGTTAGCTTAGCTCTCAAAATGGATGTAAGAACCTTATAGACCGTCGGTAAGCACGTGATCGGTCTATAATTTTTAGGTTCCGCAGTACTACCTGTTTTATGGAGCAGGTGGGTTATTCCTATTGTAAGGAACTCGGGTAGCGAACCAGACTCCAAAGCTGCCTGGTATTGAGATGCCAAGCAAGCGTGCGACCTTTGTAGCCACTTTATCCAAAAATTGTGCAGCCCGTGCGGCCCTGGAGATTTCCAATTAGGCAACGGACGGACTGCACGGGCTACATCTTGAGGGCTCATAGTGATTTCCCCCATTTCTGTTATTGGATCGCACTCTCGCTTGATCTCCCGAGTACAGTCACCTTCGGTGTGACTGACAGGCACCGACCAGATGTTGCGCCAGAATAAACTCATGGCGTCATCATCCGGCAGACGCGTGTCAGTCACACCAAGTTCCGGTCGCTCCCAAGTCCTATATACCCACCTTTCATTACTCCGGAATGTGCGATTCTGGGTGTATCGCTCCACCCATCGCTTATACCTACGGAAGCGGTTTGCCCACGCATACACCTTCTGGTTCAGGAAGTCGATGCGCTCTGTGACACGGGACATATAGTCTCGGGAGCTGACATCAGTCCACGAAAACGCCCGTCTCACAAAGCGCATCACTCTTGGGCGAGTGTTGCCCTCCCTGAAGCAGATTAGTTTGCCGATGAGTGCTCTGGCCCCACCAATACGACACTCGATCCTGCGCTGCGAAGTCGGTACGGCTGGTTTCGGTCGTGTAGCTCTGTCATTAGGTAATTTGACGTGAGCTACTCGACATGCCGCTACAGCCGTGCAGTACATTATCGAGTGTGTGTCGATGATTTGACAACTGCGAATCCAGAGCAGCCATCAGCGACTTATTCCTATTATGCATGGGCAAACGAAGCAAGCGTGGCCTAAGTTCGGGTGGCATGTTGCGATATTCCCGAATAGCAGACTTCAAAGCACTACTCAATTTGTCATTGCACTGGGTCTTTACGTTTGTAACCATGTCATTACACTCCTCGTCAGCGTGGCTGGAAGCATGGTTAGATGGTGGTACCACCACTGGTATCACAGCTTGTGACGGAGGGGCAATGACATGGCTACCCATTTCAGTTCGGAGGCGATCAAGTACAGTATCATCCAACATATGATTACGCTGGATGACCCGCACCTGATCCGACAGTCGTTGGGCCAAAACGTTGACGGCTGGCTCAAGCACCTGAAACAAAGAGAGCATCCGAACACGGTACGCGTTCAGGTTGTTACCTCCCTCTGTAGCCCCATAGTATGAGAGCAGTACATTCTCATTGATGGATTGAGTCCATCTCATGCGCTGCACACTTCCGCCGGGAGCTGGGACCCTATCAGAGGCCAGTGGGCCTCGAGGTTCTAAGCCGCTCGGCGGCCGGCGTCCTCCCTGTCGACGCGCAGGTGGTGGTGTCGTCGGCGGCGAGAAGGACTCGTCGCTGCAGCTCGACCAAACTGCCACGGTCGGTGTCACAGCACTCACGGTGGGGCTGGGTTCCGGCGGCGGCGAGGCGGAGCTGAGCGATAAGCCCGGAGGTGGTGGGCGTGTTTTGCGAGCTGCGGCTTTCGTCACCATCTTTTCCTTCGACGTAAACTTGTCAATTTATTTATTGTCATATTATTGCTGTATCGTTTATTCACGAGCTTATTTATTTTTTTCATTATTGTTTGGTTCATTGTTGTTGTTTTGGATTTTCTTCTTGGTTTGGATTCATTTGTATTAGTTTAAATATGTAATTTGGTTTAAAAATCACGTAAAGGAAAATTTTTGTCACTTCAGTTGACAGTCGAGCCACAGATACATATATTTATTATTATTATTCCATTTATATAATTTTATATAAATACAATTTTACATTTTTAAATATTTAGGTACTTAGAAAAACATAAATAAATACAAAAACATTTAAAAATATAAAAAGTAGTAGCCCACCGGTATCGGGAATAGGGTCCAAGCTACCGGTGGTCAGGGCTCCTGAAAAAGGAATCTCCTAACAACACGCGCCGTGTTCAGGAGTACTGCTTTCCGGATCAAGCCCTTGATTCAACTGCCCAACGAGAGCCTCCTTAGATGTTGGTCGAGGTTCTTGGCTATTAAGCCATTGGCCGTCACAACTATAGGCACAATGACTGCTGTATCCACTTCCCACATGTCAACAACCTCGCGAGCCAGATCAAAATATTTTGTTTGCTTTTCTTTTTCAGCTTTCACGAGGTTCTCGTCATTAGGGACCACTATATCAACAATCATTGTGCGACGCTCTAGTCGATCTATCACCACTATATCAGGCTTATTGGCAACAATAGTCCTGTCAGTGATGATAGACCGTTCCCAATACAACGTGATATTGCCATTTTCGAAAATTGGGTCAGGCACATAGTTATAGTACGGTACTTCCGATTCCACAAGATTGTATTTAAGAGCAAGTTGCTGGTAGATAATCCTGGCTACAAGGTTGTGTCTATGCAAATAGTCTCCGTAAGCTAGACGAGAACAACCAGAAATAATGTGTCTTATTGATTCTCCGGGTCGGTGGCATGCCCGACAGATTTCAACCGTACCGTCCATCACAATATATTTCCGGTAGTTATTTGTCATCATAACTTCATCCATAATCGCACAGACAACCTTCGGTTTCACCGAAGAGATCGCCAAATCGCAGCCAGGATACGGACGCTAATAGATCTACATCGGCTCCATGTAGGACCCGGTAAAAGCGCCCATGAAGCTCCTTGCTCTGCCATACTTCCCTGCTGTCATTAGTATCCAAGACTATAGGTTTGCGCCAGTTTTCGTTTGCCAAGGACCCTCACCCCGCTCGTGAGGCTTTTGTCTACAGCAACCACATATCGATGCATACCCACGTCGGTGTCTAGGAAATATTCCCTAAGGCTGCATACCTCGCGGTTGTGTAGGGTCTTAGCATTTAAGAAGCCACGATCCCCACACTTCCGTGGGATATACAGCCTCATCACCGATGATCGTGGGTGATGCGTCCGATTTGCGGTCATCAGTGAACGGACCCGTCTATCTAGGGCGTCAAGTTCCGTCTGAGTCCCTTTGAGTAAGCCGAAAGAGTACATCAATACCGGCATGACCCAGCCGTTGAAGGCGCGCACCTTTTTCCCGCCTGATAAAAGACTAGTCAGTACTTTAATCAGGTGGCCAAAGAAGCCCTCCCTCAACGACTGTTTCACGTCAGCAGCTCTGATGTCTAACGCTGCCGACATACCCAAATACTTGTAGGTTTCGGTTGAGCAGAGGGATCTAAGGTGTATGGAATCCGAAAGTTGGGTTCCCACGGATTCCATAATCTCTCCTCGCTTTACATGCATGACTGCACATATGTCCACACCAAATTCAATCCTAATGGCGCTTTTGAAGGTTTCTGTTACAATGAATAAATAAAATATTATTTATTTCAGATAATTAAAAACCATAAAAACAAGTAAGTTGTTGGGGGCAAAGAGTTTCAGATCATCCATGTAAAAGGAGATGTGATATGACCTGACCACCTCTTTTCAACCGGTAGCCTTGGCCCGAACCCTCCAGTAGTGTACTGAGAGGGTTGAGGGCCAGAAAAAACCACAGTGGACTCAAACAGTCGCCCTGGAATATGCCACGCTCTATATATCCTTATCGGCTCGCTGTTCCCCTGGATCTGTTGACATCCTGGATAGTGAAGGACCGTCCTCCACTGCCCCATACACGACATCAAGAAGGTGCGCAAAGTTGCATCAGCTTTATACATGATACAATTTTTATCAATATGATTGTTAATTTTAGCTCTCAGGATGGATGTAAGAACTTTATAAACCGTCGGTAAACACGTGATCAGTCTATAATTTTTGGGCTCCGCAGTACTACCTGATTTATGGAGCAGGTGGGTTATTCCTGTCGTAAGGAACTGGGGCAGCGACCCTGACTCTAGGGCAGACTGGAACTGAGCTGCCAAGCGAGCGTGCGATCTTTGAAATCATTTTATCCAGAAATTGTGCAGCCTGTCCGGCCCTGGATATTACCAGTTAGGCAACGGACGGACTGCACGAGCTACATTTTGAGGACTGATGCTAATTGCCCCCATTTCTGGTATAAGGTCGCATGCACGCTCGATATCACCAAGTCCAATCACCCTTGGTGTGCCTGACAGGCACCGACTAGATGCTGCGCCAGAATGAACTCATAGCGTCATCATCCGCTAGATGCGTATCAGACACACCTTGGTCCGGTCGCTTCCAAGCCCTATAAACTCACCTTTCGTTGCTTTGGAAAGTGAGGTTCTGAGTGTACCTCTCCACTCACCGCTTGTACCGATGAATACGGTTTGCCCATGCATAGATCTTCTGCTTCAGGAAGTCGATACGCTCTTTGACGCGGGTTAGGTAATCTCGGGCACTAATAATATTATCAGTCCCCGAGAATGCCCGCCTCACAAAGCGCATCACCCTAGGGCGAGTGTTGCCCTCCCTGAAGCAGATAAGCTTTCCGATGAGTGCTCTAGCCTCATCGATATGACGATCGATCCTGCACCGCCAAGCTGGTATAGCTCTGTCACTGTTGGGGAATTTGTTGTGAGCTACACGACATGCCGCTGCAGCCGCGCAGTACAAGATCGAGTAGGTATCGGCAAGGTCTTTGCTGCTTTCAAAAAAAATTATTAGCTACGAATCTAGAGCACACACCAGCGCCTTATTTTTCTTATGCATGGGCAAACGAGGTAGTCGTGGTCTTTGCTCAGATGGTATGGAGCAGTACTTCTGGAACGCATTCTCCAAAGTGCTCCTCTATTGTTCATTTCACTGGGTGTTCACGGATATAGCCATGTCATCATCATCTTCACCAATATGGTCGGGTTGCGATGGGGCACTGGGTTGCAGTTGCACTGCACCGCAGCTGGTGGCGAAGCAGGTGAGAAACTTTTATTATTATTATTATTAATCGAAAATCTAGTTGCCACGTTCGTAAAACTAGGTCTTCATGGAGAAGAAAGAGGCAAGATATTCCATGGTAGCTCTTAAAATATTAATTTTATGTGGGTGAAAAATCACAATAGAATAAGAGCAATGCATAAATTAGATCAGTTACTGACCAAAACGGCATAATAACCATAAATAACTATAGTAAATATTTGCAATGTAATATTGTTGCATCATAAAACAGTACATCTACAGTGAAAATCATCAGTAAAGTAATAAAACATGATGAAATTTTATCATAATAACAATTCAAAGCAATGAAGCAATTAAAATACATTTAAATCAAAACATACCACACCATTCAGAAGCGTCCTGCCAAGTCCGAAGTCAAACGATTTCTGTACAAATAGTACTGGATGTTCACTAGGCCCTCGCCAGGGGGCGTAGCGGGTGGTTTCAGGGCATGGCCCTCTGACCGCGGTATCTATCATGTGTGTTACGACGTGCACCGCGTTATGTGGGCCGATATAGGCCTTAATCATAATCATAATCATTTATTTGCAATAAGTATTGGTACGGTGTTGGTCTTAAAGTTAGTAATTAAGTTCCTAATACATAATCAGACATTTGACATGCAAAATGTTACAATGTAATGTTTGTTAAGTTTGTTAATGCTCTTTTATTCATACAATTCCATTATTCATTCATTATTCTTAGTTTTGTTAGGTGCGCGCACGCAGCCTACCTATGTGTAGTTGATATGTGTCAGTGAGAGCGTCGCGGTACTGTACGTACAGAGCCGCTACTTCATGACATCCCGGCGGTCCGACCCCACCGGGTGAGACCCCGGGGAGGCCCAGTGAGAGACGACCAGCGACGAGATGCCAGCTTTGGTGGCGTTCCCCACTGAGTATGTTTGACCCCCGTCTGATACGTTCCCAGGTCAAGCCGGTCGCGCCACAGACTGGTTAGAACGCGCTTCCGACCGCGCGCCCATTGCATGAGTACATAGTTATGTATGTAGAGTCATGTGTGTATGTTATTCAGTGCGCGTTGTGCCTATATTAACTTAGAACACAACACGCAACGGGTGGGAGTACCGTTGTGCAGTATTCTTGTGTGTGAGCCGCGTGTAGGTGAGAGCGACTAGTCACGGTGCTGTGGTCGGTGTCTCGTTGCGGGACTGGAGTGGTGGTGTGAGTGACACGCAGAGGAGGACGTAGGAGTGACACGCAGAGGAGGACGTAGAGAGGAGTTGAATGAATAATAACACACGACGAGTTAACACATTATATTTGTTATTTACAACAGTGGGCTTTATTATAATATTACGAACACATACACTGTGACTAGTTACGTAGGTAATAAAATTGTATTAATGCATAATTCCAGGAAACTGGTAACTGACACTTGAAGAGTCGGAAAATAATGAGGCGCTTCTACTAGCTCGGCTCCAGAATTAGAACTGATTTTTAATATCAAAACAGAGACTTGACAGAGAAAACTAAGTAATTTTGAATTTGAATTTAAAAAAAGGTAGCAAAGAACGTAAATTTGGAATAGAGGTCAAAAAATAAACAAGGCTTTAACACTGCCTTGTTACAGACTCATACAGGCGTCAATCGGGACTGAAGTTCTTGAAGGAGAATGGGGGGGGGCTGAGGTAGATCGACCTTACTCAGGCCGGCTGGTATCAGAGCTCTTCCTTTTCATCTTGGTCAAGGTATAAGTCCTGCAGCGAGATCAGCGCATCCCGGGCATCCTCGGTTATTTCGGGGTGATCCGGCCTGAACTGTCTCAGGACACGGAATAGGCTTCTGTGACCTTCTCGAGCTTCCTCATCCCTATAGTGTTGGTAGACTTCCGTCTCGGTCTGGTTAATAGGCCTAAACAACCGGGCCCGACGGTCGGGCGCAGTGCCTGCGTGTGAAGTAGTCAAGACCCCCGGGGGGGCGGGGCTTCTTGCCTCTATGCGCTGCGCCGGTATCTCAGCGTCGGCAGCTGCAGAAGTAACATTCTCGACCCCCTGCGCCTGGAACGGAGCAAAGTCGGTCTGCGTGGCTTTTGAAGCCCGGGCAGTCTGGGTCTGTGTGGAGGTGGCCTTGAAGTTGTTCTTGGAGGTAGGGGGAGGGGACGGTATTTCCCGGCGCCTCGGCTACGTCGGCGGTCGTAGGCCTCTTGGTGGCCGTTCCGGGCTGGCGCTGCCGCTGCGTGACGGCGACAGTAGCCACTCGCCTGTTTCTCATCTCCCGCTAGAAGATGGGGCATCTGGTGTTACATTTTTTAATCTAAACTAGTAAGTTTATAAAACGTTTTTTAAATTTTTGCAACGCTAAGTTTTTAATTTCGTCAGGTATTTTATTAAAGATTACAGGGGCCATAAAAAGAACATTTTTTTTTCAATAATAATAATAGCTGTAACACACGTACTTAGTGTTAATTGTGAATACAGCCTGTCAGGTAGTATATCCCTAGGTCATCTATATTGTAATAGTCCCGCCGGACGCTACGAGATGGCGCTGTGCAGATACGTCACGATCCTGAATCGCGGTGTTAAGATTCTCCGTGAATTAGTGACCCACGACAGATTAATTATAGCTCCTCGACGCTAGATAGAGCTGTGCAATAACGTCAGTATCCTGAATCGCGGTGTTAAGTTTCTCCGTAACTTAATGACCCACTAAGGAAATTGTAAATGTAATCAAGCTATTTCTCCTGCTATCAGCGAGGCGCATCCGCGGATCTCGTCCTACTTGGAAAGGTCACGTAGAACACCCCTGATGGTTTGGTGAAGTAGCCGAGCCCTTGTATTTTTAACCGACTTCCAAAAGGAGGAGGTTCTCAATTCATATGTACGTTTTTTTTTGTATGTATGTTACGCGATTTCTCTGCTACTTGTGAATAGATTTTGATGATTCTATTTTTGTTTGGTAGGTCATACATCAGAGGTGGTTCCATAGAAAAATTTTATCGAAATTGATTAAACGCTTTTTGAGAAATTGAACAAAAACGAAAAATACGTATACCTCGATGACGTTTTGGTGTTCTCCAAATGTTTAAATTCCACGTTCCATGTTATTGGGGTTTTGAGTTCTGGGGTATAACAACTAAAAAGTGAAAAATAAAAAACACTTCCTCTCCCCTCCGGATGCCGTGGTGTACGGTCGTGTTCTCAAGTAATCCGCGCTACTATTTTTTAGTATTTATTTAATTGAAATAATAAACAAATCAAAATTCCTCAACGAAGTTCAACCAGCTAAGTACTAGGCGCGCATACCCAGTAAGGAGGACAGAGACTGCACGGCAAGGTTGAAACGGAGTGAGACATCTGTATCCAGCCCCGCCCTCCGACCAAGCGCTGCAAAGAAGGAGCAGGACAACCTACTTCTCTGCGCTGCTGCCGACTCCGCCCACTGAATCAGCTCGCATAAGCCCTGCCCTGTAACTCAATAAGAGCGGCGCGTACGCAAGTACCCTCTAATAGTGACACCTTTGCTTCTACGTCAGCGCTCCAGGTATTTATTGGCATTACTTTATTTATACTATGTCGACTTGACGCACTCCGCCGAAAACAACTAATGTTCCTCCACTGGCAAAAACTCCTGTCTTGAGTTATGGATCTGATTCTCAGTTATACGTGTCACCTCCTACTGGTCAAAGTGACTTCATCACTCGTAGAATGAAGCGTAAACATCACGTACACGGGACGTCTGAATATACTGTATCCACTGACGAATTGAAGGAAACTTTTTCTTCATTTAAAGCCCAGCAGAACTCTAAATTCGAGAAACTCATGGAATCTATTCAATTAATCAAAGACCAGAACACTGAGATCCAGAAAAGCATGGATTTTCTTTCCTCCAAGTATGACGAAGTATTACAGAAAATGGTTAACCTTGAACAAAAAAATAAAAGTTACGAACTTAAAATCGAGGCACTAGAGAGCAAAATAGAACAGCTAGAGCGTAACTCACGCGCATCCACCATCGAAATTAGGAACATTCCTAGACAAGACTCGGAAAATAAGAATACTCTTCGTAACCTAGTCCAGAAGGTGAGCGAGGTCATTGATCAGCCATTATCTAACCTTGATGTTCAAGATGTTTATCGCCTAAAAACCAAAAAGGAATCTGGTAATCATATTGTGGTCAAATTCACAACTACTTCATGTAAAGATGGATTCCTAAAACAGTGCAGGAACTTCAATAAAATGCACAAAGACAACAAGCTAAATACATCCCACCTGCAGCTAGCTGGCCCTATTAAACCGGTCTTTGTCAATGAGTCACTGACAAACTTGGGGAGACGACTAGCATACCTGGCCAGACTGCTTGTTATGGAACACAAATACCAGTACATGGACTTCTTATGGATTTTTTTTTATCAAAAAAACCCATGATTCACCAGCGCTGCGTGTGGACTGCGAACTAGATCTGGAAAAGATGCCAATTAAGTGACTATTCTATGTCAAATTACTATGTTTGCTTTGTACTTTTTATGTTATATCCTTTTATATTTTTAAATTTTTACACCATAAGCTATTACACAATACTCCACATTGAAACACTCAACACAATAATAATAATAACACAACCATCTAACATTTATAACTTTCCTACACTTATTTCACACATACATAGGGTGAACCATACATACGCGACGCAACAACATATCCATTTATAATACACACCTCTCCAATTTTCCACAGTGCTACGACACCATTATATACAATTATTACTTGTTATCCATCTGTTACATATAACTATAATATACCAACTCATCATTATATTACATTCGCTTGACTAATTTCCAATCTACTTATGAGATATTAATCTATCTAATAAGTTTTTGTTAAATTTGGGTATCTCATCGTTCTTTTGAGGGAAGAGAGCCAGTTTTTCTTGGTTTGTGATTTCTTGTGATGCATACAATTGCTGGTAGAAGTTTGTGGCTATTTGCATGAACTCGTCCTGCTCGTAACCGTAGATATATTTTCATTTTCAAGCTGGTTCATCACTTGTTTTGAGGTGGTTAGAAGTTTATACGCCTTTTTAACTGCTCCAGATTTTTTGATATAGTTTTCAATAATACTGAGTGCCTCATATTCTTCTTGATATATTTATTTATTTGTCTGTATAACTTACTAAGTTGCGTTTTTTCTCTTTTTGTTTTATTTTGCTTGTGTTTTAAATAGTGTCGTTGTTGACTAAGTTTAATAATTTATTTAAGAACTCGCGAGTCACGCGAGGCAAACAGCTGTCTGCCGGGATCAAGTAATAGCCCCCAGTAATACATCTAAGTGAGGAGAGAGCCACTCCAGCGCAAACTAATCATGTGATCCATCTAGTGGAGCGCCCGCTCACCTACTCCAGACACTATAGCGTTAGACATAGTGATTGCGGTATATTTTTTAAATAAGCGCATTTTAGAGTTTCCTTTAAACTTATTTTAAACAGTGATTAGGTTACAATCATATGTATCTATTTTTCGTAAAATGAAAATTATTAAACGACATAACGACGTTATTTCGTTATTAATTTTGTTATTATTACAGGGGATCCGATCATAGACTGAGATACTAACGCTTTACTAACGTGAAAACGCTCTTGTTTTAGGTCACTAGAAAATTCGTATTTTATTTCCATTAGTTCGTTTGAAAAGCCATTGTATGTATTCTGTCTATTATTGTTCACTTTGTTCCCACGCTAACACTGTCGCCGGACTATGCTATTAGCGGTGATTTAGCACAATTTTATTATTTTAAAAGTGTGAGGTTTTTCTGCTGCTAAAAAAGTACCTACTTACTAAAATATTAACGAATTCTAATTAAAATAATAGCTTAATACAAGCAACAAAAAGTTATACAATGTGTGTGTGTGTGTGTGTTGCAAACGCAGGAACTATTAGTACGGTAACAAAGGTGTGATGATAAGATTCGGCGCGAATCGGCGCTACGACCTTTGCCTCGCAGAGCGCTCATTATACGCAGCGCGGAGCGGCGGCAGGGCGCAGCTGAGCGTGTCGTGGCCGAGTGGATTGTGGCAGAGCGGAGTGTGGCAGAGCAAAGTGTGGTAGAGCGGAGTGTGGCAGAGCGAAGTGTGGTAGAGCGGAGTGTGGCAGAGCGGAGTGTGGCAGAGCGATCTATTTAAATGTTGGATACGAGATAACGGACCTCATTGCCCTGCTTTACGAACTGTGTGCAAAGCCTTACATTACTATATTCGAGTTTTTATGAACAGAAAGAGCTCAGCTCTATATTTTTGAGGAATAGTATTACTGCTGCTGGGGCGGGAATCATAGCGAAATGTAGAAATAACGACATCTCAAACGGTTGTACCTTCAAACCAATGAGAGAAAACCACAGTAGCGTTGGTACAGTCGAACGCACATCGGTGGTACCACATTAGACCTTGCGCTAGCGCGTAGTTCAGAGTTCCAAACTTATCTAAATAAAAAACTTTTTAACAAAAAAATACAACCGACTTCCAAAAAAAGTGCAAAATAACCTTAATTTCGGAAGTCGGTGTTTCTAGTTTTGTGTCTTCGTTATTTGACACACTAAATAGTAAAGTTATGCCCGAATTGATTGCCCCAAAAACATGGAGCTTGAATTGGTGAAATTAGATTGAATCAGGGTAAACTGTACAAATCTGTGTACCCCTTCAGAGCGTATCAGCGTGACGTGATTTTATGTTATGAAGTGGTGTAAACAATAAACAGACATGCGATTGCAGCAATTCCACAAGATTTACTATCACTTATTGAAGAGTTCCATTGACTATCTCCGAAGTTGTTCATCAGATCTTCACCAAATTTTAATGGGACCACTTGGGAAACCCTTTCAAACAAAAGATTGGTCTTTGTTTGATCTTTTTCTGAATTTTTCAAATCGGTCCAGGCGTCTTCGAGTAATCGGGGAACATACTCGTACATAAAAAATAAAATCTTCCCGACGAATTCTCCTTTTTAACCGACGAAAAAAAAAGGAGGAGGTTTTTCTTAACCGAGGAAAAAAAGGAGGAGGTTCTGAATTCGGGTGTGTAACGGTTGATATAATAACAAAAAATCTAACGTTCACTTGACCTAATTTCAGTTAATATACTTTTGTTTAATATAACGATCAGTTGAGATAATGAATTGTTGATATAATTTCATTTTATCTAATTTCTTATGATATAATAAACATTTCCTATAATGCACATTTGACATAATATTCATGTAGTATATTATTCATATAAGACCATATTATCTTGAATTATGAATTGGTGAATGAAATAAACTTGCGTTGCTCTGAGAACAAAGATTTTTTATTGTTAACACTTTCAATCTAATTTACATTATAATAATATAATCAATTACCCAAACACATACCTGAGAACAAAGAAACGACATTTAAAGTTTATCATTCCTTCCTTCGCAATTCCTCTTATTTCTTTCTATACGGTTTCAATAGTTGAAAACACAAAAACACATTTTTTTTATAAACGTCAAAATATCTCCTCTTTTGATAACCAAAAACTATAGATTAAAAATAACATAGATAACTTTACTGCCAGTGCTACGCGCGGCAACATTCAACCTTAAAGCAATACAGCGATGTATTTTCTTTACATCTCCCCCCTAGGGGAAGAAAATTTACACTAGTAAATTTTCTTTTAATACAGCTCTCCCCTTTCTTATGGGTCTGCATCTCCTGCTTTTTCTTCTTTTTGTATTATGGGAACTGGGATAAGTTTTGTGATATGATATAGATTTGACTCTGTTTTCTTGTGTCCTGTGTCGATTCTATATATTGATTTTGAAACCTTTTCAATAATCTGAAACGGTCCAATCTTCAGTTCTTCAAGTTTTTTCCTATTTAGCCTGTTACCGTTTTCCACAAACACCATATCTCCGAAATTAAACTCATGGAATTTTCTATTTTTGTCGAATAGTGTTTTGTTGTAGTCATGTGATTTTATTGTATTTTGAAGAGCTGTTGTCCTATCTCTGACCCAGTCACTATGTGATTTATCTCGCTTCAATTCCTTGGGTAAAACCGTGACATCTGTACCATACAAAAGATAACTTGGTGAGAAGCCAGTTACTGAGTGAACAGTTTGATTATATTTACTCACACATTCATGAGCTATTGTAGTCCAGGCCTTCTTATTTCCATCTTCATTAATTTTCATCTGATTTTGTTTACTAATGTTTGATTTAGCCTCTCATTGAGACCATTTGAGAACGGTGCATTTACTGCAGTAAATACCATAGTTATCTGTTTGTCTTCTAAGAATTTCTTGAATTCTTTCGAATTTATACCTGGATATTGATCGGTGAGTAGCATATTAATGTCTTCTGTTTCTGATAAATTCTTGACTAATTTAATGAAATCATTTGCACTCTGAGTTTTTGAATTTAAGATAAAAGCGTATCTAGTGAAGTGATCTACTAACAAGTGCAAATATTTTTTCGTGGATCTTGAGCCTCCAAAACCTCCTATTGTATCTATAGAGATTATTTCAAATGGCTTTGTGGCTGGACCCAAATGAGACATAAATCCAAATTTGTGGTGTCCTCTTGATTTATTTCTTATACAATTCTCACACTCTTTACATACTTTTTTAATATTCTTCGTTAAATTTCTTGCTTTGTACAGCGGACTAATTGTCTTCTGCATTTGTTTTATTCCAATGTGACAAAGATTCTCATGTATATTTCTTATAAGTTTGATACTGAATTCTTCCGTCAAAATGATTTTTTCTTTGTTTCTAACTTTTTTATAGTATACGTCTTGTAAATATATCATTTTTTCTTTATTCTTTTGTATTTCTTCATTTTTATTCTGATCTATTATAATATCTTCCAGGTTAACCAAGTTCACAATTTTCAATTGTTCATCTGTACTTTCATTTGATTCCAATACAGGATTCCTACTAAGGCAATCCGCTTCCAAATTTTCTTTTCCTGGAACATATTTTACATTGAAATCATATTGGGATAGGTAGTATGTCAAGTCGCCCAGTTCTTCATCGGTTCTCGATTTCAAATTCATATTTTGTAATGGCTTATGATCTGAATAAACAGTAAATGATTTGCCTATCAGCCAGTACTGCCAGTATCGCACTGCTTCTTTGATGGCTAAGCACTCCAAGTATATCGCTTTTTTCTTCTTTTGGGCTCCATTTAGTTTCTTAGAAAAGTATGCTACTGGTTTTTCTCTTCCATCTGGCTGCGTCTGTTTCAAAATGGCTCCAACACCCTCTATAGAAGCATCTGTGTAAATAAAAATTGGTAATTCTTTATCAAAAATTTCTAGAACTGGTTGAGAGCATAAGAGATTTTTTATTTTCTCAAATGCTTTTTGACACTGGTCAGACCAAATAAATGCTTGATTTTTCCTAAGTAAGTTATGTAACGGATCTAATATTATCGCACTCCTTGGTATGTATTTATTATAAAAATTTATTTTTCCTAGAAACTGTCTTATATTCTTCTGCGTTTTTGGAGTAGGGAAATTCCTTATTGAAATCAGATTATCTTTCATTGGTTTAATAGAATTATTTTGTATTATATGGCCCAGATATTTTACAGAGTCTGCTGCAAATGTGCACTTTTGAAATTTCAATCTGAATCCTTCTCTTTTGATTGCTTCCAACAGCTGTGTTAGGTGAAGAATATGTTGTTCAAAAGATTTTGAGAATATTAGTATGTCATCTATATAATTTACAGCATAATCTGTAAGCTTGTTCTTTCTTAGTATATTACTTAAGATCCTCTGAAAAATTGCTGGTGCGGTTTTCAGTCCAAACGGTAGACAAGTCCATTGGAAATGTCCTTCCTGTGTTACAAATCCTGTTTTTTTCCTGTCTTCTACTCGTAATGGGATAGACCAAAATGCAGAATTTATATCTAGAGTCGAATAAAAATTGCAATTCCTTGTCTTAGTCATTAAATCTTCTATTAACGGAAATGGTTGAGCTTGCGGTAGTACTATTTTATTTAAATCTCTAAAGTCTATACATAATCTGGATTTTTTATTTTCTTCTTTTTTAAATGCCAATGTGACAGGTGCAGCAAATGGACTGTAGGACTCTTCTATGAGTTTATTATCCAATAATTTTCCTATCTGTTCTTCTATTTCTTTTTTATCTTCCATAGTGCATCTGTAGGGCCTTTTACAGCAATATTTGTCTACTAATAAGTCTATTCTGGCTTCATATCCGTTAACAGTTCCAACATCATATTTATTCTTTGCAAAAACTGAATTATATTTATTAATCAGTTTATTTATTTCTGATTTCTGGTATTCATTTAAATGGTTAATCTTTATTTCGAAATCTTCTCCTTTTACATGTTCGTTAAAATTAATCTTGTGTTCTTTCATATTTTTGTTTGCTATTCTTTCTTCCTTAGCTTTAGGTTTTATATTTGTAGATACTTCTTCAACTTTCTCATTATTGGAGTTGTTTTTCTGCGTGATTTTTAAGTCTTCGTTTTGTATTAACTTGAACTTCGTTATCATGTCTAATCCAATCAAAAATTGATATGGGAAATTTTGTTCATCTATAATGTAAACTTCAACATTTTCTTCTATTTCAAAGATTTTAATTTTTAAGTTTGTCAAACCACTCGTCTTTTTGACACCATTAATTGTCACTAAACTTGCTTCATTCAAACTGTTTTCTTTGCCTTTTAGTTTTAATAACTTCGAATTAATCAGAGAAACATTTGAACCGGAATCATAAACTCCATGAATCTCTAATGTATCATTTAATAGAAGTTTGACATGTACTAATGGTGTCACAATTAGTTTTTTTGTTCGGTTTCATGTAACTCGGCTTCTATCACAGAATTGTTTACATGTTTAATATGTTTCTCCTTTGTTTTATCATCCTCTCTTGTTTTAAACCAACAAGCAGATTCGGGGTGATAGCGAATTCCTTTATTTAACTTTTCACAAGTTTTACATGGGTTTTTATCTTCGTTTCTATTATTGCTATTGTAGCCTCTTGGGTTTCCATTTTTTCTGTAGTTCCAAGTATTCTTTTTATTTACTAAATGTTCAAACCTTCCCACTTCATTAAAAAGATCCACTGTATCTTTCAACGTCTCTCTATCAATTCTGTTGAGTACGTATTCCGGCAAACCAGCTGCAATAAGATCTATCAGGGTACCTGTATCAATTGAGTTTCTCATATCCAGTAATAGTTTTTCTTTCTTTATGGCATAATCCACCAGTAATCCGTCCTTATATTTGAATAGTAAAGCGTAGGTAATTTGGTTCCATCCTTTGTTCGTAAATGATTCACTAAATTTGTTTTTCCATATTTTCCATTCCGAGTCCATGGTCAATTTTATAATCATGGAACTGTACCAATCTATACAACTCTTATCCATGAACAGTCTGAGTATTTCAATTTTCCTCTCGTCTTCTGTCACATCAAAGCGTAGGCATTCTCTTTCGAAAGTGTCAATCCATTGGTTTGCATTCGAATTTTTGCTGGTAAATTTTTCAATCACAAACTTCTCCGCAATGTGTTTCAAGTTTTGCTGTTTTGACTCTTGTGTGTTTTGAACTAGTTTTTCAAATAACTTTTCTAATACACCTATTTCTCTATTTTGTACATCCGCACTTTGTTTTTGTTCTATTTCCTCTAAGTACTGTTCTTCAAATTGTAAATTATCATCCTCATTTAAGTAGGTTTTCTTAAGTTCTCCTGTCATTGTTATCCAAACTCTTCGCGTCTGGTATCTTTTCTTTAAACTGTTCTTTACCTTGGTAAAAGCCGTTGTTCTTATTAGTTCTTTGTGATGAGTAACAGATTGAAGCTCTTCCGGTACAGCGTACACTTTATTTTCGCTTGTAGCTATTGAAGTTATACAATATGAATTTGATTTTCCGTCACTCCCCGGAAGTATAGTGAATTCGAAACGAATTTTCTCCATCTTTAATGCTTTGTTAAGCTCTTTATAAACAAAAATGTCGTTTTATAAGACCATATTATCTTGAATTATGAATTGGTGAATGAAATAAACTTGCGTTGCTCTGAGAACAAAGATTTTTTATTGTTAACACTTTCAATCTAATTTACATTATAATAATATAATCAATTACCCAAACACATACCTGAGAACAAAGAAACGACATTTAAAGTTTATCATTCCTTCCTTCGCAATTCCTCTTATTTCTTTCTATACGGTTTCAATAGTTGAAAACACAAAAACACATTTTTTTTATAAACGTCAAAATATCTCCTCTTTTGATAACCAAAAACTATAGATTAAAAATAACATAGATAACTTTACTGCCAGTGCTACGCGCGGCAACATTCAACCTTAAAGCAATACAGCGATGTATTTTCTTTACATTCATTTACTATAATATTCCTCTAATAACTTTTAATATAATTTAGAAAATCTGATACGATTTTAAACGCCTGCTAGTATGGTGCTAGCAAAAATGCATCGCATAAGCATTAATTGCTACAAAAGTTTGCTTTTATGCGTGAGGTGGGTAGGACTATACACGAATTTATTATTTTTCATACTGTCATACAGTTACAGCGAAATTATTCATTGTGTGGCTATTGCAATCTCGATATTTGTTTTAGATTTTAAAATGACTACTATTAATTATAGTACATTCAAAAGTTCTAAAGGTGGACTAAAACTTGCTGTAAATGGATACATTTATAACAAAAACAGGGAAGTGAAGAATAAAGTTTATTGGATTTGTGAATCGATAATATTCTTAAAAACAAAAAGGAATACACTGAAATTGAATTCCTTCGGGCTTTGGCCTCTAACTTAAAACTGAAATAAGATGTAATATTTATGTGATGCTATGTTATGATTAAAAAAATATTGTACTGTTTTTTTTTCTTCGCTTTATACCCTATACACCTACCACCCTCAACTATTTTGTAACCAGTAGAAATTGGATGCAATCTAGACTTTAGGGCACCCCGACTCGGACAGGTTAGGTTAGAAGGGGATGGCGGGGTCGTGTGAGCGAGCGAAGCGAGCGAATAGACCCCGCCATCCCCTTCGTGGTTATTTTTTTATAAACCATCCAGAAGTAGGAGCCCCGCGAAGCGGGGCTCCGTCGACCAAGCCCACCCTCGACCATGCATTGAATATTTTAAGATTTGGTTAGGTGCCATTTGAGTTAGGTTAGAACTGTGACCATTAAACATGAAAATTAGGTCAAAAGAACATTAGGTCAAATGAATCCTACTAATATTATAAATGCGAAAGTTTGTATGTTTGTTTGTTTGTATGTTTGTATGTTTGTATGTTTGGCTGAAGGTATCGCAAAAACGGCTGAAGGGATTACAATGAAATTTTGCACACACGTAGGTCATAACCTGGATTAACACATAGGCTACTTTTTATCCCGGTAAATGACAAGACTTAGCGAAGGCTGAGGTGGAAGTAGAAATCCAAAGTCAGGCTGAACGGGCGCACACGCTCAAAAAGTACTAGGACACCAGAAACATGAGAATTATTTCCAGGGCTGAAATCATGAGAGATAAAGACTCACAAACCACCAGGATACCAGAATCAAGAAGAAGTGTTTCCGAGGCTATAATCCTGAGCGGTGTAGATTCACAAACTACCAGGAGATCAGAATCACAAAACATATTCCGAGGCTGGTATTAGGAGAGAAAGAGATTTACAAATTACCAGGAGACCAGAAAAATGAGAAGTATTTCCAGTGCTGAAATCATGACCGGTAGACTCACAAAGTACCAGGAGACAGGTATTAGGAGAGGTAACATCTTGAATAAGTATTTTCGGGGCTGGAATCCTGAGCGGTATACATTCCCAGGGGTATAGACAACCAGGAAACAGAATCATGAAGAAGAGAAATTTCAGACCTGCACGCGGATGCAACCACAGGTAAACTCTACCAGGGTGCCAAAATCGTGAAAAAGTAAATTTAATATAAATGTCTAAGCGGACGGAGCCACGAGCAAGAAGCTAAGCACCAATTTAGGATATGTTCGTGACCTAATAAATGAAACAGTTTCGATATGGTAAACTATTATATTTAACACGGTAAATGTCTACGCGGACAGAGCCACGGGCAAGAAGCTAAGCACCAATTTAGGATATGTTCGTGACCTAATAAATGAAACAGTTTCGATATGGTAAACTATTATATTTAACACGGTAAATGTCTACGCGGACGGAGCCACGGGCAAGAAGCTAAGCACCAATTTAGGATATGTTCGGGACCCAATAAATAAAACAGTTTCGATATGGTAAACTATTATATTTAATACGGTAAGAGTAACAAGAAAAGTACCCCGACACACTGAGTGAGTGTGTGTGCCCCTACTGTCTTTATGTAGAACTTTGACGTTCAAGAAAATCTGGCTTTCAGCCTAATTTAAATAACTTTTGATTTTGATTTCTACAGGATTTATTTAAAGTGCTACTCTCTGGAAATACCACTTAGACTTATTATAATTACACTTTTTACGCGGGCGAAGCCGCGGGCGGAAGCTAGTGTTATATAAAAAGAATATTATACATATTGAAAATTATATAAAATGAACGTTATACTAAATGTTTTATGTTAAATGAAAATTATATCATATGAAACATTAGGTCATATGAAATTAGGTTATATGATTTTATAGCATATGAAAATTATATTATATGAACGTTATTTCAAGTGAAATTAGAGCATTTGTTATTATATCATACATTACACACCCGTTTGTATTTTTTTTTTTTTGGGCATAACTTTGTTCGAAAGGGGTTTGTTCCGAAATGGTCCCATTTACTGTACTTCACGTAGATCTGAAGATGGTTTTCGGAGACAGACAAGGGAAAATTACAGCATATCAACCGCGATTGCTGCTATAACATAAATTTGCATTGTTAACACAATTTAATGAGGAAACGCAACTAAAAAGTGAAAAATAAAAACTTTTTTACAAAAAAATAGAACCGACTTCCAAAAAACAAAACCAGAAACACCGACTTCCGAAATTAAAGTTATTTTGCACTTTTTGTTTTTTTTAGAAGTCGGTTCTATTTTTTTGTGAAAAAGTTTTTTTTCAAAGTCATTCGACCTATGTATATATATATATACTAGCTTCCGCCCGCGGCTTCGCCCGCGTGAAAAGTTGGTTATATATTTGAGTGCTATTTCCTGAGAGTAGCACGTTAAAAAAACACTGTAAATGATAAATGATGTTTATTCAGTAAATAGGTTACAAGGAACACTTTTACACGTCAATGTTTTTTTGTCAGTTTAAGCTAGATGAGGCCGGTGTTTCCTAGCTGACTACCCTGAGAAGAAACACCGAAACAAACTCAGAGGTCAAAGTCTCTTTTAGTGTTCAAATCCATACAATGTGGACTGGTTAGATCCTATGAGAACCATGTACGTTTATGTCTGGGATGAGCTTTATGAAGAAAGCAACACACGAATTCGAGTGGACCTGTCCAGACAGTGCAAGCATTTGTCAGTCATCGCGAAGCTCAACTCAGAACTCTGAGGTGCTCAACGAACCGACGAACAATACCAAAGTAAGGACATTTGAGTAGGCCGCAAAAAATACTCAAACTGCCAGACAATCATAAAATCTACATGAATATAACGACATACATAGTTCTCGCATTCACATTATTCTATATGAGGACCATGCAGCTTAGTGTCTGTAGTGGTCTTTTGAAGAAAGAACCAAACATATTTGAGTGGACCTGTCCAGTCAGTGCAAGCATTTGTCAATAGTCGAATAGCTCAACTTAAAAACCACTAAGGAGCTCAATGACATGACGAACAATACCAAAGAAAAGACATTTGGGTAGGCCGCAAAAGTACTCAAACTGTCAGACAACGTTGAAAATTACTGTAAAAAGGAGGAGAAAATAATAATAATAACCCACATCGTCCTCACATTTACAATAATTAAGTAATCAAAAAAAAATAACAATATAATACTTTACAAAGTAAATATTTGTGTCAAACAAAATAGTAATCATAATATGTCAATCAAAAAATAAAAATAAATATAATACTTAACAAAGTATTCAAGTCAAAAAAAATAATAATAATAATAAAATGTCAATAAAAAAATAAAATAAAAAATATAATGCAATACTATACAAGTATTCATGTCAAAAACGAATATTAAAAAAAATATATATATAAAAAATTTTTCATCAGTAAGTAGTACATATGAAAACAATGGCTCATGTATATCATTGAAGCAGCTCAATCCCACGCCTTTTTGTCCTCAAGAAAGTCATTAATTGTGTAAAAAGCTTTCTGGCATAGCTTACGTTTAATAAATGATTTAAATTTATTTATGCTTAGTTCTTGAATTTGGCTTGTAGAAATCAAAATCCAAAGTCAGTTATTTAAATTAGGTTGTGAGCCAAAACTTTTTGAACGTCGTTCTACATAAAGAAAGACGCTACATCACTTCTAAGCTTCTTGCCCGTGACTCCATCTGTGTAGACATCCGGATGGAGTCCAGAGAAAAACCGAACATTTGTGAAAGATTAAAAGTTAGTACGGGGTAGGATCATGATAAATTAGAATTTCCTACATTAGCAGGGTTTACCAAACTTGTACGGATATTTTTTGCACTACGCCGAACATCTCTTTTCTATGGGTTATCAATTTTTTTTTTTTTTTTTGCATTTATATAGATCTACGTCTGAGGTCGAAGTTTTGTTGTTTATGTTAAACTAGCTTCCGCTCGCGGCTTCGCCCGCGTAAAAAGTGTAATTATAATAAGTCTGAGTGGTATTTCCAGAGAGTAGCACGTTAAATAAATCCTGTAGAAATCAAAATCAAAAGTTATTTAAATTAGGCTGAAAGCCAGATTTTTTTGAACGTCAAGTTCTACATAAAGACTGTAGGGGCTACACACTCGCTCAGTGTGTCGGGGTACCTATCTTGTTACTCTTACTGTGTTAAATATAATAGTTTACCATATCGAAACTGTTTCATTTATTGAGTCCCGAACATATCCTAAATTTGTGCTTAGCTTCTTGCCCGTGGCTCCGTCCGCGTAGACATTTACCGTATTAAATATAATAGTTTACCATATCCAAACTGTTTCATTTATTGGGTCCCGAACATATCCTAAATTCGTGCTTACCTTCTTGCCCGTGGCTCCGTCCTCGTAGACATTTATATTAAAATAACTTTTTCACGATTTTGGCACCCTGGTAGTTTAGATTTTAACCACAAAAATACTGATTCATGACTATGGTCTCCTGGTAGTTTTAGAATGTATACCTCTCATGACTCCAGTTCCGGAACTACTTTTTCGTGAATCCTTATCTCCTGGTAGTTTGTGAGTCTTTATCGCTTATGATTTCAGTCCCCGAAATAGTTCTCATGTTTCTGATCTCCTGGTAGGTTGTGAATATATACCGCTCAGGATTCAAGCCCCGGAAACACTTCCTCTTGATTCTGGTCTCCTTGTGGTTTCTGAGTCTTTACCGCTCATGATTTCAGCCCTGGAAATACTTCTCATGTTTCTGGTCTTCTGGTACTTTGTGAGCGTGTCCGCTCGTTCAGCCCGTCTCTCGATTTCTACTTCCACCTCAGCCTTCCCTAAAATTTGTCATTTACCGGGATAAAAAGTAGCCTATGTGTTAATCCCGGCATTAGTGCTTCTGATCTCGACCTGGTAGGTTGTGAATCTATGCCGCTTAAGATTCTAGCCCCAAAAATACTGATTCACGACTCTGTTCTCCTGGTAGTTTTAGAATCTATGCCTGTCATGATTTCAGCCCTGGAAATACTTCTCATGTTTCTGGTCTCCTAGTACTTTGTGAGCGTATCCGCTCGTTGAGCCCGTCTCTGGATTTCTACTTCCACCTCAGCCTTCGCGAGGTCTTGTCATTTACCGTGATAAAAAGTACGTGATAAGAGTAGCCTATGTGTTAATCCAAGCTATGATCTACCTGTGTGCAAAATTTCATTCAAATCCCTTCAGCCATTTTTGCGGTACCTTCAGCCAAACATACAAACAAACAAACATACATACAAACTTTCGCATTTATAATATTAGTAGGATTCTGATCTCCTGGTAGGTTGTGAATCTATACCGCTCAGGATTCAAGCCCCGGAAACACGTCTTCTTAATTCTGGGCTCCTGGTGGGGTGTGTGAAGCTATACAGGTAAGGATTAAGACCTTAGGGTTAGGACCTTGTAGCAGAGGAAATTGACATTTTTGATTGTGCACGGAGTGAATTCACAAGGATAACATTGTATGTAATAAGTTTTAGAAAATAAGTTGTTAGTATTAAGTTGGATTCACTATTGCATTGGGTTTTACCTATAATAATAGTTGTAAGTGTAGTTGTAAGGATTGTAGCCCCGAAAATTCGTTTTCATGATTCTGGTCTCCTGGTACTTTGTGAGTCTTTTCCGGTCATGATTTCAGCCCTGGAAATACTTCTCATTTTTCTGGTCTCCTGGTAATTTTTAAATCTCTACCTCTCCTAATACCAGCCTCGAAATATGTTTTGTGATTCTGATCTCCTGGTAGTTTGCGACTCTTGTGTTTCTGGTCTCCTGGTAATTTGTAAATCTCTACCTCTCTTTATACCAGCCTCGAAATATGATTTGTAATTCTGATATCCTGGTAGGTTGTGAATCTACACCACTCAGGATTGAAGCCCCGGAAACACTTCTTCTTGATTCTGGTATCCTGGTGGTTTGTGAAGCTATACAGCTTAGGATTGTAGCCTCGAAAACACCTATTCATGATTCTGGTCTCCTGGTACTTTGTGAGTCTTTATCTCTCATGATTTCAGCCCTGGAAATACTTCTCATGTTTCTGGTCTCCTAGTACTTTTTGAGCGTGTCCGCTCTTTCAGCCTGACTTTGGATTTCTACTTCCACCTCAGTCTTCGCTAAGTCTTGTCATTTACTGGGATAAAAAGTAGCCTATGTGTTAATCCAGGCTATGACCTACCTGTGTGCAAACATTGTAATCCCTTCAGCCGTTTTTGCGTTACCTTCAGCCAAACATACAAACAAACAAACGTACAAACTTTCGCATTTATAATATTAGTAGGGTTTTTTTTGTGTATGTTCACAGCCCTCACTCCGTCATTTATGGACCGATCTTGATGATTTTTTTTTTTGTAAGATAGGGTATAGTTCAAGGGTGGTCCCATATCAAGGACATCAGGATCTGATTATGGAATCATGATAAAATTGAGAGAAAACATCGAAAATGGGGCACGAATATTGTTTCTGTTTACTTTTCATAACTTAATCAGGTATTTGCATTTAGAAATCATCACATCATGAAACTGAGCTGATGATGGAAACCATACCTTTTCTAAACAATAGAAGTTAGATATAAAAACTGGTTTTAGTGACAGATACCACTTAATATGCTTTGAAGAAAAGACGTCTTTAGAACAATGGAGCTAACCTCAACTGGTCAATATCCTGAGAACCTCATGGAAGGATGGTTACATCATCAGCTCAGTGCCAAGAGGAATGATGAAGGATTAGAAATTAGCCTCAGAGTATTAAAAGAGGATGCGAGTCACAAAAAATCATAAAATAAAAAACTTTTTAACAAAAAATTCAACCGACGAAAAAGAAATAAAAAGCAAAAAATAAATAAACCTTTTAAGTCTTGAGTATTGAGCTTATTTACCTACATAAAATATCAAATTTTATATAAACTAATTTTGAGCCGACGCCAAACAACAATCTGATTATTAAATATATATTTTTTTTAAGTACGTAGAAATGAAGAAGGCTAGATGTAGGTAATTAATCATTTTTTTTATTTTTTTTTTACTTTATAATGAAGTTCGGTTAAAAATTATCCGAAGTAAGCTTTTAAGTAGTTTTAGTTAGGTGCTGGTTTTGTTACGACTGACGTGCGGCCTACTGGCTACCTAAACAGTTATATGCTGCGTATTTAATTTGAGGAAATATGACCATGTCTCGAACCACAGGTCCGAGCTCAAATGGATGCCCATTCGCCAGAGAAAAAGTTTGCGGGCTCTGACTACACTTTTCTCTCTACTGAACTCTCCCACTCCTCCTTCTTATCTTATATCTCACTTTCAATATCTATGTTCTTCACACGCCAGGAATCTGCGTTCTTCTAATAATCTTCTACTGCTTTGCCCTGCTCATACTT
This sequence comes from Polia nebulosa, assembly GCA_951329385.1. Classification (NCBI taxonomy): domain Eukaryota; kingdom Metazoa; phylum Arthropoda; class Insecta; order Lepidoptera; family Noctuidae; genus Polia; species Polia nebulosa. The sequence goes on along the minus strand of OX589605.1, from coordinate 31,900,142 downwards.
CTGATTTTGTTCATTCTTCCTTTCATATTCAGTCCATCCTTTTGTGGAATGCGCTGCCTCTCGATATCAGGACGGCCACCAGTCAGTATGCATTGAAGCGGAAGTTGCGGAATTATTTTCTACACAAGGAGTAGAGTCGTCTCAAAAACCTTATTTATTACTTTATAACTAATATTTATTGGTAGTTATTATATTAAATAATATATATGTATGTTTATTATTAATATATATATTTTCGTTCACTTTTTTTTTTAATATTTCTACTTGGTGTTGCTTTGTTTGTTTGTTTTTTTTATGCACCTGCCATATTATCTCTCCACCACCCTTGGTTAACTGGTAGAGAATGCCTAAGGCATTAAGTCCGCCTTTGTACTTTAGTTGCATGAAGTGTAAATAAATAAATAAAAAAACTGCTCCAAGCGCGTAGCTACTAGCATGAGTCTTGAGGGTATAGGGCTTCGTTTCAAATGCCTGCCGCAACACAGGTTCGGTAGTTAACCGAGTTTTAAGCGTGTTTCCAACATCCGATTGGACATTAACTGGGCAAAAGCTTAAGTTTTCCGATTGTGTTGAACGTTGTTTATTTGTGCAGCATGTTGGGCAACTACTGCGAACTACGCCAGGTGTACCACAGCCGTAACATGACACTCTGGGTGCGAACGGAGATGGATCCTGCATACATTTGGTAGGAGTTTCATCCTTGGATGGGACCTCAGGAAACTTATCCGATCCAGTTGCTTCTAACTCCTGTAGCTTCTTTTTCAGCTTCCTACACTGTTCGGTAGCATGACCTAAGAAATGACAGAATTCGCACTTCACTTTCATTTTTGAGTTAGTTCTGGGCTTCTCATCTCTACGTTTGTCTCCGTCGTCCAACCTATCATTCCACGTTTGTTCGACGACCCGAGCAGCTTCTAGTAATTCGTCGAACTTTTAACGGAGTTGCGTGGAATCTTGTCACGTATTCCGTGTTTCAGCTGACCGTATACCATTGTGAAGTTGATGGGATTCCGGTATTTCAGGTTCCGGAAGTTGAGCAAACAGCATTCGCTTATGTGCCACGAAACTTTCAGTGGTCATGTGGTCGTCTTGTGTTTCATGAACGATTTCTTGAAATAACACAAAGGCAGGTTTCCTTGGAGCAAAAGTATGGCCCAGACGTTCTTTAAAATCTGCCCATGTGGAGACATGTTTTTTTACTCCCTGCCACCACACTGCAGCTTCACCTTTGAGGAGCAGTGGTAATCCAGTGAGCGCTTCTGCATCACTTATATTTTCTATTTGTTTAAAAACTGTTATTGCCGCCAAAATGCCTCTGTCACTTCGGTATCCTTCGTCCCGTCAAATTCCGCTTTGCAGGTGGTGAAAGAACCGTGTCTTCCTGGTGAAAGTCTCGACAGCAGCGCCTCGAACTGAGCGTCAGTCATGGTCACCGACATGTCTGCTTTCCCTCTTGCAATTGTTGTCGTGATTCTTCCGGATCATGTGACGTACTTCGGTTTTTCTTCGTGCCCCACGTTGGGCGCCAGATTGTAGGATGGCTGATCGATGTCGTCACAGAAGTGAAGAAAACTCGAAGATTTAATTTCGCAGCAGGATTGTACAGTGTTTACAAAACGATATTTTACTTTAAAAACTTTATATAAAAATAGGCGCAGTTCCACACAGCCAAGTCCGCTCGGACGAGGGCTGGGGACGTAGTCCTCTAAACCAAAAAGTATACTGGCTCGGCTACTCCACCAAACTATCATGGGTGTTCTGCGTGACCTTTCCAAGTAGGACGAGATCCGCGGATGCACCTCGCTGATAGTAGGCGAAATAGCTTGATTTGACCAAACATTTTGTAGAAAAATTTAAAACCCAATATAAACATAACATATAAAAAAAATAAAAATAATCTATGAATAAGAAGAATAATTTAATACTAATATAAGAATAAGAAGAATAATTTAATAATAATATAAGAACTTCATAATAATTACTTACAATTAATAGCAATTTAATATATCTATCTAAGCAAACCTTATATATACATAATATTATACACCCAATAAACCACAACTAATAATTTATATTGCCTTGTTGAATAACTACTTAGCCCTCTCCTCTCTTCTACTTTGCTGTGCCCGACAGGGTCCATATTGATATTTTAATAGGTTATACCACCTATTTAACACATATGGAATGCAATAAAGTATTGAGTATTGACTTACAATTCCCTTAGGGGGTCATTAGGCTACGGAGAGTCATAACACCGCGATTCAGGACTGTGACGTATTTGTGCAACTCCATCTAGTGTCGAGGAGCCATAATTAATATGTCGAGGGTCACTAATTCACGGAGAATCTTAACACCGCAATCCAGATTCGTGACGTATTTGTACAGCGCCATCTCGTAGCGTCCGGCGGGACTGTTATGATATGGATGATCTAAAGATATACTACTTGACAGGCTGTGTTCATAATTAACTCTAAGTACGTGTGTTACAGTATTTATTTATATATATTCAGATAAGTATACTTATTTATGTAAGTTTATGTTGTACACTGGATCCTACCCTCAAATGTGATCTCTCTCTATCACTCAAAGGTTTGCTGGGAGAAAACTCAACATTGAGTTAAGCTCGCCTTTGTACATTAACTATTTAATCACTGTGTACTATGTTAGTTGTTTGGTGTACAATAAAGAATTAAATGAAAAAATGAAATAAATGATGATTTCTCACCCTCCCCAAAAAAAAAGAGGTACGAAGGGCGAGCATCACAGCGATTTCAATAAATTAACCAAAATAACCTCAGTAGAACAGAGGTAGCCCAGTGGTAACGGCCGCAAACTTAAAGTTGTAGGTCGTGAATTCAAACCCAGGCAAGCGCTTCACTTTGTGTAAATTATTTCACCACCGCTGCTCTTAAAACGGTGAAAGAAAACATCGTGAGGAAACCGACATGTTCTAGAACCAAAAAAAAACATTCAAAGACGTGACATCCACAAACCCGCATTTGGCCCGCGTGGTAGATTATACACCCTCTCACAGAGAGGAGGCCTGTGCCCCAGCAGTGGGACTCAGTAGGACATTAAAAGGATCATGATGAAAATAACCTCGCAAAAATATTGCTACTAAACAGAATGGCAGTCAATTATAATGTACGAGTAGTTCGCTAATTAATTCGCCTACTTCTGGCTAATTAGTAACGTGAGAAGATTGGCAGGAACGCGAGGCTTCAGGCCGCCGCCGCCGGCCCGGTCGGGGGGCTCGGGTCGGATCGGGCCGCACTCCGTCTACAAATATATCCAATTTCGCGGATTATTGTAACAGAGTCGCGGTGGCAGCCATTTAAATACGTAGCTAAACGAAATTAAATAGCGCTCCTTTGTCTTCCACGGAATGAGTTACAATCCAGCGCTGTTCCGAGAAACAAATATTACATTTTAATTACTTTGAAACGTTATTTAGTTAGTTAAGCTTCAGGGATTTTTTCTGAAAATTAATTATTTTGTTTTTGCTCAGTGGCTAACTGAGATTTGTAATGGTAAGTAGCGGCTGCGGGAGCGGACGTGTTTTCAATAGAGGTTTAAAATATTTAGCTATTAAACACAAAACTTCGATAAAGCCTTTTGTTTTTTCATGTAACATATTAGTGTAAATAATTATTGGTAGAATTAGTAAATAAAATCAGCGTGAGTATAGTGAGCCGGTCTTAACGGCCTCCTGTTCAATGACTCCACTATCTCCGCACTCACTCTGACTGATCGACTGACTGACTGACTTGCCGCTTTAGGTACGAGTAGGGGTTACCATCCATCTGGATTTTTCCGGACATATCCGGACACCTAGACTTTTGTCCGGCTCTCTAAGTCCGGATTTAGCTTAGATGGAATACGATTAATAAAACTTATCTATATAAGTACTATCAAATAAGTCTTTAATCTTTATTAACTTCTTATTCATCTAAAAACAAATTATACTTTATAAATCACCGTAAAGAGATCAAACAATAAATTAATATTCTATTGCAAAAAATCAATTTGTTCAAACATAAAATATTTTTTTCAAAACAAAAATTGTTTTACGTAAAATAATCAACTTAAGAGCCTATACCACCTCAGCTCAAATTCTAATTTCGCCCCCACTTCCCCGCGTGCCACTGCACTCTTTATCTCGCTCGCACACTTTTGCTCGCAGAGACGCGACACGCGCGGCCTTGAGGTCGAAGCGATTTCGTTAGAGTAAACTACACTATTATCGGACGAGTACTAAGAAATAAAATTATCAATCTAATTTAATTTTAACTTGTCATTTTATGAATATAAAATTATATATTGTTACAAATAGAAACACAGATTAATTTTTTAAAAAGATTTTAATGGCCAACGGCCAAACAAATTACAATATTTGAAATAACGACAATCGCTAAATATTCAGACAGAGCTTCCGTCTTCCGTGATGACCGATGGGCAAATGGACGAGTGCCGCCAGCCGCCTTCCTTATATAGCCCGTCGTGGTGTTGCTATTCGTGGTATTGATTTTCTTCCAATACGGCTTCTCCTGACGGGGCTGCGTGCTCGAAGCCCTCAGCAGGAACTCGTGGAAGGCCCAGCAACACCCTCCGTGTCCAACGGCTGCTCGGTTTCATCATCATCGATCTCTGTGGAGATACACACAATCTAAGAGACATACTTATTTACTTTGTTTATCAACGGTTGGTCTAAATTCATATAGTGCGTAGAGGTTTCAGATTATGTACCAATTAGCTAAACAAGTCAACATTAGCAGTAGTCGACGCTACAGCTACGCACAAGCGTTTGAAATCACATAGGTTTTACACAGGTCTGTTCCCACGCAATCGAAAACCCCGCACATACTTGCGTGCGCAACAGGATTTACATCAATCTTTAGTAGGTCACCCCAGATACCTAATAATGGTAGGATTTATACAGGTCTGTTGTCGGCTGCGCCACCGACTCACCCCAGAAACCTAATAATGGCTGGATTTATACAGGTCTGTTGTCGGCTGCGCCACCGACTCACCCCAGAAACCACCAGTGTCAGGGTCAACCCAATACCATGCGCACAGGATTTACACGGGTCTCTTCCACTGAACACAATACATAACGTAGCAAAAATCAATAAACACATACACAAGCTTGTTTAGTACATAATCAAGTGTTCTTAATAGGGGAAAGACTAGTAGGTATGTAAGCTGACAAAGCAAACATAATAGCAATAGTACAAGTACCTTCAAAAAATGCAGCACAAGTCTCAGGTGTCCATTCACCCTTCCATAACACCATGTATGCAGCAGCTGCTTGACTAGTCTTTCCATAGGCACCAGCTAGTAATTGTACCTCATATCTATCGTTAGGTAGGAGCTTAGTAACTTTATAAGGGCCTCTCATACCGCTATCGAGTTTGCCGGTACTTTGAGAATTTTTAATCACGTAGACTAAATCATTAATTTGAAACGTTTTAGGCGGTTTCCTATTTTTATTAACATAAGAGTCTTGTTTTTCCTTGTTTTCGCGAATAAGTCCTTCTGCACGCTGCCGTCTCATCTCGCGAATCGCATCGCGATTTGAATTTGACCCTTCGCTAGTTATATCATTGATCAAAGCGTTTATTAAAGGTGTAGTGGAATCAGTGCCAATAAGAAGATTTAATGCCGAATATTGGGTAGTTTTATGTTTAGTAACGTTTAAAACTAATTGCAGTTTCCATAATATTTTTGACCAATCATTTTCATTATAGTTCACTTCAACCCTTAACATGTTTAAAACTGTGCGACAGTAACGTTCAACTTGTCCGTTTTCCTGATGCATTTCAGGGGTAATGAAATGGACTTCGACCCCATAATTTGAAATCCAACGAATAAAGTCATGGTTATCGAACATACGACTTCTATCGCACACTAGTCTTTTAAAAGTACCAAACAGAGAAATTATTTGGGTCATTACACGCTTCAACTCGCTACAATCTTGTTTTGGTAGGGCATATAGCAAACAGTACTTAGTATACGCGTCAACTATGATAAGTACATGTTTATGACCATCACTTTCTCTCAGTGGTCCAAGTACATCCGCATGTATCGTATCAAATGGTACTGGAGCCTTTTCCCAAGAGGATATTGGTTGCAAAGGTGCGCGAGGAACTTGCTTATGCGAAATGCACACTACGCAGTGCGTGACGTATTTTGCGACAAATTGTCTTAGACCGGGAAACCAGAAGTGTCGCAGGATCAGATTTGTAGTTTTGTCTACGCCAATGTGTTCATGCTCGTCGTGAAAAACACGCAATAAACTTAATCGAAATGCCTTAGGTACATAACATAAGAATCGCGCTTGCTCACCCGTGACGTCATACTTATAGTACAAGAGGTCATTACGTTTCACGTAACGTGTGTTATCTAATTTACCATTATCTAATTTTTCAATTAACGATAGTGTTTCCTCGTCACCTGCCTGTGCCGTTTGAGCCCAATTTTGTGGTTTTTGAACAACATTAATAATATTGACCGGATTCCTACTCAAGTAGTCTACGTGCGACATAAGCGCGCCTTTACGGTATTCTAGCGAGAAATCAAAGTCTTGCATGTACATCCACCATCTTGCAACTCTGGGCTGGAGATCCTTTTTTCGTTGTGTCATTTTTAATGCATTACAGTCTGTGATTATCTTAAAAGATTTACCAATTAAATATTGCCTAAAATGTTGTAATGATTTTACTACCGCGAGAGTCTCCAGCTCATAGCTGTGGTATTTGGACTCCGCACCAGCAGTCAACTTGCTGAAATAAGCAACTACCCGTCTACGGTCGTCCTTACCTACCTGCATAAGGATTCCACCATAACCAATAGAGCTGGCGTCCGTATGCAGCTCAGTTGTCAATTCAGGATCGAATATTGCCAAAATCGGTTCATTAGTTAAATAAGAAATGATATCTTGTCGTGCATTTTCGTGTTCATCGCTCCAATTAAAGATTACTCCTTTTCTAGTTAGAGCGGCAATTTGCGCAGTCTTTATCGCGTAATTAGGAATGTATCTTCGAAAGTATCCTGCGAGGCCAAGAAATTGGCGAACCTGTTTGACATTACTCGGTCGCGGTGATTTAACTAATGCATTAATTTTATAATTGCTCGGTCTAACCTGACCGTCTCTTATAATTCTACCTAGGTATTCTATTTCCTTGGTAAGGAAAGTACATTTCTTTAAATTAATTGAAAATCCTGCTTCAGTTAGTGTTCTTATAACCGAATCGAGTAAAACGAGGTTTTCATCGATCCCGTCCGTTAATATTAACACATCGTCAATGTAGACCATGACCTTGCCAGCGTCAATGAAGGATTTAAGCGTTTTTGAGATTGTTTTCTGATAAAAAATCGGCGCGTTCGCTAAACCGTAGGGTACTTTGCAATATTCATACTGGGCCTCTGGTGTAACGAATGCGGTCTTATGAATAGACTCTTCAGCAACCCTCAATTGGTGGAAGCCGGAAACCATGTCCAGGGAGCTGAACCAGCGAGCATTCCCTAACCTATCAATATAGTCGTTGATCAAGGGGAGAGGATATCTAGTTTTGACAGTTATTCGATTCAATGCACGGTAGTCCACGACCATTCTATCAGAACCATCCTTCTTTTTAACTAGTAGGATCGGACTAGCGTATTCTGAATCGGACTCGCGAATAATTTTTTTATCAAGCAAATCCTTCACTATAGTGCGTACTTTTAATTTTTCATCATGCGATAACTTATAGGGTCTATAGTACACTGGCACATCGGTGGTTAACTTAATATGCATCTCACTATCTTTCACTGTTGTGGTGGCAGTACCGCTTAAAAAGAATTCGGAATACTTGGCGAGGATCTCTAGTAACCGTTCCCTATCATTTCCAGATACAGACGTATTAACTTGATCGGACAAGGAAATCGAATTTACTTGCATAACATCGTTTGCGGTCACCCCACTGTGAACTATACGTTGGCGGTTACCGGACCTAACATAAGTAATACCTTTCCTATTTAGTACGTCTGTACCGATTATGACGGGTACATTGAGATTATTGCTACCCACAACACAAAAATCAATTTCTATCGTTATATCACTAAACTCAACGGGTAGCGTAACAAATGATTCCGATCTAATTTCCGTACCACCCAGGCCGCGTAATAGCTGGTTAGTGGGCTTAAATTGACACGGAAAATGTTTAGCAACAGCTTTAGACATTAAAGAAACACATGAACCACTGTCGATTAGTACGTCTAACGGTATTCCTAATATGACGGCGGTCGTCACATCACGATTTTTATAATTACCCGCAATTTCGCGACAAAAATTGACACCGTTATTATTTCGTGAGTTTGCGCGTTCCTTAGCAAAACAAGTAACCTCGGAATGACCTACTTTTTTGCAAAACGTACACTTCGGTGGATCGCCACGAGATGTCGTCGGCAACGCAATTGCTTTTTCGTCGCTATTACTCGGAGTTGTATTTGATCGTTTATTACAATTAACACTCATATGACCGAATCTATTACACTGATAACACTTTATTGATTTTAAATCTTTGGAATCGTATTGACGTTTTAACGGTTTGCGATTTGAGTTACTACTATTGGAAGACTTATCAGATCGATTGGGACCATTAGGAGACACTTTCTTATTATAGCTGCTAGAAGGTTTAACAAAGCTCGATAAAAACTCCACTATAGAATCAGGCGATAATTTAGCGTTAGTAGCCATAGCACGAATTTGTGGATCTGCAATTCCACGAATAATAATAGCGGTAAGCAGCTCATTACTTAGGCCTTTAACTATGCGTAACCTTAAAAGCGATTTACGAGCATACTCAGCGTATGTGGAGTATTTATCGGACTCAGTCCGCATTACATCATAAAGAATGTTCGCGACATCGACAGAACGTGGGCATAGCGCTTTTAGTTCTAATTTGAAAGTGGACCACGTGCGAATATTGCTTGTCCATTGGCTAAGCCAGGTGCGAGATTCACCCTTTAGACAATGTCCGATGCGAGCAAGGCATTCTCTGTCGTCCCAATAGTTCGAAATACGAGCTCTTTCTACTTCATCGCACCACGTGTCGAAGTCATGAACACTCGGATCAAAATCAGAGACAAAATATCGGTTAGATCTGACCTGAGCACAGCTGATAGCGGTCAAAAGACGCTCTGCGGCGTTCGTCACCGCATCTTCAGACAGCGTTGTTTCCATGTTGCTAGCGTGTGGCGTCAGCGGTGGCGTTCCCAGCACTGATGCCGATGGTGTCGTGTTTGGCAGCTCGATGGCACGGCTAGGGCCATCGCTGGTCGCTGCAACGGCTTGCGTCTCCACTGACGCGCGGGACTGGTCCTCCAACGCGCCCAGCCTCCTCAGAATTTCCTCCATTGGATTAGGCGAAGGAGTTCGCCCACGGCGTTTTCGCTTGTTGCGTTGATCGTTGGCAGGCATCGTAAAGACAAAAAACTCCGTCCGAATATTAAATAACCAAACCACGTGGAGGATAACTAAGTTTTCCTTTATAAAACCAGAAATGCCTTTCAACGGCTTTTCAGCCTTCGAATCCCACTTCTGATGTTACAAATAGAAACACAGATTAATTTTTTAAAAAGATTTTAATGGCCAACGGCCAAACAAATTACAATATTTGAAATAACGACAATCGCTAAATATTCAGACAGAGCTTCCGTCTTCCGTGATGACCGATGGGCAAATGGACGAGTGCCGCCAGCCGCCTTCCTTATATAGCCCGTCGTGGTGTTGCTATTCGTGGTATTGATTTTCTTCCAATAATATTATATCGCAAATACAATTTCAATGTATCTATAAACGATCAGTTTCCAGTATAAGCTGACCTCTTAGTGTGCAGAAAGCCTATAAAATGCGAGATCAGCTTATACTGGACGGTATAGGTGATGTCTAGCCGTGCACACTATTTTATTTTACCTACCTACTTCTATAAAATACTAGTCAAATGCGAGCCAACTTTGCGCTGTGGGTTCCGCCAATTATTTTTTTGTAAGTTTGCGTTTTATAGTTTTAGCCGTGTATGTATGTTATGTGACAGCCGCTTGCGCATGTAGGTAATTATGTAGGTTGTAGGTATTTATGCTAGTACCTAGGTATACATACCTATATATTAGAAAAATCGATTCTAAACCACTACATAAATTGTAGAATTTATGCAGTGGTTTAGAGTCGGTTTAGTAGCAGTAGAGCTACAAAAAACTAGTCAAGTGCGAGTCACCATTGCACTGAGGGTTCTGTAGGTACATTGGCTTGGTAGTAAGTTTACGCTGTGCCATTTTAAAATCTTATAATAGGTAGCTTTCGCCTTGTATTACCACTTTCTTAGTTATTATGCATCTATATAAGAATGAATCGCCGAAATGTAGGTATATCTTTCGAAGGACTTCACCAAATTGCATAATTCTTTTTTTGTTGTGTTTGTGATTCTCAGGACAAGGTTTGTATAAATATAAGATAGGTAGGATAAGTAGGTAAGTATGCAGGTAGGTATGTAAGTAGGTATGTATGTATCTAGGTACGTAGGTAGGTATGATAAATACCATAAGTTTTTTTCAAAGTAATTAAAAATAGTCAAAATTAAATAACATTTATTTTTAATCGCTTAAATCTCTAATTTACATAGTTAGAACATGTCTGGAATTGCATAGCTCAGGTAACATGCATGTTTTATAAAAATTTTCTAATTTTAGTTCCATTTCAGAAATATTGGTCATCTTTCTATAATTTCGACTTTGATGTTTTTGTCGCATCCAGACCTTATTCCGAAAATACATTTTTTTTGTACCGATGATATGTAATTGTCCTTGCACTTGTATATACCAAGGATGTTTTTTATTTACGACAAGTCCGTTTTGAGTTTTTCTCCAAAAAATTACTTCTATCTTATCTATATCTTAGCTTCGTCCAAAGATGTTTTGAATGCTGCAATGGGACGCTTGATTTCAATGATTGTGTATATTGTAGTGAACAGCTCATGTTCTCAGGTGGTACTAGTGATCTGCAAAAAAACACAACATTCATTATACAACACTTTTTTTTGGGGTATGTTATGTTATGTTATCATCCAATGACTGGCGTGATGGGCGTTGGTGGCTGCGCCAAAGTTTTAAACTTTTGCAGCTACCATCGCTGTACATTGTTTTTTTATCTGCCTGTATTTGTTGTTCTATTCCTAATAAACGATTATAATAAAATAATTATAAAAAAATGACCTCCCGCTCTGGGCGGAGCGGGATCTCAGACTTTTACTAACTAAAACCCACCCCTGTTCCTTCAGTTGCCTGTGCCAAGAGCCGCGGTAACTCTCTTTCAAATATACTCGCGACCCCGGCAGCATAATTTTGTCAACATGAATAAATAATACGGAACCCTAAAAAGTCCAACATTATGAAAATTTTATCATGAATTCGCCAATTTCGTGATAGTACCGTTACGCGTTAGTACCAAGCGGTAGTGCCATGGGGGAACAGCAAATTTCGTGATTATCACACACGTATAGAGATAGATAGGTACTTACAATTATATATTTTGTAACACATGAAGATTTGTTTCGTCCGAATTTATTTCTACAGTTTTCGGAGGTCATACCTCCGTCCGTCCGGTCCTGTAACAATCACACGGGACAAATAAATACCTACCTAGACCTCACATATTTTTATTTATGATTTGGCTATGGAACCCTAAAAATATACAAAAGAAGACTAAATCGTCCATAGAAGCAGACTTGCCCTATGAATAACAAATAACAATTACCCACCCTACATTTTTTATTGAAATACAAATTTGGTGAATTGGTATTTGATGGTGGAGGGATACTTTTCCAGTACAAGCTGACCTGTCATTGTACGGAATTCCTATACAATGTGAGATCAGCTTATACTGGAAATTTATAGCTTGATAATTTTTTTTTTGATTTTTTTTGTTTTAAAAAAACGTTGCCCCACACTAGGAATATTCCTGTATCGTGGGTGCGTTCACAAACATGTAAATTCACATACACAAGACACCCAGACCCGGAACAACTATCTGCAGGTCATACAAATATTTGTTCCGTGCGGGGATCGAACCCGCGACACGCAGCGCAGCAGCCGAACGCTCAACCACTGCGCCAACCGTGCCGTCAAAATTATATAGCCATGTGTAGTAATAATAATAACAGATCAGTGTTTTATGGCCTACAGATAGTTGTGTCGGATCTGCGCGTTTGTGAATGTGAAGATTTGTGTTTGTAATCGCACCGTCTCCGATTGAGTTGAAATCCTGGAGTCGGCAACATTATAAAAAAAAACAATTAGGTACTACATAGATACCTATTTGTTGTATATTGTCAAAACAACAACAAACCTATTTAGGGAACTTTTTATCTTTTTACAAAATTGGACACCCATTTTTCACATTTTTTATCAAAAAAAAAAAAAGTGGACACCTGGATTTCGCCTGAATCGTGAAAGGTGCGTTTACAAACACAAATCTTCACATGCAGAAACACCTGCAACTCCTAACGCTGCAGCCAATCACCAGCCACTGCACCAAACGTGACATGTTTGTAATCACTAATACTGTAAGTAGATAGGTAGCTATATACTTACTTCATTACGTTTATCATGTTTTCCAGTTTCTTTGCGCCAACCCTTTCGCTTCTTATTTTTATTACGGTTATTTCCTATTGCACCAACACTATAAGTATAAGTACTACAAGATTTGTATTTTACGTAGTCTTGTTGCGTAATGTGTGCTCTGAGCGCAAGCGACACAGCCCTCCCGTTCGAAAGCCGAAGCGAGACTGAACGGGGGCGTCGGGCGCCAGGAAACAAGCTTCAAGACGGCATAGTTTAGGTGATAGTTTAGGTATTTCATTTTTACTGTGAAAATAATGGTAATTTAAAAATAAAAAACTTTGTAGGACCTGCTTTATAGTAAGTTCAGTTAGTATGCAAAGTTTCATGATCTAATTTTAAGCATTTTTTGAATGCTAGCGGTTTATTGTTTTCGGTTTAGAGGTAACTTTGGATTTTTTTTCTATCGAGAAAATTTTATGGAATCGTGTTTTTGAAGTTTATAATACTTAACATTGATCCTCAACCTTGCCATATATTTATTTCAAAATTAATGCTGCAGTATTATCGACATATAAGGCTTTTTTATTTTTTTTATTTTATTTATTTATTATCGACATAACGGAGGATCATGCTAAGCCATTTGAGGTAACATAGACTCTTAATGCTAGTTTTTGGTATATTAGTTTTTACTGCTAATGCCTATACCCTACCACTATAACTAAGTGGTAATGTTTGCATTTTGTGACTAAAACGTCCGGACTTTTATTGAAATGGCATACTTTTTTGTCAGAACTGTTGTCGCACCTATTTTTGCGGCTGGCAATTGTGTCAAACGTGAATTGGAACGTCACCAGAGGTTAGGAGGGGCGCGCGAGGTCAGCTCATTTAAAAACACCACTGAACACTCTCTGTCACGCCCGATAATTATGCTCGATGTGGCGCTACCAAAGAATGTAAACCTCCATTTACACTCGATAGAAGCAATACACGAACTTAACTCAAATCACCACCCTGTAATCATGCATCTGGGCTCCCGCTCGGGTCAACCCGACCCCAGCCAACCTTCCCCGACCCAAGTAATTACCGACTAGAAGAAAGTAAGCGATAGTCTGAAATCTACCACGTCGGTTCATCTGGAATCCATCCCTGATCATATAGACTGAGTCGCTGACACGACGGCAGCGATCGACTCGCTTCACGGATCATGTACAAACCGTCTTGAACGATTGTTCAAGGGTGGTTCCAGTGACGGAAGATCGTCGCTGGAAACTCCCGGACAATATACGGAATCTGTTAACCGAGAAGAACGCAGCCATCCGTGCGTACAGTGTTTTCCCTGCGACGCAAACAAGGCTCACATGCGCAACTTACAGCGCGCTGTTAAGGAACGCATTGCTGAGTATCGTTCTGCGAGTTGGGATAAGATCCTGAGCGAACTCGAGCCCACCCATCAGGCCTTCTGGAATCATCAGAGGAAGCTGCGTTCCAAGGATGACATGGCTTTCATGCCTCCTCTCGTTCGCCCAGATAAGAGTGTCGTCTTTGACAACTCTGAAAAATCGGAATGCCTAGCCAACAGTCTAGAGTCCCAATGTTATCCTAGCTCTCAACCAGTAGACCAGGCCCACCTTGACATGGTGGTTGCTGAAGTCGAAAGAAAAGCTTCCCTGCCACCTGTCGAAGATCCTGATGATCCTCTACCCCCCGTCACCCTAGACGAGGTGAAGGACATCATTACAAAGCTCCAGCCCAGAAAAGCCCCAAGCTCTGATGGCATCACCAACAGAGTAATCCAACTCTTCCCCGCCTAACTTATTATGCTTATGACCGACATCTACAATGGCGCTTTAAGCAATAATATTTTCCCCCAAGCATGGAATTGGTATTCCCTAACCAGGCAATCCCCTGTCTAACCCTTCCAGCTACTGACCCATCAGTCTACTCAGTGTTCTCGGCAAAATCTACGAAAAGCTTATTTACAAGTGGCTCAAAGATTATGCCAAAGCCAATAATCTCATTCCCAACGAGCAGTTCGGTTCTAAACACTCTTGCGTCCAACAAGTACACCGCATCGTAGAGCATATGAGCGCTGGGTTCCAGCGTAGTATGACGACCGGTGTCTTGTACTTTGACATTGCGAAAGCATTCTACAAAGTCTGGCACAATAGTTTAATTTATAAGCTGTATCAACTAGGAGTGCCAGACCGTCTCGTACTCATCTTACGAGACTTTCTGTCGAATCGCACTTTTCGTTATTGTTTTGAGGGAGCACTCTCCTTCCCTCACCCCTTCAGATCAGGAGTCCCCCAAGGCTCCGTGGTATCCCCCTTAATTTTCACGCTGTTTACCAGCGATATCCCAAAGAATAAAAAGACACAGTTAGCATTATGTGCTGACGACACGGCCATCTACTATACTGGCCGCCCCAATCACATAGCTCGCAATCTCCAATCCTCCGCAAACATTTTGGGCAAATGGTTCCGGATATGGAGAATAGAGGTTAACCCAGAAAAGAGTCAGGCTGTTCTCTACTCGAGACCCTGGCACAAAATCCCTCCACCCCGTCCGATCACCATGTATGACAAGCCTATTCCTTGGGAGAAGAAAGCTAAATACCTGAGTGTGATCCTGGACCAACACCTCTCCTTCGCTGAGCATATAAAGCAGGCTCGCTCGCGCGCCGCTTTCGCTCAAGGTAGACTCCACTTCATGTTAAACGCCTGCAGCAAATTGTCACTCAAGTGCAAATTGCGAACCTTCACCGTGGTCATTCGTCCAATTATGACCTATGCTGGCCCTGTCTTCGCACACGCCAAGCCCCATCTCCTCCATAAAATGCAGACCCTTCAGAACCGCTTCCTCCGTAAAGTAGTGGGAGCCCCCTACTTTGTTCGGAACGAAGAGCTGCATGTAGATTTCAAACTCCCCACTATTCAGTAGTTCATGAAACGACTCACCAAGCGTTTCTTGGACACTGCTGATAAACATCGCAACCCCCTAATCGCATCGCATCGCGCGTTTCCAAGATCCGCCGTCCCAGGCATACCCTCCTCATTCCTGACGACGCTACGACCCTGCTCCAAGAGAGCCGTAGGGAAACTAGTACTTTACAAAAACACAGACCACCGTCCGTCCACCCTCGCCATCGAGGCCCGTCGCGAAGTTCACGTTAACGTCCCCCACGTCCCTTGCTTAAGCCAGCACGCGCCACTGAGCCAGTAATTCTAAATTCCCTAAGCAATTTAGCCCCGGCGGACAAACCCGGGTTCTTGAATTGAAGCCCGACGACAACCCGGGTTGACAGCCGATTTTTTTTTCACTTAATTTTTTTTTTTTTTTTTGTCAAACTCACCGGTGAGTTTCAGTGCCTAAGAGGTTACGCGACAATAGGTTTTTATTTGTTTCTGCTAATGAGGGGCTTGACGGGTTCATAAATTAAAGCCACCACAGGCAAGTCCGGTTAAGCAGCCGACAACCTCAGAGGTGCGACATGCCACCCAAAAAAAAAAACTTGTTCGTACAGAAATCGTTTGACTTCGGACTCGGCAAGACGCTTCTGAATGGTTTGGTATGTTTTGATTTAAATATATTTTTATTGCTTCATTGCTATGAATTGTTATTATGATAAAATGTGATCATGTTTTATTACTTTAATACTGATGATTTTCACTGTTGATGTACTGTTTTATGATGCAATAATAATATATTGCAAATATTTATATTATTTACTAAAGTTATTATGACGTTTTGATCAGTAACTGATCTAATTTATGCATTGCTCTTATTCTACCGATGATTTCTTACCCACATGAAATATTATAAAAGTTACCATGGAGTTTCTTGCCTCGTTCTTCTCCATGAAGACCTAGTTTTACGAACGGGGCAACTAGATTTTCGGGGCCCGTCGCAAAGTTCAAATCATCGTCCTCCACGTCCCTTGCGGCCTTGTATTTTATTTCTTCGTTATTTGACATCGACTTCCAAAATTAGTTATTTTTATTTTTTTTGTAATATCTTTTTTGGAAATTGTTTTTTTGTAAAAAAGTTTCACTTTTTAGTTGTACCACAGAACTCAATTCCCAATCAAACCAAAACGTCATCTAGGTATACATATTTTTCTTTTTTGGTCAGTTTTTCAAAAACCGCTAAAGCAATTTCGATAAAGTGTATATGGGACCACTTCGAGAATTTTGAAAATCGGTCCAAAAATGACAGAGAAATCGGTGAAAATACATAACCAAAAAAAAAGCATACATAGAGTCGAAAATAGAACCTCCTCCTCCTCCAGAAAGTCGGTTAAAAAATAAGTTTTGGGGTACTTCTAATAATAATGTAACATGCAGTTCTTTATTTGATAAATAAATTATCTAGCAATTAAAAGGGTGACACTGATTTGACCTAATTATAGTTAACATAACATTGTAGCTACCTTCTAATAAATATAAACGCTTCTTATGATTTACTGACCGTTATTTTTCCTAATAGGACTTTTCTTTCTAAATGGTATCCATAGGTAGGTATACGAGTACGTAGATAATAGGTATAGGTAACGTCATTAATTTATGTCAGAACAGTCGGTACAGTGGAAGTGTGGAACTTCTTATTCAATGTGCTTCGGATCGAGGGTACGATTTGAGCTATATGTGTTTTTAACTATATGTGAGAGAACTATATGTGTTTTTAAAAGAAACTAGACTGATAGTACCAGCATGAACAAAAACCAACCAGCAATTAGTAAAGCTCGGACTTAAAAAATATTGTAGTTCACTGAAAAATTCGACTAGACGACGCGGAACGACCGGATGCTTGGTGGTGGCCAGCCATTTCATTAAAACCCTAACTCGACCGCCACTCACCAGGGCCTGCGCGTCACTTTTACTCTCTTATGCCAAATCCAAAAGGAAGGGTAAGATTTTAGCACTGCACGTAGGTATGTATCAGAAATAATGTATGTCTTTCTCTTTTCGTTATTCGACTTCGGAGTTCTGAGGCATACTCTGCGAAAAAAATCAACATGACGACTGTTAGATTATGTTAGTTAGGTACCTACCTTGACAAAAATTAAGGGCCTGCGATATTTATTTAATTTTGTATTGTGATAACAAGGCGGAGAAAATTCAGAGTTTAAAAATATAAATCTGTACAATATTAAATATACCAAACGCAAAAACAATTTTCTAAACTTAAACGTTTATCAATACTACTAGTGCCATCTGTTGGTAGTTCTGAATATCAACATTTTAACCTTAGTCACAGATAATAAATTATAATCCTTAGTGTTCCTTCAACTTGTTTTAATTAATAAAGATATTTCTCAGATGTCGCTAACATAAATGTGACGACGGAGAAGTGGTTTAGATGAAAGCTGTCGGTCGTATCGTCACCTAGGCGCGGCGCATAGGTAGAATAGAATAGAGTACGATTGTCTACCCAATTACGTTTATATTGCGATAACCCGTATTTTCCAACTGGTTTACTAGCACTTAAAACTCCTAAAATATCGTCTAACGCCTGTTGCAATTTTGAACGATGCGACGCGACGCTTTCAGGCATAATAGCTTATGATGTTGAAAGTAGAATTAACCTTCAAGAGGTGCCTGAACCTTGGGGAAGAGACCAGGGAGTGTGGGATTCTTAACTCACTAAAACCACTTACAAAATGAAAAACCTGGAATGATCACAACGACTTGCAGCTATGTAAATAAATAATATTTCTTTCTTTCTATGTTTATTTATTTATTTAATATAGTAAAACTTCATGCAACACAAATGTACAGTCACGACATATATAGGTACATTGTCACATTTTCTAAAATATCTTAACTTCTACCATTCAAAAAATACGTGTATGACAATTTTTTCTAAATTATCTAAGCATCAAACTGCATCAAAACTGGGTATACATTTAAAGTTATTTTGCATTTTAAGTGTTGATCTATGGAAGTCGGTTGTATTTTTTTTGTAAAAAGTTTTTTTTTTTCAAACGATACCACCCTGCACTAGCCGCGCTGTAGGCACTCTATCTCGCTGAGGCGGCATCTTTCAAACGTAACAGTAGGTGAATTTTGTCGATCCATTAAGGGTCTACTACCGACCAAGTGGCGCCCTCATTGAATAAAAAATTGTAGCATAGCCTAGAAAATAAATATTAAAGAATCCAACTTCGCGTTTGTTACAAATAGCATAAAGTATTTTTACACGCACGCAGCGCGCACGTACGCAGTTCGATACCAAGTTATATCCTTCAGGATCGGACAGGGGTTTTTGTTACATGCTGTATAAAGTAATGGATAGGGTTTTTGAGACGTCTCTTTTACTTGTTTAGAAAGTAATTCTGAAACTTCCGCTTAAATGAAAACTTACTGGCTGGCGGCCATCCTGATATTGAGGGGAAGCGCATTCCACAGAAGGATGGACTGTATGTGAAAGGAGAAATGAATAAAATCAGAAGTATGAGAAGGTATTATGTGCAGTTGTTCTTACTCACGAAGGCTGGTCTTCATTGTTTGTGTAGATTCACGTACACATTGTTTCTGTGTGCGTAAGCTAACTCCGAACTTACGCACACAGAAAAAAGAAATTATACGTGAACCCATAACACATCCAAGACCAGCCTGCCTTCGGGAGATAGAACAAGTATAAAAACAAACAGCTGTCCCTCATATGCCGTATGTAGCTAGGTAGGTATAGACAGACGTGAGCTCAGAGCTATTGTAGTGGAATGTCGTGGTTACTGTTCCAATACTTTGTTAATTTTTTGAATGGGAACTTCTTCAACTTTAAACTTTCCTTTGAATACTCAAAGGAGAATGTCGCGAGAATGACATTACTCATGAGTTTTCTCACCAACAAACGCGTTCCTTTAGATCGTTTTCGTTGGTTTAGATTTCGAAGCATGATGACTACCGAGCCAACACTTGGTTGTTAATTGTGTGATGGCAACCCAGACGGCGAGTAGTGGGTAACTCCGGGCCTGCGGACGGCGAGTAGTGGGTAACTCGCCGTCCGATCAGCACCAGGCCCGAGAGTCGACGGCGCGTAGTGTTCCACGCGCGCCTCAAAGAGTTGTCAGCAAAGGGAAGGGGCCTGCCACGGCCGATGCCTGCCCGGGGGTGGAGGATAAATTCGAAAGAGTTACCTCGCCCCCGGGCACTCGAGGCAGGGAGGAACAGGGGTGGGTTTTAGTCAGTAAGAGTCTGACACGCCCTTCCGCTCCACCCTAGAGCGGAAGAAGTCATAGGATGATTTCCCACCCCCCCAAAAAAAAAAAAAACCCAGGCAATTCCAATGAGTTTAAAAATTCAGTTGGATAGTTGGTTGCTTGCTCTTCGTTTGTTACACAGTCGATTGATTTGAAGGAACGTAGTTGACCAAAGATTTGATTTTGAATTGTAAAGTATCAGTAATTCACAAATGTATTTGATGGATTTCAATGAATTGCAATATTCCATCCAGGTTGCAATGTGTTTTGAATGATTTGGAAAGTAGTGACGAATACGGAACAATCCAAGTGTTGTTGAACACGAAGTCGTTTCCTGTCACCCTCTTTGTAATAATTTTTCGTTTCATACAAAATGTATGGGAAAATTAATTTTCTTCATATCTTTTTAATCGTGAATTTTTTCGATTTTTAATAGTTATTCTGCTATTCAGGGCGGAGATAAATCCAACAAAACAAAAATTATTGAAATCGGTCCAGCCGTTCTTGAGTTATAAATGGTGTAACCAACCCGACTTTGTTTTATATACAGAGTGGTGATGACAATACGACATTAAATTAAAGCTCGCATACCTCAAGACGTTCTCAGTCTACATACAAAAAATTATTTGAATATATCCAGTAGTTTAGTCACAGGAAATTATTTTTCATTTTTAACATTTGCTACATGATGTATCTGATAATAGGGAACACACGGTCAGGTGAACGACCCACATCGGTATAAACATCAAAACATTAAAGTCACGTTGCCAACTCGCTACGAGGACATAAACACTTTCGCCAAATTAGTATTTTCATCTAATTTAGTGAAAATTATACCTTACTTCTGAGTAATAAGAGTCATAAAGCGTGTCATCAGAGTTGGATAAGAAAGGAACGAATGCGGAAATTGCAATGCACTCATAATATTAATAGAAAATTTAGTGTGTGCGAAAGAGATAAATCAAGTTTCGTTTGTTACTTCGCTTTCTTGAAGAAATTTGCTACAACAAATTTAGGTTAGTGTGTCGCCGGCCGCGATCCTGTGATGACTCACGCGTCCTCGCTTTGTAGTGCAGCCGCAGGTACAGTGCTGCAGGTGTCGTTCGCGCCGCGTCTTTGATGTAGGTACTTCCCCGCCGCTCGTGTGTGTCGTGTTTTGTAAATTCATTTACGGCGGTATTAGTGCGAAATTGGACGCTTTATTTTGGTGACAGGACACGTAACGTTTTAATAGGTATTTAGTTAAACAGTGAGTGAATTGTGCGAAATTAGACGCTTAGTTTTTATTGTTTTCGTGTTTTTTTTTTAATAATCATGCCGCGCTAAAATTACACAGCTTCGGAGTACATCGACATGATTTTAATTTATGGGGAGTGTCAAAGAAATGCCGCTCTGGCTATACGGACATACCGAGAGAGGTTTGGAAACACTCGAGTTTGTCCGACCAACGGGCGCACCATTGTCCAAGCTGTCCAGAGGATGCGAGAAAATCGATCCTTAATCCCGCATGTGGATAGTGCTCTTCCACGTGTAAAAGTGACCCTTGAGGAACGAATTTTAAATTTTAATTTAAATGCTGAAAAGTTTTTAGAACTCCTCAATGGACCTGTTTGCGAGTACATGGATGAGCTTTCGGTAACTGCGTACAGGCAGATGTGGTACCAATTAGACGGAGCACCAACTCATTCAGTGGTGTCTGCTAGAGAGCGTTTGTCTCAAATGTTCGGACAGCAGTGGATTGGCCGTTATGGACCAACGCGTTGGCCAGCCAGGTCCCCCGACCTTACACCACTGGATTTTTTCTTGTGGGGTCATACCAAAAATGAAGTGTAGGTACTCAACAGCTGTTGATACTGTTGATGATTTAAAAGATAGAATAATCATATCTTTTAATAAATATCTTTTAATAAATTAAAACACATGGCTGCGAATGGGGACCTTTTGTCAGACGTTAGAAATAACCTTTTACGACGGTGCAATTTGTGTATTCGAATTCATGGCGGCCATATTGAAAAACGAAAAATTTAGTGACTTTCATACCTACATCCTGATCGTGATTAATAATTTGATTAATAAATAACACGCGGTTGAGAGATGCCTGATTATTTGGTTAATAATCTGTGATTCAGTGTAATTTTATTGAGCATTAATCCATAATTAAAAGCCAAAAAATCAAGTCGCTACAGGACCGCGCGTTGTTGCCGCTCTTACGACAGGTTAGTGAACTCATATTTATAAATGGTGTTCTATTTCGTTTCTAGTTTTATGCCATTTAGTTTGTTTGAAATTTTTATTTTTTTATTTTCGATGTTAGGATTTTTTTGATAGCTTAAACTTATTCTTATGAACTAGTATTGTCCGTGTTTTCATTTATTGTCGTATTGTCTTCTCCACCCTGTATAGGTACACATATAGATATAGATTGGGAACTTACATGTTTTGCCGTTACCTGGCATACAAATATTTAAATAAATTGTTTAGAACAAGAAAATTAAAAATAAACGTAAAACGTAAACGTAGATCTAATAAATAATAAGAATAATAGACTTCTTTAAATGACTCTACCTGCACTATTATTAATTTCTTACTTATTCAAAATCTTAACAGGGGCATAGCGAAGTACCGGCAGGGGCGGGGGTTAGCTGCCACCTTCTAGAAAGGTGAATGTTAAGTGGTCGCTGGTTGGCTGGAATCCTCACGAACCAAAGAGTAAATAAATAATAAGCAAAAGCTATCTGTGTCCTGATTTTTACGATCGAATCTATACTGCGGCTGAACACGACCCCGCGCAATTTTTAAGCGACTTCAAAAAAGGAGCAGTTTCTCAATTCGGCGTTTTTTTTATGTGTTACCTCAAAACTTTTGAACTGGTGAACTAATTTTGATGTTTCTTTTTTTATTTGAAGGCTGATGGTCCCATTTAAATTTTTGAAGAACTTCGGAGATACAGAATGGAACTCTTCAATAAATGATAGCATACCTTCCGAAATTGCTGCAATCACATATCTGTTTATTGTTTACACCACTTCACAACATAACATCAGGCTGATACGCTCTGAAGGGGTACACAGATTTGTACAGGTCACCCTGATACATCCTAATTTCACCGATTGTGTTCAAATTCCATATTTTGGCGCTATCAATTCAGGCATAACTTTACCACAGATAATATAATACTAGTGTAACTTTACTGTTAATTTAGTTTTAACTATCGGATACAACAAATAAAAAGTTAAAAATAAGAATTTTTTTACAAAAAAAAAAAACAACCGACTTGCCTAGTAATACCAAAAAATTTAAAATAACTTAAATTTCGGCAGTCGGTGTCAAATAACGAAGAAACAAAACTAGCAACACCGACCGAAATTAAAGTTATTTTTCATTTTTGAGTGCTATTTAAGGAAGTCCGTTGTATTTTTTTTGTAAAAAGTTTGTTTACGTAGTCTATCGCACTACTTTCTAATAATGAGTGGCCTCTCGCAGGTTAACCCACGAGGTTCTCATCTGCTTAACCGGACTTGTGCGGATTGTCTGATTATGCTATAATTTCAAGTGCGATATAAAATGAAGAAAAGAAAATACTGATTTCAAGTATCAGTTAGTACCAAATGACTAAATAACAATTTCGCTATATTTTGTATCGCGAATTATGCTCATACTAGCGCCATCTACCCGCAGTTCTGGGTATCAATCTTGTTTCTTTCCGTAATCGGATTTAAATTACTATTATTTTATAAAATTATGAAAGTCCAAGTCCGGTTGAAGGATATAATCATAATAATCGCCTACAATAGGTGAGTGTGAACCATCTGTGAGTGTGTACCAATATACTAGAGTCCTCGCACAGTGAAAAGAGTGCCAAAATGCTAGAAGCTTGCAAATGTACAACCTGTGCCCAAAACGGGCGACCGTGCAGACCCTGTTCATTACCGCCATTACCTCCATTCTGTGCAAGGTTATGGAAAGGGTACTTAACAGTAAGCTGCTAACATACATACCTTGAAGACAACGATCTCCTCAGTGACTGTCAATATGGCTTTCGCCGGGGACGGTCAACTGGCGATCTTCTTTGTATGTCACGCACTGCTGGGGTGAAGCCATTCATTAACACGGCGAAGCATTATCTGTATCGCTTGATATCTCGAAGGCCTTTAACAGGGTCTGGCACGCGAGTCTACTCAACAAGCTGATTTTTGTAGCTGGATATCAGACTTCCTTAGTGAACGGTCGATCCGAGTAGTCGTTGACAGCTGCTCCTCTGACCTCATGGCTATTGATGCCGGAGTTCCTCAGGGGTCTGTTCTCTCTGCAACTCTTTTCCTGCTGCACATCAATGACCTACTTCAGCCAGGTATTGTTGGGTACGCAGATGACAGTACAGCTTCAGAGAGATACTTGTCCAGCGCAAAAACCGGCGGGGATGAAGTTTGTTCCTTGAGAGAAGCCATGGTAGAGCGAACAAATTTGACCTTTTTTTTTGCCTTTTTTTTTTAAGCCTTGTCTCCCAATGGGGTGATGGCAATCTGGTCTCTTTTAATGCTTCCAAAACACAGGCGTGTCTTTTTACCGCAAATAGGAGTCGTTTCGACCAAACTCCTACTTTTCGGGTTACATCTATTCCTCTTATAGATTGGCTCGAGCTCCTAGGCATGAAGTTGACATCTAGTCTCAACTTCGGCGCGACCATTGAGTACAAAGCCCAAACTGCGGCATTACAAAAACTTGGCGTTCTAAACAGAGTGAAGCGATACTTCACGACTGGACAGCTTTTAACCCTGTACAAAGCACAAAGCTTGCTCGCTGGCACAAATAATTCTCCGTACCGAATACATACTGGTATTTAGAATCATAGGCCAGTGAAGATTCATTAATTTTAATTGATCTTGTTTATGTATTAAACAACATCAATCAATAGGTTGGTACCCAGTAACCAAAGAGAATGAGGCAAAGAGAAAGAGAATGAGGCAGGTATGTATAAACCCAAATTGCCCAATATAAAATGGTTTTTTTCCTTCAACATCTCAGTACTTACCAATTATCAATACCAATGCTTATACCTACATACATATCTTAGACTGCCCATTATCGCCTAAGGTGGACATTTATTTTCCCAATGAAGCTGACCAATAGTTCTATGACCGTATAAATAAGGCTTATTTTCCAAGCGAACTCACACCCTAAAAATATGGACACGTGTCTCTGACTTAGGTCTATACCTTTATATTTAGTTGCTCCACTGTAGGCCACTGATTTTCAGTTAACGGGTTCATCCATGAACCTTATTATGCTGAGTAAAGCAGTATTATGCTGAATACAGCTGTTCATCCCCTTTGATGGCCGATCTAGCGTGAGCGATTCCAAACGTTTGCAAGTAGATTTGTGAATGCATCGGGCAGAGTAGAGAGCGATCAATAATATCTCTAGTGAACGGCACCGTAGACTAAAAATTTTAGACGCAGACCAAATCGGAAGGTTAAATTAGGTAATATTCGTAGGTAGGTATCTATAATGTATAACTTATACTTTATTAGTTGTAAAGTACCCAGAATTGTAAGGAAACTGTTATTTTTAGTAGTAAAATACTTACTTCTCCTGTGCACCTCCTTCTCCGATCCTGCATGGAGTATTGCAGCCACCTCTAGGATGGTTCAGCTAAATACCAACTTGCTGCGCTTGGCTCTGTGGAACGCAGAGCTAAGAGGCTCATCGGCGACGTAAAACTGGTGGATGCCAACCTTTACAGCTTTGCCTGCTTGTTGGTCTACTACAGATTGTACTTCGGAGAGTGTACTCAGGAACTCCACGACTTCATCCCACCGGCCCCCTTCTACCAATGGACATCTAGACGCACTGCAAGTTACCATCCCTACCTTGTTGCTATTCCACCAATTTGCATTAAGCGTTTCCAAACGTCTGTCATAATGCGCACAGCAAAGGAGTGGAACTCTGTACCTGCGTCTGTATTTCCGAATGCATACAACCCTAATCTCTTCTAAGTTAGACTGAACAGGCTTCTTCTGGGTAAGCTCGCTCCATCGTCGACATTGTCTCTGTCACCTCTGACCTAGACTAGAGTCAAGAGCAAACCCATCTAAAATAAAAATAAAAAAAATTAAATCGTTTGAGATTCAGAATAGGTTTAATTTCGCTTCAAATTTTAAAAATCGTAGGTAATAGGTACGGGCTTAGCCTTAAGTAGATTGTTTGCAGGTAATAATCTCCGGAAATACTGATTTGATTACGATAGATTTTTCGAAATCAATCGCCGAGTGCGATGGCTTAACCTTTTATCCCGAGAAAAAATACTGTTCTTGTAGGATAGAGGCCACGGGAGACAAACCCCGGGAAAAAATACTGTTCCTGTAGGATAAAGGCCACGGGAGACAAGCCCAGGGAAAAATACTGTTCCCGTAGGATAGAGGCCACGGGAGACAAGCTCCGGGAAAAAATACTGTTCCTGTAGGATAAAGGCCACGGGAGACAAACCCCGGGAAAAAATACTGTTCCTGTAGGATAGAGGCCACGGGAGACAAGCTCCGGGAAAAATACTGTTCCTGTAGGATAGAGGCCACGGGAGACAAGCCCCGGCGTTGCGCTGGAGAAGAATTAGCAAGAACAAGTCACACATGTCTCGGCAGGTAGGTAATACTAGCTCCTGCCTGTGGTGTCGCCCGCGTGGAATTAGTACTTCCCCGTTATACACTTTCAACCCCTTCTTCGCCCCCTTTTTTCGAAAAACCCTTTCTTAGTGGATACCTACTTCACAAAGAGCACCCTCTCAATTTCATGTCTTTTGGACCATCGGTTTAGACTGTGCGTTGTTATGGCTGTTATTCAAAAAAATTGTACATTTGCTGGTCTCTCCGCTTCCAGCTCACTTATTTTTTATTTACTATTTCAATATCAGTTAATTTTAATTCACCTTTATTCTAAAAGTATTGAACTACCATTAGATTTTTTCGATAATTTTATTAAAATTATCGAAAAGTTAATAGATTTCAATTCGATTCGATTTCAAAATTTAAAATCTTTTAATACTGTGGCCGAAGTAATTTCATAAAGAAAAGCATTGTCCCGCTTTACTTAAAGTAACATTAAAAAAATATTTTTCGAAGTTTAATTGTATTGGTAGGATGTAATTTCATATTTTCATGCATTAAATTATATTATTCTTTTATCGAAATACATTACACAGATAGTAATACATAATATACTTTAATGCATGTCCAATGTTACTTTCATCTCCGTTATTCCACTCGATTACAGTGTTTTACAAAATTATTTCCAACCTGGAAATAAAATTATTTACTGGCACCATTACACATCAAACACTGTAACAGGTGGCGCAACAATCGATTCTGCCATTTTGTTCTTGAGCTTAGTACGAGTAACTTTGTGTGTGACGCTTTAATCGACTTTTAATTTCGGAATTTGTTTTTGTAATATATCTGACTTTGGTAAGTACTTTCCCGTTTTTATATTATTACAAGAACAGGAGTGTGGCGTTAGAAATGAAATAGGTAAAAATTATTGTGAAAACTAATTCATTTCGGCACCGCATCGTATTTTTAACCGACGAAAAAAAGGAGGAGGTTCTCAATTCGACCGTATGTATATTTTTTTTTTGTATATGTTCAGCCCTCACTCCGTCATTTATGACCCGATTTTGATGATTATTTTTTTGTTAGATAGGGTATGCCTCAAGGATGGTCTCATGTCAAGGACATCAGGATCTGATCATGGAATCCTGATAAAATTGAGAGAAAACCTCGAAAATTGGGCACGAATATTGTTTCTGTTTACTTTTCAAAACTTAAGCAGGTATTTGCATTTAGGAATCATCACATCATGAAACTGAGCTGATGATGGAAACCATACCTTTCCTAAACAATAGAAGTTAGATATAAAAAACTGGTTTTAGTGACAGATACCACTTAATATGCTTTGAAGAAAAGACGTCTTTAGAACAATGGAGCTAACCTCAACTGGTCAATATCCTGGGAACCTCATGGAAGGATGGTTACATAATCAGCTCAGTGCCAAGAGGAATGATGAAGGATTAGAAAAGCCTCAGAGGATTAAAAGAGGATGCGAGTCACAAAAATCATAAAATAAAAAACTTTTTAACAAAAAATTCAACCGAAGAAAAAGAAATAAAAAGCAAAAAATAAATAAACCTTTTATGTCTTGAGTATTGAGCTTATTTACCTACATAAAATATCAAATTTTATATAAACTAATTTTGAGTCGGCGCCAAATAGTAAAATGATTAATTACCTACATCTAGCCTTCTTCATTTCTACGTACTTAAAAAAAATGATATTTAATAATCAGATTGTTGTTTGGCGCCGACTCAAAATTAGTTTTAAAAAAAATCCGCTGAGTTAAAAAAATTAGCTTACAAATTAAAAGGTAAAGCTGTGTCCATGTCAAATATAATTATGTCTGGTCAAAAATATGCTCATCTTTTTATTGTGCCTAATGTGGGCTTGTATAAAGTTTTGATGCTTGTGGACTTTTAAACATAATATTTGGAGTTCACTGCATTACAAAATTTGACAAAATCGACTACCGTGAAGCCAAAAGGAAGGTATATGATTTCAGCAGGTCCTACAAACTTTCTTAACTACCTATCAATAATAATTAATGTCTTGTCCAAACTATTTATTCTTTCTAAAGGTGTTATTACACCAATTGATCGAATGGTGTAATAACATCCTAACTAAATTTAAAAAACCTGCTTACTGCCTAAATTGATTGTTCGTTTAAGAAAATTAATTGTGTTTATTATTCAACCTTATTTTTTTACCAGAAACCTGAAAAGTGGTCATTGTACTGATCATTAAGATCAACGGAACTTACTCTGGGACCAACCCTGAAATCCATTCATTTGTGTTCACATAAGTTGATAAAATGTATGGACCAGCTGGTTTCGTTTTCGTGGTTTTACTGGTATAAATTCAGAATTGGTCTACAGTGAAAGTTCTTCAGACCCGTTTTCAGGTTTCAGCTAAACAAAAAATAAGGTTGTATTAAAGTTGCTTACATCACTTTTTAACGCAAACCTTATAATTAAACTACATAATTAATTACTTTTCATTGTCTTTTAAATTATTTTTACGTTACAAAGAAGAAAATTATGTTTTTTTTTTTGTCAATAATTGTTTTTTTACCAGTCCATACTATAATATGATTCTTCAAAATTACTTTCTTATAACAATCGTAATAAAGTAATTATTACTTTCTTTTTCATCTCTGTACACATTATGTTTTCGGAAAACTGATATCAAGAAACTCTATATGAAAATAATTTTTAAAGCCTCTCTAAATATTTTAGTTATGATTAGGTGTAATCATAACTTGTATTAGTCAATTTCTATTAAAATTACAAATTGCAACAAAATAAGCATTTTTAATGACCTTCTGAATTGAAATTAAAACACATAATAATAATTTTATTATAATACATTTTTAAAGCTTAGTACTGTGCACTAGTCCTAATAATTCATATCTGTTGTCTTTTCTGTTACATTCAACTTACTTTCATATCCGTTACGTACAATTTTAGTGAATAACACCCTTATATCAGTCAGTCAGAACTTTCAATTTTATAAATACAGAAGCTGTTTGAATTCAAATATTCTACACAACAAATCATCCCGTCATCTTACTCGACAATGTCGGGTGTGTTTGAAAGAGGCACCGCGGCCCTGGCGCAGGCAACTGAAGGTACGCGGATGGGTTTTAGTAAGAAAAAGTTTCACACGTCCTCCCAATTCGACCAGAGCGGGAGAAATTTATTTAATGATTCCCCACCCAAAAAAAAATTTTGCTCCACAATAGTACTTATGGAGGCGTATATAACACTTCGTTATCTTTAATTTGCGACGGAATGCTCGCGAGTATTGCTGCAGCTCGATCATTTCTAGACGTCTTTTAAATAGCCCGATCACGCACGCCAGAATTTTCTTGGTGTGGAATTCGACTGACGTCCCCGTAAATCAGTCAAATCAGTTCTTTTACGGTGAGAACTCAACCGAGTCTCTGGAAGGGTGATTTCACCAACTTTTGAACCCTGAGCGCGGCCCTTGTAAAATGTGTGAAATACACCTCTTTGCTTATTTCACGTATAGTACGCCAGTCAGCAGCGCTTTGTCATACGTATCTAAGGTACTTCACAAGCTGATTTTGCCCACATTTTTAAAAATGCCACCGTGAATTGGCGCGCAGTTTCTAAACGTTCTATGTCAGCATCGGTAAAAATGCGTTCTATAAATGGACGTTCAAATGCATGATCATTGGATTTCGGTCATGTATAGAAAAGGCCAGTGCCCGCCAAACTGCCTCGCCTATGCTGATGTAGAGACCAGACTGGAGCTTACGTCGATCCACGACCACGACTACGACCAACCGACCGATCAGTTGCGGGCGACTAGTTGCAACCGACCAGTTGCAGTCAAACAGTTGTGACAGACCAGTTGCGCACGAATTTTCTTCTTAGTGGGTGCTTCTGCGGCCAATCGTGATACCGTCGACTAGTCTTCTTTATCTGAACGATCGACAAAAACTATCAAGCAATATTAGTAGGTATGTACTACACACAAGACACGAATACTAAAGCTGAGTGAATAGAAGACGAGTCTAAGAACTCGGACGGAACAAACTGCTGGCATATAAAATATGTAATAGGTACGTGTGATAAGTATATGCGGCTGCTTGACATATCTGTGCACACATGACCGCCTAATGAAGCACTTTATATTCGGAGCCGGTTCAGACTGTTCCCCACTTTCTATTGTAGTCACCTGATTTGCTCATGTTTGGCAAATAGACAAAGAAATTAGTTACGCTCGTATAACTTCATCTTCATTCGGCAATGGCCGCGCACTGTAACGCATTATTCAAACGTCCCGGAGGAGCAGAACCATAGCTTTCACTATATCTCTCCTACTTGATCTATGCTGTGCCCGACAGGGTCCATAATTGTGACTAATATAATAGTTTCCCTAACAACTATAAACATTATGGTACGCAATAAACAATTGAGAATTGAGAATATATTATTAGTGTACGTTTATAAACAGATTTCGCTTACAACGCGTTTAGTAGTTTTTCGGCAGAGTGCTCGCGGGCTGTAGTCGGGAAGTACATACAATTATACGAAACATTTGGCAGGTACTCTCTAGTATATATATATATATATATATATAGTAGTCTAGCAGGTTACACTCGCGGTGACAAATTTATCGCACCGCAGCGCAGCGCACTAAATAAAACCACGTCGTAAACAACTCAACACTATAATTATTAAATAATAAACTCGAGGACGCACGCGTTACGCGTTGAGCGTTGGATTCCTTAAAAAAGTGAGGTCTTCGAGTTCTTTGTCGAAGAAGCAGTTGGAGGGTGGGCCGTTGTGGCCGGCGAGGCAGCGGTGCTGGCTCAGCAGCAGGTACAGCAGCAGGTTGTATTCCGACGTGGCGTTCTGCACCATCTTCAGCGTCACCTCCAGCTGTTCCTGCTGCCCGTCCCACGCGCGCAGTCGCTCCACGCTAGCGCCCAGGTATTGGTTCAGCTGCACAGAACAAACGCGTCAGCGGGTGGCTACCGTACTGTGCCACGAACCCGCACATAGTTTAGTAATATAATAATAGTACCTAGTACAATATATTATACAGCAATAATCTACTGGTTTAGTACTGAACGACAGACTCTTTGCATTGATTGGCCTGTAGGTACAACTTACGATCCGGGTTTTAGATAATTTTTTCCTGATTTAGCCTAAACGATCACTTGGTAGTTTGCAAGTAGGTATACTGTGGATAGTCTTTATCTAGCTATTCCGATCCTGACTTCCACCTACAGGGCGTAGATGCGTTGCACAGAAACCAACCTTTCACATGTATAACCCTTAATACTAAGTCAAGTCGAAAACTAATCTACATGAGTACCTACCAAACTAAGATTTTACTTTAGCACTAGAAAAGATGCTTCATTGTCAAATCAGAACGTAGCACACCTTTACTATTCTTCTTTCCATGAGCTTCCTCTGAATCCACTCGCCGAGATATGTTGTCATTCCTAGTAGCAGTAACGTTACTGTCACAAACAGATCAAGCGGTGGCAAGTGAACGAATGCGATATCGAACCATCCGAAGGCGCTGGGTGGACTCTCCGGCTGCTGCAGCAGCGGGGCCTCGGCGCCCAGGTACAGCTCCGGCACGTAGTACTGCGCCGGCAGCAGCAGCAGCGCCACCACCGCCGTCACCACCAGCCCGCTCGAACAACCATTTAGCGCCATTCGATACCCACATCCGTCCACTACTAAACTAAAGTTCACAGTACAGTATTATGAACATAAAATTGCCCGTTCATTTGTATTTTGTGTATGCTAATTTTAATTATTTATTTACAGTCCTATTCCTATGATTGATTCTATGACACGTCCAAATTTTTCTTTAGGATTAAACATGACATCCGCTCACAAACTGCTTTATGCTTTCAAAAAAGCTACTAAACGTATTTAATCTAGGTACGGAAAATGCAACATTATTCATTTAAACATGCAGTTCGTCTTATGCTTGGTTACCTGGAATAACACGATTTTATTGTTCATTTATATTTTTCATTTAGTTGTCCACTACTGACTTTTGCGTTATTAGTTTATTGCCAACTAGCGACCCGCCCCAGCTTCGCACGGGTACAAATATTACACCTAAACCTTCCTCATGAATCACTGTTCCTACTGGTGAAAACCGCATGAAAATCCGTTCAGTAATTTTTGAGTTTAATGCGAACAGACGCGGCGGACCTTGTTTTATAATATTATAGAAGCGACCCGTCCCAGCTTCAAAAAAAAAAAACTTTGATGGATAATTGTTGCAAACAGGTCACACTATCACATCCTGCCGAGAATGCGTCTGTATAATAATATTGTGGATGTTTGTTATGGGCCGTATCAGAAGGCTTATAGTCACCCAAAGGGAAATGGAGAGGGCAATGCTCGGAGTTTCCTTGCGTGATAGAATCAGGAATGATGCTATCCGGAAGAGCTCTAAAGTTACCGACATAGATGATTCAGTGCAAGTGCTATGTTTTGCGAAATAAATACTTATTATTATTTCGTTTATTCATTTGTAAATACATATAAATTATATTTTTAAATATTTCAATGAAAAAAAAAAAAAAAAAAAAAAAAAAACATTTAAAAATATAAAAAATAGTATCCCACCGGTATCGGGAACAGGGTCCAAGCTACCGGCGGTCAGGGCTCCAGAGAGAGGAACCGCCTGACAATGCGAGCCGTGTCCAGAAGTACTGCTTTCTGAATCAAGCCCTTGATCCAGCCGCCTAACGAGAGCCTCCTGAGGTGTTGGTCGAGGCTCGTGGCTATTAAGCCATTGGCTGACACGACTATCGGTACAATGATCGCTGAGTCCACATCCCACATGTCGACAACCTCGCGAGCCAAGTCAATATACTTGATTTGTTTATCTTTCTCGGCTTTCACGAGGTTCTCGTCATGTGGGACGGTAATTATGCGAGACGTACAGGACCGGTTGTTGTGGCGACACTTGGGGGAGGCCTATGTCCAGCAGTGGACTTCTTTCGGCTGAGATGATGATGATGATGTTGAGTGAAATGTAGTGATGATAGTACCAAGGTACCAAACCGGTCGCTGTTTCAAAACGTAATTGTAAGTGCCAATGTCAGAGCCATTTCACTATATGACACTATCCGTTGAATTCCGTTGTCATTATTTTGACAGCTAGTTCCGAGTAGGTACTGTGAAATTACATTTTTGTGTACTTACAGTTCCATAAAAATAAGGAAACAGCTATTTTGTAAGACTTGGGTTATAACAGGTCACACAAAATATCTGTTATTCCTGTTACTGTTACGCAATAATAACGGACTGATGTCATTATCTGTTATTAATTAACAGTCTGTTATTTTTCTAAGCACGGTCTGTCAGTAAACGTAGGTAACTACGTTACCAACTATTTCTAGTCGTGTACTATTTCTAGTACACGACTATAAATAGTTGTCACTTTTCAAGGATGATATTATCTTCTTGTAAGACTACAATTTGATTTTTCGGATAATAATACTACGTAGGTGCTTCTTGTTTAAGCAAGATTCAATCAAGCGGGTGTGAGCGAGACAGATTAATAGGTACATACGAAGAAGAAATAACAGTTAACAGGTACAGTTATTATTGAGTACCTACTGTGAGTGAAGAGTGTAGTGTAGATTGTGATTGAGTGTTGTTAATTATGAATGATATTTTTTAACAGATATATGATATCACAGCAACAACTGTTATCTAGTATCTACGAATACTTGTGATTTGTATCTGTTACGATAAATACTCCTCACTCCTAATTTGTTAAATGTACTAATTCCTGAACAAAATACATACCTAACAGTTATTATGTATTCATGCCCATAATTAGTAGAAAAAGATAAATTTACAAATATGTCCGGGTTTAACACCAAATATCGTTACAAATACTTACCCCACTTACGGGGTGCAATCTCTACACCCGAAAAGATAAAGCAATTTTAGTAGATATCTGTCTTAATTATTTCGATAACCACATAGTCTAAAAACAACTATAACTTTAGATTTAAGTTAACAGAGGCGTACATACACACAAAAGACAAGATATTTTTTAACAACGCAAATAACACTAGCATAGATGATACACTTTATAAAGAATACTAGTCTCTTTCAAAGTCCAGAATTATGTTAAATGACTGAAGAATTGAAGATTTCGCTTTGGCATGGTTTTTTTTCTTTTGTTCCTATAATCCTGTGAAATTAAACAAATGTCTCTGTGGCCTGGATGGAGTGCGGAGTACCAAATCAGAACTACCATATATTTCATAGGTTATTATTATTAAATAAGCTCATCCATTTGCACAAGGCGATAGATGCCAAAAGACAAGCAATCAAAAAAAATGTGAGCTAAATATTGGTCAACTTGGGAATTTACAATGAGCACAGCAAAGAGTGATCCAAAGAGTAATATAATATAGAAGATCACAGAGAACTTTGGCATGGAACGCAAACGTCTTCGGAGGTTTTTGGCGGGATTTTCTCGAGTGAATTTCTGTGCCTGTTTTAATTATTTGTTTATTGATGCCTAGTGGTTATTGTGACGTAAAATTGGTGTAGTTTTGGGTATGAAACAGGCGCGATCTCGGTAAAATGGAACTGTGAATTTTATTGTAGTATTGACTACCTACCTCAGCGAAGTTTGCCGAGAAGCAGGACTCGACACATGTGTCTCTTCTACTTTGCTGTACCCGACAGGGTCCATATTGATATTTTATTATGTTATACCACCTATTTAACACATATGGAATGCAATAAAGTATTGAGTATTGAGTGTTGCCAAATTGTTGCATCTGCATTCTAATGAAAAAAAAAATACATTACTGATGACAACGTAGGACTAGGCAATATGGTCAAAAGACTATCTTTATGTCAATGCTATCTTCGGGGTAAATAAAAAAAGTAAACGTATTCTTCGATGACATTGACATATTTTATTTCTTTTTTAAAGTGTTGTGGCTATGCCACTGACTTGGTTACAAGACCTTTAAGCCAAGTCTTAATTTGAACACTATCACTTTTTTTCCCCATTAGAATGCTGATGTAACACATTCGAATTTTTTTGCAGTATTTGGCAGCAAATGTATCGTGTCAGCCATCTCGGCCAGTTTCACTGAGCTAGTCAATACTATAATAAAATTCTCAGTCACTCGAAGAAAAGAAAACCCGCCAAAAACTCCCCGACATTTATTTCATTTTGTTAGGAGTGTTGCCAACTCAGTGGACTTTCCACTAGATCTGGTAGTTTACACTTTCGTTTAGCGCTTAATTGCAAAATGTCTTTGATTGCTTGGTAAGGCACAACATTAAACCACTAATACGATTTATAAAAATACTCTAGTTAGGAAAGAACTATTGAAACAAGTGAATAATGAGTGACAAGTACAAGATGTAAAATAGCAATTTGCAAATACCAATTTGCAAACCTAATTAACAGTACAATACAATTCAAATTCAATACAATTGCACCAGAAATCAAAATTCTTAATTTTAATGATATTTCGAATAGACTCACAAAAATAAATTTACAATCGGCATTTACCCTAATTTAGTTATTGCTGGTTTGGAGTAAATTTTGTATATTTTCTCCGCACTTCCCGTATATTATTTATACAAAATTGATGAAATTATTCGATTCACTCTTACAACTATTTTAAATGTGGTCCTGGATGACCGAGCGTGGTTGCAAACCACACTACCCATTCGTTTTGGTGGGCTCGGCATCCGCAAAATTTCTAGTATAAGCCTACCAGCGTTCCTGTCTTCGGTCCACAGCAAAGAATTTCGACTCCATCACTGGTCAACTGTGAAATGCCGTGCTTGACCGACGCAATGACGGCTTGGAAAATGGCTTGCCCGGATACAGCGTTACCGAGAACCCATTCTCCCAAGGGCAGTGGGATGATCCGCTCTGTAGATTGGTACAGAATACCTGAGGTAATCCTTGCGGAGCTCCACATCGCTGCATATGTGGTGAAGCAGTCGACCACCACGGACACCATGGCCTAACCTGCAGAGCGCGGGTAGTATGGCACGGCACGCCAGCATTAATGACATCATCCGTTGGGCTCTTGTCACCGCCGGTGTGTCAGCCGTTTTAGAACCTCATGGCCTGGCACGTGACAATAGAAAGAGGCCAGACGGGATGATCATTATGCCTTGGAAGATCGGTAAGCCTTTGGTGTGGGATGCAACATGTGTCGACACCCTTGCTCCATCTCATCTTCATAGCACGGTGGGCTGTGCTGGGGTGGCTGCTACAGTTGCAGAAAACCTTTAGCGGCGCAAATATAACAACCTTATTGTGTGTTATATGTTTAAGCCGTTTGGAGTTGAAACACTGGGGCCATGGGGTCCGAGTGACATCAGTAAACATTTAGGCGACTCTTCACGTGACCAGACGGCTGGCCTTTTTTTCGGCCAAAAAATCAGCATTGCATTTCAACGTGGCAATGCTGCCAGCGTTCTGGGCACTTTTCCCATTGACAGCGATGTAGACGAATTTTTCGATGCCCAATGAGCTACACTCCTCCTTCTTTTATGCCGCTTGTACATAATTTTATATAATCTCTTTTAGCTGGTTTATTCCATTAAGTTATTTATTGGTTTAGGTACTCGTATATTGTAATCAAATAAATTAAATGAAATGTACAAGTTTTTCAACTAATGGTGTGTGTGGTCTTCGGTATCTTCTTTTTCTACAGGAGGCTTTTTTTCAATTTTGGTCTTTTCATCGTAAAGAAAAAGCTTTTAATTTTTTTTTTCTAATGCTAATAAAAATTTATTTAAAAAAAATATATATCACAGAACATTACTATGCTATTCAGGAAATTTAAGGTGAAAGCTCCAAGGTAGCCCGCGAAATTCAAATATTCTTACGTTTTTTGGAATCTGCAGGTAAGTGTCAGGTTGTATCTAAGTCAAAATTTGATTCGCAGGCATAGCAAGTACATACTTGCTATGGCAACAACAACATACAAAAATATAAACAGATGACGTTTTGGTTTTGGTTGTCTCGAATTAAGTTCAATTTCCATGTTATTGGGGTTATCCATTCGGGCTTAAATATATTATTTAGTTTTAGTTCTGGGGTACATAAAACAACTAAAAAGTGAAAAAGTCGGTTGTATTTAGATAAGCCCCCGTTACATTTATTATTCCATTATTTACGGGACACCTTATAAAAAAATGTGACAAAAACATTGTCTGTAAAAAGTTACGCCATGTACACGTTCAACATATACCAGGATATAACAATGTTTTTGAACGTGCACTTAGCACGAGATTAATTGATTTGGATTATGGTTTTCTGGTGGTTTGAGAGAGTCTAATGGTTTTCTGGTGGGTCACGTGGCCACATTTGGTGTGTTCGTAATTCGTATAATAAAGTTGGCAACATTGTTTGTTTGTTTAAGGCTCAATTACACCTTCCGATTTCAAGGGACCCAATTTAGGAACTAACTAACTAGGAAGCAGGAAGCGAGCAATTACACTATCCTAAATTGAACTCCTAAGTCGGCAGTGTTGCCAACTCTTACAAATTCGAGTCCCTAAACAGAATATCAAAAGTCGCTCTAAAGTCTCTTAAAAACTGATTCTACCAGGAGCAGACTTAAAAATAAAAAGAGCGGACTCAGATTTTTTTTCTGGGAAATGGACTTTGTGAAATTTAATTTAATTTTAAACACAAACCAAAATACTACTACCCCATTTGTAGCGACAAAGTCTCTAAATTGGCAACACTTAGCTCTAAATCGGGGTGATGCGATTACACTATCCTAAATCGTGCACAATTTAGGAAGTCAAATCGGGACGTCCCAATCTCACTAAATCGTACACTAACTGCTCTAACTGCTATTACACCTTCCTGTTTCCTAAATTGGGTCCCTTGAAATCGGAAGGTGTAATTGAGCCATTAGTTGTTTCTTCGTTGACAGTTTTCTTGACAAAAAAAAGTAATTAAGTTTTGAAACTGCTTGAACAAACTATTTACGTAATTATTGTGCTTGTGCGTTTTTCAAGGAAGTGTTTAAAACAAAGGCATGTTATATTTATTTATCATGCCTCTATAGCTTGGTACTTTTTCGATGATCTCTTAATTTAATTCACCTACTTTCACACTTGCTCTGCATTTCTGTATGAAGTTTATTATTTAATATTCAAAGTGGTTATTTTATTGTTACTTTCGTTTCAGGGCCAGCTGTTATGTGGAGGTGAAAGATAAACGAAGGAGTTGATGGACATTTAGTTTAAATCTCGGTATCATGAAGAATGTTGTATTATTCAAAAGTGAATCGGAAGATTACGTGAAAGCTTTCCTCGACAACAACTACCGGACGGTGTTCGTGGAGCCGCTTCAGTTTGAGTTCATCAGCAAGCAACAGCTCTCTGAGAAACTGGTCCAGGACTACACTGGCATCATACTCACCAGCCCCAGAGCTATCGAAGCTGTCTCCAAGTGCTGGGACCCCACAAGGTTCGTGATATGGAACACAAAGAAAGTTTATACAGTGGGTGATGTAAGCTGTCACAAAATCAAACTACTGCTAGGCTTAGAAGCACTAGGCATGTCATCTGGAAATGCTGAAAATCTTGCAAAAATTATAGTTAAAGAAAACCCTCCAGAGTCAAAGTTTTTATTTCCGTGTGGTAGTTTGAGATCCGAGACCTTGCCAACCATACTGCAATCCTCACATATCATGGTGGATGCTCTGACAGTGTATGAAACTAAAGAAAATGAAAATTTGAAGACAGATCTGATGGAACTCAACGACTCGGTGAATCCTTGTTGCATGGTGTTCTTTAGTCCCTCTGGGTGTGAGTACATACACCGACAACTACAAACCTTTAGCAACAGTCTCTCGGAGCTGCCACACTTTGCTATTGGCAACTCAACAGCACACAAGATTGAGAACCTTGGCGTTGAGGTTGCTGGAGTAGCAGTGCAGCCTAAGGCTGACAGTCTGGTGAAGTCGGTACAGAGCTATTTCACAAGTCTACACGAGTAGTTAATACCTCAGAGGTACTCATACTCACATTTACATTGTAAAGGTTAGGTGAGACATAACATGTTTACAAATGGTGTTGGATGTACAAAATATTTGTTGTAATGATTATATCAAGTGCAATAATAATTTATTGTTATGAATACAGAAATTTATTTATATATGTTATATTACTTAAGCAGTAAGCTATGTTACTACTCGAAACCTTCACAATAATGGGTGGCTTGTTGGTCCACTCACTGCATAGCACTTCATTCACTCTGGCAGCTCAGCAGCAGCGCCCCTGGCCGGTCACACATCATGCTCGGTGGGGACTGCGGGTGGCGGGTGTGCGGCGTCCCATAGTCGCATCACGCCCACATACGTGATCACTGCGCTCGCTATCACCATGCCCGCGTTCAGCACGGCTAGCGGCTGGAATTCATAGTATTCATTGCTATATATTTTTTGATGAGTTAAGAGAATATTTTATGAGTGACAAAATTTATTTTTACACAATAGGGTTTTGGCGAATCAACATAAAGTAGTCCTCTGCGATCTGCAAAACATATATAGGCCTCATCAATAATTGTATGCCACATTTAACTCAATTCAACTGTTCTCATCCAGCTACTTCCACTGAGAGTGAACAGTCAGATAATGTTGTCTTGGCTACAATAACACAGGCCTGCGATGGATTTCCTCTTAAAAATTTTTTTTTTCCAAAAATGAACCAACTTCCAAAAAAAGTGCAAACTAACTTCAATTTCGGAATTCGGTATTCCTGGTTTTGTGTCTTTGTTATTTGACACCGACTTCCGAAATTAAAGTTATTTTGCACTTTTTTTGGACTTCCAAAGTGCAAAATTTCAAGGAGTTATGCCTGAACATACATTAAAAAAAAATACAAACATCCGAATTAATAACCTCCTTCTTTTTGAAGTCGGTTAAAAAATAATTGGTAGGTAGTTTCCTAAAAAAAATCGAATTAGTTCGTCAGTTAGATTACCAAACAATATTGGACTTTAACAAAAAATGAGGATGATACAGTGCGTTGAAATTTCGATTGGCGTCACGGCGTGCATCACTATTTGCTACAAAGTGACGTAACGAGCCCCCCACTCCTGAACTTTGTTGCGTTATCTTTGTAATTTTTTATTGGTTTGGTAAAGCAAAAAATACGTGCCCACTATTTTTTGATAATTTAACCTGAGTTCAGACTAAATAGAATTAGTATTTTCATACCCAGGAAACTCTATCCTATTTAGGTGGGTATTAGGTACTCGTACTAAAACTGATAAAAAAAACATCACGTAAATTTTCTGAGTAAATACCATTATTTACTCAGAAAATTTACGTGATGTTTTTTACGGGGTGCATGCCAGTAGTACTGATCACATTTAAATATTCATCTACCCTCATTAGCCATTGTTTGTCGTGAATATAATCATATTAGGATAAAAATATAAAGTAACATTTTCTGCATTCTCAAATTGTCTTCTTTCCTGAGAATCTTGGTAACGTAAGTGAAGAACCAGATGAGTGCTGGGGGAAGCCCCAAGATATAAAGGTGGTTGTAATATGGAGAGCAGATAGATACCAAGGAAGGGTGGACGTAAACATGGTGGCAGACTACAGTTGGGTGTTGAAGAGCTTGGTATCGTAAATGAAGAACCAGATGAGCGCTTCACCCAAGATATAAAGCTTATGGAGAGCAAATATCAAGGAAGGTGAGAGGCAAACATGGTGGCCGACTACAGCTGGATGTTGAAGAGCTTGGTATCGTAAGTGAAGAACCAGGTGATCGCTTCCTCCAAGATATAAAGCTTATGGCGAGCAGATATCAAGGAAGGTGGGACGCAAATATGGTGGCCGACTATGGCTGGATGTTGAAGAGCTTGGTATCATAAGTGAAGAACCAGATGAGCGCCTCCCCCTAGATATAAAGGTTATGGAGAGCAGATATCAAGGATGGTGGGACGCAAACATGGTGGACGACTACAGCTGGATGTTGAAGAGCTTGGTATCATAAGTGAAGAATCAAGTGAGCGCTTTACCCAAGATATAAAGGTTATGGAAACCAGATACCTAGGAAGGTGGGAAACATGGTGGCAGACTACAGCTGGATGTTGAAGAGAGATGAACCGGAAAGAAAGCATAAGAGAAAATTATTTGAACAGGAGTTTTGAAGGAAGAAAAAATGCCTTAAGCTATACTTATTCGTAGACCATCTTTTTGATTTACCTACTACTTTAGTATTATTTTCCGCTAATATTGATTTACTTAGTCACTTTAGTAATTTTTTTTCACTAATAATTATTTATATAGTCACTTTACTAATATTTTCCAAGATAGTTGGGAAAAGGCTAGGCAGATTGATTTTTAGGGTTCCGAAAGTTCGAATGAAAAAACGGAAACCTTATAGGGTCACTCGTGTGTCTGTCTGTCTGTCCGTCTGTCACAGCCAATTTGCTCCGAATCTGCTAGACCGATAGAGTTGAAATTTGGTACACACATGAATATCTATGACCCAAACACGGACGTGTAGGTACCCTAAATAAATTATTTTGGAATATGTGGGTGTAAATCAGAAAATTAAAAATCTAAATTTTTCAAACTGTGTCGTGTGCCATAGGTATCAAATGAAAGGGCACATTGTGAGGGTCTCGAATCTCGTATATTTTTTTCATAATTTTGAAGTTATTTAAGAAAATAGATGAAAAATGACCATTCCCCCTTCCCATTATCTCCGAAACCACTTGGCCTAAAATTTTGAAAAATATACAGAAAGTAGTTCTTTACTTTTAGATTGCAGGCAAACCTATAGGGTGGAGGCAGTTTAAAAAAAACGCGAAAAAAATACGATTTGTTCGGAACCCTTTGCGCGCGAGTCCGACTCGCTCTTAGCCGGTTTTTTAGTAATATTTTCCACTTAGACTTGTTGGTTTTTGTAAAAACTTAAATTTTTAAATTCATTACAGTACTGATTTTGGTCCGGTTTTGAATGAAATGAGCCCAAACTTGGTGGCGGAACTGTTTATTAAAATAGTCCAACAGGTCATCACTTCACATACCCTCAGTATACGTTGCCAAAATAGAATTCGTGTTGTTAAGCCCTGGATGTCCCAGGGTTTGGTTAGATTTATGAAACCGCGACAGAATGCATCTTAGGTCTAAAAGAAATCCTGATAATGTGGTTCTCCAAATAACTTACAGAAGATATCGTAATTACCTTAACTCGTTACTAAAAAAAATTAAGAGAGCACACGATAAAAATGAATTAGAAAAGGTAAAAAACAACCCTAAAGCTACTTGGAAGGCAATTAAGGCTATAAAAAGCTCCACCTTTCAACCGCAATCCGCCAAGGAGCTTCTACAAATCACTAACGATCCTAAAGCCTCTGTAAACTGTATCAACAGCTACTTCACTGGTATAGGTTGTAAACAACTAGCCTCTCAAGTCGCGCCTCTTTCAAGAGCTAACCATTATGCAAAAATCCCGCATCAAGCACCTCCATGCGAGTCTGGTCATACTCCCAGTTGATGAAATGCAAGTAGAAACTTTGATTTCTGACGTCTTGCGTTCTGACTGTGCCACTGGCTACAAAGGTGCTGATGCAATCCAGGTCTGTTTTAGCATTCCCCATTAAGCACATCTTCAATCGTGCGTTGATTCCGGAATCTTTCCCAACTGCTTTAAAAAAGCAGTGGTCCACCCGATTTTCAACGGTGGGGATAGAACCGTTGTCACGAACTATCGCCCAATCTCCGTACTTAGCTCTCTCTCGAAGATCCTTAATAACAGCCTCATTGTGTTTCTCAGCAAACACAAAACCATTGCGGGCAACCAATATGGATTTAGACCTGGAGTCTCGACGGAGGATGCTGTGGCTAATCTTACCAAAACTCTAAAAAAACTAAACTAATTTATTTGGCACACACAGATACACACAATGTAGGTACAATAAAATTAAAAAAAAAACAACTTAATTTAAAACAATTAGGTACACCGTGTGCCCCGCGGCTGCGCCAAACAGGTCCAGTTCAGCAAAATGCCAGACAACTAGTAGTTGCCTGACGCTGGTTTTCAACTAAACCTTATGTTGTTGAAGACTTTTTTCCTTCATACTTTGCAGGCTTAGGACTGTCTATAATTGATTAAGTGTTATTACGAAATAAATTGTTATTATTTAGAGCAACGGCGTATTTAAAAGTTCATTGATTGTATGTACAAAAATCGACTATTTACATAATTATTGTCATTTACCATGATTTTGTTTGAAATCAGTTAAAAAAATCATTTTTCTTTCTAAACATTTTCGTCCGTTACAATTTAAAAAACACACAAAACAACAACACAATATCTCACTCAATCTCAATCAATCGTACTTACACAATTATAGATTCAATAATGCGTGTCCTATCACTGTTTATTAAGACAAAAAAACATTAAGCAAAATAACATAACTGATGTGATGCACGTTACATTATTACGTGACCGTTAATTCGCGCGCAGCGCTTAAAACATTTAAGCACGTGAACGACAGCAACCGCTATGATGCAACGACAGGCGCGCCCCGCCGCTTACTGCTTACGAGTGCTTAGCGCTTATACCGAGTTTACGCGAGTGCGTCGAGTGAAATGTGAATTATGTAAAACCAAATAATCAGCAAAAAGCAACAAGTGAAAGCGATGTAAGCATTTGCTTTTCTATATTTTTAAAAAGCAAGTTATTTATAATGCTTTATGATATATTAACCACCACTACTCAAATGGACTCAGAACGAACTTGACGCCTTGGATAGGAGCGTCCGCACACTGCTGACCGCAAATCGGATGCATCACCCACGATCATCGGTGATGAGGCTGTATATCCCGCGGAAGTGTCGGGGTCGTGGCTTCTTAAATGCTAAGACCCTATGTATGCAGCCTAAGGGAATATTTCCTAGAAACCAACGTGGGTATGCATCGAGATGTGGCCGCCGTGGACAAGGGCCTCACCCCGCTCTCCTTGGCAAACGAGAACTGGCGCAAACTTAAAGTACTGGATACTAATGACCGCAGGGATGTATGGCAGAGCAAGGAGCTTCAGGACGCTTTTACCGGGTCCTACATGGACCCGATGTAGATCTCTAGCGTCCGTATCCTGGCTTTGGTGACCTATTCGGGGAAACCGAAGGTTTTGTCTGTGCGATTATGGACGAAGTTATGATGACGAATAACTACCAGAAATATATTGTGAAGGACGGTACGGTTGACATCTGTCGGGCATGCCACCGGCCCGG
Organism: Polia nebulosa; assembly: GCA_951329385.1. Taxonomy (NCBI): domain Eukaryota; kingdom Metazoa; phylum Arthropoda; class Insecta; order Lepidoptera; family Noctuidae; genus Polia; species Polia nebulosa. The sequence continues at coordinate 31,855,454 of OX589605.1, read as the reverse complement.
GGAATCAATCCTACACATTATTTCTGGTTGTTCTCGTCTAGCAAACGGAGACTATTTGCATAGACACAACCTTGTAGCCAGGATTATCCACACAGCAACTTGCTCTTAAATACAATCTTGTGGAATCGAAAGTACCGTACTATAGGTACGTGCCCGACCCAGTTCTCGAAAATGGCAATATCACGTTGTATTGGAATCGATCTATTATCACTGATGACTATTGTTGACAATAAGCCTGACATAGTGGTGATAGATCGACAAGAGCGTCGCACAATGATTGTTGATATAGCTGTCCCTCATGACGAGCACCTCGTGAAGGCTGAGAAAAAAAAACAAAGTATCTTGATTTGGCTCGCGAGGTTGTTGACATGTGAGAGGTGGATACAGCAGACATTGTGCCGATAGTCGTGACGGCCAATGGCTTAATAGCCAAGAGCCTCGACCAACATCTGAGGAGGCTCTCGTTGGGCAGTTGGATCAAGGGCTTGATCCAGAAAGCAGTACTCCTGGATACGGCGCGTATTGTTAGGAGATTCCTATCTCAGGAGCCCTGACCACTGGTAGCTTGGACCCTATTCCCGATACCAGTGGGCTACTACTTTTTATATATTTTTTTTTAAATAGGTGCCTAAATATTTAAAAATGTAAAGTGTATGTACATAAAATTAAATAAATGAAATAATAATAAACTGGACTGTGACTGGACACGGGAGGTCGAGCGAGCGTGCGATCCAGTACCTTTAATGGGGGAAATCACTATCAGCCCCCAAGATGTAGCTCGTGCAGTCCGTCCGTTGCCTAATTGGAAATCTCCAGGGCCGGACGGGCTGCACAATTTTTGGATAAAATGGCTACAAAGGTCGCATGCTCGTTAGGCATCTCAGTACCAAGCAGCCTTGGAATCTGGCTCGCTACCCGAATTCTTTTAAAAATTCATATTTGGAGAAAAGCTGTGGTGATGTGGTCAGGATATAATCTACCTCGTTGTGTGATATTCATGTCCATCTGTTACCTTCTTTTAAAGTTGAAAATGTGTTCAATATTTTCAAGTTATATTCGTGAGCGTATTGAATTAGTCTCTCGCCTCGTGTGCTTCTATTCCCGTATCCATATTTTCCAATTAGTCAGTTCAGTTTCGGCGATAGAGGAATGGTAATTTTTCATCTACTTTCGTATAACCAAAAAATATGTTTTAAAATTATGAAAAAAATATTTGAGACCCTTACAACAAGCCCTTTCATTTGATATGTAGCACGGTACAGTTTAGAAAACTTTTTTTGTTAATTTTCCGATTTGCACCCCAAAAGTGACCCTCATATTACAAATTTATTTTTGTTACACCTCCCCGTATTCGGGTCACAAATGTGACCCGAATACGATTGTACGAATGTGTTGTGTGTGCCAAATTTCAACTTAATCGGTCCAGTAGATTCGGAGAAAATTGACTGTGACAGATGGACATACACACACAAGCGATCCTATAAGGGTTTCGTTTTTCATTCGGACTTTTGGAATCCTAAAAAACAAAACTGTATTTTAATTTAACTTACGGAGGTGAGTTTTTAAAAAAATAACATTTGTTGTAAGTGCTATCCTTTTTTTTTCTTAAATGAAAAAAAATATTTTTTACAAAAACAACAACCGACTTCCAAAAAAGAAAATACCTACCCTAAAAATTTAAAAATAACTTTAATTTCGGACGTCGGTGTTTATATTTTATTTCTTCGTTATTTGACACCGACTTCCGAAATTAAAAGTTATTTTTAATTTTTTAGTGTATTTTCTTTTTTAGAAGTAGGTTGTTTTGTTTTGTTTTATAAAAAGATTTTTTAATTTTTAGTTGTTATACCCTAGAACTAGAAACCCCAATAACATGGAACGGGGAATTTAAACATACTCGTAATTGGAGGAAACCAAAACGTCATCTATGTATACATATTTTTCGTTTTTGTTCAGTTTTTCAAAAAGCGCTGAAACAATTTCGATAAAATATATATGGGACCACTTCGGGAGTAAGTATATTCTTTCGGATAAAAAAAGAATTTTGAAAATCGGTCCACAACTGACAGAGAAATCGGTGGACATACATAAAAAAAGACATACCTACAGTCGAACATAGAACCTCTTCCTTTTTCTGAAGTCGATTAAAAAACTCTTGTCCGTAAGCAAAAATGTCAGAGAGCAGAGCATAAAGGTGGTTTTAAACCGGTGAGGCGAGGAGTGGATAGGATGGGCGAGAATTAAAATCACGCTTACACCTTTTTACGCCGAAAGGTGTCTCGCGATGGCCAGCGCTGGCTCGCGCCGGCTCGCGTTGTCACGCACCGGCCATCGCTACCTCGTGCCGGCTCGCGCTATCACGCGCCGCCTGGCCAGCTGTGTGTAGCGCGACTACTACGTTTTGTGGAGAAAGAGCCAGTATTGTACGATCAACGTTCGGCGGTTTGTCTTGTGCCATGTTTCGTCATTACTTATTAAATATGTTAATGGAGGAAGAAGAAAACATGTAAGTAGCACTGGAAGTTGGAGAGCGATGCCTCGCGATGGCCGGAGCGAGCTGGCACGAGACATTGCGAGATAGCGTTTAACGAAGAGAGACCGAGCGGGGTCTCGATGGCCGGTGAGAGATTTGTATATCCGTATTACAAAGTAAAACTATTCTTAAAGAAATAAAGTTCAATATTGTACTAATAAATATTTCAATTCTCGCCTCGCACATCCTCGCGTATCTAGACCTTTTACACCAAAGATAGCCAGAGCGTGGATAGAAATTTTGCCATACATATTTCAATTCTCGCCCATCCCATCCACGCCTCGCGTCGCAGGTGTAAAACCACGAATATTTTTTAACACGCTTTTATGAGTTCCATCTGTATGCATGTTTCTTTGTAAGCGAATCTTTGAACGCGATTTTCTCCTACTTCAAAACTGATGACAATACAATCCTACTAATATTAAAAATGTGAAAGTTTGTGGAGGATCTATATAAATTGAATTTCGCAGGCCTGTGTGATTAATTATGTAAATTCTACGTTACTCACCCCGTGCAAGTAGCTGACGAGGCTGTAGAACTCGCAGACCGTCATGCTGAGCACGGCAGTCACCAGCAAGAGCAGGCCCATCACCGTCGAGACTATGATATCCTGCACGCAACGACACAGCTGATAACTTGTACGTGACTGAGAAGGTGCCTGGGACAGTCTTGCGGTGCGCGGGACGTGATGCGAGAGCTGCTCCGTCAACACCCCCACCGCACCGAGTAGCTTCCTCGGGAAAGGTCTCATTTAAATGGTAGGCCTGTAGCACAGACATACTGACAGTGAGCAGGTAGAGCTGCGGCGCGCGGAGTGGCAGCTGTAGCACGACGCCGCCGAACAGAAGCGCGCACGCAGCGCCGCCGGCCAGCGCCGCGCCCGCCGCTGCCGGCGCCAGTCCGGGCGCGCGGAAGCACGCCGACCAGCCCAGGAACAGCACCGACGACACCACGCTCACTATCTGTCGACGTCATCGTGTACACGTCACTTGCATTTAGCCGTTGTTGCATACCGCCTTCGTCGCACAGCCTCACAGAGCATGCGACTACGATTGTGATTATGACTCAAACTTAGATACCTATTGCAGTCGAGGCGGCGCCCGAGCCGAGGGCGAGGCCGTTCTGGAGCTGCAATGACAGATGCTAATGTGTACCTATCAAACGACATTTTTCATCACACTTGACTAAAGCTACTTATTGTGTAATAAACATTTATTTCGTTCGTATGACTTCAGCGAGAATTATAAACCTACCTAATTGTTTCGTAGCCAGCCCTTGTTTTCCGTCGTCAGTTTTTAGGTTTATTTATTCAGAAAGTTCCTGGGATCCATTCCCGGGTCGGGCAGTTTTGTTGGGTTTGCATTTGGCAGTTCTCGGTAGCAAACTGGGGTCCGTATTAGTGCCCAGTTCTACCTACTTACCACGGCTATTCTCTTATCTAAACGTCTCTACTTCTCCTTCCTCTAATCAAATCTTGTTTAAATCGGTTAGTACATCAGACCCTACTAATTAACGTACTAATTATAGAGCTCTATCAGTGCATGTGACTCAAGATGGCTGGACAAATCTTCAAAATAGCTCGCATTTAAGTAGGTCAATAGGGCACTTTATGTGACGGCTAAACACCCTTATTTCAGAATTTGTGACGCTACAGAATCTTAGATAATCGATCGAAAACGTGTCCAGCCATCTTGAAAAACTACTTTTCGCTGGTCTCTCAATCTCGGTAACTGAAGTGATTTTGACGACTTTTTGCATATCAACGGGCGTCACATAAATTTGTGACAGGCATCGAGCTAAAATTTTTGTGATACATACAGCGGTTTAGTAGAAAAATGCAAAAATCTGAGTCCAGCCATCTTGAATTCACGTAAAAAACTTTTGGCTGGCACTTACGAATCTCATAAACGGGAGCGTTTTCGAATATGGTTCCTTTACTAACATTTAGTGACGCAATTTGTGACAGTAATAACGTTTGATTTATGGCGTCACATGTAAGGGTTTTCGAGAAATCAATAAAAACTTAACGTCCAGCCAACCTGAGTTCAAGATGGCTGGACACCTGTATCTCCGCTGCCTGATGATCTACGGCCTTCGAAATGTGTTCAAGATTTAGTGACGGGGACGATAATGCTAATGTGAATTTGTGACGGAGAAAGTTTGAGTAGTTTCAAAGATATTGATCATTTAAATTTTGCCATACAAATATTCATTAATATTGTGAGGTGACCATAATTTTAACATAAATAAGGATTTCTTTTTAATCGACTAATCGGACGGTAGCAACTACGCCGGCTTTGTATTTGATTTTCCCGTAGGAATAAAAGGTTTTCCCGCAGTAAAAAGCGTAAGTATGTGTTATTTCAAAATAATAATAGACTACAGCAAACATTACTTTTTCGTTTATTTTTTTTATTTTTTCACCTTCGAGCATTAGTTATCCTGACACAATATCTACCTATGTACTTACCATGGAAAACACCAATACCTACCTACTAAAAAGAGCAGGTATCTGCACGTAAATAATCAATAACATTAAATCAACAACAAATGACCCCCTCCCTTCCTCACTTATACACTTTTGTCTTCCATAGATTTAAATACCTACAGTTGCTCGTATTAGTATCACCTATACACTACTTTTCGTCCATTAAAGTAAAACACCTTAAAATATACTTAGTCCTACATTCGGTGACAGCCCGAGTTGTCATCGGGACTATAAAGGTTAACTATATTTATGTTAATTCCCACGAAAATAATAATAGTCTTACCTATATGATAAAAATCTAACGATGGTCTGTAAACTTTGCATATACTATTATCTTTTTTAACACTACCTGCATTGTGATTACTTCTGTTCGTATGCAAAATGTTCTTATACCTACTGTTCACATTGGAACATAATAATCATAGATACTGAGTTATTATACTGTGAAATAATAGTGAAACATTATTTGTATTTAGAACTGGCTAATTGTGTAAGAGGAAGACTGTCCTACCGTGATACAGTATCGACTAGTACGGAGGACAGTGTGAATCGAATGCTACAACCTAACTAGCAATATCAGTACAAGTAATTTATTAGTGAGTGAAAAGTGCTTAGATACGTACCAAATAATTATCATGTGCCGTAAGTACATATCGAACATCATTTATAAAACGCTAGTACCTAGTAAGGCGAGAAATATAGTATCACATTATTGGTTAGTATCTAAGTGCAGGAACCTATTTATTTAGGTATGTAGTGTCTAACTACCAAATGTTGAAATACCAAATTTATTTATTAAAATCTCCCTTACAATTATCATTACAGGTTTATACCTAAAGCGATAGCGCGGTCTTAAAATTAACTTATTTACAATATAAAACTATGAAAAACGTAAAAAAACTGGTAGTACTTATAATAACATCTAATAATAATAAGTTCTATAATAAGTTCCTAAATATAAAATCACAATATTTAAAATATAAAAAAACAACAACATAAAGCCTACTCTAATCTACACTATAACATAAAATAAACAACAATAACTTTGCGCATTCACTCAAATGGCATGTAAATACATCGATCTTGACGTGAAGATCGTTAATAACCCGAATTGCGCGTGTCAATGGTGTTTTGGCGAGAAGGTTGGTTCTGGCTGTCGGCACGGCCAGCAGCGGCGGGCGGTGCCGCTTCCACACATAGCGGTCCGGTGCACACAAACTCAGGCGCTGCAGCACTCCTGGGTTATGCTCAATGCCACGAAGTAACCTAACCAGATACGAAACAAGCGTGAATTCCCGTCGTACCCTTAGTTGGTTGTACCCGACCATACCGAGCACAAACAGAGTGGGGTACGTCAACGGGTAAAACGGATATACCCCATATAGTTTCTTGTACAAGTGGCGCGTGAACTTGTTCTGTACGCGTTCCAGCATTATCGAGTACTTGGCCTCATACGGAGCCCATATGACAGCACTATATTCCAGATGACTCCTGACAAGTGCGTCATACAGGACCCTGACTGTTGCGATGTTAGTGAAGTGCATTGTCTGCCTCAGAATAAATCCCAAGTTTCTAAACGCTCTTTTACAAATCCTCGTAATATGATCACGAAACGACAGTTCAGGAGTGACAGCAACCCCCAAATCCCGTACCTCAGAAACTCTTTGCATAGGCGCAGCGCCCACTACGTACTCGTGTACTAGAGGGGCATGCGCGCGCGTAAAACTTATCGCCGAGCACTTCGACACATTGAAGAAAAGCTTGTTGGAAAAATTGTATGGTTGTACTTTTTTATGATAAATAAAAATTTATTATTATTATACATAAAACCTACAATATTGGTAACCCTACTGCAGTATTTGTATGGGGATCATTTCTTTGAAACTACTCAAAGTTTTTCCGTCACAAATTCAGGTTATCATTATCGTCCCCGTCACAAAATCTTTAACACATTTCGAAGGCCGTAGATCATCAGGCAGCGGAGATACAGGTGTGTTGAACTCAGGTTGGCTGGACATAAAGTTTTTATTGATTTCTCGAAAACCCTTACATGTGACGCCATAAATCAAACGTTATTACTGTCACAAATTGCGTCACTAAATGTTAGTAAAGGAACCATATTCGAAAACGCTCCCGTTTATGAGATTCGTAAGTGCCAGCCAAAAGTTTTTTACGTAAATTCAAGATGGCTGGACTCAGATTTTTGCATTTTTCTACTAAACCGCTGTATGTATCACAAAACTTTTAGCTCGATGCCCGTCACAAATTTATGTGACGCTCGTTGATATGCAAAAAGTCGTCAAAATCACTTAAGTTACCGAGATTGAGAGACCAGCCAAAAGTGGTTTTTCAAGATGGCTGGACACGTTTTCGATCGATTATCTAAGATTCTGTAGCGTCACTAATTCTGAAATAAGGGTGTTTAGCCGTCACATAAAGTGCCCTATTGACCTACTTAAATGCGAGCTATTTTGAAGATTTGTCTAGCCATCTTGAGTCACATTATCAGTGCTACCTACATTTATTAAAAATTTGGAAAACTTATTTTAGACCAAAAGATATTTTAATAAACAATAAACATATTAATTACACAACAAACGGTTTGGTTTCACAAAGGATCGTTCAACGACTGATGCTGGAGTTGAACTTGTAGGTCATTTAAAATGTATGGGAAGATAAATGGTGTGCGTAGTCGCAGCGGAAAAATGTTGAATTTCTTCATGAGCTATTCGACTATTGACAAATGCTTGCACTGACTGGACAGGTCCACTCAAATATGTTTGGTTCTTTCTTCAAAAGACCACTACAGACACTAAGCTGCATGATCCTCATATAGAATAATGTGAATACGAGAACTATGTATGTCGTTATATTCATGTAGATTTTATGATTGTCTGGCAGTTTGAGTATTTTTGCGGCCTACTCAAATGTCCTTACTTTGGTATTGTTCGTCGGTTCGTTGAGCTCCTCAAAGTTCTGAGTTGAGCTTCGCGATGACTGATAAATGCTTGCACTGTCTGGACAGGTCCACTCGAATTTGTGTGTTGCTTTCTTCAAAAAGCTCATCCCAGACATAAACGTACATGGTTCTCATATGATTTAACCAGTACACATTGTATGGATTTGAACACTTTAAAAGAGACTTTGACCTCTGAGTTTGTTTCGGTATTTCTTCTCAAGGTAGTCAGCTAGGAAACACCGGCCTCATCTAGCTTAAACTGACTAAAACCATTGACGTGTAAAAGTGTTCCTTGTAACCTATTTACTGAATAAACATCATTTATCATTCATTCTTCGATGCTTCAGCGGCAACCACGTCGGGTGTGTCATTCAATCAAATCCAGATGGTTGTCCCGACTATCCAAGAAGATCTACTATCAATCCTGTTAAGATTTCGGCAATACAAATATGTCATCTCTGGAGACATAGCTAGGATGTATCGTGCCGTTGCTGCACCTTCACAACGTGCTTTACAGCAAATCATTTTCAGGACAGATCCTAAGTTACCGTTAAAGACGTACAGTCTTAATACTGTGACCTACGGCACAGCTTCCGCTCCATACCTAGCATTAAAGTGCTTAGTCAGCTTGGCTAATGCCGCTACCAGTACAACCGTCAAGTCTTCAATTGAACGGGACTTCTACGTTGATGATTACCTGTCAGGAGGAAATTCAGTTTCAGAAGTAGTAGAAATGGTCAAGGAGGTTATTTCTGTCTTAGCATCGGCGAATTTTCATATACGAAAATGGCAATCTAATAATTCATCAATTTTAGATCAGGTGTGTAGCAGCTCAGCAGTTTTAGATTGTCTAAAATTGTCTGAAGATAAGAACGCGGCATCGAAAACATTAAGTTTACGTTGGATGTGTGATGCAGATTGTTTAGCGTTTTCTATTTCTATTGATACTGAGAAACAGGTGTCTAAACGCCAAGTTTTGTCAGTCATTAGTCAAATATTTGACCCCTTAGGCTTGGTTGGTCCATGTGTAGTCGAAGCAAAAATCGCAATGTAGAAACTGTGGTTAGCTAAGTGTGACTGGGATGAGCAGGTGCCAGAGACTATAAGCAATTTTTGGTACAATTTTGTTAACACTCTTCCATGTTTAAATAATTTTAGAATTCCAAGATGGGTTGTATGCGACAATGCTATATCGCATGAAATTCATGTGTTTACAGATGCATCTGAGAGAGCTTTCGGTTGTTGCGTGTATCTCCGATCGGTGAACAGACACGGTTCAGTTAAGGTACAACTTCTTGCATCGAAAAATCGTGTAGCACCAATAAAGCCCACTACAATTCCACGTCTTGAGTTCTGTGGGGCGTTGCTAGGCGCAAGGCTGTGTGCTAAGGTTCAGAGTACCTAGTACTCTGCCTGTAATTAGATGCCGGTTTTGGTGCGATTCAACAATAGTATTGAGTTGGCTAGGTACTTCACGGAGTCTATTAAAACCTTTCGTGCGTAATCGAGTCAATGAAATACAGGAGAGCACTGCAGGCCATACGTGGGGTTACGTGCCATCTAGAGACAATCCGGCAGATCTTGTTTCTTGTGGGCTGAAGGCTGACCTTATTAGCGAGTGTTCTCTATGGTGTTCAGGCCCACCATTTTTGTTAAATGACGTAAAAGACTGGCCAGCTATGCCCAATAAAACTGTGAAACGGGATCTACCAGAAGTCATTACACCTAACTTCACAGATCATTCGTTTCTCACAGATTCACAAAATCACGTACATTCCTCTCACATAATCATAATATTATAATAATCAGTTTGTCTATAGATACCCATATTAATTGGAAATCCACTATACAGAAAATAAGAGCTAAACTATCAAAATTTTCATATGCCCTACGTGAAATTAAAAAAACTACCAACCTGCAAACTGCAATTGTCACCTACTAGGTATACATAATGCCCAAGCATGACTTAGCTATGGGGTCATGCTATGGAGAAACAGCACTGATTCTCAAACTATATTTATTATACAAAAGTAGTTAATTCGAATAATAACCAATATTGAACAAACAGAGAGCTGCAAACCATACTTCCAGAAACACAAAATACTCACACTTCCCTGTTTATATATCTTTGAGTTATGTAAATTTGTCAGAAAACACCCAGATTTGTATACCACTTGCGAAGAAACACAAACTAGATACACTTTACGACACAACAAAAATAAATTAAATATACCTCAATCCCGACTGGAAATGCACTCAACCAGCCCTTTAGTTATGTCCATCAAAATTTATAATAAGTTGCCAGAAAATATTAGAGAAATAAGCAAAATAAATATATTTATTAATAAATTGAAGCGATTTCTCGAATCAAAGTCTTACTACACAGTAAAGGAGTTCTTAGATGATAAATCGATTCCAAAATAATTTCTTTTTCTCTCTCTTTTACACCAAAAATTTTGCAGAAAAATAGAAAACCCAATATAAACATAAACACATAAAAAAAAATATTTTAAAAATAATATAAGAATAAGAAGAATAATAATATAAGAATTTCATAATAATTACTTACAATTAATAGCAATTTAATATACACCCAATAAACCACAACTAATCATTTATATTGCTTAATTGAATAACTACTTAGCCCTCTTCCTCTCTTCTACTTTGCTGTGCCCGACAGGGTCCATATTGATATTTTATTATGCTACCACCTATTTAACACATATGGAATGCAATAAAGTATTGAGTATTGTATTGAGTATAAATTCATCAATCATTCATACACTACTCCATAAATATTCAAATCTAAATCGTTTACAAAGAGTGGTGGCGTACATACTTAGATTTGTTTATAATTTAAAAAATAAAAACAAGTTAAAAAATGCACTATCAAACCAAGAACTTCAAGATTCTTTAAATTTCATTTTACGTCAAGCTCAAATGGAGATGTTTTCTAAGGAATATGTTATTCTTAAATCTAGCAAGACCTTGCCTCGTAAAAATAGACTTATTTCTTTAAGTCCCTTTCTTGATAAAGATGGTCTCATTCGTGTAGGAGGGAGACTTGATCATTCTCCTTATGACTACAATATCAAGCATCCAGTTTTACTATGTTCTAAACATCATGTCACTAAAATCATCTTTTTTTAAATATCATAAAAATTTGTTACATGCTGGCCCTCAGTTATTGTTAGCAAATATAAGACAAATGTATTGGCCTCTTGGCGGCAGAAATCTGTCTAAATCTATTGTGAAAAACACTGCATTAAATGTTTTAAATATAAATGTCAAAATGTTCAACCAGTCATGGGACAGTTGCCTTCTAATAGAACTCATTTGGAGTTCCCATTTTTGAATTGCAGTGTCGACTATGCCGGGCCAATATTGATAGCTGATCGAAAGGGGCGAGGGTGTAAGCTTGTAAAGGCGTACCTATGCATTTTTGTTAACTGACTTCGAAAAAGGAGGAGGTTATCAATTCGGATGTTTGTATTTCTTTTTTTTTTTTTTTATGTATGTTCGGGCATAACTCCGTCATAAATTTACGGATTTGCAAAATTCTTTTTTTGTTCGAAAGGAGTTTATTCCGAAATGGTCCCATTTAAATTTCAAAAAGATCTGATGATGGGTTTTGGAGACATACAACGGAACTCTTCAAAAATTGACAGCAAATCAACCGCGATTGCTGCAATCGTATGTCTATGAATTGTTAACACAGTTTAATAGGGAACCACAACTAAAAAGTGAAAAATAAAAAACTTTTTTACAAAAAAATAGAACCGACTTCCAAAAAAAGGGCAAAATAACTTTAATTTCGGAAGTCGGTGTCAAAAAACAAAGACACAAAACAGGAACACCGACTTCCGAAATTAAAGTTATTTTGCCCTTTTTTTGGAAGTCGGTTCTATTTTTTTGTAAAAAAGTTTTTTATTTGTCTTGCAGTTAAAGCTGTTCATATCGAGCTCGTTACAGACCTTACCAAGGAGGGCTATATGGCTGCTTTAAACCGTTTCGTTTCTCGTCGTGGCAAACCCAAGAGCATCTTATCCGATAATGGTACTAATTTTACCGGCACTTGTAATGAACTGCAACAATTCTTACAAGATTTAAATATTTCCTATGAAGTTGCACAAAAGGGCATTGAATTTAATTTTATCCATCCATACTCTCCACATTTCAACTGTATTGCTGAAGCTGCCGTTCGTTCCACTAAACACCACCTGAAAAGACTACTACAATTAACACATTTCACATACTTAATTCACGTCCTCTCACACCACTTTCCTCTGATCCACTAGATTTTACTGTCCTTACTCCTTCACATTTTCTGATTAGACGATCACTTATGGCTGTTCCGCATCCACAGGTGACTGACATAAACATTTGCCGCTTGGAGCGTTATCACAGAGTGGAGCATATAAAGCAGCATTTTTGGAAGCGATTCCATTTAGAATACATTTCTCTGTTCCAACAAAGGACAAAATGGACGTCATCATCAGGACAACTGGCAGAGGGGACGTTAGTTCTCATCAAGGAGAGAGGACAACCGCCACTGCTGTGGCCACTGGGACGTGTCACGAAGGTCTTCCCGGGGAACGACGGGACAACGCGTGTGGTCGAATTGAAGAAGAAGGGTCTCAGGTTTGGTCCTACAGTAAAAGTTGTTTGTTATCATGAGTACAATCACGTGTTTAAATATCGGTCACTAATTACCAGTTATCCTATATAATTAAATTCACACCCGGGCAGATAATCGTCACTGGCATTTGGCAATAGAAAAACTGGTGGGTTAGCAGTTCATATTTAGGCTTAATGGCCACCCCGTAAGTGGGATTGTAGGATTAACTAAACACTGGTGATGGTTACTGCTTCCTATATTTATGGGCTAGCTCAGAATGCTTGCGTAGCTCTTGGTTCATGCACATTTCCTCAGGGCTAGTCTCCACCACCTAGGCTTTGCTGGGTTACATAAACTAACCGTTCTAAGAATGCTAGGTAATCGTGTTTCGTTAAAAAACTTTTTACAAAAAAAATACAACCGACTTCCTTAAATAATACTAAAAAATGCAAAATAACTTTAATTTCGGAAGTCGGTGTTTCTAGTTTGGTTTCTTGGTTATTTGACACCGACTTCCGAAATTAAAGTTATTTTGCATTTTTTAGTATTATTTAAGGAAGTCGGTTGTATTTTTTTTGTAAAAAGTTTTTTATTTTTCACTTTTTAGTTGTTTTACCCCATTCTAAAACTAAATTAATAGTAAAGTTATGCCCGAATTGATAGCCTCAAAAATAGGGAATTTGAACGTAGTTGGTGAAATTAGGCTGTATCAGGGTGAACTGTACAAATCTGTATACCCCTTCAGAGCGCATCAGCGTGATGTAATGTTGTGAAGTGGTGAAAACAATGTACAGACATGCGATTGCAGCAATTCTGGAAGGTTTGCTATCATTTATTGAAGAGTTCTATTGTGTATCTCCGAAGTCCTTCATCAGATCTTCACCAAATTAAAATGGGACCAAATGTGAAGCAACAGCTTTCAAATAAAAAAAAAATCTTCAAAATCGGTTCACGTTGTAAGAAGTTATGAGGTAACACACATAAAAAAAAAAAAAAAAAAAAAAAAAAAAAAAAAATACAGTCGAATTGAGAACCTCCTCCTTTTTTTGAAGTCGGTTAAAAACTAACCCCGGCCGTTTTGGAGGCCTATATCAGAATCGACACTATTTGGCGAAACACGAGAATTGGATGGCATCAGCCTCTAGACTGTACCGTATATCCACGAACTGGGGAGTTTAAGGAAATGTGGAGTGACGATTGAACCACTTCGGTGTGCACCAAGGATGTCGCAATGAATTCTGCTACAGACTGAATCCGCGAAGCGCTTGTGCAAGTTTTGTGTGATCTTAGAAAAGGGGCAGGCTAACGTAAGTGGGTTGTTTACATTTGTACGCGTTTAAAGTCTCCTAAAACCTAACGTAACCTAACGTGTGTCTTCCTTAACGGCAGGTGGACTTCGCAGTTCTCTGTCTTAAAGTTGTGTAAGACATTTATATAGAGCATAGGGAACGTGTTCATTTAGAATAGCTACAGTGCCCAAATAGTGGTCCTGTTGCATTAGCCCTAACTGTACACGTATGAGGTAACTGTTCCATGTCACTAAATGGATTCCTAGAGCGCTAAGCATATAATTTAACGTAACTGTAATGTTGGACTTCCTAAGCATAAAGCGTGTCGCACCCACCTTATATAATGCACTTTGCATCCCTCTTGTCTCATTAACTTCATACCTTGTTGTTATTTTGTTTATAATAATAATAATAAGCCACGCTGACGAGGAGTGTTATGACATGGTTACAAACGTAAGTACCCAGTGCAATGACGAATTGAGGAGTGCTTTGGAGTGTGTTATTCGGGAATATCGCAACATGCCACCCGAACTTAGGCCACGCTTGCCTCGTTTGCCCATGCATAATAGGAATAAGGCGCTGGTGGCTGCTCTGGATTCGCAGTTGTCAAATTATTTTGATAACTGCGAAGACCTCACTGACACACACTCGATAATGTACTGCGCGGCTGTAGCGGCATGTCGTGTAGCTCACGTCAAATTTTCTAATGACAGAGCTACACGACTGAAACCAGCCGTGCCGGCTTGGCAGCGCAGGATCGAGTGTCGTATTGGTGGGGCCAGAGCACTCATCGGCAAACTAATCTGCTTCAGGGAGGGCAACACTCGCCCAAGAGTGATGCGCTTTGTGAGACGGGCGTTTTCGGGAACTGATATCAGCTCCCGAGACTATATGTCCCGTGTCACAGAGCGCATCGACTTCCTGAAGCAGAAGGTGTATGCATGGGCAAACCGCATCCGTAGGTATAAGCGGCGGGTGGACCGATACACCCAGAATCGCACATTCCGGAGTAATGAAAGGTGGGTGTATAGGGATTGGGAGCGACCGGAACAAGGTGTGACTGACACGCGTCTGCCGGATGATGACGCCATGAGTTTATTCTGGCGCAACATCTGGTCGGTGCCTGTCAGTCACACCGAAGGTGACTGGACTCGGGAGATCGAGCGAGCATGCGATCCAATAACAGAAATGGGGGTAATCACTATCAGCCCCCAAGATGTAGCCCGTGCAGTCCGTCCGTTGCCTAATTGGAAATCTCCAGGGTCGGACGGGCTGCACAATTTTTGGATAAAGTGGCTACAAAGGTCGCACGCTCGCTTGGCATCTCAATACCAGGCAGCCTTGGAGTCTGGTTCGCTACCCGAGTTCCTTACAACAGGAATAACCCACCTGCTCCACAAAACAGGTAGTACCGCGGAACCTAAAAATTGTAGACCGATCACGTGCTTACCGACGGTCTATAAGGTTCTTACATCCATTTTGAGAGCTAAGATTAACACACATATAGATAGGAATTGTATCATGTCTGCCTCTCAAAATGGATGTAGGAATGGGTCCCGTGGTACTAAGGAGCTGCTCCTCATCGATATGACCATTAGCCAGCAGGTTCGGCGTTCCCGAAAGGATCTGTCGACATGTTGGATAGACTATAAGAAGGCCTATGACTCAGTTCCTCATACATGGCTCATGAGGGTGCTAGAATTGTATAAAGTTGATGCAACGCTACGTACCTTCTTGATGTCGTGTATGGGGCAATGGAGGACGGTCCTTCGCTATCCAGGATGTCGAAATATCCAGAGGAATAGCGAACCGGTAAGGATCGAGCGGGGTATATTCCAGGGTGACAGTTTGAGTGGTACCGTATGGTGTCGGACGTAAAAGAATAGTACCATCCCATCACTTCCCGTGGGTGTCGTAAGAGGCGACTAAAGGAGCTTGAGCCCTAGTGCATACTACTAAAGCACCTTGGGCCACCCGCGCGGTGGCGGGTAAACCACCAACAACAGCATTCCCAAGGAGGGTTGGCGTCAGGCAGGCGGCCGGCTATAAAACTTTTGCCAAAACCTTTTTGCATCATGGTCTGGAAAAATATGATGTGCGATAGGGCTAGGGCGTACCCCACAGGCGACGCGCAGGGGCAGCACCCGGCTCCTGTGGGAAATGGACAAGGGTTGTCGCACCAGGACGGGCGGGTGCGACGTAAGACGCAAGCTCGGAGAGTGAGAGAATTAAGATTGAGGTGTGCGAGCTGGAATTTAGGTACTATGACTGGAAAAGGAAGAGAGTTAGCAGATGTTTTAAAAAGGCGACGGATAAATATAGCGTGTTTGCAAGAAACGAAATGGAAGGGTGCAAAAGCAAGAGAATTAGGAGAAGGATATAAGTTTTATTACTGTGGAAGTGATGGCAAACGGAATGGTGTGGGCATAGTTTTGGATAGTGAGTTAAAAGAATGTGTGGTGGATGTTAAAAGAGTAAGTGATAGAGTGATAGCTATTAAAGTGGTTGTGGAGAGTATGATAGTAAATGTTATTAGTGCGTATGCACCCCAATCAGGATGTGAGGATAGTGTAAAAGAAAAGTTTTGGAAGGACTTCGATTGTGTGATGATGAATGTACAGGAGAGTGAAGAGGTGTTTGTGGGGGGTGATTTTAATGGGCATGTAAGAAGTCTGAAGTACGGTTATGAGAGAGTGCATGGTGGTTGGGGGTACGGAGACCGTAATACTGATGGCGAGACATTGCTGCAAGCTGCTTCGGCTTTTGACCTGGCAATAACTAACACCTGGTTCAAAAAGAAAGACGAACACCTGATCACTTACAAAAGTGGCCAGCACGCGACCCAAATTGACTTTTTCTTGGTGAGACGAAACAGTCTCAAAACAGTCAAAAACTGTAAAGTTTTGCCAGGCGACGACGTTTGTGGCCATGCTTAGTCTCTCAACACAGGCTCATATTGATGGACGTAACAGTCAGTGTCTCGTCCAGTAGGAACAAAGAACGGCCCCCACCCAAAATCAGATGGCGTATGATAGAAAATGAGGAGTGTGCAAGTATGTTTAAGAGTCAAGTGGTAGATAAAATGATAGAAATGAAGGATATGGAAGGAAAATCTGTGGATGAATGTTGGAAAGAGACGGCGGATTGTATAAGGCGAGTAGCAAAAGATGTGTTTGGAGAATCGCAAGGTAAAGGCATGATAGAAAAGGATACATGGTGGTGGAATGAAGATGTGCAAAAGATGCTAAAAGAAAAGAAAATTTCGTTTAAAGTATGGCAGAATGTAGAAACCGGAAATGATAATTTGAAAGAAGAGAAAAAGAAAATTTATAAAGAATGGAAGAGGAAGGCAAAAAAGGCGGTTGCAGTTTCCAGGGCTAAGGCGCAGGAAAAGTTATATAATTTACTGGACAGCCCTAGAGGCCAGAAGGAGCTCTACCGGATTACAAAATTAAGAGAAAGGAGAACGAGGGATATAATGCATATAAAATGTATGAAAGATGAACTCGGTAAAGTCTTGTCGAAAGATGACGAAATAAAAGAGCGATGGAAGGTTTATTTTGAAAAGTTGATGAACGAAGAGAATGAATGGAGTGGTGTGCTCAAAGAGGTACAAGTAAATATGGGTTTGTTGAGAGAAATTAGCATGGATGAAGTAAGACAGGCAGTTCAATGTATGAAAAATGGAAAGGCCATGGGCCCTGATGACATACCAGTGGAAGTATGGAAGTGTTTAAAAGAGGATGGATGTATGTGGCTGACTTTATTCTTCAATAAGTTGTTGTATGAAGAAGTGATCCCACAAGAATGGTGCAATAGTTCGCTAGTGCCCATCTTCAAGAATAAAGGGGATGTACAGGACTGCAACAACTATCGAGGGATAAAGCTCATGTCACATACTATGAAAGTATGGGAGAAAGTGATAGAGAAAAGATTGCGAGAGGAGAGTGAGATTACCCCGAACCAGTTTGGGTTTATGCCAGGTCGAGGGACAATGGACGCCACCTTCGCTCTCCGTCAATTGTGCGAGAAGTACAGACGTGTGCACAAGAACTTGCACATGGTGTTCATTGATCTTGAGAAAGCGTATGATAGGGTACCTCGGGATGTGTTGTGGTGGGCCTTGAAAGAGAAAGGTTTGCCTGGGAAGTATGTTGAGTTGATTCGTGCTATGTACAGACAATCTAGTACCTACGTCCGGTCGGCTGCTGGCAACACCGATAAGTTCAGTGTGGCTGTAGGCTTGCATCAAGGGTCGGCTTTAAGTCCTTACCTCTTCCTGTTGATTATGGACGCTCTTACGTCGGAAATACAGGAAGAGGCACCCTGGTGCATGCTGTTTGCCGACGACATTGTTCTGGTCGGTGAAGATGGACCTGAGATCCAGAGCAGATTGGAGAAATGGCAACAGAAGCTGGAGAAAGTTGGCTTGAAAATCAGCAGAACCAAAACTGAATACATGTTCTGCGATTTCGGCGGTCTCTCCAGTTCTGAAGCTGTAGTGCTAGATGCGCTTCTCCCAGTCTGCTCCGATTTTCGGTATCTCGGTTCACTCGTGCAAAGCGATGGCGAAATAGATCGGACTGTTAAGCACAGAATTAACACTGGATGGTTGAAATGGCGGCAGGTCACCGGGACTATCTGTGATTCCCGCATTCCCCTAATACTTAAGGGGAAGATTTATAAAACAATGGTCAGACCTGCTGTCTTGTATGGTTCAGAATGTTGGGCCACAAAAGGGATGAATGAAAAGCAATTGCATGTAGCTGAGATGAGAATGCTAAGAGCGATGTGTGGTGTTACGCGCATGGATAGAATTAGGAATGAGTATATAAGAGGAAGTCTGAAAGTGGCACCGCTGACTGAAAAGTTGTGTGGAAATCGGTTGTCGTGGTATGGGCATGTGATGCGGAGGAATGAAGAAAATGTCGTGAGGAAAGTCTTGTGTATGGATGTGGATGGCTATAAGAGTAGGGGAAGGCCAAAGAAACGATGGTTGGACTGTGTGAAAGAGGATATGGGTAAAAAAGGGGTGACTACAGAGATGACGACTAATAGAGGAGTATGGAAGAAAAAGACATGTTGCGCCGACCCCAAATAAATTGGGATAAGGGCAGGAGAATGATGATGAGTTTGAGTCCGCTTTGGTGTTGCCTAGCCTTGAATCCTCTAAGCACACTGCTGGAGAATTCAGGGCTAGGCTATCAGTTGAAGAGAGGTGGTCAGGTTATATCTCACCTCCTTTACATGGATGACTTGAAACTTTTTGCCCCCAGCAATCTGCAACTGATGGAGCTACTGAAGGTAACTCAAACCTTCAGTAGTGCCATCAGGATGGAGTTTGGTGTGGACAAATGTGCGGTCATGCATGTAAAGCGAAGGGAGATTGTGGAGTCCGTGGGAACTCAACTCTCGGACTCCATAAACCTGAGATCCCTCTCTCCAACCGAAACCTATAAGTATTTGGGTATGTCGGAAGCGTTAGGTATCAGTATTGCTGACACAAAGCAATCGTTGAAGGAGCGCTTCTTTGGCCGCCTGAAGAAGGTATTTAATAGCCTTCTATCAGGTGGAAACAAGGTGCGCGCCTTCAACGGTTGGGTCATGCCGGTATTGATGTACTCTTTCGGCGTACTCAAATGGACTCAAACAGAACTTGACGCCCTGGATAGGCGTGTCCGTACACTGCTGACTGCATTTCGAACATGCATCACCCACGTTCGTCGGTGATGAGACTGTATATCCCGCGGAAGTGTGGAGGCCGAGGCTTTTTAAATGCTAAGACCCTCCACAACCCCGAGGTATGCAGTCTAAGGGAATATTTCCTAGCTGCTGACGTGGGTATGCATCGAGATGTAGTGGCGGTGGACAAGGGCCTTACTCCACTCTCCTTGGCTAACGAGAACTGGCGCAAACCTCTAGTGCTTGACACTAACGATCGCTGAGAAGTATGGCAGAGTAAGGAACTTCACGGACGCTTTTTCCGGGCCCTACATGGGCCCGATGTAGACCAACTAGCGTCCGTAGCCTGGCTGCGTGTCGGTGACCTCTTTGGGGAAACCGAAGGTTTTGTCTGTGCAATTATGGACGAAGTTATCATGACGAAAAATTACCGGAGATTTATTGTGAAGAACGGCACGGTTGACATATGTCGGGCATGTCATCGTCCGGGAGAATCAATCCGCCACATAATCTCTGGTTGTTCTCGTCTAGCTAACGGTGAGTACTTGCATAGGCACAACCTTGTAGCCAGGATTATCCATCAGCAACTTGCTCTGAAATACTCTCTTGTGGAATCGGAAGTGCCGTACTACAGATATGCGCCCGACCCAGTTCTCGATAATGGTCATATCTCATTGTACTGGGATCGGTCCATCATCACTGACAGGACTATTGTAGCCAATAAGCCTGATATAGTGGTTGTGGACCGAATCGAGAGGCGTGCAATGATTGTTGACATTACCGTCCCACATGACGAGAACCTCGTGAAAGCCGAGAAAGATAAACTAATCAAGTATATTAACTTGGCTCGCGAGGTTGTCGACATGTGGGATGTGGACTCAGCGATCATTGTACCGATAGTCGTGTCAGCCAATGGCTTAATAGCCACGAGCCTCGACCAACACCTCAGGAGGCTCTCGTTAGGCGGCTGGATCAAGGGCTTGATTCAGAAAGCAGTACTTCTGGACACGGCTCGCATTGTCAGGCGGTTCCTCTCTCTGGAGCCCTGACCGCCGGTAGCTTGGCAGGGTCCAATACCGATACCGGTGGGATACTATTTTTTATATTTTTAAATGTTTTTTTATCTTTTTTATTTAAATACTAGCTGTGCCCGCGACTTCGTTCGCGTGGTTGTCGAGAACAAAACAACGTCGTTTAGATAAGAGTATATCACCTTTTTGATGATTTAGATAAGAGTCCTGACTTTGGTATAGTTGATTACGTTAATGCTTCTCTATATACTATGTTAGCGGTGGAATTACCCGGAGCATATACAAAAAGGTTGTTTGGGTTGCTAACACGTGATAGAGAAACATAGAGTTGGCCGTGTGAAAAACAATCAAAAGTAAGGTCTACACCCGCAACGGATAACGTCTGGCCTTGGGCTTTATTAATAGTCATAGCGTAACAGAGGCTTACAGGAAATTGCACACGTTTGAAAGTAAACGGAAAATTATTGGGGATAATGGGTATCCTGGGAATGAAAACAACATCACCGGAGCCGCAACCTGTTAAGATTTCGGCTTCGATGACATTTCGTTGGAGATTTGTTACTCTCAACCGAGTTCCATTGCATAGTTTTGGTGGGCTTAAATTTCTGAGTAGAATGATTGGTACTCCGACTTTTAAATAAATTTTGTGTGCTGGAAGACCTGGTGTATTTAGAGAGTCTAAAAACTCTACTGGATAGTGGGTGGCATCTCCTTCTTCTAAAACCGTGTTAATAGATAAATATTCCCTACTTTCTCCAGAAACATGTACCAATATTTGAGAATTTATTGCTGCTGCTTGGTCGTTGCGAGGTGCCAAAATAGCTCGTTGGCATAGCCAAGCAGCGTCATGGTTCGAGATCTCTGATGGATCTCCGTATACAGAGGAAATGAGTTCCTGCTGTGAGGCAACAGAAGAACACAGGCTTTCGACTAAAGTTACTTTACCTCCTTCTTGAGTCGGGTATGTGCCGTTACCAATTTGAAGTAGTAAATTTGAGAAAACCTGCGCGTTTGCGTCACCTCCCAAATATGCTCGCATATTAAAGCTCAAATTAGTTAATATGACACTACGCCATAAAATAGAGCTCTTTAAACAGGCACCTATTTCATCGGCCCTCGTTCCTCTGGGTATTATAGGGAGTGTCTGCCTGAAGTCTCCACAGAATAGCACCGTTAAGCCTCCCATCGGTCGGTCATTTTGTCTTATATCTCGCAACGTTCTATCTACAGCTTCCACAGCTTTACGATTTGCCATCGTACACTCGTCCCAAACGATAAGGGCGCAATCGCGTAAAACCCTTGCTTTATCACTATTGCGAGACACGTTGCAAACAGGGTTTTCTGTGCGGTCCAAGTCGATTGGTATTTTAAATGTTGTATGTGCAGTTTTTCCTCCTGGTAATAAAGTGGCAGCTATTCCTGAGGAAGCGACGGCAAGGGCAATTTTGTTTTGGCTCCTTATTTGAGCCAAGATAACTTTAGTGAGGAAAGTTTTACCTGTTCCACCAGGTGCATCTAAAAACAGCATTTCTCCTAATGAATGTTCTACACTACAGCATACTCTATCAAAGATTTGACGTTGTTCTGTCGTCAAATTTGAACAGCCATTTCGCAATATTTCTGCTAACTCTTCGGGGTTGTAATTTATTTCAGATGTATACTCCCTATTAATTCGTTCCCCACCAACTGTCGGTGTCGGCAAGCCGTATTGACTGAGGGGGTTCCCTCCTATACTTGTAACTATATCTTGTATAGCCAGCAAAGCCCTATTATGGCAGCTTTCACGTACTTGGTCAGAAGTTTCACTATTTATATTTTGCTGTCTCAAAAAATCTTCGGCAAACGCGTCTTTATATTTTTGCCACAACTGCCCAGCGTCCGATAGGCCACAAAATGTCAACAAAATGGCAAATAAATGGCGCAAACGATGTGGACTATCACTGACGCATGCTTCGGCTAAAGCATCATCCCAATGCTGATCGCCATCTAATAAATGCCGTGCGCGGCAAGCAGCTTGAAATGTGGGATATTCTATATCGTCCACTTTGCGGAGCTCAGCAAAAGAAGTAGGTCCTCGCACTGTGTGAAGAAGAAGGCGTAAATAATAACACTCTGCATTATTTGGGTGCAACGTGTATACTCTTCCAATCACGTGTTCTTTAAAAATGCCGGACTCGCCTTCTACAGCAGTTCCACGTCTCCTGCGATTAAAAACACCTTGCTGCTTGTTATAAGTATAATAATGTGGCACTTCATTGTACAACAGAGACTTAGCGAAATTGTCTCTTTCGCAAAGGCGAAAGAATGCGAGCAAGGTGGTTTGTCTTGGGTTGTTCATTCTTTCTGCCACATTTTCTGGCTGAAAGTAAACTCGCTGCCCGCCTTCCAGGTGCACGTCAAGATGGATGACTGGCAGATACCTTTCATGAATAGGGAAACTCAAAATGCGCCAAACTGCCTCCGAAGAGCTTATGTATCGGCCAGATTGATACCTTGTCACTTCATCAAATTGGTTGTTATTTCTTAGTGCTATCATGGCTTGATCACTACCTTTATTAACATATTTACATATATATTTTATAGATTCGACGCTATTACAAATTTCAACATTAATGTGTGCTTGAAAAGCGTTTGACAAAACTGGAGAATACGGTACCACCCAACTATTATTTAGAATTATTTCTTGTCCACGGAATCTGACAGTAGCTGTGAAACCACCTTGTGACGGTGATCTTCGCCGGTATTGCGGATACCCATTTTCCCCAGCCATAGTTAGTTCTTTCAGTGCTCTGGGGTATTTTTTTGAGCATTGACCATCTTTCATGCACGGTGATTCCCTGTTTAAGAGGCCACATGGCCCGTGAACCATATGTGTTTTTACTATGTCATGCAAAATCGGATCTGCATTATAGTCCGGAAATTCTGCACTTATGACACTGTCTATAGCATCGGGACGAATTTTTTCTTCCAGCCACAGAAGAATGTGCGCGTGGGGTAAACCACGCTTTTGCCACTCGACGCTATACATAAAACAAAGAGTTGAACCGAAAACTTTCTCCTTTGTAAGTAGATTAATCAAGACTTTGAGTTTTAAATGAAAAATCCTAGCAATAATGTCATGTCTGTCGTATGACGCCTGTCCTGTGAGAAGTGCCTGGCAAATCTCCGTCCACTTTGGATTTGTTGTAAATGTTATAAAAAGGTCCGGCCGGCCGTATTTACGGACGTAACAAAAAGCATCTTGCGTTCGTTCGTGCATATACCGCGGACCGCCTGTGAAACTGGATGGCAAAATAACCAATCGACCCAAGTTTTCGACGTTATTATCTGATTGCATGGCGTCCCGCAAGTGCACGTATTCTTCAGCGCGTAACCGTCGCTGGTTAGTGCGAATATACACTAAACGTTCAGTTTCTATTTTTGCGTACATGTCCACAATAAATTGGCTGAACAAACCACGAAATCGTTGCAAATATACGAAACTGTTTTGCCTTATTTGTAAAAGGTAGGAATAGTATTGTTGAGCAGATATTTTTTTTTGATAATTAGTGACTCTCGTAGTAGGGTTCACTTGGTACAGCCCAAAATTGTACCCATCTTCACCATGACAATAAATTAGTGGATATTGCAGGGCGTCGTAAGCTCGGTGGGTTTCCAAAATGCGTTGAAGGCGATCGTCGCGTGTACGCAACACGATATCACGTCTCTCACACTCCTGGTCGACTAAAACAACTGCAACTTCATCTGCGACGGGTGCATTGTGTCTTCCACGGTGTTCACCCACAGGACGTCTATCGGCACTTATAACAATTTTGAAATCATTGCTGCCTTGTGGAATTGACTCCAATGCAGCTTTGAATTCACGAACGTACTGGTTAACGTGATGCAGCAATTCTTGAAGTTGACCCAAAAGCTCAGCATTGAGCTGGGGAAAATTGTGATTTCTAACATTGAGCTGTTGCGTGTAATCGGATACAAAATAAATTTGGAGAAATTTGGGTTCATTTTCTGGCAGCAAAGATCCAATAAGGTGATAAACTTGACCTTGTACTTTGAAGGTTGGCATGAACGGTCCTTCCGTTATTTGTTTTGCCCCAAAGGAAGTCATTTGGAAAGCACTGTTATATAAACGAATATTATCCAAAAAACGGTTCGACTGGGGATGATCGCCATTCAGGAGACTTTTAAGTAAGTGTGGTGGATCTTGGAAATTTGGAAGAACAATTTTTCCATTTGAGCAGCACATTCCATCTGTCTCTTTCCTCCATTTCAAAGCATGACAAAAATTACAAATTTCTCTCATGTCACCCACGAAAGTAAAGCCAGCATAATTAATTCTAGACGAATATGTGAACCCTGATTTTTCCCTATTGTCCCAAGGTAATAAAATATTTGCATCGTCATTTTCCATGGACTCATCAGCTCCGCTATTTGTTTCTCTATTCATATGGTATCGAGCTCGTTCTATTTCTAGGCGAGATTGACGTTGTTCTGCTGTTTCTGCTCGTCTTAGTTCATCTATTCTTTCCCTTTCAGATGCAAGATAACTTTCATTGTTTCTTTGTACACCTACATAGTTATGTCTAGCTATTTGTAATCGTTCTTCTCTTTGGGAGAGAGATTCAGACTCGCGCGAGAGAGCGTGTCGCTCTCGGTCAGATGACAGACGTGCTTGGCGTTCCTCGATACTCTCTTGTGAACGCAAAGTCGCGGTCCGAGTTCTTTGCGAACTTAAGCGCGACTCCCTTTCTGTGAAAGTCTCTGACTCGCGTGAGAGAGACTGGCGCTCCCGATCAGCAGACAGCCGAACTTCGCGTTCCTGGATATTCTCTTGAGAACGCAAAGTCGCGGTCCGAGTTCTTTGCGAACTTAAGCGCGACTCCCTTTCTGTGAAAGTCTCTGACTCGCGTGAGAGAGACTGGCGCTCCCGATCAGCAGACAGCCGAACTTCGCGTTCCTGGATATTCTCTTGAGAACGCAAAGTCGCGGTCCGAGTTCTTTGCGAACTTAAGCGCGACTCCCTTTCTGTGAATGTCTCTGACTCACGTGAGAGAGAGTGGCGCTCCCGATCAGCAGACAGCCGGTCTTCGCGTTCCTGGATACTCTCTTGAGACCGCAAAGTCGCGGTCCGTGTTCTTTGTGAACTTAAACGTGACTCCCTTTCGGTGAACGTTTCCGATTCACGTGAAAGAGCGATGTGCTCTCGGTTAGCAGATAACCGTGCTTCACGATCTTCTTCCGATTCCTGAGACCTACAAAGTCTCATCCTTTTCGCATTTCGGCTACGCAGCGAAAGGTTAGTTTTTTTTCTTTGAGGCATTTTCAAGGAAAATTAAAGCAATAAACAAAACTAACAACACTTATGACTGAATAGCCTACAAACTTAAAAGATCGGTGCGTCGAACAGTCTAGTGTGACAACGTATCGTCTGTTCGTGGTCGTGACTCAACGAATTGGCAACACTAACTTACTGTATAACGATTGGCACTATTGGATTCAAACTACGAAGTAAATCAAATACAATCTTTACTTCGTACTTCAAACCAATGACCAAAGTTGACCAAACGAAACCAATAAGATAAGCAAATACTTTTTTTTCGACCAATTTAGAAAATCGATAAACCAAGCAACCAAAGAACTTTTACGACACACGCAAGAACTTTTAAGACACCTAACGAAACCCAATTTGCCTAGTAAACACGGTGGACGTCATCCTCGCGCGGAAAATCTTAACACCGCGATTCAGAAAATGACGTCATTTGCACAACGCCATCTATCGGATTTAGATTTCAACTATCAACATTAGTTCTATTTTTAGTCTTAAGATGTCGTTGCAAGTACTATACTTAATTGCGTAACGTAATATTTTACTTCTTGAACTCACTAAATTAATCATATCTTTTGATAGGGTGAACCGATTTCGATGAAACAAAAACTAAGTTAATCCTCAAGTTGCGTATAATTTTTGTATATAAACATTGTCAGCATTGAATTCGTAGATTTTACGTGATGTGCGCACAAACAAACAGACAAACAGACAAAAATTTCAAAAATGATGGAAATGGGTTCTGTTACTTATCTTTTCACACGCTGGCTATTTTTTGTTTCAATTTCTTCAATGTACAAAAATGACTTTTCTACAGATTTATTATATGTATAGATTTAAAAATATAATATAATATGTACATCTAATGAATAAACGTAATAATAATAATTTATTTAATTAAAGACAACATTGGCCCAATGGTTAGTAAAAAACTTATCATCTAAGTGTTAGTAAACTCAAAATTCAAATACAAATTCAAAAAATACAATTATGTCATTAATTAAAAATTTAAAAATACAATAATAATACAATAAAGTCATAAATTAAAATTCCAAAAATAAAATAATATAATACTGTCCTATTCCGTCAGTGTTGCAATTTGATGTCTCAGAATAGGGCAGTAAAACTACATGACTACTACGTATACTAACCGTACCATGTATACCGTAAGTATGTGTACCGTACTATGTATTACTAACCGTGAATCCCCAATATTAATCTCACCTTGTGTCCCCTCCTTGTTCCCTAGCTTATATAAGTCGGAACAAGGAGCTGTATAGTGTTCACTTCGAATAAACGGTAGAGGATTATCCAAGTAAGGAATTGTTGTAAATCCACAAGGGTGAGCGGGGAGTGGGCTCATTCTCTTCCATGTAAGGGAAGCCGTATCAAAACTAAAACATAAATCTATTTAAGAAATCGAAAATTTTAATCAGCCTGGGGTCATTTAGGAACAGTCACAACGGCAAAATAGTATTATATGCTGACGACACGTCGTTAATATTTACGGCTAAAACCAGTAGCGAACTGCACGAAAACGCTCAACTAACTATACTGTGACTAACTGACTTCAAAGCAATTTACTAACATTATGCTACTGACAAGACAAAATATGTACACTTCTCCATGCGCAAGCTTCAACTTAACTTTGCTAGCTTTCATCTATACGCCCATCAATGTGGTAACCCTTCAGTCAACATGTGTCACTCACTTTTAGACTTCATATTGAAAGTCTGGTTAAAAGAGCTCGCAAGTTAATATATGTATTTCAAAAAAGCCGAACTTTTGCAGATTCAAAATTAATCACACAAGTTTATCTGGCCCTATGCCAGTCTATAATTTAATACTGCATCACTTCATGGGGTGGTGCATCAAAAGCTCTCTTGCTGGTACGACTTTAGAAGATGTGACGTGGAATTAAGGGATGAAATTTGGAGGGGGGAAGGGGGGGCAGGTGTAGATCCCCCCCCCCCCCCCCCTATAAAGGAAAAAGCACGGAAACACCCCCTTTTTTTTAATGAATTTTTTAAAATCGTGTTTTGAGGTTATGTTTACTAAGATTTAAAGGGAAGAAGAGAGAGGGGGAAGGTGTAGAACCCCCCCCCCCCTCCCCCCCTATGAATAAAAAGTCCTGAAAGTCCCTTCCCTGTTTCTTTGAACATTTTTATAAATACATGTTCTGAACCAGACAATTTTTTTTCTAAAAAAATTAGTCGTTTCTGGCACTCGCCGGCCGCTGCCGCGGCACCGCTCGCTACGCTCGCTCGGCTCGCGCGTTGTGGTTGCAGTTCCCAGTGATCTATGCCAGCGTGTCCCAAGTCTCAAGCTACATGATTTTTTAAGAGATATTTAAAATAAGACAACTAAATGTAAATAAACATTTATTTTATAAATTATAGGTACATACAGATGTGTAATATATTTTAAATAAAACAAAAATTTAATTCTCATTCATTTAATCAATTTTATAAACATATTGAACTGCCTTTAACAATTCCTCGAAAGGGTCTTTATGATATATTTTATCCTTATTTTTCTCCTCCACGAATACTCTATAAGCCACTCTGTAAAATTTCCCTTATATTGGTCTTTATTAAATAATACTTTTAAATTTCGCCAATGGCTTTCTATGCGCTGGGTGTGTGTCCCGTCTGGTGCCACAAATTTATTCACGGGGTCACTGTGGTTCACTTTTTTATGTATATACCCATATTGAGGAAGACAGTCATATGCTCTCCAAAAATCTGTATGTAGTTCAGTGCCTTCCTGAACATGTTTCTGTATCAGTGGCACCAATACTTCAGCAGTCCTTTCATTATTAGGACACACTTCCAGCCGTAAATCATCACTGCCGTCTTCAATCATCCCCAACACCCAGTGGCCCTCAATATGTCTTCCTCTATTGTATTTTCTTTTTCCAAATTTTGATTCATCTAGTTGAACAATTTTTCCTGGTCCACCAATCTTGCTTTGATTGTCTTGATGCTCCAATTCATAAACTACTATTGTCTCCCGGCAATATGAATACCAGTCTGCAATACTGGATGTAGAAAGCACGGTTTCTCTGTCGTCTCGGGCTGTCTCAACTTGAACTTGAAGGTACGAGTACCTATGGCTGAACATGTACATGATTTGGAATATCAAATCTATAGGTATCTTTACATTCTCAAACCATGTACCTTTTGCTCGACTCTCCGCTTGGATCCGGCAGTTGCTCTTTCTGCAACGAAAGCTGCCCAACTGCCCAGTCCCACATTTGCTTAATGTCATTGGTTTTCTATGGTTTCTACATATTTTCTCCCTCAGAATAAGTCTGTGCTCTTCAGCAAACTGAATACACTGAGCTGTTGTGCCCAGTCTAGTCAGTATTTTTATCATATTCCAATGGGACCTGAAACAATCGAAACATAAATTAGAACTGTTTTAGCTTACAAGTTTTTTTAGCGAAGAAGTTTTCTGAAGGAGGTGGGCAAGATAATAAATCGATTACCAACCTTATTTCTTTCGAAAAATAACGGATACGGCGGCCAGACGACCCAGAAGGACGAGGTCCCGCATCCCTCGCACTGCCCTCAGACCAAGTCGGTGACGCAGGCATCACCGACGCGGCAGTGGCAGCGGTAGCACGGGAAAAACCAGCTTCTGGTTCCGATGACGGAATCACGGGCACAATACAAACATCCGAATTGATAACCTCCTCCTTTTTCGAAGTCGGTTAAATAAAACTTCTTGTATTTTTGGTGGGTAGGTACAAAGTTTGCAAGCAGAAGCTGAGCTGAGCTGAGCTGAGCTGCGATGAGATGAGATGAGATGAGATGATGAAGTATAACTTCTTACGTGCGTGCGTGTGTGTGTAGTTAATAATAAAAAAATATTATAAATTAAAAAAAATAAAATTATATTACAATTCCTTCACTAATTAATCGAAAGGAACTTCGTTCCATCCGGGTGTCCCTTGACACCTCTCAAGTTTTTTATTTATTTAAATACCACAACTAGGAAACAAAACGGGCACTACGAGGTCAGGCTACCTTTAAAGGACAACATAGAAAACAAATTAGGTTCCTCAAAACAAATGGCTTTAGCTCAATTCCGAAATTTGGAGCGCAAGTTTCAGAAACACGAAACACTAGCCGTACAATACAAAACGTTCATAGACGAATATTTACAATTAAAACATATGAAATTAGCTTTGCAAAGTAACTTGATACTGGAATGCTACTTACCGCATCACGGTGTGCTACGAGAGGAATCTACTACTACAAAATACAGGGTTGTTTTTAACGCATCAGCGAGAACATCTTCAGGATTTAGCCTCAACGATTTCATGCACAAAGGACCCAACCTTCAACAAGATCTGCAAATGTTATTGCTAAAGTGGAGACAATACCAGTACGCTTATACAGCGGACATCGAGAAGATGTATAGGCAGATACAAGTACATGAATCGGATCAACCTCTACAAAAAATAATTTGGCGTAACGATGCTCAATGTCCTATACAATCTTATCAACTCACAACAGTAACATACGGAACTAAAGCGGCTCCATTTTTAGCTCTAATGACGCTGAAGAAATTAGCAGCTGACGAACAGAAAAATTATCCTGACGCGGCTCAGGTGTTAGACAAAGAATTTTACACGGATGACCTTGTTCATGGATGTCATTCTATTGAACAGGGGAAGAAACGACTCATATCAGATTTGATGACCTTACTACATTCAGGAGGTTTTAACTTGCGGAAGTGGGCCGCCAACGAACCAACATTAATTGAAGACATACCGAATCATCAAAATCCAGACACAAACATTGTATTTAATGCGAAATCGGAGTCAACATCATCAAAAACTTTAGGTCTGTGTTGGAACACAAATACCGATAACGTTTTCTTTCGCTGCGATTTTGCTAAACAAAATTCAAAGCCAACAAAACGCAACTTATTATCGGAAATATCGAAATTGTTCGATCCGTTAGGCTGGTTAACGCCATTATCCACTCAACTAAAATTACTGTTCCAAAAACTATGGGAAAACAATTTACAGTGGGATGAACAAGTGTCCGATGACATCTTCAACGATTGGACCAAAATAAAAGCGGATCTAGACAACATACACAGCTGTGAGGTACCAAGGTGGTTGAAGAACAACAGTGATGACGTCATCGAAATTCGTGGGTTTTGTGACGCATCCATGAAGGCTTATGCATGCGTAGTTTATGCGCGCATAAAAAATCAATCGGACGTAACACTCATTGCCGCAAAAGCTAAGCTCGTGCCGCATAAGAAAGCCCTTACGTTGCCAAAACTGGAACTTAGTGGCGCATATCTACTCTCTAAACTTATAAATAAAATTCAACAATCCTTAACAAATAGACTAGAAATATTTGGATGGACGGATTCGAAGGTAGCACTCGGTTGGATACAGGGTGAGCCTAATCGTTGGAAGGCGTTCGTCGCAAATAGGGTCGTCAAACTCACAGAAACAATGCCTCCTCACTGCTGGCGTTACGTAAAATCAACAGACAATCCAGCGGACTGTGCCAGCCGTGGAATGTTAGCGTCGCAGTTGATACAACATACATTGTGGTGGCAAGGCCCGCAATGGCTAAAAACATGGACTCCGGAAGATGAAACTGAAAAACAAATATACATCATCAACGAGGAAATCAAAAAAATCAAAGAACAAGTTAACATCGTACAAAATTGCCCAAATATCATTGACCATTTCCTAGAAAAATACAACAGTACAAAGAAAATAGCACATATATTAGCATGGGTATATCGAGCGATCACACCTGCACGTTGCCGTAAACATTTGCCGAGCTATATCACATTACAAGAGTTACACAAAACTAAAACAATTATTATAAAACATGTGCAAAATAAGGAATTTGTAACGGAAATAGAAAAATTGGGTAGCGTTGGCTCAAAAAGTCAGTTATTGAACTTAGATCCCTTTATTGATCAAAACGGATTGCTACGTGTTGGTGGACGATTGAAGAACGCAAACATAAGTGAGGAGATGCGGCACCCTATAATCATACCACATAAGTGTCGGTTGGCGGAGATTCTCATTGACGAAGCACATCAACTAACATTTCATGGCGGACCACGTGTGACCCTCGCCAAACTACGACAATACTATTGGATAACGAGTGGGAACAATGCTACCAAGAAACAGATTCGAAAATGCGTGATTTGCCGAAAACAAGAATCGGGAAGACAGTATCAACTAATGGGCAATCTTCCCGAGGAGCGATGTAACCCCGCTCCACCATTTTATCACACAAGCGTCGATTACACGGGGTTTGTAGAAATCAAAACAAATAAAGGACGTGGAGTTAAAACAACCAAAGGATATGTAGCGGTTTTCATTTGCATGGTCACTAAAGCCGTGCACTTGGAGCTAGTCTCGGACTTAACAAGCTCTGCCTTCTTGGCTGCGTTGAAAAGGATGGCAGCTAGGCGAGGAGCTCCACGACATCTTTACAGCGACCAAGGAACCAATTTCGTTGGCGCTAGCAACATTTTAGAAAGCGAATACCAACTATTACAACAAATTTTCAACGATAGCTTCTTGGCAGAAGTGACCGAGATGAAGATCGAATGGCACTTCAACGCACCATCGTGGCCGAGTGCCGGAGGCTTGTGGGAGAGAGCGGTAAGAAGCCTTAAGTTCCACCTTAAACGCGTATTGGTGAACAGAAGCTCACATTTGAGGAATACTCGACTATTCTTGCTCAACTTGAGGCTTGCTTGAACACTAGACCACTGTGCGCTATAACAGAAAACATAGAAGACCGTGACTTTTTAACACCGGCACACTTTTTAACAGGACGCACAGGATTAACAGTTATTGAAACAGAAAGGGATGCCAGGACACGTTGGCATTTAATCCAGAAGCTTTCAGAAGACATTTGGAGAAGGTGGAAGTCAGAATAACTAAGCCAACTAACAGCTAGAAGTAAATGGCTGAAACCACAACAAAACTTGAAAATAGGCGATTTGGTCGTCATTCAAGAAAACAACATACCTTCTGGAAAATGGGCTATGGGAAGAGTGGTGGAGGTCCACCCAGGTAAAGACGGTCTTGTACGGGTGGTGTCCTTAAGAACGAAAAATGTAATCGTAAAGAGACCCACCATAAAGCTTTCCCGATTACCTATAAATTCGCCAGAAATAAATGAACAAGAAAATAAAAAAGAAAACAGACAAGGCCATGTCAACTTCATTTCTTTGGCCCTAGCATTAACATTATTTATGTCAATCGCTACTTGCAACTACTACTCTACTACGCGCAACTTTAGACCATATCCATACGGTAAGACAAATCTTTGAGAAAAACAAAGAATTTAATGTTCCATTCTACTGCTGCTTCATCGACTACAACAAAGCGTTCGACTCAATGGAGCATGAAAGTATCTGGCATTGTCTTAAGATTCAAGGAGTCGAACACAAGTACATTAAAATCTTAAAAACGTATACACCAGCAGTACAGCTAGAGTCAAACTAGAAAAACAGGGGAAGGAGATAAGAATAAACAGAGGAGTCCGTCAAGGAGACCCGCTCTCGCCTAAACTATTCACAGCCGTATTAGAAGGAATTTTTCGTAAATTTAAATGGGATCAGTATGGTCTGAACATAAACGGGGAACAACTAACCCACCTACGATTCGCTGATGATATCATATTATTCGCCACAACAAAAGAACATCTACAAAACATGCTCTCAGATCTGGAAAGAGAAAGCTGTAAGGTAGATCTAACGATGAACCTTTCCAAAACTAAAGCCATGACAAATGCTATCATTATAAACGGAGAGCCAATTGAGTTTGTGAAAGAGTACACCTACCTTGGCCAACAAATCTCAACCATCAATGTAATGTCAAAGGAAGTAGACACAAGAATTGGAAAAGCATGGAAATGCTACTGGGGGTTTAAGGAAGTTATGAAGAACACAGAAACTAAAATGATCGTCAAAACAAAACTATATAACACCTGCATACTTCCAGTATTAACATATGGCTGCCAAACTTGGGCACTTACTAAAGAGCAAAATAGGAAACTGAAAACCTGCCAAACGGCGATGGAAAGAAGCATGTTGAATATAAGAAAATCTGACAGAATAAGCAACAGTAATATCAGAAAACGCACAAAAATTGAAGACGTAACAATGAGAATAAAGAGACTAAAGTGGAAATGGACTGGCCACATAATAAGAGGAATCGACAAATGAAACAGAAACATAGTATTCTGGTTTCCAAGAAATAGAAAAAGAAAACAGGGTAGACAGTTCCGAAGGTGGGAAGATGAAATAAAGATCACAGCAGGAAAAACATGGACTAGAAAAGCGCTAAACAGAACGGAATGGAAAGAAATGGAGGAGGCCTTTGCCAAAATTGGGCAAACAGACCAGGTTGTCGGTGTCACGACTCGCTAGAGTCGATAAATTAGATTAAGTTTTTAAAATTAATGTAACAAAATTGTGTCTGAATAAAGGCTTTTATTATTATTATTATTATTATGTCAATCGCAATCAACACTGCGCTCGGCATGATGTACAACATTTCAAAATTAAGGAATAATCAGTCTTTATATTTCGATCCTGTGGCCAAAATGAATCTCATACGAGATAAATGGACCTTAGTCGTCTATTACGACATGTCGCCCTACTGGGAGGGCACAACAGCGCTAGAAAAACTATTAACTCATTTAAATAACACATGTACTAATATAAACAGCGGCGTTTGTAACATGATAGTGCCGCAACTAGAGCACGAGTTCCTCGAACTAAAATACTACAACACGCTCTTGATGACACAACAATTCATCGCGCACTCCAGACAGCGTCGTGGCCTTATCAATGGGTTAGGTTACGTAGCAAATTATCTTTTCGGCGTATTGGATGAGCGTTTCGCTGAACAATACACTAAAGACATTGAACTCATAAAGCGAAATCAAAATCATTTGGCAAAATTATGGAAAAACCAAACGTCTGTTGTAGAATCGGAATACAACATCTTAAAACGAACTGAAAAAATTATCCATAAGCAACACAAAACTATAAATCATCATTTAGATACATTGGACAAATTAACAAATGGAGTACAACAAGTTATGACTAACATGAGTGCAGTACAAGGACAAAACATAACTGCATTGACTGCAAATACTTTGCTTCAAACATTAAGGGGTAATCAAGACACTTTGCTGGACACGTTGACGGACATTCGCCATGGTCAGTTTAACATACATCTATTAACTCCTAAACAACTACAATAAGAACTCAATGTCATTGCTGGACAACTTACGGATGATTTAATGCTACCTATTGATCAAAGTGATGTGAGAAAACTGTATCATCTATTGCAAATAAAAGCACGGACTACAGAAAAATATTTTATATTCCAAATTACATTCCCATTAATCAGCAGAGATCGATACAAATTATACAGAGTGATACCGATTCCCAAACAATTCGGTAAGAATATGACAAGCATTGTGCCAAAATCAGAATACATTGCAGTGAATCTGCAAAAGGACAAGTACATACCAACAAACAACAATGAGCCTTCAACACAGCATTTCACACAAGAAGAGACGTATATGTGCTTGCTAAAGAAGCCTGTGTACCGTCTAGGCAGTGACAACAACAATTACTGCAATCTCAATCATGAGACTAACCAATGTAGAGTTGAACAAACTTTATGTTCAAACATGTGGGTACCATTGAACGATCCTTCTGTGTATTTATACCACTGCTGTAACAATTATTCTATTAAAATAATTTGTGGAGAGTATGTCACAGTCGAACAACTCAACCAAGCAGGAGTAATATACCTCGGCCTGGGTTGTGTTATCAAAGGGCAAGATTTTACCTTGCATGCAAACACAAAATTTGACAATAACATGACGGTTCAGTCAAATATTTACGTACCCAAGATTGACCAACTTAACAACATTATCAATGTGAGCTTACCGATCGAGAAGGCTCACGATAATCAAACTGAGGAGGACGAATTAGATGACGACTTGCTCAAAATCTACAAACAAATCAAACAGCTAAGAAACAGCGACGTAGATCTAGATGAGATGTCACCACATGACATCCATCAATACGTGGTAAGCTACACCCTCGTGCTGGCGACGGCTGTGGGCACGGCCGTGCTCCTGTGGCGGTGGCGACGACGCCGTATGCGACGCGTGCTGATCTCCCCAGACATCGAGCTACGAAGTGTTAACGACGCGAGTGCTAGTGCTTGTGTGCGACAATGTAACGAGGCTGACCGTCAGTTCAGTGCTCAAAGTGCAGTGCAAGTGTGCGTGGTTAAAAAACTAAATAAAGGATGTTCACCAATCATAAACAAAAACTAGAGACATTAAGATTATCTATTAGCTTTTCTAAATGCTATAGTTTTGTATTATCTTATGAATCACCACTAACATTAGGTTACTATCACCTTAACTAACATGATTGTATTATCACCATCTCATCTTAACTGCATCTTTGCCGCCCCGGAATATGTTCGGTCTAAGCAACCGAACACTTGCTAACGCAGCAATTTACTACAATTGTACTTTAACATCAGTGCATTACGAGACACCAAACGGACCGGGTGCATTCATCTAACATTAACTTTTTAACATAACATTTTAACGTAACATTTAACATTTGAAGAACTTTTAATAAACTATCCAAAACCAATCAGTGCTTTTATATCATATACGACCTCGCACCCCGCACAGGAATAATAATAATATTCCACAACTATCACACAACGCCATCTAGTCCCAAGCTAAGCAGAGCTTGTGTTATGGGTACTAGACAACTGATAAACATACTTATATATTTCTAAATACATAAATGAAAAGTATTTCATGAAATCATGACATTTGGCATCAATTCTAACTGAATGAGTGGTATTGATAATATAAACGTTTATTTTTCTCTTCACAAAGTTACTTAACTCTAAAGCTTCGAACGAACAAACCAGGGCAACTTTGTGAGAGACTGGTGCCTGAAATAGGTTTCTATAAGAACCTGTAATACAGGTCATCAGGTCCCTCTCGCGGCTATAAGCCCGCTATGACCTACATAATTTTTTTTACAGCTATGAGCAGGTACAAGAAAAGTGAAATAAAGCTTAACATCAGAAAATATAAGAAAGAAGTTAAAAGGTTAAAACATTTAGAAATGACAGAGTTTGCGAGAACAACCAGGGAGTGCGTCGGTTTATCGGACCATACAGCTCAAATTTTAAAAATACCTGTAAATAAAACATGTAAAATAAATTCCTGGCGAATTCAAAAGCGTAACTTATCCAGAGAAAATTTAATTTTATTTAAAAAGCACCTTCAATGCCTATCTTTTTCGGACGTACTTGAAACAGATAACCCTAATGAGGCATATGATAATTTTATTGATCTCTTTCGTTTATTATATGACTTATGCTTCCCAATTCAATTTAAAAATGTAAAATCTGATAAAAAAAATTAAATGGCTATCACGCGGAATTAGAATCTGTAGCAGAAAACAACGGAACATGCTATGGATGTTCAATTTAGGCAGTAATTTAATAAAAACAAGTTAGATTTCTAGTTGAAAAATAAAAAATTATATTTGCGTTCTATTTGTACATTAGAGTTCACAGGTAAAAGATAACAGCGCCACAAGTGGCAAAAAACCTTAAACTTATAAAAGCATTTACAGAGCCAGTTCGAAACAAAAATGTTTACAGAGATGCCTACAAATACTTTATAAATTTATTTATTCAATACTCCCACTTAAATTTATAAGGTAGACAACTTTACTTTACTTAGTACTTACTTTATTTTGTAACAAAAAAAAAAATTAAACCTCTTTCTATTAAAACACTGAATCACCCAACTCAAACCTTAAATCAAACATTAATCATATCAAACATTTCTCAAAATATTATCTCTGTTTGAATTAAATTTATTTGCAGGCAAAGCCTTAGTTAGGAAATCAGCTAATTGATTTGAACTCTCTACATATTTAATATCAATAATTTTCTTGGTAACATTCTCTCTAATAAAATTATATTTTATATCTATGTGCTTGCTTCTTCTATGAAAAACAGGGTTATTTATTAATTTAATTGCACTCTGGTTATCAACATTTAAAGTTATTATGCCTTGTGGCTCCCCAATATCACAAAGAAATTGTCTAAGCCATAATATTTCTTTAGTAGCTTCACTAGCAGCCATATATTCGGACTCAGTTGTGGACAATGCCACAGTATTTTGTTTACGGCTAGACCAAGTGACAGGACCTCCATTCAGTAAAAATATATAGCCTGTATTAGATTTTCTAGTGTCCAAATCACCAGCAAAGTCAGAGTCAGAGTAGCCAACTAATTCAACATTACCCTGATATACAATACACACATCTTTAGAATTAATTAAATAACGCAAGATTCTTTTTACGGCTGTAACATGTGAAGAACCTGGGTTATTGACATATCTACTAACAACGTTAACAGCATACGATATGTCAGGTCTCGATACAGATGACAAAAATAACAAAGCTCCCACTGCTTCTCTATATGGAAAATTAATAGGCTCATTAGTTGTATTCTTAGATAAATGTACATTTACATCAGCAGGGGTACTACTGCTTTTTGCATCTGACAAATTAAATTTATTTATTATTGTTTTAATATACTGTCTTTGATTTATGCTTATACAACCTTTTTCTATATTTATTTCCATACCAATAAATGAATTATCATTTAAAACCTTAATCTCAAACTTTTGCTTAAGAATATTCAATATTTCAGATAATACAACTTTACTTTTAGCCAGTAGTAACCCATCATCAACATAAAGAATTAATATTACTTTTACATCTTTAAAATATCCTACAAATACACAATTATCAGATGGACATTGTTTGAAACCACAAATGTCAAGAAAAGAACAAAATTTATTATTCCAACATCTAGATGACTGTTTGAGACCGTATATAGATTTAATTAACTTACATACTTTTGAAGACTGTGCTTCCAATCCCTCTGGCACCTCCATGTATATTTCTTCTGAGAGCTCACCGTACAGGAAGGCCGTCTTCACATCAAATAGCTCGATCTGCAGTTCATCTCTCGCAGCAATACTAAGCAATACCCTAATGGAATCATACCTGCTAGTAGGGGAAAAGGTTTCATTGTAATCCAAGCCCTTTACTTGTGTGAACCCTCGTGCACACAGTCGTGCTTTAAATCTCACTATTTCTCCAACTTTGTTTTTCTTTATGGTGAATACCCATTTACAAGACACGGGTTTCTTCTCTGTTCGATCAGTCAGTATCCAAGTTTGATTTTCTTTATGTGAGGAAAGCTCTTCAATCACAGCTTTCTTCCATTGATGGGAATTTGGACTATTCATCGCTTCTTCGAAAGTATTAGGTATTTCAAATTCTGTGAAATTTAATTCCAGGTTATTATTTCGACGAGGACGCAACGTGACATTTCTTTGTTCTTCCTGTTCCAAACGGATATGTCTTGGAGGGACATAAGTTTCATCTAGTTCTTCTAAACTCTTCATACTATCATCTGAACTACTTTCTTCAGGTAAATTGTCTTGTTGATCGGTAAAATGTTGAAACTCAACCTGTGGGATAGACCTCGTAGAATTATCTTCTTGTTCAGTTGTCGCTTCAATAAGACTTTGTTTTACTTCTTGTGTACCACATTCATCTTGTGTACTACATTCATCAAACTTTACATCTCGGGATATTGTAACCTTTTTGGTATTTTCGTCATACATCCTGTAATTATCATGGTTATATCCAACTAACAACATCTTTACACTTTTCTTGTCAAGTTTTCTTCGCTTTTCTTTTGGCACATGTACATAGCCAATGGATCCAAATATTCTGATATGTTGCAAGTTAGGTTTTACTCCATGCCACAGTTCAAATGATGTAACATCCCCCGTCTGGCTTGATGTATTTCTATTTAACAAATATATGGCACAGTTGACAGCCTCTGCCCACATACGAGTATTTAAAGGAATGTTCTTCGCATATAACATTGTTCTTGCAGTTTCCATGATGGAACGCATTTCTCTTTCTGCTCTCCCATTCTGCTGAGGGGTATACGGGGCAGTACGTTCATGTGTTATTCCCTTATTCTCCAAAAATGATGTAAATTCATGGTTCACATATTCACAACCATTATCTGTATGCAGTATGCGCAAATCATGGTTAAATTTGTTTTTTACAATCGCATTATACTTCAGAAAATATTGAAACACTTCACTCTTATGTTTCATGAAATAAACATAACGATAACTTGTTGCTCCATCTTTGAACAAAACAAAATATTTCATACCCGACACAGAAGCCTCTTCTATAGGACCACACACATCACTGTATGCAATTTCGCCAGGCTGTGATGGATCTCGGGTAGATTTCAAGAAGGGGCGTCTTGCTTGCTTCCCATATGTCTGTGTATATATTATATGTCGTACCAAAATTTGCTTAACAAGTACAAGCTTGCAACACTGGAAAGTAGACGACTATACTTAGAAGCCGTAAATTTATATAAAATTGTAAGAAATAATTTTGACTGCATTGACTTGTCTTGCATGGTATGCTATGTGGTTCCTAGAACCGTCCATAGGCGAAAGGTGCGCGCTGGTATGTTATTTTCAGTGGGCTCCTGCAAGTCCAATTCTGGGATGCGTTCGCCTGTTCGTCGAATGGTCGATACTTATAATAAGACATTCGAACATATAGACATTTTTGCATGTCCTGCCCATAAATTCAAACGCCTTATACTCGAGGAGATTTCATGAGTAATTTTCTTTTTCTTTTCCTTCTATCTATTTGTACCCTACTTGGCTGTATTATTGTTTTCTTTTTTTTGTTTGTTATCTGTGATGCGATAGTTAAGTAGTTTTATTTTTGTATTTGTTTATTGCATGTGTCCACCTAGTGATTATTTTTGCATAATCCCACAGTTAATCTGTGAACAGCGTTGTGGGCTACAATATTGTTGTTTTCTACCATCCAATATCTGAGTTTTGTTTTATATTGTAGCTGTTTGTTGTTCCTTTGAAATAAAAAATAAAATAAAAATAAAAAAAATATGAGCACGCTTCACAAACAAATTCCTGATTTCCACTCAATGTAACAGGAATCACACCATTCTTACTCATATTTTTAAGCTCCTTGACGTTCAAATGTCCTAATCTTTCATGCCAAACTTTTATATCTGTTTGCATAATATTGCAATCTTCTTGTTTGATTGTTCTGACATCTAATTCATACAAGTTATTCTCTGTTAGATGTCCACTCATGACAACGACATTATTTTTCAAAATCATTGCTTTTTCATAACTCTTCATTATCATATATCCTCTCCTAGTGGCAGCACCTTCGGAAAACAGATTTCTTCGCAAATCTGGTACATATAAAACATTTTCAAGTTTACATCTCTCCCATGTACCATTAACCTTTTTCTCTATCATTATAGTTCCTTTACCACATACATTGATACTCTGTTTGTTACCCAATTTAACAGAATTATTGTGCTGAGACTCATTAAACTCACAGAAGTAGTCCCGCATGAAGGTCATGTGCATTGAGGCTCCACTATCAAGAATCCATGCCTCTTCATCATGTTCATTCAACGCAGCGCTGAATGCTAA
The DNA here is from genome assembly GCA_951329385.1 of Polia nebulosa. Lineage (NCBI taxonomy): Eukaryota > Metazoa > Arthropoda > Insecta > Lepidoptera > Noctuidae > Polia > Polia nebulosa. The sequence continues at coordinate 31,813,860 of OX589605.1, read as the reverse complement.
CATATTGTTAGGTTTCTTATCATACTTTTTCTTTGGCATTCGGCAATCCTTAGCGAAGTGACCTCTTTTATTGCAATTGTAGCACACAAATCTGTGACTTGTTGGTCTCTGGTCATTTGAAGTGTTCTGTTTATTTCCATTACTTGATTTAAAATTACCTTTTGATGTTACTAGTGCTGTCTCACTATTACTTGCATCATTGCTAAGGCTGGCTTCTTCATCTACTAAACGAGAAGTGAGGTTTTGAATCGTTTGACTTTCTTCATCTAGTGACAACCATGCTTGTCTAAGTGAACGATATGTTGATGGTAATGTACTCAGAATCTTAGTCATTACTGCTGTGTCACTGATTTTCTCACCTGTTTCCCGTAGCTGCTTTGCTAAGCTTTCAACCTTGGACACATGCTGTGCCATGGTATCACTGGCACTGTATGAATATTGATAAAATTTTTTATGAATTAACATCTTGTTAAATTCTGATTTCTGTTCATAGATAGCTTCTAATTTTGTCATGACTTGTTTAGCAGTCTCGCAGTTTTCTATAAGAGATATTTGGTTCAAATCCATGGATGAGGTTAGGATGAACATGGCCATGCCATCATCTTTATCCCACTGCACTTGCGAACTGGTTTCCACTGGTCTCTCTTTTTCTATGTTCAATCCTTTTGCTCTTAATGCGCATTTTACTTGAAACTTCCATTGTTTGAAATTTTTTCCATCAAATTTTTCAATTTTCATTGCGTTCGTAACCTCCATTTTAGGATATTTTACATCGATTGTAATCTTGCTCTTAACTTGAAGATTTTTATTAAAATATATTAGTAAGTAGTTCTGGGCCCATAACCTGTTCAATTTAGGCAGTAATTTAATAAAAACAAGTTAGATTTCTAGTTGAAAAATAAAAAAATTATATTTGCGTTCTATTTGTACATTAGAGTTCACAGGTAAAAGATAACAGCGCCACAAGTGGCAAAAAAACCTTAAACTTATAAAAGCATTTACAGAGCCAGTTCGAAACAAAAATGTTTACAGAGATGCCTACAAATACTTTATAAATTTATTTATTCAATAATGGAAATACAGAAAAACGCCTACAAATGAGAATAAAAACAAGTTTCAAAACTATGCACAGAAACTTAAAAAGATTGTTAAACTAACTCAAAAAGCCCAAAACAATTGTTTGATAAATAGTTCAATAAACAAATCAAAAGCATCATGGCAAATAATTAATAATAATAGTAATTTAATCAAAGAACCAATTTTGCAAATTAATGTAGGAAACAAACTAGTAAAAGACCCTAGGCAGATTGCTGAATCATTTAATAACTTTTTTGTTGACCAAATACATGATGTATCCAGTTATTATACGGGAAATACAGCTACAATTAACAAAACCCGTAAGTCTTTATTTATGCAGCCAGTAGTCCCTCAAGATATCACACGTGTGATTAAAAACTTTAAAAAAGTTTCTGATTCGACGGCATTTCAACCGTTGTAGTCAAATTTATCTCTGGTATTTTATCACAAAACCATTAAGCCATATAATAAATGTGTGTATAAGCTCAGGTATATTTCCTGATAAATTAAAGACTGTGATCATAAAACCTTTGCATAAAAAGAATGCCAAGGAAGACATGTCTAACTATAGACCAGTAGCTCTAATTTCAGTATTCTCTAAGATAGTTTAAAAAATTATATACGAATCTATTTACAATTTTATAACTAAAAATAACATTTTATGTGAAGAACAAAAGGGCTTTCGTAAAAATTAAAATGTCAACATGGCAATATTCGATCTCCTAAAAGTAATAATGAATAATATGGATAAGAAAAACCCTGTATGTGCAATATTCACAGACATGACAAAGGCATTCGATTGTGTAAAACATGACACCCTCTTAAATAAACTTAGTAAATTGCTCTGCTCGACGCGGCGCGAGTCGGACGTGTGCAACTAATGTGTGAACTTTTGTTTAAAATCCAAGTAATTAAATTTATGATTGGTGCTTTTTGTGAAATCTTATTCCTTGTCTAACTTGTGGAGTTTTTATGGACGGACCCCTCCCAGTGGGTGTGACTAGAGTGAGACGGTTCGTGTTTCGGTGTTTCGAAGTTGAAAATTGCTACTATCGGGCGTGATTTGAACTGTGGTCCCGCGAATTGGCAGTCGGGTGTTGTGCGCATCGAGCTAAATGAACACGTAGCACATCGTGGGAATTTTGAGTTTGTGTGTTGCGCGCGGCTACGAGCGGTACGAGCGCTACGAGTGCTACGGCGAGCTACGGCCTCTTGCTACGCGTAGCAGTTATCAAAGCGCCTCTTCATCTTTTAGAGCAACTAATTGCGCCTGCACAACTAACAACGAATTGGTTGTTTATTTCTTAGGCGTTTGCAGAAAAGGGAGACGCAAGATGTCAGTTAGCCGAACACCCCCGCCGACTCTAAAAAGTCAATTGACGCGTACACAGTCGAGGTCGGATCCAGACTTGCCGGCTGTGATGGAAGTGGCTGCCGAGCTGAGTCAAAATATAACTTCACGACATAAACGCCCACGCATTTTCGGTTCTCCATCAGATGATCATGATCCTTCAAAGGCTTTCTTGACCAATTTTAAGAATGATTTAATGGTAATGCTGGAGGACTGGAAGTCGGAACAACAAAAGACCTTGTCTCGGTTGGTTACTGATGTTGCTCAACTAAAGCTACAATGTTCCAGTATACAACAGACCAATAATGACATAGAGAAGAAAATTGTCTCATTGAATCAGGATTACGAAGAAGTTCTGGTCAAGGTATCTCAACTTGAAAAGTTACAGGAAGGCAATAGTGACTGCATTAGCAAGCTTGAAAATAAAATTCAAGAACTTCAACTTATGTGCCGCCCATCAGCAGTTGAGATTCGAAATGTACCAGCTATACCAAATGAAAAAATAAACGATCTTCTTCAGATTGCTTCGCGCCTGGGACAGACTATACGGATGGACGTTTCCAGCTCCAATGTTCGTGATATTTATCGTTTGCCTGGCAGACCTGGCCTCACCCGTTCAATACTCGTTGAATTCTCTACGGTCTATTTCAAGAATAACTTCTTAAGTGCAGTGCGCAGCTACAACAAAGAACGCAATATCAAGGAAAAGTTAAACACAGAGAGCATTGGCATTGCTGGAGAACGTAAACCCATCTACGTTGATGAGCATCTCTCTCCAGCATTGAAGAGGCTTTTCTATCTTGCTCGTGACTTTGCGAAGCGTAATAACTATGTTTTCTGCTGGGTATCGAATGGAAAAATCCTACTACGCAAAAGTAGTGATACAAAGGAAGTTCATTTTGTGAAAACAGAACAATGTCTGGTTAAATTGGAAGTCAAGCAGTGACTATTCAGCCTGAATTTAATTTCGCATAATAGCGACAATATTAAACATTGCAGGTTTTTTCTTATTACTAATAGTTTATTTAATTGTTTTTGTAATATGCACGTTTGTAAGATAGGAGTAAAAATTTTTAAATCTAAATTTCTAAGTGACTATAGCCAATTAAATCTCGTAATTTCTATAAAAATGTATTGTTATAGTGAGATAAATGGGCTGACTGACATTTTTCTGTACATGCCTCTACAACGTAAACTTGTAACATTGCTTTATCACTTGTATTTGCATTATCTTTATTATGCCACAATGCAAGTTTCGTTGTTTTCTAAAGTTAAAAATATTGTTAAAAATGACTGATAATATAAATAATATAGCTAGTGAAATTGATAACCTCAAAATAGCTAACTCCCACATTTGCACGCCGAATAAATGCTCTGAGCTCGTCAAAAATCCTAATACTAATTTAAAAATCATACATATTAACATAAGGAGTATTAACAAAAATTTCGACCAGTTCGTATGTATGCTGTCTATGATAAAATTTAATTTCGATATAATTATACTTTCAGAATGCTGGTTAAAAGGGGCAATCACAGGACCTAATCTTGTTAATTACTCATCTCATGCCACAACCAACAACCTAACACAAAACGATGGAGTTGTAATATACGTAAGGAATGGACTTGAATATACAATATCAGAACCATCTTTTCAAGATGCTAATTGTTTGGTCTGTATTGTTGATAACACTGCAATCATAGGACTCTATCGGTCTCCATCTCATTCGGTTCTAAGCAACTTTTATAACAGTTTAGAGTCAGTAATGTTTACTTTAAAAACATTCAAAAATATAGTTGTGATTGGAGATCTCAATGTGGACATTAAGGTAAATAATAATATCGATCGAAACTCTAGTGAATACCTTTTATTTACTGCTTCTTTAGGGTTATTACCAGCACATGAATTTCCTACTAGGCTTGGAAACTGTCTCGATCACATTTTACTAAAGGCTGAGACATCCGTAACAGCAATCGTACTCGAGACCCAAATCACAGATCATCTACCTATAATTTTGTGTCTAAAACATCACAATAACTTACACCGTGATTCTCAAAAGGTTGTAACCCGCTTAGACTATGTTTCTATTAAGGAAAATATTGACAAATGTGATTTTAGCCCGATCATGGATGAAACTGATGCTAATATTGCTACTGACAAACTACTTTCGGTCATCCAGAATGTGGTTATTAAGTACACAACACAAAAAAAAGTCAGTAGGCGTAAACGTATCTTAAAACCATGGATCACTGAGGGAATGCTTCGTTGTATCAGGAACCGCGACAATATGCATCGTCACATATAAAAGATACCGCAATTTCTGCAATACCCTTCTAAGAAAATTAAAGCATGAGTATGAAAAGAATCAATTCCTTCAAGCTCAGAATAATCCAAAAGCAATGTGGGATGCTATAAATTCAATTTCAGGCAGGAAATGTCAGTCACCGTTGGCAACAGAACTCTTGCATGCATCAGCTAGTGCGAAACAGTCTGTGAACTGCGTCAATCGATATTTCGTTAATATTGGTGCGGACCTGGCTTCTAAGTTGGTTCCCCCTAGTTCTTTGTCAATTCATAACAATGGAGTAACAGCTTCATGCAACTCACTTGGAATTGAACCGGTTAGCGAATAACAAGTGTCAGCGATCATTACATCGCTTCGGAGTAACTGTGCAACTGGTTGGGACAATATCCCATCTTTAGTTATTAAACTTTCACAGAAAGTCTTGGTAGCACCCATTACGCACATACGAGTATGCAACCTTTCAATAGCTACTGGTGTTTTTCCAAACAGTTTGAAAAAAGCTTTAGTTACTCCTGTGTTTAAGAGCGGGGACAGAAAACATGCTACAAATTACAGGCCTATTTCGGTGTTGAGTGCATTATCTAAAGTCTTCGAAAGAATACTCAATAGTTGTTTAACCAAGTATCTCGCTACTTTTTCCATAATTTCCAAAAACCAATACGGGTTTAGATCTGGCATATCAACTGAAGATGCTGTAACAAGCTTCAGTAACGCAGTGGTTCATAGACTGGATAACGGTTATAAATGTTTCGGTATATTTTTGGATATTTCGAAGGCGTTTGATACGGTATATGTTCCATTGCTTCTATCTAAACTAGAGCGCATTGGGGTTCGAGGTCTGGCTTTGGATTTATTTAAAGATTAATAATAATAATAATAATAATAATAATAATTTAATCCTACACCTTAGATTGTACTCAACTCACGCTACATTGACTTGGCTTGGCCCGTTAATGTAGCTTAAAACTAGCCTAGAGCTAAGAAAAACTACACGTTTTCCCACAATAATAATAATAATCTTTATTGAACAAAAATACCTTACAATTTGCTTAATATCTAGCACTTGTTACACAATTTGTGAAAGGCATACAAATTTAAACTCTGCCTCCTAAACTAGGATACCCTGTGTCTTAGGAGTCAGTGTTCTACTGTCGCTTGGACTTATATCATGACCCTTATATAAATAGTACTAACGCTAAATCAGCAGACTATACACGGTAAATACACATACAAATTATATAAGCAAGAATAGAAAAAACAAAGTAGAATAAATGAAGATAAGGTATAAACTGTGAGTGAGTGTGAGTGCGTGTGTGTATTTGTGTGTGTGTATGCGCGTGTGTGTGTGTGTACAGTTGTTGTAAATGTCATAAATATATTACACGTGAAGGAAGTTAGTGTAGTTATGCAGTGACGTTACAGATAAATCATGACATAGGGAGCAGCAGTTCTTCGGTCTGTGCATAGTCAAGAAGATACAGCAGATTCAGTAATTTATTTTTAGCGTCGTGTTTGCTGAGTCTAGTAATAGGTGAGGATCTATTTATGTTTCTATAGATTATTGAGCTCAACACGTACAAATGTCTTCTAGCAAAGGCGGTTTTATGCGACTCACTCGGGCAATTTGTACTGTTTCCCCGTTTACTTGGGTCTGGTGGTGGTATTTGCTGATGCTTCCACAGTGTGGCTCTGAGCACAAAGAGCTGTCTTACCGTTAGAATTTTATGTACGGCGTATAGCTGATGTTTAGGATACCGGAAAGGTTTATTTAACATTACTTTGAGGACAGCCCTTTGTGCCCGTTCCACCTCTATGAACTTTGTTTTGGCGGTGCCACCCCATACTAGAATGCAATAGTTGGCGGTGGACTGGCAGAGGGCAGTGTATACCATTTTAAGAATCTCAGGGTCTGCAGAGTGCCTTAACGATTTGACAAGGTGAATGGTTTTCCTAATTTTGCAGGCGGTATTTTCTATCTGCCATGTGGGTATGATTTTACCACTAATGTGTGTAACAAAATTTAAATTTCATCTGTGTTAAACAAAATTAGGTTATTGAACGCCAAAATAAGAATATAAAAAAGAACCTCGGGCGCCAGGCGTCAATAAACAAATTAACACAGTAATTACCTGGATAGAAGTCAGCGGCATAAATGGCTTTTAATCTTAGGGAAGGTGATAACAGAGAGAATTCAAACTACAACATTTTAGATTATTTCTCCTGTATATTCAACAATTATTTAGGTTACTTATTTATAAGCTTGGTCTATTGGTTAGGTTAATAATTTAGTTCAATAATTTTGTTCAATAATGCACCGTAGCACGTGTTGTGAGGTGAAAAGAAAAAGGTTTTAATTACATACCCTGTTATTGTATGCTAAATTATAATAAGGAAAAATTAAACCAAATCTTCCTGTAAGAAACATCCGTCTGGAATTGTCCACTTTCCAATTTAGGGGCCGCCTCCAAACTTCAAATTTAAAGTTAAACTATCAATCAAAAATAAAAAAACGCTGGACAGCGCTTTTTAACAAAGGAAAAAAATCATATTAGACACATGGTCTATATAACCATTTTATATTTATGATTCCACCGAAATCATTTCTGGAACGTAATGTCCAGGTTATGAGGTTATCCTCAAAGAAAACAATGTCTGGTAGATAAAAAGTTTATTACACGTCACAGTTAGATACATTCACAGACACGTTATGAATCAACAAAGAGTAAGAGTTCGGTTAATCCCTAAATACAGCTATTTCGCGTAATAATGGAGGCACGGCAAGAGCACGTGGCGACCTGCGCGGGATTTTATATAATACAAGTGCGCGGTAAGCGAGAGAGCGGCGGACTGGCGCGCAGCGCCGAGCCATGCGCTTGCTCGCAACGGGCGAGTGAGTGAAAGAGATAGCATTACATTTATTTAGTCTATGTATCTTGGCGGCATGCGACCGCGGGACGCTCTTACGGGCCGTAATGACGTTATAGGTTGTGAGTGGGTTTCTACATACTCCCCCTCCAGTTCTGGAGAACGCCCACGCTCCTGGACTGGTAAATCAACAGCAGCCTTAGCTGGACGTCCGCGTTTCCGTTTTGGAAAAACGGGTTTTGGTAATGAGTCGTCGCTACTTCGGTAACGTGTTAGGTCTTCGGAATGATATTTGCCTATATCTACATCTGGTTGTTCTGTGCTCGCGATGGTGTACGTAGTTGGACTTACTTTTTTACTGATCTGGTAAGGGCCATCTCGGCGAGGGTAGAACTTAGAAGTGAGGTCTTTAGACCCTTTACTCAACAAATGAGATTTGAGCATGACTAAATCACCGACCTTGAAAGCATCAGATGGACGGCGCGAGGCGTCAGCGTACTGCTTTGTCTTGTCCTGTTGCATTTCGACGCGTTCTCGAACGGCTGAAAATGAATTCAGGAAGTTTTCGAGGTAAGGTGTCACTTGTGGTACAAAGTTTTCTTTGGCCCTAATTGCACGAAGGTCGTGAACGACCTCTGTAGGTGATCGCATCTCTCTACCAAAAGTCAAATACGCTGGTGACTTGCCTGTTGTGCGACATTTCGCGCTGTTCAGAGCAAATCGAATCATCGGCAACTTCGTCGGCCATGAAGTGTGGTCATCTGCCACGAGATGGGCCAGCATCGCTTTAAGGTCGCGGTTTTTTCGTTCTGCAGGATTAGCTTGAGGATGATAAAGTGGTACAAAATTTTGTTTGATGTCTAGGACTGACATACACTGTTGCATCACTGCGGAAACAAATTGTACACCATTGTCCGAAATTATTCTGCGAGGCAGACCGAATCGCATGAAATATTCCTCTATGAGAACATGAGCACAAGCTTCTGCTGTTGCCTCTTTTAGGGCAAACAGCTCTGTCCATCGGGTAGCCGTGTCTTCAATGAGAAAGACCCAACGCTCCCCCTGGTCTCCTTCCGGTAGAGGACCGAAAAGGTCCATGGCCAACACCTCGTTCCGCTGGTTCATGACCGGTGTCTGGAGAAGACCTGGTGGTTTGGCGTTGTTGGCCTTATACCGCTGACAGTGGATGCAGGCTAAGACATAATCGGTGATTATTCTCCGCATCCCTGTGAAATAATACAGTTGTGCTACCTTTTGGTAGGTTCTATCGATACCTGGGTGACCAGCTGTTTTTGAGTCATGTAACTCCTTCAAAATAGCTGCAACTTGGCCGGCAGGTATTACTATCTGAGGGGATTCACTATCGGAGTCCGGATTATAACGGTAAAGGACTCCTTGATCCATGAGGTAGCCTCTTTCTAACCATCTTTTAGATGCAACATCATTGATTCCTTCTAGCTCTTTCATTATCTTTTCCACTTCAGGATCCGAAGTCTGTTCCAGGCGAAGCTGACTAGGTGTCTTCGCGGGAAGATCGCATATAACAGAACAAATACCACACTTGTCACTTGCATCGCTGGAACAAATAGGTCTACTTAGCGTGTCAGCCACGACATTCGCTTTTCCTGGGGTATATTGAAATTGGATGTCGAAAGATTGTAATTTTAGAGCCCAACGGACCAGTCTGCCAGCTGGTGACTTAAGTGAGAGCAACCAGCGTAGAGGCTGGTGGTCGCTTCCAATTATGACTGGTTGCCCATCCAAGTAAGGCCGGAATCGCTCCACCGCCCACACTACAGCTAGTGCCTCACGTTCGGTGGTTGAGTAGTTTCGTTCTGCTGCATTAAGGAGTCGGCTGGCATATTCTATCGGTCTCTCTTGGTTTCCGTCGCCCTGCAATAAGACTGCACCTAAGGCATAGTTGCTTGCGTCGGTACGCAGAATGAAGGGCCTACTAAAATCGGCCTGCACCAGTATAGGAGCTGTGGTCAATAGATTTTTCAGCTCCACAAAAGCTTGGGTTTGATCTGAGCCCCAAGACCATACTTGACTTTTCCTAGTCAGACGTGTTAATGGTTCGGCAACTTTCGAGAAGTTGGGTATGAATTTTCTGAACCATGAACAAGTCTGTAAAAAGGTTCTCAGGTGTTTAAGGTTTCCTGGCACCTTCATATCGAGTACCGCACTCACCTTTCCTGGGTCGGTAGAAACACCATTTTGTGTTATCACGTGACCGAGATATTTAACGTTTTCTCGAGAAAAAGCACACTTCTCCCTATTGACATGGAGGTTAAACTCGGCCAGACGTTTAAAAACTGCCTCGAGATCTTGAAGATGTTGTTGGTATCCCTGGGATATTACCAACAAATCATCTAAATAGGCTAATAAAACTACATCTTGTAACGCAGAGCAGGATCGGAGACGATCAATAAGACGCTGAAAGGTTGCTGGCGCATTCCGGAGGCCGAACGGCATCCTTTTAAAGCGATAAGTACCTAAGGGCGAGACAAAAGCAGTTTTGTCTCTGTCTGCTTCTCTGACCTTGACCTGCCAATATGAAGATCTCAGGTCCAGCGTACTCATGAAACAGTCTCTTTTTGTACTCTGGAGCAGTTCATCGATGCGTGGCATCGGATATGCGTCAGCTTTGGTGACTGCGTTCAAGCGCCTGTAATCGACGCAGAAGCGGATGCCACCGTTGGACTTGGGTACCATCAGTGCTGGTGAACACCAAGCTGACTCACACTCTTCTATTATGTCCTCTTGAAGCATTTTCTCTATTTCAACTTTCATCTGCTCTTTTTTCGAAGGATTTAAGCGGTATGGAGGAACAGCAATTGGGGGGTGCTCACCTGTGTCAATACGGTGTTCCGCATATGGTGTTGGACCTCCCCCTGCTCTAAAAATGCGAGCGTGCCTGTTGAGGACGTCAGCGAGCGCTTGTCGCTCTGCTGGTTTAAGATGAGCCCCTTCATCTTCCCTAAGTATATCTGTAGAGGCGCAGGACACATCACGCGAGATAGGTTCAAAACACAAGTTATATTTTACCGCATCACAATTACTGAAATACCAGACTTTTTGAAAAAAATCTATAACTACTCCCGCCGAGGTTATAAAATCGATACCTAATAAAGTCTCGTTGTTTGTTGAATCAGGAAAAATTAAGAATGGAATCGTAACAACTACCGTTTCTAGGCGCACCTCTAACGTGGTGGTAAGTACATCCATCGTCCGGATTACACCATCGGCAAGCTTAACTTCGCGTGTCGAAGAGCTGAAGGAATTACCCAGACGTAAAAGGAGAGTATATAGCGTATGACCCGCAATGCAATGTTTGGCGGCCGTATCTATCAATGCTGTGCCGGTAAAACCCAAAATTGAAATATTAAAAATAGGTCGTAACTCGCGACCAATAGAGGGTCCCGTAAGATCGTTACAAAAAACATTGGTACATAAAATAGTAGTTGAACATTCATCAGCATTGCCCTTTTTGTTATTGAATTCGGTACATAAAATATTAGTTGAACATTTATGGGCATTTCCCTTTTTGTTATTAAATTCGGTACACAACATATTATTTAAAAAAATTTCTCCATTCTCCTTTTGATTATTGGTAAAATTAGATTGGATAGAATAAAAACTAGTGTTCTTATCACTCTCACCTTGATTGTTTAACTTACGGCACTGCTCTCTAGTGTGACCGAACCGCTTGCAGTAGCTGCAGGAAGGACGCTGTCTCCTGGCAGAGTCCTCCTTCGCTGGAAGAGGCGCGAGGGATGCAGACGGAGCGGGCGTCAGGGGCGCCGGCGGGCTATGCGCTGCGGCGGCGGTTGCGCCGTGGGACTGCGTCCGTGCGGGGTTTCGGCTGTTATCACGCGCGGCGGCGCGGCTGTTATCACGCGCGGCGGGGCGGCTGTTATCACGCGCGGTGGGGCGTCTGTTATCACGCGCGGCGGTGCGACTGTTCTCACACGCGACGGATTGCGTAGACGGCGTTGCTGATGTTGACGGCTTTTGCGTTCGACACTCACCCGCCATCTGTTTTACGTTTTCTTCGCCGAAAGCGTCCTCAACGTTGCGTGCGAGTCGTAGTAACGTATAAAAATCTAGACATTCTTCTCGGCGTAGTCTTTTCCTTATCCTACTATGGAGGAGGCCGTATGTCATATCTATTTGAGCTGACTCTGACACGTCACCTATAGGTAAGCGTGCTAAAAGGGCGCGAATGCGCGCCACAAAAATATCGGTATTTACATCTCCCTGCGGCGTCGCAAAAATTTCCAGATATATTCGGTGAGGCGGCCGGCGATCGCCATATGCACCTATTAGGTTTTCCCTGGCTTCGCGCCACGACGACACGGAGTGCTTTATTCCCTGCCACCACGTGGCCGCTTCATCCTTGAAGAGGTAGGCTAAGCCGCGCAGGATGTTGGAGTCCGCCACCTGCGCACAGTCGCTATAGGCCTCAATGGCATCGATAAAAGCCTCAACCGACTCCTTCGGTCGGCCGGAGAAGGTGGATTTGCAGCGGGCTAGGGTGTTGTGGCCTTGAAGTGTAACTGACTCCGGGGTAGACGCGTTTGCGCGCGAAACCGTGTTGAGCAACTCTCTAAAAGCTTCTGTTTGAGAGCGTTGGAGAGAGGCGATTATCATCGCCACGTTATCCCCGGTGAACGTAGCGTTATTGTCGGTGCCCGGAGAAAACGTGTCGTTACCATCTTGGTTGGCGGGCGCAGCGGTCGGCGTGTCTGGTCGCGAGGGGACGGGCAATGCGTCATCAGCATCTTCCCTCCGAGTCAGACTAGCCGCTCTACTCCTAGTCACCGGCATTGTTACGAAATCACAGCACTACTTTAGTTCGTCACTGGCACACTGCAAAACTTTATGACACGAAAGAAAAACGTTGGAGCGCCACATATGAGGTTATCCTCAAAGAAAACAATGTCTGGTAGATAAAAAGTTTATTACACGTCACAGTTAGATACATTCACAGACACGTTATGAATCAACAAAGAGTAAGAGTTCGGTTAATCCCTAAATACAGCTATTTCGCGTAATAATGGAGGCACGGCAAGAGCACGTGGCGACCTGCGCGGGATTTTATATAATACAAGTGCGCGGTAAGCGAGAGAGCGGCGGACTGGCGCGCAGCGCCGAGCCATGCGCTTGCTCGCAACGGGCGAGTGAGTGAAAGAGATAGCATTACATTTATTTAGTCTATGTATCTTGGCGGCATGCGACCGCGGGACGCTCTTACGGGCCGTAATGACGTTATAGGTTGTGAGTGGGTTTCTACAAGGTTAAATTAGGGCTCCAGCCGCCAGGATTATGCGAACTGGGCACATTACCTCTCCAATCGCACTCAGGTAGTTAAAATTGATGATGTTGTGAGTGAGGAAGAGCAGATCGAATACGGAGTCCCACAGGGAAGTATTCTTGGCCCTACGTTGTTTATAATTTATGTCAACGACCTGTGTGAGATGAGGCTTGATAACTGTGATATTGTTACCTACGCTGATGACACAGCCTTATTAATTTATGCGAAGAGCTGGCTGGAAGCCAAGTCTTTGGCCGAAAAAAACCTGAGAGAAGTAATGTTATGGTTATCTTCAAATCTGCTAACTCTAAATATAAACAAGACTAAATTTATACGCTTCTATCTCCCAAATTCTCCTACACCACCAACTGAAACCACAACAGTGACGGCTCATTTTTGTAACAACCTAATTACGACTTGTTCCTGCCCACTTTTAGCAAACGTTTCCAGTATAAGATATTTAGGTGTTATGATTGATGAAAGATTGGACTGGAGCACACAAGTTAAAAATCTTACTGGGCGCGTAAGGAGACTCCTGTATATTTTTAAAAATCTTCGTCTTTCTGCCGATGTATCAGTAATGCATACAGTCTATATTGCACTATGCCAATCAATTATTAGTTATTGTATACCTGCATGCGGTGGTACTTATAAAACGATGTTTTTGCAATTGGAAAGAGCCCAGAGATACCTTCTAAAAGTTATACACTTCAAATCCCGTTACTACTCGACTACAGACCTGTATAAGGAAAGCCAGATACTAACTGTTAGACAATTGTTTGTCCTCCGTACCATACTTCGGCGACATTCTCAACTTCCCCTTAATAAAAAGATTTTACAAAAAAGACGCGGAGCACTTGTTTGTTCTCCTATTCAATGTAGGACCAGTTTCGCATTACGTCAATATTCCGCAATAAGTTCAAGAATTTATAACAAAATTAATAATAAAATCTCACTATATAAACTAAATAAATATAACTTGAAAATTAAACTAACTAATTGGCTTAAGTCCTTAAATTATGAAGAAACAGAAAAGCTCATATTAATTGATAAGTAAAGTGGACGGTGAATGGGAAAAAATAGAATATAGAAATACATAGTTGAGTACATAACTATAATAAGTTTAATTTAAAGGAGATCAATGTTGCAAATATATGGTCATAATAAAATTTTTGTAATGACACTAGAGTGGAGAGCCGCCGAATCCCGAAATACGAGCTCGTCTCAGTTTGGGAATCAGTGTGCTATATGTAGTTGCTACACTGTACCATGATTTTACCATAACTATGTCTACATTTTGTTATATGCTTACTTTTTGTACTTTTTAATGAATAAAATTATTATTATTCCATTTATTTCTGTTTTTTATCTTATAATTTACATTTTTAAATATTAAAATATAAGATATAAAAACATTTAAAAATATAAAAAATAATATCCCACCGGTATCTGGATAGGGTCCAAGCTACCGGTGGTCAGGGCTCCTGAGAGAGGAACCTCCTAACTATGCGCGCCGTGTCAAGGAGTACTGCCTTCTGGATCAAGCCCTTGATCCAGCTGCCCAACGAGAGCCTCCTTAGGTGTTCGTCGAGGCTCTTGGCTATTAAACCATTGGCCGTCACGACTATCGGCACAATGACTGCTGTATCCACCTCCCACATGTCGACAACCTCGCGAGCTAGATCAAGATACTTTGTTTGTTTATCTTTTTCAGCTTTCACGAGGTTCTCGTCACGAGGGACAGCTATATCAACAATCATTGTGCAACGCGCTAATCGATCTATCACCACTATGTCAGGTTTATTGGCAACGATAGTCCTGTCAGTGATGATAGATCGATCCCAGTATAACGTGATATTGCCATTTTCGAGAACTGGGTCGGGCACATATCTATAGTACGGTACTTCCGATTCCACAAGATTGTATTTAAGAGCAAGTTGCTGGTGGATAATCCTGGCTACAAGGTTGTGTCTATGCAAATAGTCTCCGTTAGCTAGACGAGAACAACCACAAATAATGTGTCGTATTGATTCTTCGGGCCGGTGGCATGCCCGACAGATGTCAACCGTACCGTCCTTCACAATATATTTCCGGTAGTTATTCGTCATCATAACTTCGTCCATAATCGCACAGACAAAAACTTCGGTTTCCCCGAAGAGGTCACCAAAGCGCAGCCAGGATACGGACGCTAAGAGATCTACATCGGGCCCATGTAGGACCCGGTAAAAGCGCCCGTGAAGCTCCTTGCTCTGCCATACTTCCCTGCGATCATTAGTATCCAGTACTGTAGGTTTGCGCCAATTCTCTTTTGCCAAGGAGAGCGGGGTGAGGCCCTTGTCCACAGCGACCACATCTCGATGCATACCCACGTCAGCTTTGAGGAAGTACTCCCTAAGGCTGCATACCTCGCGGTTGTGTAGGGTCTTAGCATTTAAGAACCCACGACCCCCACACTTCCGCGGGATATACAGCCTCATCACCGATGATCGTGGGTGATGCATCCGATTTGCGGTCAGCAGTGTGCGGACCCTCCTATCCAGGGCGTCAAGTTCCGTCTGAGTCCATTTGAGTATGCCGAAAGAGTACATCAATACCGGCATGACCCAACCGTTGAAGGCGCGCACCTTGTTCCCGCCTGATAAAAGACTATTCAGTACTTTATTCAGTCGGCCAAAGAAGCGCTCCCTCAACGACTGTTTCACGTCAGCAGTATTGATGCCTAACGCTTCCGACATACCCAAATACTTGTAGGTTTCGGTTGAGCAGAGGGATCTAAGGTGTACGGAATCCGAGAGTTTAGTTCCCACGGATTCCATAATCTCCCCTCGCTTTACATGCATGACTGCACATTTGTCCACACCAAATTCCATCCTGATGGCGCTACTGAAGGTTTCTGTTACCTTCAGTAGCTTCATCAGTTGCAAGTTGTTGGGGGCAAAGAGTTTCAGATCATCCATGTAAAGGAGGCGTGATATGACCTGACCACCTCTTCTCAACCGGTAGCCTTGGCCCGAACCCTCAAGTAGAGTACTGAGAGGGTTTAGGGCCAGACAAAACCACAGTGGACTCAGACTGTCGCCCTGAAATATGCCACGCTCGATCCTTATCGGTTCGCTGTTCTCCCGGATTTGTCGACATCCTGGATAGTGAAGAACCGTCCTCCACTGCCCCATACACGACATCAGGAAGGTGCGCAAAGTTGCATCCACTTTGTACAGCTCCAGCACCCTCATGAGCCATGTATGTGGCACCGAGTCATAGGCCTTCTTATAATCTATCCAACATGTCGACAGATCTTTTCGAGAACGACGAACCTGTTGGCTAATGGCAACATCAATAAGGAGCAGCTCCTTAGTACCACGGGACCCGTTCCTACATCCATTCTGAGAGGCAGACATGATAAAATTTGTGTCAATATGATTGTTAATTTTGGCTCTCAGGATGGATGTAAAAACTTTATAGACCGTCGGTAAACACGTGATCGGCCTATAATTTTTGGGTTCCGCAGTACTACCTGATTTATGGAGCAGGTGGGTTACTCCTGTCGTAAGGAACTGTGGCAGCGACCCTGACTCTAGGGCAGACTGGAACTGAGCTGCCAAGCGAGCGTGCGATCTTTGAACCATTTTATCCAAAAATTGTGCAGACCGTCCGGCCCTGGAGATTTCCAGTTAGGCAACGGACGGACTGCACGAGCTACATCTTGGGG
Organism: Polia nebulosa; assembly: GCA_951329385.1. Classification (NCBI taxonomy): domain Eukaryota; kingdom Metazoa; phylum Arthropoda; class Insecta; order Lepidoptera; family Noctuidae; genus Polia; species Polia nebulosa. The sequence continues at coordinate 31,797,238 of OX589605.1, read as the reverse complement.
GCTGATGGTAATAGCCCCTATTTCTGGTATAAGATCGCACGCGCGCTCGACCTCTCGAGTCCAATCACCCTCGATGTGCCTGACCGGCACCGACCAGATGCCGCGCCAGAATGAGCTCATGGCGTCGTCATCAGGTAGGTGCGTATCGGACACACCTTGGTCCGGTCGCTCCCAAGCCCTATAAACCCACCTTTCGTTGCTTTCGAATGTGCGATTCTGAGTGTACCGCTCCACTCGCCGCTTGTACCGACGAATACGGTTTGCCCATGCATAGATCTTCTGCTTCAGGAAGTCGACACGCTCTGTGACGTGGGTCAGATAATCTCGGGAACTTATATCAGTCCCCGAGAATGCCTGCCTCACAAAGCGCATCACCCTAGGGCGAGTGTTGCCCTCCCTGAAGCAGATAAGCTTGCCAATGAGTGCTCTAGCCTCACCGATACGACGCTCGATCCTGCACTACCAAGCTGGTACAGCTGGTCGTGCAGCTCTGTCACTGTTGGGGAACTTGACGTGAGCTACACGACATGCCGCTGCAGCCGCGCAGTACAAGATTGAGTGGGTATCAGCAAGGTCTTTGCTGCTATCAAAAAAATTTGATAGCTGCGAATCTAGAGCACACACCAGCGCCTTATTTTTCTTATGCATGGGCAAACGAGGTAGACGAGGTATTATATTATATTATTTATTATTATTTCGTATATTTATTTTTACACATATTATTTACATTTTTAAATATTTTAAAAGAAAACATATAAAAAACATTTAAAAATATAAAAAATAGTAGTCCACCGGTATCGGGAGCAGGGTCCAAGCTACCGGTGGTTAGGGCTCCAGAGACAGGAACCCCCTCACAATGCGAGCCATATCAAGGAGTACTGCCTTCTGAATCAGGCCCTTGATCCAACCGCGCAACGACAGCTTCGACAGGTGGTCGTCGAAGCTTTTAGCCATCAGGCCATTGGCGGTAACGACTATCGGGACAATGACAGCCGAGTCCACATTCCACATATCGACAACCTCGTGTGCCAAGTCAAGATATTTAATTTGTTTCTCTTTCTCAGCTTTCACGAGGTTCTCGTCATGTGGGATGGTGACATCGATTATCATTGTGCGGCGCGCTAATCGGTCTATCACCACTATATCCGGCTTATTGGCAACAATAGTCCTGTCAGTGATGATAGACCGATCCCAGTACAACGTGACATGGTCATTTTCGAGAACTGGGTCGGGCACATATTTATAATACGGTACCTCAGAATCCACAAGTTTGTATTTTAAAGCAAGTTGCTGGTGGATAATCCTGGCCACTTGGTTATGTCTGTGCAAATACTCGCCGTTAGCCAGACGAGAACATCCAGAGATAATATGTCTGATGGACTCACCCGGACGGTGGCATGCCCGACACACGTCAACCGTCCCATCCTTCATAATATGCCTCCGGTAGTTGTTCGTCAAGATAACTTCATCCATAATCGCACAGACAAAACCTTCAGTTTCCCCGAAGAGGTCACCAAACCGTAGCCAGGCCACGGACGCCAGGCTATCTACATCAGGCCCATGAAGAGCCTGATAATAGCGCCCGTGAAGCTCCTTGCCTTTCCATACCTCCTTGCGGTCATCAGTAGTAAGTACTACAAGTTTGCGCCAGTTCTCTTTAGCCATGGACAACGGGGTGAGGCCCTTGTCCACTGCGACCAACTCTCGGTGCATCCCCACGTCGGATTCTAAAAAGTATTCTCTGAGGCTGCACACCTCGCGGTTGTGGAGAGTCTTAGCATTTAAAAAGCCTCGACCTCCACACTTCCGCGGGATGTACAGTCTCATCATCGACGAACGTGGGTGATGCATCCGGTTTGCGGTTAGCAGCGTACCTGTCCAGGGCGTCGAGCTCAGTCTGAGTCCATTTGAGTATGCCGAAAGAGTACATCAAAACCGGCATGACCCAACCGTTGAAGGCGCGCACCTTATTTCCGCCCGACAAAAGGCTACTCAATACCTTTTTAAGGCGGCTAAAGAAGCTATTATTATTATTTCGTTTATTCATTTTTTTAACATATTAAATACATTTTTAAATATTTCTTAAAAAAGAATATATAAAAAACATTTAAAAATATAAAAAATAGTAGCCCACCGGTATCGGGAACAGGGTCCAAGCTACCGGCGGTCAGGGCTCCAGAGAGAGGAACCGCCTGACAATGCGAGCCGTGTCCAGAAGTACTGCTTTCTGAATCAAGCCCTTGATCCAGCCGCCTAACGAGAGCCTCCTGAGGTGTTGATCGAGGCTCGTGGCTATTAAGCCATTGGCTGACACGACTATCGGTACAATGATCGCTGAGTCCACATCCCACATGTCGACAACCTCGCGAGCCAAGTCAATATACTTGATTTGTTTATCTTTCTCGGCTTTCACGAGGTTCTCGTCATGTGGGACGGTAATGTCAACAATCATTGCACGCCTCTCGATTCGGTCCACCACCACTATATCAGGCTTATTGGCTACAATAGTCCTGTCAGTGATGATGGACCGATCCCAGTACAATGAGATATGACCATTATCGAGAACTGGGTCGGGCGCATATCTGTAGTACGGCACTTCCGATTCCACAAGAGAGTACTTCAGAGCAAGTTGCTGATGGATAATCCTGGCTACAAGGTTGTGCCTATGCAAGTATTCACCGTTAGCTAGACGAGAACAACCAGAGATTATGTGGCGGATTGATTCTCCCGGACGATGACATGCCCGACATATGTTATTATTATTATTATTATAGTGATTACGGCATAAGAGGAATCGTACTTGACCTAATTAAGTCATATCTCAAGGATAGAAAACAATTCACTGAAATATCGAGAATCTGCACTAAAACTAAGCGTGAACTGAAATATCTATCCAGTTGTAGAGTAACAGAATTCGGAGTTCCACAGGGCAGTGTACTCGGTCCATTACTATTTCTACTCTACATTAATGACCTACCCCGTCAAATTAGTCAACCAATGACATTATTTGCTGATGACAGCACTGTTATAGTCGAATGTATGAATGATATGAACTACAAAGATAAAATAAACAATACACATAAAACAAAAGTCATAAATTTACAAAAAAACTAAAGTCATACATTTTTACCAGAGGTTACAGCCAAAAAATGTAATTATTGAATATAATGGCCAAAACTTAGACACAACTTCAGTGACAAAATTTTTAAGAGTGCATATTGACAAAAAATTGACATGGAAATCTCATGCTGCAAATTTGTGCCAAAAACTAAGTAAATCTTCATATGTTCTCTTTAACCTCTCAAATAAAGTAAACATAGATACATTAGTGATAGCCTATCATGGATTAGTTGCTTCATTATTAAGATACGGTGTCATATTTTGGGGTAACTGCAGTGAGAGAGATAGAATATTTAGGGCCCAAAAACGATGCCTTAGATCAATGACAGGTCTTAAGTCTACTGAAAGTTGCCAACCTGTATTTAAATCCCTGAAAATTATGACATTACCTTGTTTGTATATACTAGAAGTAGCCCTTTTCGTTACATCAAACAAACACTTATTCACCTCAATGGTTGACATAAGAAAACGCACAGTACCATTAAGGTCCCAGTATAAAAACCAATTGTACACAGGTGGTCATCAAACAGCTTTATTAAGAAATAACATTCTTTCCATGGGACCGCTTATATACAGGCTGTAAGGAACAAGATACCGCAAACTTCGTGAAAAGGTTACACCTAGTGTCAGTAACTAAATTATGATAGTCATTAATCTCGGTAATGATCGATTACAGAAATTGACATTTTCAAGCACGCAATGTATTGTGAACAATGCGATCTCAATGCTTCGCAATGAAGTAGGTGCGCGCGAGTGCGTAGTACGTAGTTACCTACCACGTCTTATACACACAGACACACCTGTTCCTGTGTGATAGACTACCTATCTACTTTGTAATAAAAATACATTTACGTCGATGTTTCCGATCGATGTGATAAACAACTAGATCAGATACTTAATAGACATAAGCGCATACGTGCGTTAAACGTTTAAAACGACAAATGCGTATAATGTTCCGTGGCACCTTTAACTGTTTATTCTAATGACGACAACATTGATATCACACATTTTTAATCCCTCAAGAATACTGAAGATAAGGTTAGATAAAGATTAGGATAGATAATAATAAAGAAGCTTGTAAGTAGCTACATTGCGCTCCAGGAATGTAGTATAAAGCGCCTGCGGTCGCCAATCGCGTCCCTACAGAAGTGACCTTGGTGATTTTGAATTTTGAAATTTCGTAGGTACCTACAGCTCTGCCGCTCGCCAACCACGAACACCTCTGTCAGGGACGAGGTTATTAACCGTGTGTATATCTCCTATTACTGAGTACCTCCATGGTGTTCAATAGCCTCGCCTCCTATTACTGAATAGGTACCTACCCCCATGGCGTACCTACAATAGCCTTGCCTCCTATTACTGAGAACCCCCATGGTGTTCAATAGCCTCGGCTCCTATTACTGAGTACCCTCATGGTGTACAATAGCCTCGCCTCCTATTACTGAATAGGTACCTACCCCCATGGCGTACCTACAATAGCCTTGCCTCCTATTACTGAGTACCCTCATGGTGTTCAATATCCTCGGCTCCTATTACTGAGTACCCACATGGTGTACAATAGCCTCGGCTCCTATTACTGAATAGGTACCCTCATGGTGTACCTACAATAGCCTTGCCTCCTATTACTGAGTACCCTCATGGTGTTCAATAGCCTCGGCTCCTATTACTGAGTACCCTCATGGTGTACAATAGCTTCGGCTCCTATTACTGAATAGGTACCCTCATTGTGTACCTACAATAGCCTCGCCTCCTGTTACTGAGTACCCTCATGGTGTTCAATAGCCTCGGCTCCTATTACTGAGTACCCTCATGGTGTACAGTAGCCTCGCCTACTATTACTGAATAGGTACCTACCCTCATGGTGTACCTACAATAGCCTTGCCTCCTATTACTGAGAACCCCCATGGTGTTCAATAGCCTCGGCTCCTATTACTGAGTACCCTCATGGTGTACAATAGCCTCGCCTCCTATTACTGAATAGGTACCTACCCCCATGGCGTACCTACAATAGCCTTGCCTCCTATTACTGAGTACCCTCATGGTGTTCAATATCCTCGGCTCCTATTACTGAGTACCCACATGGTGTACAGTAGCCTCGGCTCCTATTACTGAATAGGTACCCTCATGGTGTACCTACAATAGCCTTGCCTCCTATTACTGAGTACCCTCATGGTGTTCAATAGCCTCGGCTCCTATTACTGAGTACCCTCATGGTGTACAATAGCTTCGGCTCCTATTACTGAATAGGTACCCTCATTGTGTACCTACAATAGCCTCGCCTCCTGTTACTGAGTACCCTCATGGTGTTCAATAGCCTCGGCTCCTATTACTGAGTACCCTCATGGTGTACAGTAGCCTCGCCTACTATTACTGAATAGGTACTTACCCTCATGGTGTACCTACAATAGCCTTGCCTCCTATTACTGAGAACTCCCATGGTGTTCAATAGCCTCGGCTCCTATTACTGAGTACCCTCATGGTGTACAGTAGCCTCGCCTACTATTACTGAATAGGTACCTACCCCCATGGTGTACCTACAATAGCCTTGCCTCCTATTACTGAGAACCCCCATGGTGTTCAATAGCCTCGGCTCCTATTACTGAGTACCCTCATGGTGTACAATAGCCTCGCCTCCTATTACTGAATAGGTACCTACCCCCATGGCGTACCTACAATAGCCTTGCCTCCTATTACTGAGTACCCTCATGGTGTTCAATAGCCTTGCCTCCTATTACTGAGTACCCTCATGGTGTTCAATAGCCTCGGCTCCTATTACTGAGTACCCTCATGGTGTACAATAGCTTCGGCTCCTATTACTGAATAGGTACCCTCATTGTGTACCTACAATAGCCTCGCCTCCTGTTACTGAGTACCCTCATGGTGTTCAATAGCCTCGGCTCCTATTACTGAGTACCCTCATGGTGTACAGTAGCCTCGCCTACTATTACTGAATAGGTACCTACCCTCATGGTGTACCTACAATAGCCTTGCCTCCTATTACTGAGAACTCCCATGGTGTTCAATAGCCTCGGCTCCTATTACTGAGTACCCTCATGGTGTACAATAGCCTCGCCTCCTATTACTGAATAGGTACCTACCCCCATGGCGTACCTACAATAGCCTTGCCTCCTATTACTGAGTACCCTCATGGTGTTCAATATCCTCGGCTCCTATTACTGAGTACCCTCATGGTGTACAGTAGCCTCGCCTACTATTACTGAATAGGTACCTACCCTCATGGTGTACCTACAATAGCCTTGCCTCCTATTACTGAGAACCCCCATGGTGTTCAATAGCCTCGGCTCCTATTACTGAGTACCCTCATGGTGTACAGTAGCCTCGCCTACTATTACTGAATAGGTACCTACCCTCATGGTGTACCTACAATAGCCTTGCCTCCTATTACTGAGTACCCTCATGGTGTTCAATAGCCTCGGCTCCTATTACTGAGTACCCTCATGGTGTACATAGCCTCGGCTCCTATTACTGAATAGGTACCCTCATGGTGTACCCATAATAGCCTCGCCTCCTACTACTGAGTAGGTACATTCATGGTGTACAATAGCCTCGTCTCCATAGAATATAAGAAAGACGCCGATTACTTATTGAGTACCTACGCTCATGGTTTAAAATAAGTAGGTAACTATATCCCCTCTCGGAATTCCTACAAGCGTGATGCTATCTCTGTAGATACGAGGCACATAAGGTAGTGATTAGGCGAAGTTTTCATAAATAGTCATCGCTATCAGTTGATCTGTAGATTGTATCTAAGTATTACTTATTAAAAGTAGATAATGATGTTTGCATACTTGTGTAATCAGATCGAACAGAGTAGCAGAGCATGTTTACTTGTTCAGTTTGGGCGGCCACTATCAACAACTATTCAATATTACATAACAGCGTTTTAATAACGAGACAAGTAGATAAGTACAGTCATGATGAGTTACATCCCGCTAGCCCTCGCAGACTACGGTGTACGTGCATTTAGCGTAGTCCCACCACACGCCACCGACGACTGTTGACCTGTCAGAGTGTTCTTTTGGAAAAACGTTGTCTTGATTTATTTATACGCACTTAAAGAACGCAAACACGCACGTGGCGACTGGTAATGGTAGACTAGACGCCATAGGTACCGCGTCATAATAAAGTAGGTACACAGCGAAAGTTCTTAATTATGTAGAACGTTCTGGCTATTGTCCACACTCCTCAGTACACACCGTTTACCTACTCCAATAGGTACCTACAGGTATTACATAGTTGATAACTTACAGTGGTTATTAGACATTGAATAGTTTGGGTGCCTGACTAGGTACCTACTCATATCTCACCTAAAATACGTTAGATCTGATAAGCTTGATACCATCAGCGCAGCGGAAAGTTGAAAGTAATAAGGAAATGATATGATAAGGAATGGAATGGCCTACCTTCGTAACTGAAAGGTATATTAATAATAAGTAAATAATATATCTATCTGTAAATATAAAATTCAATGTCTTTGCCTGCCTTACTGATATATACTCGTATCAACGCACGGCCTAAACCGCTGGTCCTAAAGACGTGAAATTTCGAGTGTGTTCTTTGTAACGAGTAGGTATCCACTAAGAAAGGGTTTTTCGAAATTTAAGGGGATGAAAAAGGGGTTGAAAGTATATAACGGGGGAAGTACCTACTAAATCCACGCGGGCGAAGCGGTTGGCAGAAACTAGTCTATATGTCGCAGCCGTCTGGTTGAATTCGACGCCTAGGCCGTTCACAACACCAACCAACCAAGCCAACCAACCAAGACAACCAGCCAAGTTGTTGAACGTCTAGTCATTTAAGTAGTTAAATTGGATATTGATGAGTTTGTGATACCACTGATCATGATTATGTGTGTACAAAAGGCAATGTTAGGATGCAAGAGCGAGCGTAGTGAGCTCGGGACACAGGGCATCCCGACTCGGTTATAAAAATAAAATAAAAAAAAGCCTTTATTCTATCATGTACTTTCAATATTTGTTACATCTAGTTACTTGCATAGATTTTACATTTAAATGATTCTAAACTTATACATATTACTTAACTTACTATTTATAATATCACTTACGTTCTTTTAAGTAATACTTAATTTTAAATGTGACCCCGACTCGGTTATTTTCTATTTAAACCATTGAGCCCTGCTTCGCGGGTCTCCGACTACATCTTTTGCATGAATGACTCAGTAATATTTTTTGAAGAAAAAACTTCTTTAGGCGCGTTAGGCATTTTTGAGATGGGAAAAAACTATATAAATCGCGCGTCACAGACGCCGACCGTCGAAACACTCGTAGCGGATTGTTTTTTTTTTATGAATTTAGATCTTATGGATCTTTCTACGGGGTTTATTAAAGGGACCCCCAATTTTGGTTATTTTTGCGATTGGACTTACCGTTTTCGAGATATTTATGATTATATATCTTAATAACCCCTCTCTCTCCTCATCTTTCATCATTTTTCATTTAACTTGAAGTATTGAATCACTTGGCTGAGTCTTGGTCAGTCATCTTCAAAGGGCTGGCTTTCAACACACCAAGTTATTAAACGTTGAGTGATCTTAGTTGTTAACTATCGGCCTAGCCATGAACGGCCTAGGCGTCCAATTGAATGGCAAATTCAACCATATGGCTGCGAAATATATAAAACAAAGTCGGGTTAGTTAGGTACACCATTAAATTTATAAATCAAAAATTTCTAACAAAATAGACGGTAAAATTTAGCTAGTTCACAGCACTTCCTGTGCATTGACATTCTCTCCAATAATTTTCTAAAATTTCCAACTTTCGCTTGCATTAATCAACGATTTTTCTTTCTGCCCCGTCTTTCTTGATGTTAATTAAAAGTTTAACTAGAGAGTCGTAAGTTTCTGTTTGGCTGTTTGCTTATTCCTCCATTTTTCACCGAAAAATCAAATATGTTCAATTCTACAATGGTTAAATGGTATATAGTACCTAAGTTAACGCTATAAAGGTGATTTGAATATTGGTTGGTCTTACTGGTAACGCGACTGGTTGCCCAACACGTACTAGTTATGTAACTGGTGGCACTTTTGACGACCGATGCGCTATGCGCGCTATGAGCTGTTCGATTACAAGCATTGCTTCGCCCCGAATAGAAGAATATTAAAAAATCGTATACATTTACAAAAAATAATATACACACAAAAAAAACATTCTCTCATACATTGATATCTTGAAAATGGATTAATTTATTGATTCTGTCAGGATACACCGAGACGTAAAGTGACTCGAGATGTTGAGAACACATAAGATGGTGACAGAACTCAAATACATACATAGGTACAAAAGTTACAGTTCGATTTATTCCAGCCGATCAATCTTCACGATTAAGGGCGAGCTTGAAAATCTTTAGGTACACCGTCACTGACAGGTTTTTCAATTGAACAGTAGTGCACATATTATAGCACAAGTGTAAGATGCAAGAGCGAAGCGTGCTCGCATATTTTAGCACTTCATCTCCGATAGGCGAGTTGTTCTAGTTTTGGCAAAAAATTTAAAGAACGCTCGCTCATGTAGGTAAGCGAGCGAAACGAGCTCGTTAATTTTAGTAGGTAGGTACCACTACTCGGATGATTTGAAAATGCATAATTACAGAAATATCTGCCCGGGGGTTGAGGATAAATTCGAAACAGAGTTACCTCGCACCTGGGCACTCAGGGCAGGAAGGAACAGGGGTGGGTTTTAGTCAGTAAGATTCTGACACGCCCTCCCGCTCCACCCAGAGCGGGAGAAGTCATTGAATGATTTCCCACCCCACAAAAAATATATATATATATATATTTACAGAAATATGGCTTACCTACATGTTTTATAAATTACACGAGGCTGATAAAACTTTAGTTTTTCATAAATTATCCCAGATTTTGTGTTTTGGGTCGGTTTTCCCCTGACTAATGAGATGAAAAGTTTGAGAACTAAGACACCGCAGGATGTAATATGACAAGATTCTGGATGATTTTGGATTTGATTAATTTTTTTAATTGTTATTGTCTTCTCAAGATGCCACTTCTTGCCTGGGCCTGCGGATGATAATTACTAGGTACATAAACGAAGATAGCTACAATCGTACATTTCCTAACTCCAAACCAACAATTTAAAATTACGTTTCAAAACATCCAAAAGCATTAATAACAAACATCTTCTAGAGGCTTTCAGCAACGATAACCCCACCCACACAGCAATATGTATGTGCGAGACCTTGCTAAACAAGGATAAATTGGACACTATAATAATAATAATAATAAAGCTGGCAACACCAACAACGTCAGACGTGTCATAAAATTGTCCAATCCAGATTTCGATTTTAATATATTATTTAAAGTATTTTCAAGCTCACAACCAAAATTAAATTAATTACCATTTTGTCAAGAACCGACAAAAATTAATTATGAAAAACTACCACCTCTACACCGAAAAACTAAAAACTATAGAAATGACAGCTAAGCTGTCATAAACAAGGAACAAAAAATGAACAAATAATCGAAAAATTGGACAACACGTCCTAAATGTTGACGAGATCAGCAGCTCGCCGTGCACGCCCACCACCTCCGGCCTCGTCGCTCAGCTCCGCCTCGCCGCCGCCGGAACCCAGCCCCATCGTGAGTGCTGTGACACCGGCCGTGGCAGTTGCGTCGAGCTCCAGCGACGAGTTCTTCTCGCCGCCGACGACACCACCACCTGCGCGTCGACGGGGAGGACGCCGGCCGCCGAGCGGCTTAGGACCTCGAGGCCCACCGGCCTCTGATAGGGTCCCAGCTCCCGGCGGAAGTGTGCAGCGCATGAGATGGACGGAATCCATCAATGAAAACGTCATGCGCTCATACTATGGGGCTACAGAGGGAGGTAACAACCTGACCGCGTACCGTGTTCGGATGCTCTCTTTGTTCCAGGTGCTTGAGCCAGCCGTCAACGTTTCAGCCCAACGACTGTCGGATCAGGTGCGGGTCATCCTGCGTAATCATATGTTGGATGATACTGTACTTGATCGCCTCCGAGCTGAAATGGGTAGCCATGTTATTGCCCCTCCGTCGCAGACTGTGTTACCAGTTGTGGTACCACCGTCCAACCATGCTCCCAGCCACGCTGACGAGGAGTGTAATGACATGGTTACAAACGTAAGTACCCACTACAATGGTGAATTGAGGAGTGCTTTGGAGTGTGCTATTCGGGAATATCGCAGCATGCCGCTCGAGCTTAGGCCACGCTTACCTCGTTTGCCCATGCATAACAAGAATAAGGCGCTGGTGGCTGCTCTGGATTCGCAGTTGTCCAATTATTTTGATGACTGCGAAGACCTCACCGATACACACTCGATGCTGTACTGCGCGGCTGTAGCGGCATGTCGTGTAGCTCACGTCAAATTTCCTAATGACAGAGCTACACGACCGAAGCCAGCCGTACCGGCTTGGCAGTTTAGGATCGAGCGTCGTATTGGTGGGGCCAGAGCACTCATAGGCAAACTAATCTGCTTCAGGGAGGGCAACACTCGCCCAAGAGTGATGCGCTTTGTGAGACGGGCGTTTTCGGGGACTGATGTCAGCTCCCGAGACTATATGTCCCGTGTCACAGAGCGCATCGACTTCCTGAAGCAGAAAGTATATGCATGGGCAAACCGTATTCGCAGGTATAAGCGGCGAGTGGAGCGATACACCCAGAATCGCACATTCCGAAGTAATGAAAGGTGGATGTATAGGGATTGGGAGCGACCAGACCAAGGTGTGACTAATACGCACCTGCCGGATGATGACGCCATATACTCGTTCTGGCGCAGCATCTGGTCGGTGCCTGTCTGTCATACCGAGGGCGATTGGATTCGGGATGTTGAGCGCGCGTGCGATCCAATACCAGAAATGGGGGCAATTATCATCAGCCCCCAAGATATAGCTCGTGCAGTCCGTCCGTTAGCTAACTGGAAATCTCCAGGTCCGGACGGGCTGCACAACTTCTGGATAAAATGGTTTACGAGGTCGCATACCCGCTTGGCATCTCAGATCCAGTCTGCCTTAGAGTCAGGGTCGCTGCCCCAATTTCTAACTACAGGAATAACCCACCTGCTCCATAAATCAGGTAGTACTGCGGAACCTAAAAATTATAGACCGATCACGTGTTTACCGACGGTCTATAAGGTTCTTACATCCATTTTGAGAGCTAAGATTAACACACATATAGATAGTAACTGTATCATGTCGGCCTCTCAAAATGGATGTAGGAATGGGTCCCGCGGTACTAAGGAGCTTCTCCTCATAGATATGACCATTAGCCAACAGGTTCGACGTTTCCGAAAGGATCTGTCGACATGTTGGATAGACTATAAGAAGGCCTATGACTCAGTTCCTCATACATGGCTCATGAGGGTGCTAGAATTGTATAAAGTTGATGCAACGCTACGCACCTTCATGATGTCATGTATGGGGCAATGGAGGACGGTCCTTCGCTATCCAGGATGTCGACAAATCCAGAGGAATAGCGAACCGATAAGGATCGAGCGGGGTATATTCCAGGGTGACAGTTTGAGTCCGCTTTGGTTTTGCCTAGCTTTGAATCCTCTAAGCACACTGCTGGAGAATTCAGGGCTAGGCTATCGGTTGAAGAGAGGTGGTCAGGTTATATCTCACCTCCTTTACATGGATGACTTGAAACTTTTTGCCCCCAGCAACCTGCAACTGATGGAGCTACTGAAGGTAACTAAAACCTTTAGTAGTGCCATCAGGATGGAGTTTGGTGTAGACAAATGTGCGGTAATGCATGTAAAGCGAGGGGAGATTGTGGAATCCGTGGGTACTCAACTCTCGGATTCCATAAACCTGAGATCCCTCTCTCCAACCGAAACCTATAAGTATTTGGGTATGTCGGAAGCGTTAGGTATCAATGTTACTGACATGAAGCAATCGTTGAAGGAGCGCTTCTTTGGCCGCCTGAAGAAGGTATTTAATAGCCTTCTATCGGGCGGAAACAAGGTGCGCGCCTTCAACGGTTGGGTCATGCCGGTATTGATGTACTCTTTCGGCGTACTCAAATGGACCCAAACAGAACTTGACGCCCTAGATAGGCGTGTCCGTACACTGCTGACTGCATTTCGAATGCATCACCCACGTTCGTCGGTGATGAGACTGTATATCCCGCGGAAGTGTGGAGGCCGAGGCTTTTTAAATGCTAAGACCCTCCACAACCGCGAGGTATGCAGTCTAAGGGAATATTTCCTAGCTACTGACGTGGGTATGCATCGAGATGTAGTGGCAGTGGACAAGGGCCTTACTCCACTCTCCTTGGCTAACGAGAACTGGCGCAAACCTCTAGTGCTTGACACTAACGATCGCAGAGAAGTATGGCAGAGTAAGGAACTTCACGGACGCTTTTTCCGGGCACTACATGGGCCCGATGTAGACCAGTTAGCGTCCGTAGCCTGGCTGCGTGTCGGTGACCTCTTTGGGGAAACCGAAGGTTTTGTCTGTGCAATTATGGACGAAGTTATCATGACGAAAAATTACCGGAGATTTATTGTGAAGGACGGCACGGTTGACATATGTCGGGCATGTCATCGTCCGGGAGAATCAATCCGCCACATAATCTCTGGTTGTTCTCGTCTAGCTAACGGTGAGTACTTGCATAGGCACAACCTTGTAGCCAGGATTATCCATCAGCAACTTGCTCTGAAGTACTCTCTTGTGGAATCGGAAGTGCCGTACTACAGATATGCGCCCGACCCAGTTCTCGATAATGGTCATATCTCATTGTACTGGGATCGGTCCATCATCACTGACAGGACTATTTTAGCCAATAAGCCTGATATAGTGGTGGTGGACCGAATCGAGAGGCGTGCAATGATTGTTGACATTACCGTCCCACATGACGAGAACCTCGTGAAAGCCGAGAAAGATAAACAAATCAAGTATATTGACTTGGCTCGCGAGGTTGTCGACATGTGGGATGTGGACTCAGCGATCATTGTACCGATAGTCGTGTCAGCCAATGGCTTAATAGCCACGAGCCTCGACCAACACCTCAGGAGGCTCTCGTTAGGCGGCTGGATCAAGGGCTTGATTCAGAAAGCAGTACTTCTGGACACGGCTCGCATTGTCAGGCGGTTTCTCTCTCTGGAGCCCTGACCGCCGGTAGCTTGGACCCTGTTCCCGATACCGGTGGGATACTATTTTTTATATTTTTAAATGTTTTTTATATATTCTTTTTTAAGAAATATTTAAAAATGTATTTAATATGTTAAAAAGATAAATAAACAAATAATAATAATAATTAAATTATTTATTCGAGCAACACAACTCATAGTATTAGTAACATTTTGACTTATATCTATGTTAGTAAACTAAATTATATACAATAATGAAATTAACCTAACACAAATATGGCACATCGTTACTATGCTGCAAGTCCAGCAGAAATCTTGCAGCACCGGTTAACGATCACGCAATCCAGTCGGCCAGAGATCACTTTTAGGATGCTGTTGTGCCACCCCGCACCCTGCGTACCAGGGATGCGCATCTCTTACGCATTACTGTATAAAAGCAATCTACGCGGGCTTCAGCAAACATCCCTGAAGCACTATAGTAACGCGGCAACCCCATCAGCACCCCAAACGCATTATTATATTGGACTCGGAGGGCGCTGTATGCCTTTAGTGTAAAATGAGCCCACAGGCTACACGCGTAGAATGAAGTACAATATGCACGGAATAATGCGATTTTGACTTCACTCGAACAGCGTGCAAACCTGCGAGCTATCATGTTAGCACGTACAGACAGCGCCCTTCGCTCCCGTTCAAACGCACTATGCAATATATTGGTGCGAGATCTGGCTAAACAAGAATAAATTAGACACTCTGCAATTTCCTGGATGTAAAACTGCAGCATCTTACGTGTCACTGTCGCCGCTCTCGCAGTGGTGGCGGTGTCTGTATTATATCATAGGACGATATAGAATATTGTGATATTAGAGATATGACTGTTGAATATTGTATAGAAGTATATGCATGTAAGCTACCAAAACAAAACCTAATACCTAATAGGGAGAGGGTAGCCGGTGCGCGCATTGGTTAACATCGCTTTTGTTTCGCTCTGTGTTTAAATTAGATGAATTGTGAAAAATACCAAAAATTGGTCATAAAGTTACACCAGAAGAAAGAAGATCTTGTGAGATTTCAAACTATATAAATAAAAACTGAATTTACCGAACAAAATTCAAACAACAAGGAAGTAAAGAAAAAAACCGGTGGATATATCAGAAACGCTCTGCTAACGCACCGAGTTACGTGAGAAATTTGTGGCAGTCATTGATCCCGCCTCTACATCTTCGGCACACATGAAAATCACAGCTCATTGATCGCAACACTGGACATTTACATCACCTTACGAAAACAAACTGTCAATAAAAATAAATTGCCCAGCTTGCAGGCAACAAATACAATACGCTGTAATGCACTGGATGTTCATTGTTCAGCTAAATATCATTATGCATGTCTTAACATGACATCTGCCTCATCATCTGCCTAGCCTTTTCCCAACTATCTTGGGGTCGGCTTCCAGTCTAACCGGATGCAACTGAATACCAATATTTTACATGGAGCGACTACCTCTCTGACCTCCACAACCCAGTTACTGGGTAATACGATACCCCTTCCATGACATATGCCTATTACTTAGAAAATAATCACGAACTTTTGAAACGTTAGTGCTGCCCAGACTGTTCTAATATCACTCGTAGCTGTAGGAATGATAATACTCCTGTCCAAAAAACTTTTTTCCAAAAAAAACAACCAACTTCCAAAAAAAAATACACTAAAAATGAAAAAAATGTTTGTATTTTACTTCTTCGTTATTTGACACCGACTTCCGAAATTAAAGTTATTTTTTCATTTTTAGTGTATTTTTTTTTGGAAGTCGGTTGTTTTTTTTGTAAAAAAGTTTTTTATTTTTCACTTTTTAGTTGTTATACCATAGAAATAAAAACCTCAATTACATGGAACGTGGAATTTAAACATTTGGAGAACACCAAAACGTCCTCGAGGTAAACCTATTTTTCGTTTTGGTTCAGTTTCTCAAAAAGCGCTAAATCAATTTCGATAAAATTTATATGGGACCACCCCAGGGTTATATTCTTTCGAATAAAAAAAGAATTTTGAAAATCGCTCCACAACTGACGGAGAAATCGGCGGACATACATAAAAAAAAAAAAACTAACATACTGCCGAACATAGAACCTCCTCCTTTTTCGAAAGTCGGTTAGAAAATTAAACTTATCACCACTAAACGTCACTACAATGTCAATTGACGATGCACAAGATGATGAACCAAACATAAACATTACTACAAATGTCGAGTGTAAAACTCCCAACCAAAGTAACCTAACCACCACCACAGAGGCCTTTCGATAACATTAGATAGTCTCAGTAAATTATTAGATTAGAAACTGGAAAAGAACAATCAATCCTTACTCCTTGTACGAAAGAACACAATACAAAATTAAATTCATAAAACTATCACAGAGTTAAAGGAAGATATTTTGAAGGATACCCACAAGCTACCATGCGAACAAGAAATAGTAAAAAGCAATATAAATACACTAAATGAGAAAATAGAAACACTACAATATGAAAACAAAGATCTCAAAAATAAGACACTAATTTAAAAAAGATTGTACTATTTGGACTTACAGAATACGACCAGGAATCCGAGCATCAATTGCACTATCGAGTAATTAAAGCATTCAAAGATATCCTAAATGTTGACCTGACCGTATATATATTGAGGGACTTTCACGTATCGGAAGATAAAACAACTCGTGGAGACCTATTATTATTGAGCTGATTAGCAAACGAATGACGAAATATGTATTGAACAACGCAACGTAAGTACTTCAAACATACTGGGCTTTTCATTTCTGAATATCTTGATGAGACTGCACTACAACAAAAAAAAGCATTACTAGAAAATTTGCGCTGGGCAAGACAACGGGGACACCATCCAATCATTAAAAATAATAAGTTAATAATAGACGGACGACAACAAGAATTCTCTGAAATGACCAAACAACACTGCGCAAAAAAAGTTGGCTTGAACCAACCTATTGATTCGCAAAGAAAGGACATATCTAATGACAGCATAAATAACCCAAAGGACGCGGCATAGGCTTTGCACGGGCTAACACTAACGACACTAATAAAATGAGCACTTTTCGTCACTCAGGCTATTGGCATCACGGTGTTGTGCCAGAACATGTAAAGTATCAACAATAAACCACACTTATTGGAAGCATTCCTCGATGACAAAGAAAAGTACCAGGCACGTGATTGTCGCAGGGAAAGAAGTAATTAATTAACTTCAACGGATACATCCTCGCTGCGTCATACTGTCGACTGCACTACGAAGGCGGCGGTGTATGCATACTATTACGAGAAGACTTAGAATTTATTGAACGAAATGATATTATGGATATGTCGGTCGAATACATCAAAGAAATAAAAAAAGTATGTGCGATTGAATTGCCTAAACTTAAAACTTTACCAATAAATTTGTATTGGAACAATAAACAGCCTGATGTATTCTATAAACAACCCATTTACCGATATTAAAAAACCCACACGAGTTACAAAAACCGCTTCAACCTGTTTTGATGTAGTATTTATACACATGTCATTCAAATCAAATAAAATAAAAAAACTACTACTACACTACTACTACTACTATTTATAAACTTTGACTCTAAATTAATAATTACTCAGGTGCACGATTACGGTTTTTCTGATCACAAAGGAATAATAGTAAATCTAAAAAGACCAGACGCTACGAATACTAAAAGCAAAGACTGGAAAACGAAACAACGAATTTTTAATTCAAAAAACATGGAAAATTTTAAGTTTGCATTGAAACAAATTAATTGGAATTTCATAATAAAACGAAAATTACTACTCATTCGAAAATCTTTTACACAAAATATTAAATGACTGCATACCTAAAAACAATAAAACTAAGTCGAAATAGAAGAAAAGATTGGTTGACAAGAGGGATTAAAATATCATGCAAAAATAAACGGTTGATAAGAATTCTTACTTCTTACTCTAAAGATCCTGTATTAACTAAACAATATAAAATATATGAAAAAAAACATTAAAACAGATAGTAAGTAAATCAAAAAAATTACAATATGTTAGGGAAATCAGAAACGCAACTAACAAAACTAAATCGATGTGGAAAATAATTAAAGAGCGTACAAATAAATAAAAACCTTTTTACAAAATGGTGTTTCTAGTTTGGTTTCTTCGTGATTTGACACCGACTTCCGAAATTAAAGTTATTTTGCATTTTTTAGTATTATTTATGGAAGTCGGTTGTATTTTTTTTGTAAAAAGGTTTTTATTTTTCACTTTTTAGTTGTTTTACCCCATTCTAAAACTAAATTAATAGTAAAGTTATGCCCGAATTGATAGCCCCAAAAATAGGGAATTTAAACGTAGTTGGTGAAATTAGGGTGTATCAGGGTGAACTGTACAAATCTGTATACCCCTTCAGAGTGCATCAGCGTGATGTAATGTTGTGAAGTGGTGAAAACAATATACAGACATGCGATTGCAGCAATTCTGGAAGGTCTGCTATCATTTATTGAAGAGTTCCATTGTGTATCTCCGAAGTTCTTCATCAGATCTTCACTAAATTAAAATGGGACCAAATGTGAAGCAACAGCTTTCAAATAAAAAAAAAATCTTCAAAATCGGTTCACGTAGTAAGAAGTTATGAGGTAACACACATAAAAAAAAAAAAAAAAAAAAAAAAAAAAAAGATACAGTCGAATTGAGAACCTCCTCCTTTTTTTGAAGTCGGTTAAAAATTGTCTAAAACACAACAAAACATCATTGAAGATTCACGATATTCTTACGTCCGACCCAAAACAAGTTTCTAACTCATTCAACCATTTTTTCGCATCACAAGGCGGAGTGACTCAGAGCCGAGCGGCCGGCCTGTGCTCCGACCATAGAGCACACGGGCCACCGGCGAACCGGAGGGGAATTGCCATAGCGCTTTTTCCCGATACAGAATTGTCTGTCATTTATTGCGGGGGGAAATCTGCGCCACGCACACTTTCTCAAACTCCCACACAAAGACAATCGTCTGACTATGAAACTCACTCATAACAATTAAAACAAAATACTAAAAATTTCGCACACATACAGAGACATTCTGTCATAACAGTGTAATGAACTGATGCAACTTTTTTTTTATTGTTGATAGGCACGCGTTTGACCACTATCTCACCTGATGGTAAGCGATGATGTGGTCGAAGATGGAGCACGCTTGCCTAGAAGTAACCTATCCACTCTTGACTTAAAGACTCCGAGGTTGTAGCTATCAGGAAACACAGACTCCGGTAGGGAATTCCACTCTCTAGCTGTACGCGTAATGAATGTTTTTTCAAAACGCTTTGTGCGTATGGATGGGATGTCTACCATGAACCGGTGGCACTTCGCCGTACGTCTTGTGGTCCGTTGATAAACGGGCTTGGCGGAATCAAATTATGCAATTCCGTCGCACACTCCCCAAAATATAATCGATAGAAAACGGACAGGCTAGCAACTCGGCGTCTATGTTCAAGACTTTGTAGTTTCGACTCAACGAGCCTATCATTGCCGATGATCCTCTTGGCTCGTTTCTCAATTGACTCAAGAGCATCAAGCTGGTATCTGGCAGAACCGTCCCAAAGATGAGAGGAGTATTCCATACACGATCAAACTTGCGCTTGATAGAGTTGGAGCAGCTGTTCCGGCGTGAAGTATCGTCACACCTTTGCGAGGATCCCCAACTTTTTGGCAGCCACTTGAGCCTTTGCCTCTATGAAGGGACCAAAATTGAGGGTAGATGTTAAAGTAACACCAAGAAGATCAAGTTGGTCGGTTATCGGCACGGTCACACCTCGGAAAGATGGAATCGGGTGAAATTTATTTATTTAGTACACATACAATTATTTTTACAGGTAAATTGGCTCCTCTTAGCGGAAAAAAGACACGCCTGGGTCTTAGCAGCATTGAACTTGACCAGATTGTCATCGCCCCATTCTGAGACAGCCTGTAAGGACAAGTTCAAGCGCCCAACCATAGCCTCTCGAAGAGACCGGACCTGGGACCCATTAGCTCGTGCGTCAGGCACGTATCTCTCGGCAACAGTGCTGTCTGCATACCCAAAGGTACCGGGTTTTAGCAGATCGTTAATATGCAGCAAAAACAATGTTGCCGAGAGCACCGACCCCTGAGGAACACCGACATTAATAGCCAGCAGTCCGGACGAGCAGCCATCTATGACTACTCGGATACGTGAATTTTTACATTTGACATTCTATTTTTATTTTTAAATTATTCATAACTATTGTTACGTATTAAGATATTGTTATTTACTGGGTTTTTTTTGTCTCTTTTTAATCGGTATTTTTTGTTGTTTAGCTTCTATTGTACTCATTCTTTCTACACAATGTATATTGTTAAGAAATGACTTATGACTCGGATAGACCGATCCCTCAGGAAATCTGCAATCCAATCACACAAACCAGCGGGCAGACCGAAGGAAGGAAGCTTGCTAATCAGGTTGTCGTGCCAGACCCGGTCGAAGGCCTTCGAGATGTCAAGGGAGACCGCAAGGGCTTCCCCTTGTTTGTCGATGGCCTCACTCCGGATGTGAATGGCATACGCTAGAAGATCTCCTGTTGACCGATTTCGGCGGAAGCCGTATTGTCGGTCACTTAGGATATCGTTAGCTTCTAGGTATGCCAGGAGCTTGCCATTCAGTATACGTTCCATACTCTTACAGAGTACGGAAGTTACTGAGATGGGCCTATAATTTGCTGGGTCAGCTCGACTGGGTTCTTGGGCACGGGTTGCACTTTAGCTTGCTTCCAAGCCATCGGCACTTTTCCAGTCTCAAACGAAAGGCTAAAAAGGCGTGTCAAGATCGGAGACAACTCAGGCGCACAAGTCTTCAGTACAATTGCCGGTATCCCGTCGGGGCCACTAGCCTTTTTCACATCCAGGTTACGCAGTACCCTTCGGACATCCTTCTTATGAATGCGAATGTCTGACATAATCGACTCGCATCCACCAAGAGTACGGATCGGGTTTCAGCAGTGGAGGTAGTGAGGAGCGGCAGAAGTTAGATTCAACCGACTTAGCCAGGGACCAAAACGCCTTACTACCAGCTGGGTAAGAAGCAAGTTTGTTCCCAATTCGGCTAATGTGATCAAATCGAGCCCTTCGCAACACCTTCTTGCAGGACTTGGCAGCCCTGTTGAAGGCTCTCTTCTTCTGACTCACGTCATTTGCTTTACGCATCCGAGCATCGACCCATGCCAGGTAGGCCACGTGTTTAAGCGCATCAGCGCGATTGCACTCGGCACCAAACCATGGTCGAGCGTCGCCAGACATTGTTACGTCAGAGAATGGAATGTAGTACTCCATTCCCTGCCGCAACACATCCGTCACGGCGTCCGCGCACGACGATACATCAGTCGAAGAAAAGCAAGTAGGCTGCCAAGGATAACATGTGAAGAAAGTTCGCATGTCATCCCAATCTGCTGACCTGTATCGCCAAACCCGCCTGGTGCCTCTAGAGCTAGGACCGGGCGGGGAGTAGACGGATACAGACTTCACCAGACAGTGGTCGGAAGTACCTAATGGTGAAGAAATCGACACCGAGTAACGGTCTGGATCTGTTGTCAACAGAAGGTCCAAGCAATTGGCCGTGTGCGAATCAACATCCGGCACCCTCTTGCCCCCTGGACCAGCTGGGTGAGATTTAACGCTAGCGCTAGCTTATGCGTGTCTTGTCCAGCATGGTCTGTGCACTGGTATGGGAAGAGCCACTCCTAATCCACACCCACATCCGCCGCTTCACTTAGGTGTTGTGTGAGCCTAATTGTCTCCAAATCACCGCTGTGCGAACGTAGACACAGGCGTAGACAATTTTATCTAGGCCTGTGTCCACTAGGACCCAAAGAGTTCAGAACCTGGAGTCCTCAAGGTTACGGAGACGCCGATAGCAGATGTCGTCCCGGGCGTACATGCATATATCAGCGTGTGGCTTAAAATTTTGCTCCAGGGTAAACCCTGGGTAAGATAGGTACGCCACGTCCGACGGACATCCGATCTGCGTCTCCGAAAGGAACAAGAGAGCTGGTTTCTCAGTCTCTAGGTGGTGGTGGACTGCGGCGAGGTTTGAGTGCAGACCTCGTATGTTAGACAAGTGCACTTTTTGAGAGAGGGAGTGCTGCCGCTGTACAGCTTTTTTCTTTTTTGTTCCTTTTTTCATTACTGTGAAGAGTGAAGGAGGGAGAGGAGAAGGAAGTGAAAAGAGGTTCCATGCAAGTTACCTTCAGGCACGCACTGACAGGATGGTATCATTGGGGGACTAGTCTGGAGACTGCGGGGACGCCCGAGCCCCCCCGGGAATATCCATCGAGCCCTCTCGTCTGGTCGCCAACCAGCACGATGGTGCATTCCGGGATTTTTCGACAGTTGGCGGGGCAGCCTTTCATGTGTGGCTAGCACACTACTTAGGCCCCCAACTACCTACTACCTGCGGTCGGCCAGCGGCGTACCGTGCCTCGGATCCCGCTACCCTCCGCGACTAGTCTCCCGATACATCCCATATCAGCGTGAGCCTGGTTGGTCTGCCTGCAATGGAACAACTATTTCGACCCAACTCCTCTGGATTGGCTACACTGAGCATCGTACCGGAACACAGCCAGGCGGCTTGGCGGTACGTCTTTGCCCAGTGGGTCGCAAGCCATCGGTCGAAACCTACCACCAGCTACTGTCACCCCTGCCCAGGGGTGGAGGATAAATTCGAAAGAGTTACCTCGCCCCTGGGCACTCAAGGCAGGGAGGAACAGGGGTGGGTTTTAGTCAGTAAGAGTCTGACACGCCCTTCCGCTCCACCCTAGAGCGGAAGAAGTCATAGGATGATTTCCCACCCCCCAAAAAAAAAAAAGCTAGTGTCACCTGATTAGCACCACCCGGGGACCACGTGTAGGGACTCAATGGGTACGGACGCGGGTGACTCGGCCCCCAAACTACATTGACAATGTGCATACAGCCGTAGCTGTAACAAGTGTCGATACACATTATCGATAAATTCGAGAACTGTCATGTGCGAATCCAGTTAGGTCTTTTATTACAAAAATTCTTCTATTATGTCCCTTTAACTTGGATCTTAGGAAACCTGCAATAAATAAATATAAAATATTTTATTCGAAGTTCACACTTAGTCATTTTAATATAATATATGTCGTGGATTGAGGGCGCTATGAGCGCGATAACAGCGCCATCTAACAATTTTTTTCGAAAACTAGTAATGACGCGACCGAAAACACAAGTGCATGCCTTACCACTTGAATACGATCGTCGGTAGAGGGGATCCAGCGAGGATAGTCAAGCTCAGACAGTCTAGGCGGAACGCTCAGTTTCCATTGCACGTGTTTGTTTCCTGACCGTTACTTTGATAAAGTTATTTTGATTTAATCCAAATTATCTTTTGTTCGAGTACCCACGACAGAGCCCACATCTAGCATAAATTATGTCGGGTTGTGAAGATGACCCGATGTTTCGCATCTCGGCCACCCAGGATGCGACATATATTAATACGTAAGTATTGTATTTTATTTTATGCAACGCAATTTTATTACAATTTCAATATACCTCCATATATACTATACCATTATTATAAAGAGGTTTGTGAGGTTGTAGGGGCTAATCTTTAAATCTCCTGAACCGATTTTGAAAATTCTTTCATTAGTAGGAAGCTACGTTATTGTTGAGTGCCTATGTATAGGCTATAAATATTATCGAATTTCACGCAGACGAAGTCGCGGGCGAAGTACTACTATTAACTAAATCAGAAATCATAATCTCAAAAATAGTTAGAACCTATATGCGCGAGATCCGACATGGCTGTATCGACTCTTTGCCTTTGCTATTTTTAGGATTCCGTACGCAAAGGGTGTAAACGGAGCCCTATTGCTGTCACTCACGTGTCCATCTATCTGTCTGTCCGTCGTCTGTCACACAGGTTTACAGCCAAACGGTTAGAGCTACAGTCTTAAAATTTTCACAGTATAAGCATCTTATTGACCTAACGCCATACAAATAATCAAAAATACATTTGGTACGAAACCCTAAATGTACAAAGTCCGACACGCATTTGGCCGGTTTTTATCGATACCTAACTATCTACAAACCGGTAACAACACTATCGCACGGTTTTTTTTTTTTGTGGGGTGGGAAATCATCCAATGACTTCTCCCGCTCTGGGTGGAGCGGGAGGGCGTGTCAGACTCTTACTGACTAAAACCTACCCCTGTTCCTTCCTGCCCTTAGTGCCCGGGGGCGAGGTAACTCTGTTTCGAATTTATTCTCAACCCCCGGGCAATCATCGGCCATGACGGGCCCCGTCCTTATTGCTGACAACTATTTGAGGCGCGCGTGAAACACTACGCGCCGTCGACTCTCGGGCCTGGTGCTGACCAGACGGTGAGCTACCCATTACTCACCGTCCGCAGGCCCGGGTCTACGGTGGCCGAAGATCGTCTCGCGGCGCCGGAAGCCCCAGGCGTCTCCTGAAGCAGCTGCTGCTGAGGGCATGAGGGCAACTCCGTTGTTGATTCTCCCTGACGCGTCCCGCCTCCACCTTCGCGAGCATTACTGCTTCGCAGCAGGAGGAGACGGCTTCCCATTCCCTCTCGCTCCGTACCATGGCCTGAACCAGGGCAGGGCGCGAGAGGTCGCTGCCGTCTATCGCATCCACGAGGACACGGCGGGGCTCCGCCCAAGCGAGGCAGACCTCCACCGTATGCTCCACCGTGTCCTCATGACGATCCGCGCAGTGGAAACACCCGGGCGTTTCCTCCCGTCCTATCTGACACAGGAACCTCCCGAAACAACCGTGTCCGGTGAGGACCTGCGTCAGGTGGAAGGTGAGGGCACCGTGGGGCTTCTCCAGCCACTCCTCAAAGAGGGGCACTACCGCCGCAATGGTGGCGTGCCCAGCGCTGGGTTGCGACAATCGCTGTCTCCATGTCGCCATAAGATCTTGCCGAAGCTCTGTCCGCCGAGCCGCGAGTTGTGGCGGCAGCGGAGTTTCGCCCTGGCACTATCGCTCGGTGATGGCGACAACTCGGATGCAGACTCGGATCAGTCGCTCGACCGATCCGCATATTGTATGAGGGCGAGCGGCCTGTGTTGGTAAACAAATCGAAACAACACGACCGTAATTATTGTATATTTTAGGATTAAAAATGAGTAAATAGTAAAAATGTGGTTAAAATTATTTGTACATGAAAGGCAACGCCATCTTTTCGTAAATTTGACGTGGCAGATCGCTTTTAGCTGCAAAAAACTGAATAATTCGGAATTTTTGTTGGATATCAATTCAGCCGCGCTACTAGATTTAGTCTAGTGAACAGTCCGGCTGCAACTAGTTTTATTGTACGCATGGGACCACTTGGACTTGTACTTTGACAGAGGGGAACGCCTGCGTATGGTTACTCCCCTCCGGTTCGCCGGTGGCCCGTGTCGCTCTATGGCTCCGACTAACGGAGAATACAATGTTTTTACATCCACCTACACCGCAAGAAATAAAAAAAAATAAAGAACCATTAGAGGGAACAGAGGTGCCGAGGAATTTACAAAATAGATATTTGAAAAAACTATTGCCATCGTGCTCCCCCAAGGTTGCCCCCGTAGAGTGCGATAGGGACAGCTGCAACTCAAACCGATTTTATCACAAAATTTTTGACGAGATCGACGTTTCTTTTTTTTTTCTCCTTGAAAACTGAGCCGATTCAATTATTTTGGCACCAAATTTTTAAGAAAGAGAATGTCTAGGTCAATATTAAATTTTTTATGTTAAAACTTTTAGAATTTGTCTGGTAGTCCTCTAAGAACAGCGGCAAAAATAGGGCCATTTTTTGTCATTTTTGGAGGGTCATATTTTCTTTGCTTAATAGTTGCTGAAAAAAAGGAAATGACAAGGACGTGTCAACAGCAGACCTTGACTTTATGAAAAAAAATGATTGCTCTAGAGGCATTATTCAGGAAGAAAAAAGGGGAATACATTTGTATGGAGAATCGCAGCCCCTGTTCCCTCTTAAAAGCAAATTCAACCGTTCAATCATTTTCTGAAGGGATATTCCCAGACGCGCTAAACAAATCTATAATAAAACCTATTCATAAAAAAAGCTCAAGGTCTGATCCAAAGAATTGCCGCCCAATTGCACTATAGTAATAGTGCAAATTTCATTGAAATTAACTACTCGAAAACCAAAATTATGCAATTCAAGCCTTACTAAAAAAAAACCCATGACTAAAAACTTTACGTTTAACGGTGTCGAATTGGAGTGCGTAGATACTTTTACTTTGTTCGGTCTAGACATAGATATCCACATGACCTGGAAAGCGCACATACAAAAAATTAAATCAAAACTGTCTAGTTTTGTATATGCATTACGTGAGCTCAAAAAAACTGCAGATTTAAGAACTGCCCTATCTACTTACTATGGATATGCATACGCATGGCTTAAGTACGGCATAATTCTTTGGCAAAATAGCGTAGATAGCAATGATTTCAGAAAAAAAAATATTAGGATAATGGCTCATTTTGACAATGACGTAAGTTGTAGACCGAAACTAGACATTTTAACCTTGACATCTATTTATATTTTAGAAATGTGTAAATTCGTTAAACAATATCCAAACTTCTACCTTAAAATTATAGATCAACCTCTCAAATATGTACCGCGTTCACGATTTAAAAACAAGGTCGTACTACCACAATCTAGGCTAAAATTACACAGCATAAGTCCTCATGGCCATGGTACGGAGCGAGAGGGAATGGGAAGCAGTCTCACTGGGCGTACTGGGCGTAGACGTCGCGAGACGATCTCCGGCCACCGTAGACCCGGGCCTGCGGACGGCGAGCAGTGGGTAGCTCGCCGTCCGATCAGCACCAGGTCCGCGAGTCGATGGCGCGTAGAGTTCCACGCGCGCCTCAAAGAGATTAGTGTCAGCCACCACTGACGGGGACCATCGTGGTCGGTGCCTGCATGCCTAGGGGTAGCAGATAAATTCTGAAAATGAGTTACCGCACCCCTGGGCACTCAGGCAGGGAAGGAACAGGGGTGGGTTTTAGTCAGTAAGAGTCTGACACGCCCTCCTGCTCCACCCAGAGCGGGAGAAGTCATTGGAAGATATCCCACACCCCAAAAAAAAAGCATAAATACGTAACATCAATTAAAATATATAATAAAATACCTAATAACATAAAAATGGAACAAAATGTTAAAATATTTATTAAACGGCTCAGAAAACTACTGGTCGATAAATGCTATTGTTACGAGCTGGGTATGGGATAAATTATTTTAAACCTATTAATTAACCAAATATTCTTTATTAACTCAACAACTTTTTTTACACAAACACTAATTCGCTAATAAACACAATTTTCTTCGTAATCGCTTGTATTCGCTTCCGTTCGCATCCGTAGTCGAAAACAGACTAACTCACTCGCCCCATCCGGCCTATTTATACAGTCATAGAAGTTTTCAGAACATTATCGAACTATCCTATAGTGGAATATTCTAGAAACATCTATGAACTTCTACACAGTACTACAATAGAATGTTCTCGAACGTAGTGGAAACTTCTGGAAACTTATTCTCGAGCGTTCCAGTGTAATACGGTCGACGTAGCACTATTATACACTGAATGATTTTTTTCATCTTAGACATCTAAAAGAGATGACTAAGATGACTTCCACCATTCATTAATTGTTTGACATTTTATATTTGACTTTTGTTTTTATTTGATTTTTATTGTTTGATTTGAATTTTTAATATTATTTTAATCTGTGACATTATTATTATTTTTATGAATTGAATTTTGAACGCAATATTTAATTCAAATTAATTGAAATTTTAAATGTATGATTTGTAAACGTACTTACGAGTTTAAATAACTAAAATGTGATATTATTTATTTAAATTGATTAGTTTTGTAATGATAACCGAATTATCTCCTATTTTTTAATTATGAAGTACGTACAATTAATTTCTATTTAATTAATGATTTTAAAAGTATGCTACTTTTCATATTGTGATTATGCTTGTGTCCGACAGGGTCCATGTAAACTTTGTAATTTTTATTATACAGAGTGGTGATGACAATACGACATTAAATTAAAGCTCGCATACCTCAAGACGTTCTCAGTCTACATACAAAAAAATATTTGAATATATCCAGTAGTTTAGTCACAGGAAATTATTTTTCATTTTTAACATTTGCTACATGATGTATCTGATAATAGGGAAACACTGTCAGGTGAACGACCCACATCGGTATAAACATCAAAACATTAAAGTCACGTTGCCAACTCGCTACGAGGACATAAACACTTTCGCCAAATTAGTATTTTCATCTAATTTAGTGAAAATTATACCTTACTTCTGAGTAATAAGAGTCATAAAGCGTGTCATCAGAGTTGGATAAGAAAGGAACGAATGCGGAAATTGCAATGCACTCATAATATTAATAGAAAATTTAGTGTGTGCGAAAGAGATAAATCTAGTTTCGTTTGTTACTTCGCTTTCTTGAAGAAATTTGCTACAACAAATTTAGGTTAGTGTGTCGCCGGCCGCGATCCTGTGATGAGTTACGCGTCCTCGCTTTGTAGTGCAGCCGCGTCTTTGATGTAGGTACTTCCCCGCCGCTCGTGTGTGTCGTGTTTTGTAAATTCATTTACGGCGGTAATAGTGCGAAATTGGACGCTTTATTTTGGTGACAGGACACGTAACGTTTTAATAGGTATTTAGTTAAACAGTGAGTGAATTGTGCGAAATTAGACGCTTAGTTTTTATTGTTTTCGTGTTTTTTTTTTAATAATCATGCCGCGCTACAATTACACAGCTTCGGAGTACACCGACATGATTTTAATTTATGGGGAGTGTCAAAGAAATGTCGCTTTGGCTATACGGACATACCGAGAGAGGTTTGGAAACACTCGAGTTTGTCCGACCAACGGGCGCACCATTGTCCAAGCTGTCCAGAGGATGCGAGAAAATCGATCCTTAATCCCGCATGTGGATAGTGCTCTTCCACGTGTAAAAGTGACCCTTGAGGAACGAATTTTAAATTTTAATTTAAATGCTGAAAAGTTTTTAGAACTCCTCAATGGACCTGTTTGCGAGTACATGGATGAGCTTTCGGTAACTGCGTACAGGCAGATGTGGTACCAATTAGACGGAGCACCAGCTCATTCAGTGGTGTCTGCTAGAGAGCGTTTGTCTCAAATGTTCGGACAGCAGTGGATTGGCCGTTATGGACCAACGCGTTGGCCAGCCAGGTCCCCCGACCCTACACCACTGGATTTTTTCTTGTGGGGTCATATCAAAAATGAAGTGTAGGTACTCAACAGCTGTTGATACTGTTGATGATTTAAAAGATAGAATAATCATATCTTTTAATAAATTAAAACACATGGCTGCGAATGGGGACCTTTTGTCAGACGTTCGAAATAACCTTTTACGACGGTGCAATTTGTGTATTCGAATTCATGGCGGCCATATTGAAAAACGAAAAATTTAGTGACTTTCATACCTACATCCTGATCGTGATTAATAATTTGATTAATAAATAACACGCGGTTGAGAGATGCCTGATTATTTGGTTAATAATCTGTGATTCAGTGTAATTTTATTGAGCATTAATCCATAATTAAAAGCCAAAAAATCAAGTCGCTACAGGACCGCGCGTTGTTGCCGCTCTTACGACAGGTTAGTGAACTCATATTTATAAATGGTGTTCTATTTCGTTTCTAGTTTTATGCCATTTAGTTTGTTTGAAATTTTTATTTTTTTATTTTCGATGTTAGGATTTTTTTGATAGCTTAAACTTATTCTTATGAACTAGTATTGTCCGTGTTTTCATTTATTGTCGTATTGTCTTCTCCACCCTGTATAGATCTTCTATTACACACATGAGATATGCAATAAAGATTTGAATTGAATTGAATTTAATAGTTACCATGTACTCAAATAGAAGAGAGGAAGACATTTTTATTAGTCAATAAAACAAATAATGCATTATTTAAACAACAAATACAAAAAATAAATATTTTAGAAAATAGTGTGAAAACGAACCAATTAATTAATCTCATGCTTAGAATATTTTGAACAGCATATAAATTAACCTACGCGTATCTCACAAACCACGTCAACATGTTTGGATCTGATTCTTTCACAAATTTTAACGATAATAAAATGTATAATATTAATAATAAATAATAATAAATTTTTATTGTTCATAAAAAGAGTAAACATCCATCATTTACATGACACTGAAACCCCACACTAGGATACCCTGTGTCGTGGGGTTCAGTGTATTTCGTCTAAGAAACAGTATACAGTATTGTGTTTATACTGGTTCTAGATTCCGTACATTTTATAGCGAAAAAGTAAAATGAAAAAGTAAAAACTATAATAATAATATTAAAATTAATAATTAATTAATTATTAATTATTATTATTTTATTTTTTTCTTTTTTATATGATTTGTAAGAAATATTTAAAATTATAATTTATATATGTATAGAAAATTAATAAACGACATATTAAAAATGTTACAGCTGCTGACAGCGCTTATGGCATCCTGAGAGTGTATGTGTGTATGCGTGTATGTGTGTATGCGTGTATGTGTGTGAGTGTGTTTGAGTTTTGATTTGATGAGAAGTTGGTGCAAGTGATGGTTAGAAGTAGTGTGTGCATGGGTTATGAGTTTCTGAGGGTATATGTGTGAATAGGTGGTTTGAGTTAGCTAATAGATTGATATCACATGTTCAATTTCATCGTAGTTTAAACCTTGAAGCCATTCCGTTACAAGTTTTTTGCATGAGAACTTGGTCAAGGAAATTAAGTTCAGGTATTTATATGCTTTGCTGTATAAGTGTGGCCCCATGTAAGAGAACGCTTTATGTCCAAACACCCTACGGTAAAACGTTTTTCCCACTTAGGTAGTCTACGTGAACGTTTATCTTGTACCATGGTGGTTGTTGCTGTGGAATGGAGCCTAAGTATGACTGCCCTGATATACAGCTGACGAACTGTTAACATACCAGTGTCTCGGTACAGTGCATCTGTAGCGTAACGTAACCTCTTGTTAGATGATGTTTTTAGGATTGCTCTTTGCGCTCGTTCAGCAGTAATTAGGATGCTTTTGCCTGCAGAGCCCCAAGCTACTATACAATACCTTAGGATTGCCTGACACAGTGCGTAGTAGGTTGTGTTCATAGTGTTGTGGTCTGCTATCGATCTCAGTTTTCTGAATATGTATAGCAGCTTTCTCACACGTGTGTTCAGGGAGTCAATATGCCTACTCCAAGTCAAGTGTTTATCAATGTTAATGCCAAGATACTTAATGCATTCGATGACGTGAGCAGGGATATTGGTCTGTAGTTTGACACCATAGTTGCATCACCTCCCTTATGAATCAGACACACATTTGCTATCTTCATTTGGGGTGGGACTTTTCCATTAAACATGCTTAAGTTACAAATGTGCGCGATGGGAGCTGCAAGACAGTGCTGAGTGAGTTTGAGGACCCGATTTGGTATGCCATCCCGTCCAGGATCTGAGTCATTTTTTACGCTTGACAGAACTGCTTTCACTTCCATCTCATCGGTAGGGTTCATGAGAAAGGAGTTAATTGGTGAAATATCCGTACTTTCAGTTGTTTTGATCAATTTAGCTAGGTCGGTTTCCGATTTTTTTAGACGCAATAATGTGTTTTTAGCTAATTGTTCTCCTATATTAGCAAAGAAATTATTCGTCATGTCCAACGCAACCACTGGATCAGGATTGACATTTAGGAGGGCCATATTAGACGATGTCTTATTGTTCAGGTTACAGATAGATTTTACTGCAGCCCATGTATTTTTACTGTTGCCTTTCGAGCTTTCCAGTAGGGCTTTTTCGTGAGCGATTTTTAAGTTCTGTATAATATTGTTACAAGTGTTTCGGTACCTATGCTTTGTACTGTTGATGTATGGAGTGGTTGTCAATATTATCTTTTTTGTATTTTACTGTAGAAGAATTATAACTTTCAGACCACAATGGAACAATTATGATACCGAAACAACAAGCTGAGAAATCAATTTGGTTTGCCAATAAAAGATTATTTAACAAAAGTAACATTCTAAAATTCAAATCCAAACTTCAAACACAAAACTGTAATATTATTATACAGCCGAATAAAAATGTAGAAGAGAATTATGAGTCGTGACACACTGACAGAGGTTTTAGATGATTATACCAACACGTCGACTTAAATTAAAAACAAAAAATAAAAATTATTGGCTAACCGTTCGTTGGCATAAAAGAATCCTGTAAAAATAAATGACTAGTACATATCCTATCCTTAAAAAATAATAATCCAATACTCACGAAATACTATAAAGCATATTTAAAAAAAAAACAATATAAATCTGTAATAATGGCAAAAAACTTACATTACATAAATAAAATATCAAATAAAGTTAAAACCTTAGACTATGACAGGTTATAGCCGGAACGTCCTTGGACATTAAATTAAGCAAGATGGTTTTAAATTGCACTCTTGTAGTCCTTAAGCTACGAGTATGTCAACAAAAATATACACTATATTACCGGCAAACATAAAAAATAAATTAAGTTATATGCGATTATCTAACGGATTCGGGACGGAGATTCAATAACAAATAAATACAATAGTTTACTTGAAACAAGTTATAATTAAAATACACGAAAATATTAAATATGAATCAATACTATAATCATTCTCCTGCCCTTATCCCAATTTATTTGGGGTCGGCGCAACATGTCTTTTTCTTCCATACTCCTCTATTAGAATCAATACTATAATATAATCAATAAATACAATAATAGATTTACAACATATTTAACCGAATGGATAATAATATTTAATTTAATGTAAAATAGATAAATAAATAATAATAATAGACAATTTAAAAAATAAGTGAAACAAATAAAAACAATAAAAAAGTTTTATACAAAAAAATAGAACCGACTTCCAAAAAAAGTGCAAAATAACTTTAATTTCGGAATTCGGTGTTCCTGATTTTGATCTTCATTTTTTGACACCGACTTTCGAAATTAAAGTTATTTTGCACTTTTTTTGGAAGTCGGTTCTATTTTTTTGTAAAAAAGTTTTTTATTTTTCACTTTTTAATTGTGGTTCCCCATTAAACTGTGTTAACAATTCATAGACATACGATAGCAGCAATCGCGGCTGATTTGCTGTCAGTTTTTGAAGAGTTCCATTGTCTGTCTCCGAAACTCATCATAAGATCTATGTATATGAAATTTAAATGGGACCATTTCGGAACAAATCCATTTCGAACAAAAAAAGTATTTTGCAAATCCGTCAATATATGACGGAGTTATGCCCGAAAATACATAAAAAAAAATTAAAAACAGCAAAAAACTGAAATAAAATTTGTACCTACCTCTATAAAAAGGATAATATTAAAGTGCTTTTCCGCTCTCCTACTTTTAAATTTTGCTGTGCCCGACAGGGTCCATAATTGTTTCAATAACTATACAAAAAATTTACCACCTGTTCTCCAAAAAAAAAAAAATGTTACTTCTCTCTTAGACCTTCCCTTCCCTGCCACCACTGACTGCACTCCAATATATTTTCCGGTTAGGCCGTGTTTCCACCTATAAGCGAATTGCATGCAAGTTGCATTGCGGCGGACGACTGATTGGTCATATAATACTTACACCTCGGTAGCCCGCAATGTAATGCAACTTGCATGCAATTCGCTTGTAGGTGTAAACGCGGCCTTAAGTAGATCGTCTAAGTTAACGACATCATGTTTTTTTTTAAAGTAGTGAGTGTTAATAATACTCACAGCGGACAACACTTTCAGGACTCCCTCCAGCGACGTAATGTAATCTTTGTCAGTGTAATATTTACGAAAGATCAGATCTGCCGGCTCGGCGCCTGCGGCCGGCTCTCGCGGCCGTGTGCCGGTCATCGCTTCTGAACCAACCACCAGCCACTTGCTAAGTACCTAATTAATTTGATTATCTGTAATAATCCCTATTATCTGTGTCAATATAAATCACATTAGTCGATAGAGCGACGAGTTTGAAGAAGCACAATAAATAGGAGACTGAATTACCTGCGATAGTAGTTTTTTTGATAAGACCAATAATTGTGACATGAATATAGAAGATAATCTGCTCATTTTATTGATAAGAAAACTTCGTGTGGAATTACCCCACATTTGAACTGCATGAATGGACGGGATCAACTATTAATCCTTCAATATACTAAATAATAAGCATGGGCGTATATAAGGGGGAGGGGAAGGGGGGGTTAAGGGATCCGGTCACGCGTAAGTTCACAAAATG
Organism: Polia nebulosa; assembly: GCA_951329385.1. NCBI lineage: Eukaryota > Metazoa > Arthropoda > Insecta > Lepidoptera > Noctuidae > Polia > Polia nebulosa. Next base: position 31,762,637 of record OX589605.1, on the reverse strand, counting down.
AATCACGTTTCTGTATGAATGGACAATAAAACCTTACCTGGATAATGTAATACGTTTCATGTTGTTTGTGGTTGCACTCCTCTGAAACGGCTCGACCGATTTTAATGTTGTTTTTTTTTTGTATATTTGATAGTTATGAGAATAGGTCGTAAAGTATTGTTTGGTCGTTGCAATGGCCTCAGTGAAAATAGTGAGGGAGGCAACTAGTGGATTGACCACACAAATAAGGTGGTTCACCTTAGCTGCAGCGACCACTGAGCGCCCGGAGCTCGAAAAGGTCACCTTCGCTCGGTTCGAGCAGTTGAAGGAGAGACTCAGGGTTGTTGACGCTCTATTCACCCGCTTTAACGAGTTCATTGGCGATGTGGATCTGGATGTGCTGGGCCAGGCAGCACGTGATAATACAAATACCACTTGGGGGGTGTTGTTGAGCAATGTGCCCGGGAGATACTCTAGAGCCGGGAACCTATCCAGGTCAAGCCAAAGACCTCGGTTGTTACAGGCCCCGGACTATCAAGTAGACTGCCCACGCTGGAGCTGCCACACTTTGGTGGTCGTTTGGAACACTGGCTGGGATTTCAGAATCTGTTTGGAAGTTTGGTTGATGCACGCTCGGACCTCAGACCCGGCCAATAGTTGGCCTATTTGTTGTCGGTCCTGGAAGGTGAGGCCCACACCTTGGTGCAGCACTTGTCGGTGACTGACTCAGCCTACCCTACCGCTCTGGAGCTTCTCTCCCGGCGGTACCAAAACAAACGTTGTTTGGCTGACGTGCACATTCCACAGATTTTGAGGTTACCAGTCATTGCTAGAGTGTCAGTATTGCGCACTGACTTGCTGAAACCCGTTGGTGGCAGCGACCAACGCTTTGAAGCGATTGGAGTTGCCGGTGGACCATTGGTCCTATTTGTTGGTGCACATAGTGCTGCAATAGCTGCCTGCAGACTTAAGGTCTCGCTTTGAGCAGAAGTTTGGTGGGGATAGTGCCACCTATCTCCCCCTCTTTGATGACCTCGTCAAATTTTTGGAGGACGAGTGTCAGTTCCTCGACAACTCTAATGTTGCCACGGGGTCTCGCCCACCGTCTCCCCACCCCACAGACCAGGGATGGACTGAGGTTCGCGGGCCCGTTGATAGTCGCCCTGCCAACCGTTTTGCTGGCACCCAGAGTCGCCCTGATTGCGACTTTTGCAAGGCTACGGGGCATGGTATCGCAACTTGCACGGCCTTTTTCGAGTTGCACGTGGTGCCCGCCGTCGAGTTGCCAATGCACGCCGTCTGTGCTTCTCGCGTTTTCTTTTTTTTTTTTTTATTTGTTCATAGGCACGCGTTTGACCACTATCTCACCTGATGGTAAGCGATGAAGTGGTAGAAGATGGAGCACGCTTGCCTAGAAGTAACCTATTCACTGTTGACTTAAAGACTCCCAGGTTGTAGCTATCAGGAAACACAGACTCCGATAGGGAATTCGACTCCCTAGCTGTACGCACAATGAATATGTTCCTAATTCGTTTTGTGCATGTGGATGGGATGTTCACCATGTACCAGTGGCACATCGCTGTACGTCTTGTGGTCCGTTGATGGAACGGGCTTGGCGGAATCAAATTATGCAATTCTGTCGCACACTCCCCAAAATGTAACCGATAGAAAACTGATAGGCTAGCTATAATAATAATAATAATTTTTATTTGTTTCATGATATATCAAAATACAATTTACATTTATTACAGTTCACATTAAAAAAAATACTATTCACATTAAAAATTACAAATTAAAATTACGAATCAAGTAATTTCAAATGTTTGGCAGACGAGTACTTGACAAGTGCCGTAAAAAAGAAGATATGTGTCTACGCAAGTTGGTGAGCCCTGCCTCTTAAACTAGGATAACCTGTATCTTAAGAGACAGTGATCAGCTATAAATTTACAATATTTAAACAAAACTTGTGAAGTGTGTAGCTACTCGGCGTCTATGCTCAAGACTTTGGAGCTTCGCCTCGACGAGCCTATCATTGTCGATGATCCTCTTGGCTCGTTTCTCAATTGTCTCAAGGGCATCAAGCTGGTGTCTGGCAGATCCGTCCCGGAGTAATGGCTGTATAATTGTATTTATATAGTAAAAGTAATGGTAATATTTTATTCATATATGTATTGTAGTAATTTTGTTTATTCCCTTTACGAAAGTCATCTTTGTACATATAGGGTGACTGGTAATTAGTGACCGATACTTAAACACGTGATTGTACTCATGATTATAAACAACTTTCCCAAAGAAACTTTTTTTTTATACTTATTCACTTTTATCAAAATAACAACAGTTTGAAATACGCGCGCGCGCGAGGGCAGTGACCGCCGCAATCAGCTGTTAGACGCGGTCTTGTATCGTACAGAGCACGGCTCGCAAGCCCGCTCGGCCGGGCACCACGTGCCGTCGGTGCCATTTTCGGTGTACCTAAGCAGTGTAGGTACCTACATGTTTCGGTTGTAGCTAAATTAAAACAATATTTTCAAAGACAGCGTGTTTGACTAATACTTTTAAGATGCAACGTATGTCCGCATAACTACAAAATATCTAAGAACGCGTGCGCCGTAACATTAAAAGTAGGCACGATCTATCAACTGATAGTTTGACCTCGGGAAAGCGCAAATGTACTAGTAGTAGCGTCTCACGCTCCCCCGCCGCCCGCACCGCTCCCTTTGCCTCAGTGCTAACAGCTGATCGCGGCGGTCACTGCCCTCAAGCGCGCTCGAATTCCAAACTATGTTTATTGTGATAAAAGTGAATACGTCTAAAAAAAAGTTTCTTTGGGAAAGATGTTTGTAATCATGAGTACGATCACGTGTTAAGTATCGGTCACTAATTACCTGTCACCCTATATATAGTCCTAGTAGTAATAGTGGTAATTAGTCAATATAATAATAATAATAAATAATTCAGAAATAATCTGTGGCCCGCCTGTCAAGCCGACTGTCATAATTTTTTACAAATATTTTTCCAAATCTATTTCTATTTATTATCATGTATAAAACAGTGAAAATAAGACTAAAAACGACAATAAAAATAATATTACCCAGTAATAACTATTCATAGTGAACAAAAGTGAAATGAAAACTACAAAAATGTGACGGAACTTATGACAACGTGAATATGCTAACTAGAAACCGGGCCAAATTGCTGACCACACACCTAACATCTTCGGGTTCGTCGCTCAGCTCCGCCTCGCAGCCGCCGGGACCTGCACCAGCCGTGAGTCGAGTGATTCCGGCCGCTGCAGTTGCGTCGAGCTCGAGCGACGAATATTACTCGCCGCCGACGTCACCACCACCTGCGCGTCGACGGGGAAGAGGCCGACCTCCGGCCAGCTTAGGACCTCGAGGCCCTCCGGCCTCTGGTGGAAGTGTGCAGCGCATGAGATGGACGCAATCCATAAACGAAAATGTCATGCGCTCATACTTTGGGCCTACAGGTATGGTTGGTACTGCAAGGGGGAATTAACCTGAATGCGTACCGTGGTCGGATGCTCTCTCTGTTTCAGGTGCTTGAGCCAGCTGTCAACGTTTCGGCCCAGCGACTGTCGGATCAAGTGCGGGTTATCCAGCGTAACCGTATGTTAGATGACGCCGTACTTGATAGACTACGCCTTGAATCACGGAGTAGCCGTGTCTCACCTGTTTCGCCACCGGCCGCGGTGCAACTGCAACCCAGTGCTTCACCGCGACCCGACCACATTGGTGAGGATGATGATGACGCGGCTATATCCGTGAGTACTCAATGCAATGAACGATTGAGGAACGCTTTGGAGGATGCATTCTGGGAGTACCGCTCCACACCGCCTGAACTTAGACCTCGTGGAGTTGCCCAAGCGTGTAAATAGCCGTGGGACTCTGCGGATGTAGAACAGTAAGTACGACCAAGCACTTGGAGGGAGTGCTGGCCCAAAATTGCCTATATTTGTCTGTATAACTTCAAGTTAGGAGTGGTCGGCAGCAGTCGGCGAATGTGGCCCTACTCACAATTTGCAAAACAAGTGGTACCTTACTTTCCGGGCTGTTCTCGATGGTTGCACGTCGACTTGTCGAGTGGCCACTCGTTCTCTTCACACCAACACTCCTGATTATTCTTGTTCAGTAGTTAACGGACGCGGTAAATATGGGTTATTTATTATTCCCGGAGGATCCCCAACGTTTACGGGATTTACTCGGGATTTTAGCGTATTTGCGGGAACGATATTAATTTAAGACATTAATTTAGTCTGCGGTGAGATGCGCGCTGTGCCTCGCGGCGTTAGACACACACACTGACGTCAAACTGACGTGACGTCGATTGTTGCATTTTAAATTGTCTATAGCTCGCGTAAAGCCGGCCACTCACGTCTGTCTGACAAATTAAAGCGAGACACACACGCGACGTGATACCAACCCCACCCAACTTGCAGAGTGGCGGCAACTTGCCACACCACCTCGTCTACCTTGTTTGCCCATGCATAAGAAAAATAAGGCAATGGTGTGTGCTCTAGATTCGCAGCTATCAAATTGTTTTGATAACAGCAAAGACCTTGCCGATACCCACTCAATCTTATACTGCGCAGCTGCAGCGGCATGTCGTGTAGCTCACGTCAAGTTCACCATTTGTGACAGAGCTACACGACCTGCTGTACCAGCTTGGCAGTGTAGGATTGAGCGTCGTATCGGTGAGGCTAGAGCACTCATCGGCAAGCTTATCTGCTTCAGGGAGGGCAACACTCGCCCTAGGGTGATGCGTTTCGTATGGCGGGCGTTCTCGGGGACTGATATTAGTGCCCGAGATTATCTGACCCGCGTCACAGAGCGTATTGACTTCCTGAAGCAGAAAGGTCTATGCATGGGCAAATCGTATTCGTCGGTACAAGCGGCGAGTGGAACGGTACACTCAGAATCGCACTTTCCAAAGCAACGAAAGGTGGGTTTATAGGGCTTGGGAGCGACCGGACCAAGGTGTGTCTGATGAGCATCTACCAGATAATAATAATAATAATAAATAATAATAATTTATTTATTTGAGTTCTTTTACAAAGTAATACATTTATAAACTTATAAATACTTAGAATTAGTAGTACAAAGTGCTTAACAGATTGGCTTAAATACCTAAATAAAAACTAGTTTAATTTACACATGTTTTAAATTACTGAAAAGTGCGTTGGTACTGACATTATAATTTTTTGGCGACATGCCTGAACTAGGTTAATAAAAACCTGTGTTTCAGGCCATCCCCAGACTAATCGAACATCTGATTATTGGTCCACTGTTAATTAATTATTGAAATAATACTATGCTACTTATTGTACTAAACACAAATTAAAAATAACCAATTTAATATCTATATAACTATTGAAGTAATTCTAACAGCTTTTCTGTGTCTGTGTAATCAAGTCCACCCAAATATTCGCTTATCTTTAGACTACAATGTTTGTAACCGGCACTATAAATATTAAGTATCCTATTAAGCTTATTATATAAATCGGGTCCTAAATAGACATAGAAACGGTTTACAAAAGCATGCCTAGTTTGAGGCTTTATGCAAACCAAATCTTTCCTTCTTCTGTCAGAAGGTACTGGCTTGTAGGCGAGTTCTACGTGCTGGTGTAAAATGATGTGCAATATAAATAATTGGCGTACTGTTAGCAAATCACATGCAATGTAAAGCTGGTGTGTAGGGAATCTAAAAGGCCTAAAGGTGGCCACCTTTAGAATCGCTCTTTGAGCGCGTTCTAGAGGGAGTAAAATTGATTTCGCAGCACCGCCCCATGAAGTTATGCAGTATGTAAGAACAGATTGGCACAAAGCCAAATATACCTGTTTAATTAATTTAAAGTCAGCAATGTGACGTAAATTTTTAAAGATATATATTAATTTACGAACTCGAGTACATTGCAAATCAATGTGTTTACGGAAATTTAGATTTGTGTCAAGTGTAACACCTAAGTATTTCATATGATCGGCTTTAGCTAGAGTAGGACACGAACAAGCAGCGTCAGCGTCTGTCGTACAGTTGTGAGCATAAATGGTAAGATTATTAAGTAGAATATTAGTGTTTCTCATTCTAAACAGAATATATTTGGTTTTATCTGCATTTAATGTTAGTAGATTCATACAAAGCCAATTTGATACTATGTTAAAGCCACTCTGAGCGTTTTTATAGACCTCTTCTCGTGATTTAGCCGTAAACAACAGGGCTGTGTCATCTGCGTATGACATTATGATACCATCTGGTAATTTCAGGTTGCACAGTTCATTTATATAAATTAAAAACAATGTTGGTCCCAAAATACTTCCTTGTGGAATGCCGTAGCAGCTGTTTTTAAGTTCTGAACTTTTATACTGACCGATTTTTACACACTGATAACGATTTTTAAGATAATCAGAAAAAAGTAGGAGTTGTGTTCCTCTTATTCCAAGTGTTTCAAGCTTGTGCAATAGTTTAGAGCAAGAAATTGTGTCGAAAGCCTTGGCAAGATCCAGGAAAATTCCCATGCAATGCAAACCATTATCCAGATTAGTAGTAATATAATTTGTCATTTTGAGTACTGCTTGGCAGGTTGACCTTTTTGGTCTAAAACCAAATTGACTATTTGATAGTAATTTGTTGTCCTCAAGATATTTTATTAACCTATTATTTATAATTCTTTCCAAAATTTTCGAGAGGCCCGTTAAGACTGAAATGGGTCTGTAGTTATTAACGCAGTACTTGTCTCCAGATTTGAATACAGGCGTCACCAATGCTTTTTTAAGTAGACTAGGAAAAACTCCATTTGACAGACATAGCTGTAAGATATGTGTTAAAGGATGAACAAGTAGGTATTTAAATTTCTTAAGGATCCTATTTGGTATATCATCCCACCCGACAGCGCATTCATCTTTTAACCCGGAAATTATTCCTAAAACTTCATCGACGTCGGTATCTAATAAAACAAAGGAATTAACTGGATTTACAGTTACACTAGTCTGGTTTTGGCAAGGGTGAGTTCTAGTTGCAGGCGTTTTTTCAGCCAAATTTTTACCAACGTTGACAAAAAAATTATTTACTTTATCTGCTGCGACAGATGGGCTAATACCTGTTGATAGTAAATCAAGTGGAGGTTTGGAGTTTTTTGCCCTAAAAGTATTTGTTCTTATGAATTTCCAGACAAGTTTACTATTTTTTCCTGCTGATTGCAGCTCATATTTATCATGCTGTATTTTAATTTTCTTCAGAAGGTTATTACAGAAGTTCCTGTACCTTTTATACGTTATGCTAAGAACCTCGTTGTCAGGTGCGAGTTTAGATTTTAAGTGCAATTTGTCTCTGTGTCTTATACAACGGACGAGACCTGGTGTAATCCAGGGTTTGACAGTACTATATTTCCTAGGCATTTTAGTAGTGAATGTGTTTTTAATTATTGCATGTTGCAGTGAGCTTATGAAGTAGTTTAGGGAAGTATTAGCGTCGCATGAGTTGTAAACTGGGTCAAAATTTATGCTGCGTATGTCATTTTCAAGTTTTGCCATATTGACTTTAGTATAGCTGCGCATGCAGTTTTTTCTAGGTAAAGATATTTGTAATGTTAGTAAAATTGCATTATGATCAGTTAGTGAAGAATTAGTAATGAATGTTTTGGTTGGTGTTTTTGTTTTCAAAATAATATGATCTAAGCATGACCCACTTTGATGCGTGGGGTAATGATAAGCTGGCAATAGTCCGTGATATGAGCAAATGTTTAGGTAATTATGTGCATGATTATCGATGTTCCCGGAAACAATGTTAATATTTATGTCACCTATTAGTATAATGTTTTTAAAATTACACAACTTTTGTAGAAGTGTGTCAAGAGAGTCTAAAAATCGGTCTATATCTTGAGAAGGAGGTCTGTATACAGCCATTACCACTATATCGGGGCTAATTTTAATGATCAAGCAATTACTATCCTGAACTATCGGTTCCTCTACGGTTGCTTTCAGATTTTTCTTGATATAAATGACTAAGCCGTCATTTTGATTGATGTGTCGATTGGTTTTGTGGGAATAATACCCATCCAGGGGCGGTAAATTGAGTGTCTGGTTGGACAACCAACATTCTGTCAGGACAATTATATCACAGCTTATGCCAAGATTCTGTAACAACACTTCGAAACCGTTCATATTTTTGTTTATGCTGCGAATATTTTGGGTGAGCAAAGTTAATGTTTTACCCACAGCGGGAATAAAACGTTTACAGTCTTCAACATTACAGATTTTAGTTTCAGACACAGAAAAGCTATCTAGGTCACAAAGCAAATTATCGATCATAATATAAGTAAAGTTACTATTTAAAAATGTAAAAATAAAATTGAACTCCTGTTTGCGTGCTTAAAAGGATATAAAATCTGTAGCGCTCTTAGGCGCCTACATAATCTATAGAATTAATATAGTTTTCCTCTGCGAACTTGCGTGCCGGGCAATTGGCATCACCTGTTTGATGGTCACATTTGCGCTTGAAGCGATTGCACGTCGCACATTTGGGGGGAGCGTTTTTATTGCTGCAATCCTTGAAGGAGTGACCAGTCTCTCCACAGTGGTTACAAGTTGTGCTAGTTTCTCGACAATACTTGGCAGCATGTCCAAATTGCTGACAATTGAAACACCTGGTGACTATCGTGAAATCTCTCACGGGGCAGGACGTCCAGTTGATGAAAATTCGCCCTTGGTCAATAAGAATTCTCCTGACATTAGCTGGTAATTCTATAATATAATTACAGGTACTCAGATTTTTCTTACCTGATTTATGGCTTAATTTTATTGTAGCTAAGAGGGACTCACGGGTTGTGTTCGGCAGCTTCTCAGAGAGGTTTTGCTCGAAAATACAATCAAATACCTCCTGTTCAGTTAGGGCTACGGGGACACCAATAATTGCAATCCTAGGACGGCGCTTTGTTGGTTCCTCAACGGTAAAGCCCGATGAAGCTAGTTTCTCCGACTTCCGTAATTTTTCTATGTCTGCTCTCTTGTCCGTGCTGATGATGACCCCTCCGTTTCTCACTTTTCTGACGCCTCGAACATGGAGTTTGAGTTCCTCGGGAGAGATGATTTTCTGGACGAGGGACTTAGTGTCGTCGCTGGTTTTAGATTTATCGCTAGGATAAATAGCAACGGAGCTTAAATTTGCAGGGCGGATGTAGTTGTCGGAGCCCTTCTTGACCATATTCGCGAAGGAAGTAGTTTCTACGGGCTTCATTTTACTTTCTAAGTCCTCTTTGAATTGCCGAAGTGAATTCGCAATGCTCTGCTGCTCTTGTAGGTGTTCAATAGTGGTGTACGCTTGAGTAGTTTTATGTGTCAAGGACTGATACATAACAGCCATCTGAGATGTCCCATTAGTCACCTTACGGCATAAATTGGTCACACGGATCTTCTGCTCGGAGTTCATTTTGCCCTCAGCTACTATACTACACACTTCGCTCAAGATGCAGTCTATTGTGCTCATCCATTTCTGAATTTCCGACGTAGGTATCACTTCCGAGGGTAACCCATGTTCCGTGGGTGCTGGTGGAATTGGAGGCTTTTCTCGTTCAGTTGGCGTCGGTGGAGGACTACGTCGCAGCAATTGGCTACGGCCAAACGGGCTAGATCCTGAGCTAGCCATATCCACCACTGTAACACTAGTCTATAGGATGTAGTTCATTTCTAATGCAATGGATGCGTAGGTCAGTGTTTCTATCAACTCGCGACACACTTTCGTTTTAATGTTTACACTGCATATATAATTTCAATAACAATTTAGTGGTAATAATTTAATTATAACACATTATAAGCAGAACAAAAGGCACGTCCGCTTAGGCAAGCGATCGTATAGATGATGACGCTATGAGTTCATTCTGGCGCAGCATCTGGTCGGTGCCTGTCAGGCACACCGAGGGTGATTGGACTCGAGAGGTCAAGCGTGCGTGCGATCTTATACCAGAAATGAGGGCAATTACCATCAGCCCCCAAGATGTAGCTCGTGCAGTCTGTCCGTTGCCTAACTGGAAATCTCCAGGGCCGGACGAGCTGCACAATTTCTGGATCAAATGGTTTCAAAGGTCGCACGCTCGCTTGGCAGCTCAGTTCCAGTCTGCCTTAGAGTCAGGGTCGCTGCCCCAGTTTCTTACGACAGGAATAACCCACCTGCTCCATAAATCAGGTAGTACTGCCTAACCTAACCTAACAATTATAGACCGATCACGTGTTTACCGACGGTCTATAAAGTTCTTACATCCATATTGATAAAAATCGTATCATGTCAGCCTCCCAGAATGGATGTAGGAATGGGCCGTGGTACTAACGAGCTGCTCCTCATCGATATTGCTATTAGCCAACAGGTTCGTCGTTCTCGAAGAGATCTGTCGACATGTTGGATAGATTACAAGAAGGCCTATGACTCGGTACCACATACATGGCTCATGAGGGTGCTGGAGTTGTACAAAGTTCATGCAACTCTGCGCACCTTCCTGATGTCGTGTATGGGGCAGTGGAGTACAGTCCTTCACTATCCAGGATGTCGGCAGATACAGGAGAACAGCGAACCGATAGGGATCGAACGTGGCATATTCCAGGGCGACAGTCTGAGTCCACTGTGGTTTTGTCTGGCCCTCAACCCTGTCAGTACACTACTGAAGGGTTCGGGACAAGGCTATCGGTTGAGAAGAGGTGGGCAGGTCATATCACACCTCCTTTACATGGATGATCTGAAACTCTTTGCCCCCAACAACTTGCAACTGATGAAGCTACTGAAGGTAACAGAAACCTTCAGTAGCGCCATCAGGACGGAATTTGGTGTGGACAAATGTGCAGTCATGCATGTAAAGCGAGGAGAGATTATGGAATCCGTGGGAACTCAACTCTCGGATTCCATACACCTTAGATCCCTCTGCTCAACCGAAACCTACAAGTATTTGGGTATGTCGGAAGCGTTAGGCATCAGTACTGCTGACGTGAAACAGTCGCTGAGGGAGCGCTGCTTTGGCCGCCAGAATAAAGTACTAAATAGTCTTTTAGCAGGCGGGAACAAGGTGCGCGCCTTCAACGGTTGGGTCATGCCGGTACTGATGTACTCTTTCGACATACTCAAATAAACTCAGACGGAACTTGACGCCCTGGATAGGAGGGTCCGCACACTGCTGACCGCAAATCGGATGCATCACCCACGATCATCGGTAATAAGGCTGTATATCCCGCGGAAATGTGGGGGTCGTGGTTTATTAAATGCTAAGACCCTACACAACCGCGAGGTATGCAGCCTTAGGGAATATTTCCTAGAAACCGACGTGGGTATGCATTGAGATGTGGTCGCTGTGGACACGGGCCTGTGGACACCCCGCTCTCCTTGGCAAACGAGAACTGGCGCAAACTTAAAGTACTGGATACTAATGACCGCAGGGAAGTATGGCAGAGCAAGGAGCTTCACGGACTCTTTTACCTCATGTAGATCTCTTAGCGTCCGTATCCTGGCTGCGCTTTGGTGACCTATTCCGGGAAACCGAAGGTTTTGTCTGTGCGATTATGGACGAAGTTATGATAACGAATAACTACCGGAAATATATTGTGAAGGACGGTACGGTTGACATCTGTCGGGCATGCCACCGGCCCGGGGAATCAATCCGACACATTATTTCTGTTTGTTCTCGTCTAGCTAACGGAGACTATTTGCATAGACACAACCTTGTAGCCAGGATTATCCACCAGCAACTTGCTCTTAAATACAATCTTGTGGAATCTGAAGTACCGTACTATAGGTATGAGCCCGACCCAGTTCTCGAAAATGGCAATATCACGTTGTATTGGGATCGATCTATCATCACTGATAGGACTATTGTTGCCAATAAGCCGGGCATAGTGGTGATAGATCGACAAGACCGTCGCACAATGATTGTTGATATAGCTGTCCCTCATGACGAGAACCTCGTGAAGGCTGAGAAAGATAAAAAAACAAAGTATCTTGATCTGGCTCGCGAGGTTGTCGACATGTGGGAAGTGGATACAGCAGTCATTGTGCCAATAGTCGTGACGGCCAATGGTTTAATAGCCAAGAGCCTCGAGCAACATCTCAGGAGCCTCTCGTTGGGCAGTTGGATCAAGGGCTTGATCCAGAAAGCAGTACTCCTGGGCACGGCTCGTATTGTTAGGAGATTCCTTTCTCAGGAGCCCTGACCACCGGTAGCTTGGACCCTATTCCTGATACCGGTGGGCTACTACTTTTTATATTTTTAAATGTTTTTGTATTTATTTATGTTTTTATATGTAAGTACCTAAATATTTGAAAATGTAAAGTGTATGTATATAAAATTAAATAAATGGTATAACAATAATAATAATAAATGTTTTACAAATGAATAAACGAAATCATCATTCTCCTGCCCTTATCCCAATTTATTTGGGGTCGGCGCAACATGTCAATGAATAAACGAAATAATAATAATAAATTCTTTATCTGCGCAATACAAGTTTACAAATAGTGAGACCCTGACTCTTGAGCTAGGTTACAAAACCTGTATTTCAAGAGCCAGTGACTTCTTTCGTTTAGGTTAAATTAATTAAGTTGTTCTTATAAGAATGAAAGTGTACCGATCTACAAATACAAAATGAAAATTAACATATGCAATACTAAGATTTCATGTGAGTGTATAATGAGTAGGTAGTTGAAGTTGCAGTTGAATGAGGTCTGTGTTAGTGCAAGATGGGGGTGGCGGTAGGTGGTGGTCTAAGGTGGATAGACGTGTGTGTGTGAGTGTGAAGGTGTGTGTGTTGGCTAGAGTGTGAATGCGTAGGTAGTAGTATAGGGGACGTAAAGAAAATGTATGTGTATGTGTGTTTGTAGGTGGATATAATAACAACGGTATGTGAATGTTTATTATATTTATTATATTATTGACATGTCAAGTGATGTATGCTAGTAAGGATTCTGTTTTAATATAGTCTTGCTGCATGAGCCAATCTGTAGTTTTGGATTTAACATTAAATTTATTTAAGTCTATTATGTCTAGTTCCTTCTGCAGTTTTCTGTATACATGAATGCTCAGGACATAGTATTGATGCCCTGCGAACGAGATATTGTGTTGTACACCTGAGGGAACATATGTTCGCTTCCCAGGGTCAGACGGTGGCAGGCAGCCATGTATCTTGAGAGCAGAATGAAGAACAAAGAGCTGTCGAACTGTTAACACTTTGCAGTCTGTGTTAAGTTGCTTTGTTGGGTGTCTATATGGTTTTTTTGTCATGACTTTAAGTACCGCCCTCTGTGCCCTCTCCGCTCCCAGAAAACAAGTCTTCGCTGATTCACCCCATGCAGTTATGCAATATCCAATTATTGATTGGCACAACGCGAAGTACACCATTTTGAGGGTGTCTTAACCGGCAGATTCACGGAGAGATTTAAAGATGTGAATAAGACGAAGCGTTCGATTAGTCAGTGTATCAAGTTGCTTGTCCCATCTTAACCCATCGTCTATATGCACACCCAGGTATTTTACACTATCAGCTCTAACAATGGTAGGGCATGAGCACAATATCAACTGATTCTGGCATGAGTGAGCTGTTATCGCGAAGGTATTTGTGGGTTTGGTGTTACGTCGGATTGCAAAGGGTATATAATAGGTTTTATTCAGATTTAGTGTCAGCAAGTTTAGGTCAAGCCAGTTCATTATTGCAGACAGTGCAAATTCCGCCTTTGTTTTCACATCTTCCCACGTACGCCCTTGAACTAGAATCGCTGTGTCATCGGCATATGCATAAATCTTACAAGCTGGGATTGACATACTACAGAGGTCGTTCATGTAGATTTGAAAAAGTGTGGGACCCAGTATGCTTCCTTGGGGTACACCGTAAGACACAACTTCTTCATCGCTATAGCTGGAACCTATTTAAACTCGCTGGCTGCGATTTCTCAGGTAATCTTTGAAGATCTCTAGTGCTATACCACGTACACCCAAATACTCTAGCTTAGATATTAGTCTGGGAACAGAAACTGTGTCCCCGTCCCCTGTTCTCCGTCTTCCATCGACGTGGAAACTGGCCCCTCTCCAAGCATGCGCTTAGAAGCCCTCTGAGTCGAGGCCCGAGAGCCTCTTGCAAGGCCAGGACCCAGGCTTTCCCATGAAAGCCATCGGGTCCTGGGGCGGTGTTTTTGGCATTCAGCCTACGCACCGCCGCTCTCAGCTCTACCTCGGTCACCTCGGGAGCATCGTCGTCGTCGTCTTGGTCCGCGTCAGGTACCGCAGGAGGCGGAGCCATAGGCGGAGGAGTATGTTCCCCTCGCGAGGGGAGCAGGGCGCTCACCACGCCCTCCACGATCTGCGGCTGGAGACTGCGTCAGTGGGGGGGCCCATGGGCGGAGTTTCCCCCGCACCGCTTTGTACGGGCGCCCCCATGGATCTCTGTTCAGAGTATCCAGCGACTCCACGCGGGCCGATCTCTTGGCCCGCAAGATCTCCGCTCGGAGGGCGGTCCTCGCAGCTCTGTACCCCTCGTATAGCTCCGCCTCGACGGCTTCTGTTTCCCGCGTGCGGTTACGGAGCCGTCTGCGGTACCTGGTGTACCGGCGTCGCGCGGCAATACACCCTTAGCGTAAAGCCGTAAGCACCGCCGACCACCACCGATTCACCCTGCATCCGCACGCACGTGGGGACAGAACCCCGGTTCAGGACGACCAGGCCTGTCTCCAGAGCCCAGTCCTCCACCATCCTGCCCCTTGCGTCCGTGTACCGGGAACCCCAAGCCAAGTTCTTGGCATTGAAGTCCCCGAGGACGAGCGCAAGGAGGGAACGGTATCCGACGACGACGTCTCTCAACTCCGCGAGGGAGTTGTGGAACTCGGCGAGAGTTCGGCTCGGGGAGAAGTACACCCCTACCACTATCTCCCCAAACCGTGCTGCTACGCAACCCCTGTTGTGTTGTATCAAAATGTACCTACTAGCAACATCTATGTGATGGTATGTGTAATATACCTTTTTATATATCATGCTTGCTACTATTATAGTTATCTGTGGTATCATGTATTATATTATAGGTGAAGGTAGAATAATAAAAACCAGTCTGCACTGAATTACCGACGCGTTTACTTTAGGTTATGGGCTTATCCCAGATTTTCCAAGTTTTAGCAGTATTAAAGTGAATAAACAGTTAGTTTTTCGATACGGTCGTGTTGTGCAAGATGTCAACAAACTATTTAGCCAGTGTGCCTAAGTTAAAGGGCAGGGAAAACTATGATGAGTGGACTTTTGCAGTTGAAAATTTACTCGTATTGGAAGGCACGTTACATTGTGCGAAGCCAG
The DNA here is from genome assembly GCA_951329385.1 of Polia nebulosa. NCBI lineage: Eukaryota > Metazoa > Arthropoda > Insecta > Lepidoptera > Noctuidae > Polia > Polia nebulosa. The sequence continues at coordinate 31,747,342 of OX589605.1, read as the reverse complement.
TGGAGGGAAAAGAAATCAAACCCGAAGATGATGCCAAGACGCGGGCAAAATTATCCCTAACCATCGATCCAGCTTTGTACGTGCACATCAAGAAGACGACGACTTCGAAAGAGTTGTGGGATAGACTCAAATCCCTGTTTGATGACTCAGGTTTTTCGAGGAAGATTTCGTTGCTGCGTCACTTGATTTCAATAAGACGAGAAAATTGTGAAAATATGACCACCTACGTGACTCAAATTGTGGAAACATCCCAGAGATTGAGTGGCACTGGTTTTGAGATAACAGATCAGTGGATCGGGTCATTGATGCTGGCAGGATTACCAGATAGATTTTCGCCAATGATAATGGCCATAGAACATTCGGGAATTCAAATCACAGCTGACGTCATCAAGACAAAACTGATGGATTCGGAACCGCTAGAGATGACAGCAATGACGTGTAACGAAACGCAGAATTCTGAATCGGCGTTTGCTTCAAAATGGGCGAAACAAAAACCCAGACCTGGCAACACCAATCAGGGCGGGACGTCAATGTCAAATGTCAAACTTGTCAAAGTGACAGGAGGAAATAAAAACATAACCTGTTACAAATGTAAAACTCCGGGCCATTATCGAAATCAATGTCCAATGGTGGAAAAATCAAGCAAAAATAAACCCACAAATGCATTTAGTGCAGTTTTCCTGAGTGCTAAATATGGGAAAGACGAGTGGTACGTAGACTCGGGAGCCAGCGCTCACATGACGGCTGTAGAAAGTTGGTTGCAAGAAGTTTCGAGTGCACAGAATTATCCCGAGATAATGGTGGCAAATCAAGAAAAACTTCAAGTTACGTGCAAAGGCAATGTGAGAATATCAACGCAGCAAGGCTATGATGTAAAAATCAAGGATGTTTTATGGGTTCCTAAGCTGACGACAAACTTATTGTCAGTAAGTCAATTAATAAAAAATAACAACAGTGTTTCCTTCTCAGACAGTCAGTGTTCCATATACAATGCGAAGAAAGAACTGGTAGCTGTTGCTAATTTAACAGACGGTGTGTACAAGTTAGAAATATGTACTACACCAGTGACAAAGCCCACCACCACCACCACCACCACCAGCCGAGATATTGTAGTGATGGAAAGAGCAGTGCCAGGAGGAAAGTCAGCAGCCAGTGAAGCGACATGGCATGTGGAAGAAGAGTTTCCTGTTCCAGAAGAAGGTTATCGTTCAGTGGGGGATCGTAAAAATGAAGAACGATCTGAATCTGAGACTCAATACAGCTCGGACAGTGAATCATCACAGCAAACATTTTATGAAGCAGATGCTGATGATACCTATGTTCCAGAAATTTCATCGTCTAGCAGCAGTCCAATCGAGACGTCAGAACCTGACTCAGAAAGCTTCAACAGACCAAGGAGGGAGCGGCGGAAGCCTGAAAGGTACAATCCAGGCTTATTGGCCACTGCAGATCCTGAACAAACGCTGACTGAAGCCTTGAGTGGTCCTGAGAGTGTACAATGGAGGAAGGCGATGGATGATGAGCTTGAGTCATTCCGGAAGAATGAAGTGTATGAGCTCGTAGATGCCCCAAATGGAGCTACAATAGTACAATGTCGGTGGGTACTCAAGAAAAAGTTTAAAAGTGATAGTGAAGTGCAATATCGTGCGCGATTAGTTGCTAAGGGTTTTACCCAAAAACGTGGAATTGACTATGATGAGACTTTTTCACCGGTTGTGCGGCACTCTACACTGAGGTTATTGTTTGCATTAAGTGTAAAAATAGGACTAGACATTACTCAGTTAGATGTTAAAACTGCTTATCTAAATGGTTACTTGAAAGAGGACATTTACATGTGTGTACCTGATGGTTTTGCATCTAAAAAGGATGGGAAAGTTTTTAAGCTCAAAAAGGCAGTGTATGGTTTAAAACAATCCGCCTTAGCTTGGTATGAGAGAGTCAGAGATGTACTGTGTAAACATAATTTTAAAATCTGTACACAAGAGCCATGTTTATTTGTAAAGATGAGTAAAGATGTAAAAGTCATAATAGCATTGTATGTAGATGATTTCCTAATCTTTTCTAACAATGAGAGTGAAACTGTAAAGTTAAAATGTATTTTAAATTCTGAATTTAAAATTAAAGATTTAGGTGAGGTTAAGCACTATCTAGGAATGAACATTAATATAAACAGAGACTGTAATCACTATGAGATAACTGTTGATCAGCAACAGTATATAGAAGAATTATTGCAGACATTTGAAATGACTGATTGTAAAACAGCTGATACACCTATTGAGAAAAAAATTAATGTAACAAAGGCAGAAAAATGTACATCAGGCATTAGCTATCAAAAACTTATAGGATGTCTTATGTATCTCGCAGTCATGACAAGACCTGATATAGCCTACTCTGTTAGCTATTTAAGCCAATTTAATACTAGCTACAGTGTTGAACATTGGAACTATGCTAAAAGGGTTCTGAAATACTTAAAGAAAACTAAAATGTATTGTTTAAAGTTTAGTAGTCAGGGAGAGGGCTTGCAAGGTTTTGTAGATGCTGATTGGGCCAGTGATAGCTTGGATAGAAAATCTTACACAGGATTTTGTTTTGTTATGTCAGGCTCAGCTATTTCATGGCAGAGCAGAAAGCAGAGAGTTACAGCCCTTTCGAGCACAGAGGCTGAATATGTTGCGCTTTCTGAAGCTTGTAGGGAAGCAATATATTTAAGAGAACTTTTATGTGAGCTAACTGGATCTTTGGTAGCAGTTAACTTGAATTGTGACAATCAAAGTGCATTGAGGATGGCCACAAATCATCAATGCCACAATAGATCAAAGCATATTGATGTTAAACATCATTTTGTACGCGAGACAATAAAAAGTGGAAAGGTAGAGATTAATTATTTACCTACAAATGAAATGCCTGCGGATTTATTGACCAAAGGTCTTGGTATTATTAAACACTACAAGTTTATGAAAGATTTAGGTATTGTTCAAATTTAATATTAGGTAGGTACCTACTTTGTACCTATGTTTATATTTTTGTTATGTGTTATGGTACTTAGTTTATTTTGATAAGTGGAGGTGTTGTGTTGTATCAAAATGTACCTACTAGCAACATCTATGTGATGGTATGTGTAATATACCTTTTTATATATCATGCTTGCTACTATTATAGTTATCTGTGGTATCATGTATTATATTATAGGTGAAGGTAGAATAATAAAAACCAGTCTGCACTGAATTACCGACGCGTTTACTTTAACCCCGACCCCTCTTGACCTCCTCGAGGGTCGGGGTACCGGCGACGGCCGACGAAATGACGGTCACTGAGCCGTCCAGGTCCTCCACCCAGTCATCCCTGGGCGGAACATAGTACGGCTCAGGGACCACGGCGATGTTAATCGACCACTGCGCCATGCTCTGGAACAACAGGTCCTGAGCATCGGCGCAGTGGTTGATGTTCGCCTGGAGGAGGCCGCCCTTTTTGCCTTTCCCGCCTTCTCTTTCTCCCCGGCCACTTGCCATTCGGCAGTCTCGGCCGTAGGAGGTTGAGGAGGTTTAGGAGGCGGGATAGCCTGGGGCGGACGACTTCCTGCCTTGGCTGGAGCCTTCGCAGCCACGCCACCCGGCTTTGGCTGCGCCTTCTACGCCTTCGACGGGGCCGACCCCGCGGGCTTCAGCACAGCCCCGCGGTTGGCCTGTCCCGCCGAACCCGGTTTGGGCGCAGCAGCCGTGGCGGCGGCAAACGATCTTGGTTGCCGCTGGTCCAAGGCCGGCTGGCTCGCCGCTAGCGGGGGCAGCACGATGCCCTCCAGCACGGAGAAGGAGGTCTAGAACCTGGTTCTCCGCGGCGTGCAGGGGCTGACTTGGCCCGTGCTGGAGCTCATCCTGCGCGTCTCTCCGGGGGCCAGCTCCTCGGAGCTCGGCCAGGTCTGCCCGGAGCTTCTGGTTCTCCTTAACCAGAAGCTCCGTAGTGGCGGTCAGGCGGGCGACCTCCGCCCGCAATTTGGACGTCTTGTCCGCAGATGGAGGCCCACTGAAACTCGCCTCCGCCGCCGCCACAATGGAGGCCGTGGCAGCAGATGTGGCCCTGCTCCTGGAAGAAGCAAGCCTGTTCTGGACCACATCCTTGATCGCGCTCTCCACGACCCCCGGAAGCCTGTCCACTCGCTCCGAATTGGAGCTGACAACACCCGATCGTCCGGGTCGACCCTGAGACCGATTCCCGAGATCCCCCAGCGGCGGAGCGGCGCCCCTCCTCCGCGGCGAGCCTCAGCGCTCGCCTGCTAGCCTTCGTGGCTTTGTTCCTGCTCCCCGATCCCCTACCCCTCACACTGGTGGGGATCTTGGGTGGCGGGGCCATCACCTCCACATCAGAGAATGACTCCCCACCATCCCCCGACTTGGAGCGCTTCTGGTTCCGGAAGAACCGCGAGCCTTGGCTCACGGCTCCTCCGGAAGCGCTCCCCTCTTCACGCTCCAGGCTACCAGAGCCCAGAGCGGTGAAGAGTGGTGCTGCGTTGGACTCCGACGCCGCACCACTCCCCACCTCTTTGCCATCTTCTATTAGGCTTATTTCGTCCGACCGCGGCTTGTCGGGCGTCTTGAAGCAAAAATTGATCATCTCCTCAAATGGAGGAGATGATCTGGATTCTGGAGCCTCCTCGGTTCTTGATGCCGTCGCCGGCATGCGGAAGACCAAAGTCGCCCCCCCCCCCCAGTATTCGAATGGAGGCGAGACGCTCCGCGGAGCGCAGCGGGTTCGCCACCTACGAGGTGGTTGCCGCCCTGGGTACAGGAATTCGCTTGAGTCTTTTTCATTTTTGGGTTTTCCTTTTAAGGGTGTGGTCCCTATCTCCCCTAACTCGACCTCCCTATCTTCTCCTCGCTTTTTCACTATCACTCTCTCTCTCATTCACTCACTCACTCACACACTCTGCCCTTATGGGCCCCCCCCCCCCAGTTTCGACGCCACTCTCACGGTCGCATCTGATGAACAGATGCGTACCAGAGAGTAGCGACGAAGATACCCCCAGGTTCCACGCCGTTAGGAGGCTCGAACAGCTTGCTCAAGTCTCCCAACGTCGCGGCCCTCTTGTGAGGCGCTAGCATCCGGACATCCCTCCAGTACGCATCCCATAGCCACGCCTCCAAGCTTAGGATTGGGTGGCGGTCGCATAATGGCGTCTTCAATTTTGTAAATATTAGTAAAATCTATGTTTTTCTATTTCTGCCCTAATGGCTTCATGATTAGGTCGAGCTATAGTGGAATATTTGTTTCGTGTCCGGTTTGTACTTGAGATAATAAGAACAATTGGTTTGTGGTCTGTTATGTGTGATTCCAATACTAGTGTGGTTGCATTTAATTTTGTTTTTAACAGGATGTGATCGAGGCAATTTTCCATTCTAGTGGGCAGAAGGTGGGATGGTAGTAGTCCATAGGATGTGTTTAGAAGAAGATAATCTAGTGCACGTTCATTTCTACTGCCCAGCTTTATGTCAATATTGAAATCACCCACAGTTGTAATATTGGTTGAGTTGGGTAAATCATCATAAATATTGTTCAGACTAGTTAAAAAGCTATCGAAGTGATCTTTGGTGCTATTCGATGGAGAGCGATATACTGCTACCACCGTGAGCTTATTTTCAATTTGGCATACAAGACAATTCGCATAATTTATTTTTGGTTCCCAGACCGTGACATTTTAAATTAAAATTAAAAATTAAAATTGTTTATTTCTCACCACTAAAGAAAAATTACAATTTTTTAAGAACTTAATTTCGAAATACTTAATCTAAAGTGGTGGCTGTGGGGTAGTCGCCAAGATGTTTTGACCCTATCCCCTGAACTAGGTGGTAACCTGTATCTCAGGGGGTAGTGTTCAGCCATGAGTTATACAATATTTACCGAGAGCCACTACTATTCAATAATTCGGTATTGAAAGTGTGTGTATATCTGAGGATGTGGTGTGTGAAAAAATAGGTATGATTGTGATGAGAGGTGTATGATGGAAGTGTGGTGTGTAAGTGTGAAGTAGGTAAGTAGGTAAGTGTATTATGAAGGGTGTGGTATGCAAGTGTAAAGATGCGAGGGGAGGAATTTATATATATGTTTATATCTGTATGGAGAGTGCGCGAGTGGATATGATTGTTAGGGTTATGTAATAAAGGTAATGAGATTTTCGGTTTCTAAGTAACTTAATTGCAATAACCACCCCTTAACCGCAGCTTTTGCATTATATGTATTTAGTTTAACTATGTTGGTTTTTTTGTTAACTGTACGGTATAGGTAAGAACTTAAAACAAAGTATTGTCTTTCTGCGAAAGTTGTACTGTGTGAAACACTGGGACAGGCTGGTGAATTTCTTCGTCTGCCAGCACCGGGCGGAGCAACAGTCCGATGCATTCTTAAAATGGATCGGAGCACAAAGAGCTTACGAACAGTAAGCACCTTACAGTCCATATACAGTTGCTCAGTAGGGTATCGATATGGCTTTTTTATGATGACCTTGAGAACAGCTCTTTGGGCTCTCTCCAGGGCAAGAAACATCGTCTTTGCCGCCCCACCCCATACCGGGACACAATAGCTGATCACAGACTGACACAGCGCAATGAATATTTTTATAAGAAGCTCTTGTGATACTGTTTTTCTGAGAGTTCTGAACAGATATATCATAGTTCTCAACCTTGCAATAACTTTGCTTAGTTGTTTATCCCACCGTAGTTGCTCATCAATTTGCACTCCAAGATATCTAACAACACTGGCTGGAGTAAGAGTCTGACATTGACAGGTCTGTGTGTTATCCCAACATGTATGTGCAATTAGGTTAAACTCTTCCGATGGTTTGTTATTTTTCCTTATTGCGAAGGTTACATAATTAGTTTTTTTTTAATTTAGAGTCAGAAAGTTACAGTTTAGCCAGTTCATTATTTTTCTAATAATAATTTAACCCAATTTTTAACCGACTTCCAAAAAGAAGTTCTCAATTCGTCTGTTTTTTTTTTTTTTTTGTATGTATGTTACCCGATTTCTCCGTCAGTTGTGAACCAATTTTCAAAATTCTTTTTTCATCTGAAAGAATATACTCCCGAGGTGGTCCCACATAAATTTTATCGAAATTGCTTCAGCGCTTTTTGAGAAACTGAACAAAAACGGAAAATACGTGTACCTCGACGACGTTTTGGTGTTCTCCAAATGTTTAAATTCCACGTTCCATTATATTGGGGTTTTTAGTTTGGTAACTGGGGTATAACAACTAAAAAGTGAAAAATAAAAAACTTTTTTACAAAAAAAAACAACCGACTTCCAAAAAAAAAATAGTTACACTAAAAATTTATAAATAACTTTAATTTCGGAAGTCGGTGTCAAATAACGAAGAAGTAGACTATGCCGATGCCTGCTACCTGGATGCTACTGAGGAGCTACTAAGCAAGCTTGAGCGTCTGCAAAACTTAGGTATCCGGTTTATTTTTGGTCTGCGTAAGTATGACCATGTCTCTCACCTTCGCAAGGAGCTCAAGTGGCTCCCAATCCGACTTCGCAGGAACACTCGGATTCTTTGTCTCTTTTTCAACATTCTACACAACCCATCTTATCCCTCCTACCTGCGTGAGCGAATTTCCTACGCTCGCCCTGGTGACGCGCCGTGCAGATCTCACCTTAGATCCCTCCTCAAAACCTATCCTCATAAATCCAGTTACTATTCCTACTCTTTCTCTGTCCATGCAGTAAGATTGTGGAACTCGCTCCCGCCTAGCATTCAAGACTTGAAGTCAATTTCTCTCTTCAAAAATCGTGTTAAAGAGCACTACCTTTCCTCTCTATTATTATAATTTTTATATATTTGTATGTCATGTATCTATTTACAGTATTAGGTATATATTTATGTAAGTATATATATTTTTACAATTTATGTGTAGGTTTATTTGATACCTTAGTATAGGACATCTTGTATTCTTTTTTCTGTTTCTTACACACTTTTGTCTACATTTCTTTCTCACTTCTCCTATCGCAGGTCTGCTGGTAGAAATTTCTTAAGAAATAAGCAGTTCCTTTGTACTATATTTATAATTATGTTTATTGTTACTGTGTCTCTGTGTGTACATAAATGATTAAATAAATAAATAAAAATACAAACACCGACTTCCGAAATTAAAGTTATTTATAAATTTTTAGTGTATTTTTTTTTGGAAGTCGGTTGTTTTAATGTATACTATTACCCCATCATTTTGATTCGTTATGTTTTTTGTAGAGTGCGGCTGGTATCCGTTTAGTACTGGGAGGTTATTCACCTTACTCAGCCAGCACTCGGTTAAAACAATAATGTCAAAGTCAATATTAATTAAGCATAACAATACTTGAAATAATATACAGCATGTAACAAAAACCCTGTCCAATCCTGAAGGGTATTACTTGGTATCGTACTGCGTACACATATACTTATTCTTTTAATGGATGCGAGATAATTATTTTTCCCCAATGAAAATAATTAATTTAAAAAAAAAGAAAAACTTATCAAAGGCAACACTGACCGCTCGACAATTTTCATTTATTGTTTACTTTCAAACATGCCGCCTGAGCCGCCAGAGTGCCTACAGCGCGGCTAGTACAGGGCGGTATCATTTGAAATAAAAATAGGTAAAAATTAAAAGATTTCGCCGGCCGGTGGAGTGTTGTCAACTTACGAAAATTTGCCATATTTAGTGTTAAATTTCGCATATTTTATATAAATAAAAAATCTATAACTTTTGGTTTTTATGAGTTACATTTTTTTATACAACTTTTTGTAGTACGTATGGCTAGGAATACGCCTTTATCGGATCGGACAGGGCTTTTGTTACATGCTGTAATATAAAACTGTGTTCCCCTGAAAATAATGCTCCCAATCATAAACTTAAAATGAAAAGAAGAAAGAAAAGAAAGAATAATACTAACTTACGAAAGAACAATAATATAACTATGTTCCTCGTATCATTGCAGTTCTCACTTTTACATTGCCACTTCTCTAGATCACGACAGATGCGACACACCATACTCAATAGACATTCACAACTAGAAAAAAAACTTTTTTACAAAACATACAACCAACTTCCAAAAAAGAAAATACACTAAAAATTAAAAAATAACTTTAATTTCGGAAGTCGGTGTTTGTATTTTATGTCTTCGTTTTTTGACACCGACTGCCGAAATTAGTTATTTTTTATTTTTTGTATTTTTTTTTTATTTTTCACTTTTTGGTTGTTATACCCCAGAACTAAAAACCCCAATAAAATTAAACGTAGAATTTAAACATACTCGTAATTGGAGGAACCCAAAACGTCATCTAACTATACATATTTTTCGATTTTGTTCAGTTTTTCAAAAAGCGCTGAAGCAATTTCGATAAAAAATTATATGGGATCACCTCGAGAGTATATTCTTTCGGATACAAAAAGAATTTTGAAAATTGGTCCACAACTGACAGAGAAATCGGTGGGCATTCATAAAAAAAAAACATACATAAAGCCGAACATAAAACCTCCTCCTTTTTCGAAGTCGGTTAAAAACTATGAATTAATAATCGTGCGGCGATGTAGGTATACCGAATTGCTTTTCGGCATCATATGAAAAAATATTTTTGTTTTGTACGAGACCTACGGCAATGTCTAATATGCTCTCATCATAGTCTTTATATCTTCTTCGCGACATTTTGATCGTCCTTCAAACAAAAAGAAAACCAGAATAAGTACCTTGATATCTAGTATTTTTTTTTAATCTATAGCAACAAACAACACAAAACAACAACAACAAGATATTAATTGAGTTGATATTTATTTATTAATTAATTACTTAACTACGCCTTCAAACAACTTAAATTATTTATATGGTTATCTGTTTGAGTTATCGCTTAACATACACACAAAAATACATCTTCCTTTTTTGATGTCGGTAAATAAAAAAAGTGTCTACCCTAGCCTAGGCAAAGTCACAATCACTTGTTCAAAAAAAATGCCTGACTTTGCCTATTCCAACATTTCTCGCTAAACACCGCGTTATTTCCATCAATAACAATGAAAAACGATCAAGCTATCAACGTTTTATAGAATAAGTTAAACACAAGTTAGAAATATATCTACATATTTTAAAGGCGCGGACTGACTACGATTTGAAATAAGTACCTTCAAATAAGGTTGAGAATTGAACGTAATAATTATGTTGACGATGCGAATAGGCATTTATTTTACAGGTTTTCTTTAGATTAGCCAGAATATACACAATAAATTAAATAATAAAATTGTCCGGTCAAAGTTTTACTAAAATGCCAATTCTATTCAATTCTTAAAAGAAATAATGCTGTTATCGCTTAAAATACAGAGATGTTCGACGCCAAAGTTAATTTTTGTGGAGCAAATTTTTTATTGAGAATATCAAACTATTTTTTACTATTCTATTCGGTTAAAATTTTTCTTTAAACCCTTCTCTGTCCACCGTATTTTTTGCAAAGGATATTTTCATTGCATTACGTCATACTCGACTATCCAAAAAACCATTTTTTTGACTATTGGGGTACTACCGCCCCTTAAAGACTTATTTGAAAAGTTTTTCCGAAACAAAAAATAACAAACTGCCCGCACTTTGGTTTGACACGCAACTGTCAAAAATTATGAAAGTTACCAACTTAACGTCACCAATTTAGTATTGCCAGATAATAATTCTAAAAAGTGACAAATGCGTCGATTGCCAAACTAATAAATTGAAAAAGACATTACCATTTGTTCATTTTAGGCAAACACAGGACGCGAGGCAAAATCAGGGAAGGACTTTACAACAGGGATAGTAAATATATATATATTTGAGGGTCGGGGGAGGAGGGGGGAGGGGGGTAGACCCCCCCGCCGCTGGCCGAAAGTTTAGGAAATGCATAGTTTTTTTTTTATGAATTTTTAAAAATCGCATTTTGAGGTTATGTTTTGTTAACTTTTTGGGTAAAAAATTCACTAAAAATTGTTTAAATCACAAAAGTTGCTTCTGTAACATCTCCAGCGCTGCGGGAAGTGCAACCCCTTCGCCCTGGCGTAATAAAGGATAGGCACCCACGCTCACCTCCGCAGCTTCGGCTTGCTGGTCGCCTCCGGCGACCAGCCTCAGCCACTACGGCTCGCACGGGTGCCTATACTTTGTTACAGCGGGCGGGGGTTGCTCTCCCTTCGCGCCTCCGGTTTTTATATACACTCTAGGGGTAGCAGCCAAAGGATTACGAGCAGTCGGGGTGCCCCGATTCGGTTATGGACAAAATTCGACCTATTTTAACCATGAAGTAACCTAAACATAGGTCATAGATTATATATCTTTTTGCATTGTAATGCTGCAAAAAAAAATGCGTTTCGTTTCACCTTTAGCAGATACCACAAGAATAAAAAAAATAACTTTAAATTGTCAATAAATCAAAATTTTCGTAGTTAAACTACCGAAAAAACACTATTCACTGAGAAATGATTAAATCCAAATAAAATAACTAATTAAAATGCGAATTTTGAAAAAACATAAAAAATTGTGCGTCGACTTATTATTTGCATAATCAAAACGCATTATTAAAACACCCTAAAATAGCAACTCCAGCTGTCAAAATTACGTCAAAAGTAATAAAATGGTGCGAAAGTTGAGGTTAATTTATCCAAGTTTGATATTTTTTATCTCCGAAAGTGTTTATTTCCTAAACTTGAAACTTCGTGAAATTGCTCAAGATAACAAGTACTTTGCACAAAAAAAAATTGAAGAGTCTACTCAAAAGTCCTTATTGTAAAGTTGAGCCAAAATCAGGGCAGTTGACGGTACCAGTATCAGTATTTTATTAGTGCTCTCTGTGTTCCGCTTCCGTCTACGCCAAGGTAGAAACGATTCCTTTCCCAACTATTTCCAAGAATCCAAGATCATTGTTGTTCCTGAGCTCATGGCGAGCAGTCACTCCTTAAAAGGCCGACACGTATTTATTGGCTAGATATTCCTAGAAATAAGCATTTATATTCCACAGGGGGGCAGCAAGGGAAGGCTGGATCAGGTTTCCATTAATTGGGAGATTTACTGGCTCAGCGGCACGTGCTGGCGAGAGGCGGGGAGGGCAATGACTTGAGAGTTCGCGACGGGCCTCGCCGGCGAGGGCGGAAACTCGGCGGTCTGGTGTAGTGTTTACGAAGGGTGCTAGTTTCCCTACGGCTCTCTTGGAGCAGGGTGGTAGCGTCATCTGGGACTAGAAGGGTATGCCGGGGGCGGCGAATCCTAGAGATTTGAGAGGGAACGTATCGAGTAGCCGATGCGATAAGAGGGTTACGATGCTTAGCAGCAGTTTCAAGGAAGCGCTGGGTGGAGCGTTTCATGAACTGCTGCAAGGTGGGGATTTTGAGGTCAACATGCAGTTCCTCATTCCTCACAAAGTACCTTGCGGAGAAAGCGGTGCTGCAATGTCGACATTTTGTGGAGGTGACGGGGCTTGGCATGTGCCAACACTGGGCAAGCATAGGTCATGATTGGTCGGATGACCGAGGTGTAGGTACGCAATTTGCACTTGAAAATGACTGTCAGTCTCGATTAAGGCTTATATAGCCGCCAAGTGGCGCCCTCATTGAATAAAAAATCGTAACAAAGCGTAGAAAATAAAGATTAAAGAATCATGTTGCGTTTGTTACAAAGAGGATAAGGTATTTTTACGTTGTGGAAGCATGACTCAAAGTGTTTCGTATCCAAAGTAGTAAGCAAAAGTACCAAAAACGGCCGTTTTTGACACTTTTGCTTACTACTTTGGAGACACTGAGTCCTGTTTTAACAACGTAAAAAAACCTTATCTTATGTGTAACAAAGGCAACATAGGATTCTTTAATCTTTATTTTCAATGGTAAGATACGAATTTTTATTCGATGAGGGCGCCACTTATAGGGAGGTAGGCCCTTAAAACGCTCATTTAACGATCTTGCTGATTCAATTCTGGTTATTTCTACACCTGTGACAGCGGCAGCGTAGTGGGGCACGACAGCGTCATGTTTACTGCCAAGCCGCGGCAATAGATGTTTAATCTGATTAATCTGAAACATACATACAGTCGAACATAGAACTTCCTCCTTTTTTCGAAGTCTGTTAAAAATAAATTAAAAATTAAAGAGGGCTCCTCCCCTAGTAGAAACGTGTTTTTTTTTGGCTTGTTTTTCTCGATCAACAATGGCAACAAGTAGACACGTATAATCTGATAGTAGAACCCCCCCCCCCCCCCCCTTCATGCGCCAGTCCGACTCGCATTTGGGACGGTTTTTGGCCCTATATTTGAAAATGACCCACCTATCCGAGGCAGGGCATTACAATTTTGCTTGCTCTCCACATTCTCAAACTTCTATTTTCTTCACCAATCTTGCGTAGGATTTGAAAATGTTGGCCCCCTTTGAAATCTAAGTTGGCCCCCTATTGAACAATTGAGTATTTGCGGTGCGACGATCTCATAATACGTAGAATGACGGCACACTCGAGTGAGAGACCGCAATCGTTGTGCGTAAACTTATATAACTAGTTTCACTCTTACCAACAGAGTAGGAATACTCGTACCTACCTACTAATTAAAACTAAATTTGGATGCGGTTGACGAAGGTGGGGGGAACAAACTTAGATCAGTCTGGGTTTACCATCGGGCATAAGATTTAGTGTACTTTAGTGTATAGGCACGTATAGGTATCCAAGATGTAGCGTATGAAGTGAAACTAAATCAAATATTTGTATAAAACCATATAATTATTATCATTAAAATTTTTAAAGTAAAAATGACTCGTATATTATTTGATCGAGATCGTAGAGTAGGTACACAATAAACGTCCGTGTTACGTCACATGTTCCCGCGGCGACCAGCGAGCGGCGCCACAGACCAAACAATACTTACATGTGATATGTATAGGACATACAAAGGAATATAATAGAATAGGTGCGGAGAGGCCGCGAGGACAAGCTCGTGGCGTCGTGGGGAGACCACACATCGGACAGTATAAAATTATTTCTTATTAACAACTTGTATTACATATCGAACTTTCCCTTAAGACTAACTATAATGTACGCTTACTATTGTATGAACAGTAATTATATCATATCATATAATTATCATGCAAATGATTTGATCCATTACAAGCTTACGAGAAATAAGGTACGAATACAGGACGTACGCGCCGTCTATACAACAATGACTATCAACATAATAATAAATACTTCGCTTACAATTAAAACATTACCCTTCGCATACATTTCGTGTATAGTTAATTAAGTACATGATCCATTTTATTATCGCGTAAATGACAAATATAACTTTAGTAAACAATGCTTATTGGACGAAGAGAAAACTAGGACAACACACGGATACGGGCGAAACAAACGCCGGGTAATGACGACTGCTCCCGAACAACCAGACATCGGTATAAAACACGACTAGATCACTAGAAATATTTGTGCAAAAACTAACCGAGGAACCGTCGTCGCTCGTCAAACTCACAAATGATCCATTGCTAACCTATAACTGACTAGAATAAAAAATCAGACTTGTAGAAATTATAAAGAGACGGTGCCGGCGCACGAAACTATATCCGAGCCTCACGCCGCCTACAAGTCCGTGGCGGACGGCCTTCACTATAACGGAGCCTCGCGCGACGTGGACGGCAGCGCGGGGGGCGCCGCCGGCACCGCGCGGTATGCGGCCCGCGCCGGGCTGGGCGACGAGCGCGAGCTCCACGCCGCCGGCACCCGGCGCGCCGCCGCCCGGCGCCGCAGCCAGCCGCGGGCGCCCCCCAGCGCCAGGCCCAGGGCCGCGCCGGCGCCGCCCAGCGCCAGGCCGGCCGCCGAGCACAGCAGCCGCGCGATGTGCGCCGGCGCCCAGCGGTACTCGGGCGCCGCCAGCACGGCGTGCAGCGTCAGCGCGCCGCCCGTGGCCAGCGACAGGGCGCTCCACAGGCTCGTCCACGCGCCCAGCTTGTTCCAGTCCAGCGGCAGCAGCGCGGCCAGGCGCGTGACGTGCAGCACCAGCAGCGCCGAGTGCAGCAGCAGCGAGGACAGCGCCGCCAGCAGCAGCAGACGCACCCGCGGCGCCAGCGGCACGCGGCCCACGCGCAGCCCCACGCCCGCCCACACGCACGCGCACGCGCCCACAGAGCACAGCTGCGCACAAACACACAACTCTCTGTTATACAAGAGCATTGCAAGATCATTTCCACCGAACGAACGGCGCTGGAGCGCATTTTGCAATACCAAAGCAAATGGAAGCGACCATGAAGCAGTGTGCCATAATTATTTGCTTGCGCCCAAGGAGTGCGTGCACACCCGAACCGGTTCATTTGTTTTTAAATTCCATGCAAGTACAACACTTCACTATTTTATTAATTCAATTATTATTTCCCTCAACATATAGCAAAATGTGCTCCGGCACGACCCGCTCGATGAATATCGCACATATTTACATGCCACGCGAGCGATTAAATTGTATCTGTATGTTTGTTACTCAATCACACCCGAATAGCTCAACAAGTTTTGATGAAATTCAATATCATGACCAGGATAGGACATAATTATGGGACATTCCTTTGTTGATTTGATGAGAAGTTGATATTAGAAGCATTTCGTCATCGAGTCTGGCGAAGTAAACCGATTTAATCGCGCGCAAGCTGGCAACGTCGCATTTCTAGAGGTTTTTTGTGATTATTTCATTAAATTTGAGTGCAAATGTAAGTACTATTTTTTCTCAGTCAATTAACTAAATCGTTATAATTTATCGTTATTTTTAGAAAATATTCTATTTTTAACCGACTTCAAAAAAAGGTTCTCAATTCGACAATTTTTTTTCATTTGTGTTACCTCATAACTTTTTACTAGGTGAACCGATTTTGATGTTTTTTTTTTTATTTGAAAGCTAGCGCTTTACATGTGGCCCCATTTAAATTTAATGTAGATCTGATGAAGAACTTCGAAGATACACAATGGAACTCTTCAATAAATGATAGCAAACTTTCCAGAATTGCTGCAATCGCATGTCTGTATATTGTTTTCACCACTTCACAACATTACATCACGCTGATACGCTCTGAAGGGGTATACAGATTTGTACAGTTCACCCTGATACACCCTAATTTCACCAAATATGTTCAAATTCCCTATTTTTGGGGCTATCAATTTGGGCATAATTCTATTATTAATTTAGTTTCAGAATGGGGTACAACAACTAAAAAATGAAAAGTAAAAAAGTTTTTACAAAAAAAAAAATACAACCGACTTCTATAGATCAATACTAAAAGTGCAAAATAACTTTAATTTCGGAAGTCGGTGTCAAATAATGAAGAAACCAAACTAGAAACACCGACTTCTGAAATTAAAGTTATTTTGCACTTTTACTTTCGAAAAAGGAGGAGGTTCTATGTTCGACTGTATGTATGTTTTTTTTTATGTATGTCCGCCGATTTCTCCGTCAGTTGTGGACAGATTTTCAAAATTCTTTTTTTATCCGAAAGAATATACGCCCGAGGTGGTTATCGAAATTGCTTAGGCGCTTTTTGAGAAACTAAACAAAAACGAAAAATACGTTTACCTCGATGACGTTTTGGTGTTCTCCAAATGTTTAAATTCCACGTTCCATGTTATTGGGGTTTTTAGTTGTGGGGTATAACAACTAAAAAGTGAAAAATAAAAACTTTTTTACAAAAAAAATAACTTTTATTTCGGAAGTCGGTGTTTTGACACCGACTTCCGAAATAAAAGTTATTTTTTAATTTTAGGTGTATTTTTTCGAAAGTCGGTTGTTTTTTTTTGTAAAAAAGTTTTTTTTTGTATTGATCTATTGAAGTCGGTTGTATTTTTTTTGTAAAAAGTTTATTTATTTAATCATAATACATGATAATACTGCAAAATGTACCACCGAAACGAAAACAAGAAGAAGACTGCAAAAAGAAAATAAATGACTGTAATGTAATTGTTCATGCTTATTATGATACCAATGATCAAGTTAATTGAGTGAGAAAAAATAGAACTTTAATTTAAATTTAGTAAAATAATCACAAAAAACCTCTCGAAATGCGACGTTGCCAGCTCGAGCGCAATGAACGCTCTTACAGGAGGGTTGGAAAAATTCACCAGAGCTAAATAACGACCAGACAGACATGATGTGTCAATGGTAAGTATGGCGTGCATGGTTTACATTTACATGATTTTAATAAATTTAAGTCATTAGCCGGGTTCAGACGGATCCGAATGCCTCGCGGCCTCATGAGGCCATAATTTCAAGCTTTTGAGAGTGGTCGGTGCTCGGTCGGTCTGTACCCGGCAGGTTCGACCGGCGAGTGTATATCTTACGACGAGCAGCAGCGTGGCGGCGCCCCTTGGCGTGAGCAGGTGGCGCAGGCGGCAGTACAGCGGCGCCAGCGGGCGCGGGCGCGGCGGCGGCGCGCGGCGGTACTGCGCGTGCGAGTCCCAGCTGCGCTCCGTGAGCTCCGTGCCGGCCGGCGAGCGCCCGCCCGCGCCCGCTCCGCACCCGCTGCCCGCTATCTCGAAGTCCTGATCCCACACCCGTACTACATGTTTAGTATTGCAACCCATCACCCGGCTACTATGTTACGAGTATTACGACTGGCTACGAGCACCACCACATGATGTAAGTGCTCACTGACAACATTTACACAATATGTATTTTGTCCACATCCAACTTATCCTAGGCGGGCCTATCGCACTGGTACATTCCGCTCGAGATAAGTACCTACAGCTCGCAAGGTCCTAGAGACACTCAATACGACTTATACTCAGCGAGACACGTACAATGCGATCACGCGACGCCCTGCCGCCTACACTCCTAAAAATATTTATTTCATTCCTCTATGCAAATGTTTTCTGACACAATATTTATTAAAATATTTGTATGATTTAGAATTTTTTCAACATTGAAATTTTATAATAGGTACTTCTACAGAGAAGGGAAAAATTTATAAAACATTGCATTAAAGTGAAAACTCTAGATAGACTACTCATAAATACAATATATAAAAAGGTATGTACCGTGTTTTATTTTATTTTACGGACAGACCTAGTATGCGGTCAAGCGACGTAGGTATGTTACGATGAGAAAGGATTCAAAGTAATAACAACTCTCATGCGCCACAATTGAGTGCAATTTAGCTTGCGCGTGGGGGCAAATGATTATGTAGGCTATTATAAAAGTGGCTTTCTTCAAGATCTAAGGAGTGCAACTTCTGTACGTTAGTACTATTATTTATTGTGTCTTAGGCCTCTCATTAAAATAAGTATAACAACAGATTGGATTTCAGACACCTTCAATAAGATAAAAAAGGGCAAAGAACTCAAATGATATAATATAAAAAGATAAAATTGGGCATGAGCCCAGTTGACAGCAATAGGCTTGCCCCCTATTACATAGGACAACATAACTGGTCAAATATGGACATACAATAGGTGCACCACTGGCTCGGCCCTCAGGGAATACATGCATGATATTATATTAGTGATGTGATAAGACTACTAAGAAGGTGCAGCATGTACCAAGTATAACAATGCTTAGAAAATTAGAATATAATATAAATATTCAGAAGATTAGTGATTAAAATCAGTGTAACATAATTGGCTACAAAACAACAAATCATACTAAATAAACCTTTTTTTGTTTGTGTTTTATTCTAATTGTACAAACATGTTTTTTACTAATCATCATTCTCCTGCCCTTATCCCAATTTATTTGGGGTCGGCGCAACATGTCTTTTTCTTCCATACTCCTCTATTAGTCGTCATCTCTGTAGTCACCCCTTTTTTACCCATATCCTCTTTCACACAGTCCAACCATCGTTTCTTTGGCCTTCCCCTACTCTTATAGCCATCCACATCCATACACAAGACTTTCCTCACGACATTTTCTTCATTCCTCCGCATCACATGCCCATACCACGACAACCGATTTCCACACAACTTTTCAGTCAGCGGTGCCACTTTCAGACTTCCTCTTATATACTCATTCCTAATTCTAACCATGCGCGTAACACCACACATCGCTCTTAGCATTCTCATCTCAGCTACATGCAATTGCTTTTCATTCAATGTTTTTTACTAATATTTTCTTTAAATTATGAAACATGAATGAAGAACTTAACTACACTGTCATTTTTTATTGAATATAAAGTTTGTCTATCTACGGTTTAAGATCACACCTTTAGCAAAGCATCATTCACTAAAAAAATGTGGTTGTATTGACTCATCGCGGGTAGGTGACACAACTACTGTTTACCGGTGTCCTGTTATATTTTACACCAAGAATTAGGTCAAAAGTTTTGTTCATCATAGAACACCAGAATATACCAATAAGTAAATTAAAAAACTTACAAGCTTGCTAAGAGCGGTTAAACAAGAAAATATGGATAATAATGGGCTTTTACTCCTGAGTACTGGCAAACATAAGTACAATTCATAGGGTCTGTGCAATGGAGAGCTAATACAGAGTCAGATAGTGAGATCGGGCAGGTGAGGGTCACCTGTCGTCGCGCTAGTACCTGCACGTCTTCGCCGCGGCAGCTCGTCGGCTCCAGCTCCCTGATCTCGTCCAGCAGCAGCTCCACTTCGTCTGTCGAGTACAGTTCGCTCACTGACACGTAGCGCGCCGGCGCCGCTTGCATATCACCCGCCGAGTCGCCTACCGCCGAGCGCCTTCGCCCCGGCACTTCCTATAACCACTAACCACGCTCGCATTATCCGCTCGACTCATCTTACTTATACACGCACAATGCATCGCCACAAACCTTTTCCGCACGTTGACATTGAGGCTCCGTCCCCTTGTATGTGACCACATAATCCGAAGGCGTGTTATAGTTTAATACAAAAACGTTGACCTAATAAACAAAATTCAATGACGCTCTGTGGCCCGCCATGTTTGTTATCATATTTTTTTCTTTCCGTCAATTCAAGCCTTGTCTATGTATGGCCACATATTTCGTTCGGAATCGTTGAAATTAAAACTTTTTATTTTTCTTATTTGATCTTCTGTAGTTGTATTTGTTTTTTTATATAAAACCTCTAATTGTGAGTGACGTTCTACTGGATGCGCGGCAGCTCAAGGTATAATAATATAAGTAGCGCATCTTCACTTGCTTCGTTCCCGATAACGGTGGTGACTTTTTTCTTTTTTTTCCTAGGCGCTGATTGCTGTCCCACAGCTGAGGAAAGATTTCCCCCAAGTCATTCCAAACATTCTTCACCCGAGTTGTCTCGAACCGGCCCTCATGTTGCAAATCATCTCGCCACCTCTTTCTAAGCCGGCCATGTGCAGGAACCTACATGCGGCTGACGTGGCCCACCCAGTCTCATTTGAAACCCAAGTTTATTTCGCCCGTTTGAGAGCGTATTCGGTCTAATATTTTTACACTCAATGCTGTGCTTCATATTCTAACTCTCTAGCAAAACCCCACCCACAGCGCAACTTTTGCAATTCGGTGAGTAACCAGCATTCACAACAATCACAATCATTCGATTCCATCCCGAAATGAATGGTTGTGATTCTGTAAGATTCGTTTAAGAGCAAAAAAAAAGCGGCAAGTAATTATTGGTGGAAGCGCCAGGGTGGTAGCGGATAAATTTTTATCAGAAGGAACAGGGGTGGGTTTTACTCAAGTCAGTAGTCTGACACGCCCTCCCGCTCCACCCAGAGCGGGAGAAGTCATTGGATGATTACCAAACCCACAAAAAAAAGGATACAAACTCAGCGTCGATACTCAAGACTTTGGAGCTTTGACTCGACGAGCTTATCATTGCCGATGATCTTCTTGGGTCGTTTCTCAATTGACTCAAGCGTATCAAGCTGGTATCTGGCAGATCCATCCCAAACATGAGAGCAGTGATCAAGAGACCGGATCTACTAAATCGCTCGTTGGACACGTAACTCTCAGCTACAGTGGTGTCGTCTGCTTACACAGAGATACTGGGCTTAAGGAAGATCATTTTTCGGGAGGTTCCTGTTTCGGATCAAGCGGGAGGTGACGCCCGGGTGTTTCCATTGCACGGATCGCCCCGAGGACACGGTGGAGCATACGGTGGAGGTCTGCCCCGCTTGGGCGGAGCCACGCCGTGTCCTCGTGGATGCGATAGGCGGCAGCGACCTCTCGCGCCCTGCCCTGGTTCAGGCCATGGTACGGAGCGAGAGGGAATGGGAAGCCGTCTCCTCCTTCTGCGAAGCAGTAATGCTCGCGAAGGCGGAGGCGGGACGCGTGAGAGAGCACCAACAACGGAGTCGCCCTCACGCCCTCAGCAACAGCCGCCTCAGGAGACGCCTGGGACTTCCGGCGCCGCGAGACGATCTCCGGCCACCGTAGATCCGGGCCTGCGGACGGTGAGTAATGGGTAGCTCGCCGTCCGATCAGCAACAGGCCCGAGAGTCGACGGCGCGTAGTGTTCCACGCGCGCCTCAAAGAGTTGTCAGCAAGAGACGGGGCCCGTCAGGGCCGATGCCTGCCCGGGGGTTGAGGATAAATTCGAAACAGTTACCTCGCCCCTGGGCACTCAAAGGCAGGAAGGAACAGGGGTGGGTTTTAGTCAGTAAGAGTCTGACACGCCCTCCCGCTCCACCCAGAGCGGGAGAAGTCATAAGATGATTTCCCACCCCACAAAAAAAAAAAAAGGGAGATCATTTATGTGCAGCAAAAACAATGTTGCCGAGAGCACCGACCCCTGAGGGTCCCCGGCATTCATATCCAGCTGATCGGACCAAAGACTATGATCGGACGAGCAGCCATCAATTACGGTATATTGAAAGTCTGCAATTCAATCGCACAAAGCAGCGGCTAGACCGAAGGAAGAAAGCTTACCACTAGGATTTTCGAGCCAGACCGAGTCAATAAAAAAAAGACATCGAGATGTTGAGGAAGACCACAAGCGCTTCCCCGTGTTTCTCGATGGCCTCAATCCAGAGGTGGATGCCATATGCTAGAAGATCCCCAGTTGAACGATTTCGGCGGAAGCTGTATTGACGGTCACTGAGGATGTCGTTAGCTTCTAGGTATGCCAGGAGCTTACTGTGAGCACCCGTTTCATACTTTTACAGAGGATGGACGTGACTAAGATGGGTCTGTAATTTTCCGGGTCAATGGAAATGACGGATGAGTGATGGGTGATGGAATGGACTATATAAATAGCACGGGCTGCACGTTTGCTTGGTTCCAAGCCATCGGCACTTTTCCAATTCAAACGAAAGGCGGAATAGGCGTGTCAAGATCGTAGACAACTCAGGCCCACAAGTCGTCAGTTTCCAGTATCCCGCCGGGGCCACTAGCCTTGTTCACGCCCTACGGACGTCCTTCTGATGAATGCGAATGTTCGACATACTCGCCTCACATCCATCAGTAGAAGCACGGAGCCTCGCGTCACCAGTATCCAGACATGAAGATTCCGCAAACAAAGAGGCAAACAAGTTTGCTTTCTCCTCAGCGGAGTGGGCCAGCGACCTGTCGGGTTTCAGCAGTGGTGGTAGTGAGGGGCGGCAGAAGTTCGATTCAACAGACTTAGGGACGCCAGGGATCAAAACGCCTTACTACCAGCTGGATATGAAGCAAGTTTGTTCCCAATTCAGCTAATGTAGCTGCTGCATTTACTGCAACTTTTTTTTTATTTTGGGGGGTCGACTGTTAGTCCCGCGTTTGCGAGACATCTTTCGTGCAACGGACGGCAGTGTGGGACCGATGCGCTCCCACACTGCGTCGTACGGATACGACGCAGTGTGGGAGCGCATCAGTGCATAAATCTAATTCACATAGCATATTGAACCTTATCTCAGGAGTATACCAGCGACTTTGATTATAAAATGGTCAGGGAGTACGACACGATATACCTAACAGCTAACTACAAACCGAACAAGTATGTGTAATATGAGGATTTGGTTGATCCATCAGACTGATGAATAAAAAAAATAATGGTTACTTTTGAAAAATACTTTAATTCAAACACACTGTTGACTATCCTATAAACTTGATTATCACAGAAACCATCAGAACACACTAAATTCTAAGTAATGGAAAATAAGAGTTAGAGGAAAGTAACCAAATACGGAACACCCTGATGAAATGGCGGTATTCCATATTTGGTTACTTTCCTCTACCACCCGTCAAACGCTTTGATCTAAGAATTCTAAGATTCACCAATGTTAGTTAAAAGTATAGAAATATACTTAATTGAATTCAGAATTCGAGATCATTATACATTTTTGTAACAAAAGAATCTATTTGACAAAACAAAGTTCAAAATTCCATTGCAAATAATTAATACAAATGTTCACTTAAAAATCAACGTGCTAAGTCGATAGTTGTGTTAACCTTTAACTGCTGACGTGTGGGCCCGGTGGGCCGGACGAGCGACACTAATAATATCAAATTAATAAATAACAAAACAACGCGCGTCGTACGCAGCTTTTTAACCGACTTCAAAAAAAGGAGGAGGTTCATGTTCGACTGTATTTTTATTTTATGTATTTTTAACGATTTCTCTGTCAGTTATGGATCGATATTCAGAATTATTTTAGCAGCTTCGAATTTAGTGTTCGTGTCGTCGTAGGTACTAAAGAAGAAGGATCAAAATTCACCCACGTCCTACAGCAAAGAGCTAAAAATGGGTATAAAAACATGACATACTACTTACAAACTCCATCCTTAGTCTTACGTATCAAAATATTGCTATGAAAAATTGTTCAGGGGCAGTAATATTTACAATTATAAATGTATTACATTATTGAGAAATACTTGGCTATCTCGACTAATTACGAGGGCGGGTCAATAGGTCCGTGACTTTTTGAATTTCTGACCTCTTTACTGAAAAAGCAACACTACTCCTGTCAACAGGCATCTGTCAGTTGACTCCTGTCAAAATTTGAACTTGCTGCGTCAGTTAGTTTGTGTTTGACAGCTATCTTTATCAGACTACCCAGTAATTTGAGGAAAAAATGGAAAAAAAGTGAATTTCGTGTGCTTATTGAGCATTATTTTTTGCGAAAAAAAACCATTACCGAGACCAAGGCTAATAAATACTATGGGGACTCTGCACCATCGATTTCAATGGTAAAAAAGTGGTTTACTGAATTTCGTTGTGGCCGTACAAGCACTGAAGATGCCGAACGTCCTGGACGCCCAGTTGAGGTCTCTTCACCCGAAACAATCGAAAAAATTCACGATGTGGTGTTGGCCAACCGAAGATTGTGGAATCCGTAGGGATCTCGCATGGCTCAGTGGTTTCAATTTTGAATGATCACTTGGGCATGAGAAAGCTTTCCGCAAGATGGGTGCCGCGTTTGCTCACAGTCGACCACAAACGCAATCGTGTAACAACTTCACAGGAAGGTTTGGCGTTTTTTAATCGCAATATGGAGGAGTTTTTGCGCCGTTTTATAACCGTGGACGAAACATGGATCCATCACAACACACCAGAGACCAAATAACAGTCAAAACAGTGGGTTTCTAATGAATCGGCGCCAAAGAAGGCCAAGGTGGGTTTGTCAGCCAATAAAGTTATGGCGACTGTTTTTTGGGATGCACGCGGGATAACCCACATTGACTACCTTCAAAAGGGAAGAACAATCAATGGGGAATATTATGCCAACTTATTGGACCGATTCAATGACGATTTGAAAAAAAACCGACCTCATTTGGCCAAGAAAAAAGTTCTTTTCCACCAAGACAATGCAAGGGTGCACACATGTGCAGTTGCCATGGCAAAAATCCATGAATTGGGCTATGAATTGCTCCCTGATCCGCCCTATTCTCCAGATTTGGCTCCGAGTGACTACTTCTTGTTCCCAAACCTGAAGAAATGGCTTGGTGGAAAAAGATTTGACTCCAATGATGAAGTCATCTCGCATACAAAGGCCTATTTTGAGGACCTCGACAAATCATATTTTTTGGAAGGGATAAAAAAATTGGAGAAGCGTTGGACAAAGTGTATAGAGCTCAAGGGAGACTACGTTGAAAAATAAAATGATTTATTTATCAAAAAATCTGTGTTTTATTCCAAAAGTCACGGACTTATTGACCCGCCCTCGTATTTAATTCCATCATCGAACAAATGAGGCTTTTTCTCACTTGTTCGACCACCGAACATCGAACTCGTGTGAATATATATGTATAACTTTATTGTTTGATCATTCGCATTGTTATATAGAATTTAGTGGACTAAGATAGAGTAGGGTAGACTATTTTCCAACCGTATACAGGATATCCGAGGAAATGAAAAAAAAATTTTTTTACCTACCTTACAAATAATGATTAGCTGATGATAACTTTGTATGGAAAGTTCAATTTTTTTTTTGGAATGTTTCTGTTTTGCATAGAAAAAGGTGTTCATTTCCATGGGCAGAACCGGCTCTTAAAATATGACCACACCTTTCCGTTACACCCTGTATAGTTTTTTTTTAATTATTATTATTACATATTTTATTTATTTTTTGTTAATCGAGTGTTAGGAGAGTCCAAAAAAAATATATTTTACATACTTTTTATTCTATTTCCTATATCTCTTAATACAGTATTTAAGAATTGTGCCGGGTGGTTCCAACCTAAATAATACATGATCGTCATAATATGGGCGCATACTCCCAGTGTCGCCCATTTATGCATGAAAAAACTCTAGTTTCCTCTTAAAAATACCTTCTACTGTCAATAGAGCTTGATCAGTCAGGATAAGGTCAGGATAGTAGGCTAACACAATTTTTTTTCTCTATGTTATTATCATCAACAAAAGAAAGAAAAAACAATACTATTCTATTTAACAATGCTAATGATCAAACAATCAAGTTACAATTCTCACTAGTTCGATGTTCGGTGGTCGAACAAGTGAAAAAAAACCTCAGTTGTTCGATGATGGAACTCGATAGTTGAAGTCAAGTCAAGATAGCCAAGTATTTCTCAATATTGTAGATATTCATCGCTTGCGCAGTCAGCCAGGCCGTCCAGAACATGACTCACATACTGGCCCAAGTGCCCTTACACCTGCACTGTGGAGGACCTGGTGAACGCTACAGACGCTGCAATTAATGTGCCCAGCTTATTATATATAGAGCCCAAAGTATTTATAAAAGTTAGGAAATCATCGACTCAAAGGTTTTTTTTAATTGATTCATTAATAGGCTCGCGTTTGGCCACTTCTCAGCCGATGGTAAGCGATGATTTGGTTTGGTTGGTGATTTGGTTGAATTATGATTTGGTCGGAGTGCGTGCTCCATGCACGCTTGCTTAGAAGTAACCTATTCACTCTTGACTTGACAGACTCCCAGGTTGTAGCTATCAGGAAACACAGACTCCGGCATGGGAATTCCACTCTTTAGCTGTAACCACAATGAATGTGTTCCCAAAACGTTAAGTGCGTGTGGATGGTTGTCCACCATGTACCGGTGGCGCATCGCCATATGTCTAGTGGTCCGATGATGGAACGGGCTTGGAGAAATTAAACTATGCAATTCTGACGCACATTCCTCAAAATGACACCGATAGAAAACCGACAGGCTAGTAACTCGGCGTCGTTGCTCAATACTCTGGAGCTTTGACTCGACGAACCTATCATTGCCGATGATCCTCGTGGCTCGTTTCTTAATTGACTCAAGCGCATCAAGTTGGTGTCTGGCAGACCCGGCCCAAAGAAAAAAACACGTCAGTAGTTAAAGGTTAAGTTAATGAATTCAAGTATAGTTTCTTTGCAGTCGTTTGTTGGACGAGTGGCACACAACCCAGTTCGCGTAAAGATAAATGTTTCATACAAAAACGTAACGTCACCGTCGTCGTCGTCACGCATGTCCTTTTATGTACTTAAAAATATAGAATATAATAATATCTGCACTATTAACAACAGACAGAAAATAAACAATTTAAAAAGTAAATAATAAAAAATTACAAATCGAGATGTCCAAAATCACATCGACATACGTATTTCTATGAAAATATACGTCGAGTGCGAGCTTCAAGAAAATACCTATAACACTTAACTACATAATAATTATAAATGCTACCTTTTTAATATAACTAGATACCGAAGTATTCTTATACTTACAACAAAATATACCTAGATACCGAAGTATTCTTACACTTACAACAAAAGTTAAATATGTTTATAACAAATTTCCTTAGATCTAATGTACAAAATGCTTTTATCGGCTGCAGCTGTCAGAATCTATTATGAGGTAGATTTTTTAAATGCTAATCGTAAGGCACGAGGCTTAAGAAACCGTAAGAGAGGACTAAGAACCGAAGCCGGGCGGCGAACGCATGTGCCCCATCGTCATAAAGTGCGGGGGGCCCATCGTCATAGGGTACGGGGGCCGCATCGTCATAGGGTGCGAGGGCCCCATCGTCGCAGGGTGCGAGGGCCCCATCGTCATAGTGTGCGGGGCCCCCATCGTCATAGGGTGCGGGGCCCTCATCGTCATAGGTTGCGGGGCCCCCATGGCGCGTCCGAGCGCGCCCTGCATGTACCAGTGCGCCGCATCCGGGTTCACCTGCGCCAGCCTGCGGTACGTGTCGCACTCCGCCAGGCTCAGCGTCACGCCGCCCGTCGCCGAGAACGGCCCGAACCACTGCGGCGGCGGCAGCGGCGGCGGCAGCGGCGGCGGCAGCGACCTGCTCGCGAACATGTGCGGCGCCGGCGGGCAGCTCTGGCGCGGAGTGAAGGCGAGGGCCTCGGGGTTGATGGCAGACGGACATCCGACCGGTACTGTGGAAGGGTCTGCAGGCGCGGGAGGTGTGCGCGAGGAACATGTGCGTGAGGGAGGTGTACGCGAGGAAGATGTACGCGAGGGAGGGGTGCGAGCGGGAGGGGTGCGAGCGGGAGGGGTGCGAGCGGGAGGGGTGGGAGCGGGAGGGGTGGAAGCGGGTGGTGTACGCGCGATGAGGGATTCCAGCTCGGATCTCGGACACGGGGCGGGGCTGCGAGTGTTGGCGGGCGGCGGGCTGGGGTCCGGCAGGGGGAGCGCGCAGGGCCACATCAGCGGGATGCGACTGTTCAGCTCGGGCTCGGGCTCGAGCTCGAGCTCGCACTCGGGGCTGCGCGGCGGGGAGGCTAGGTAGAAGTGATGCAGCGCGGCGAGGTCGCGGGCGGGTGGGGAGGCGGGGGGCGTGGGCGGGCAGGCTGGGCGAGCGGGGGGCGCGTGCTGACAGACGGGGCGCGCGGGGGGCGCAGGCGGGCAGGCGTGGCGCGCGGGGGGCGCGGGTGGGCAGGCGGGGCGCGCGGGGGGCGCGGGTGGGCAGGCGGGGCGCGCGGGGGGCGCGGGCAGGCAGGCGGGCACGTGGCGCCGGTAGGCCTCCACGTAGTCGAGCGCGATGCCGTCGCGCAGGTAGGCGTGTATCTCGGCTAGGTTGGGCGTGTCGCCGCCCTCGAGCGCCTCGAACCTCGGGTACAGGTAGCACTCCGTCGTCTGCAAGCAGAGCGAGGGGCGTGAGTGGAGGGAGAGGGGGGGGGGCTGTGCGCGAATCTCGAGGACGCGAGGCGCGCCGGTCGGACCGAACCCTTCCCCGAGGTTCGAGCGCAGCGATTTTTACACAAAGCAATAATAATCTACTATTAGCATAACTTCTAAATTGTATTAGGACAACACTTATAATGATAAAATAGATAAGTCAACCGCACGTCCGTGTTAAAAGTATTCAACAGAACAAGCCAGCTTAAGGGTGCCCTAGTCGGTCATTCTTCCATACGAACGTAGTATGTCGATTACTTTACTATTTGATGGTGTAATAACAAAACAAAAAATATATTAATTTATTTCGCCATTATCTAGCCCTGTACGGAGACAAAAAAGTACTTTTTTGTCTTCAATATAAATTTTACAACATAATTATATTAATAGCTTCGGGTTTTCAAAAAAACGCGATCACTTGAAAATTATAAATTATCCCTTAAATGTAATGTAATTCTGTCACAAATACGCAAAAATAAAGAGGTACTCGTGTAGGTTTATTGTAAGTACAGGCGCACATACAATGGTCTTAAGAGATATACGACTCTGCAAAACGTTACTCCAGCAGGAAATGAAATATCTCGAAAGCCTGCAGACGCAGAAATTATATTTTCGGCGCACATTTTTGCACAAATTTTCCTGCTGGAACAACGTTACTCCAGAGGGAATCGCTTTTTGGGTGTATCTCCAGGCGTTTAGTAAATACTACTAGTGTACTTTAATACTAGTGTTTTAAAGTTGAATTTTCCACGATTCGTCATTGTCGGCAGCACGCCGTCATTATTTTCTGCCAAACGCCTGGAGATTTCACCCTTTTTCGTTTTTTTTTCCAAAACGATAACATGCACAATTTTTTTACGTGACGCACATTCACAGCACATTACGCACTAATTATCTGTTCCACTCATATCACTCTAGGAGCCACTATCCTGCTGGAGTAACGTACACGAGTTCACGTGCGGTTGACCGAACAGTAATGTTTTATAAAACCAGATAATATAGGGTGTAAAAAGACAGTTTCCGAAGCCGAAAGCCACATATTCTACCCATTATTTGGATATTTTTTCCACTAGGCCATACCTAGGAATCCACTGGTTCTGGAGATATTGAAGGTCAAAGTCGCGATTTTTTTTTTTACTTTTTATTAATTCCAAGTGTTATTACTAAACTTTTTTCCAAATAAATATTAACTGAATTTTCGATTTTTGATTTCGAAATTTCATCAAATCTACTGAAACGTCCTAGCGGCCTAGCTGGTTCAAAAAATTGTCGTCAGGAACGCCAAAACTACCCCCTGCCCTAGCTGGTTCGCGCGGTTTGTTTGCGCATTTGCAGGTACAAAAACGCAATGAATATCAAACGTATCCGACAAGTACTTACGTGCCTTAGAGCGAAGGGGCGGGGTTTAACTCCACTTGCCTGTGTTCGCGTTACATTGCGCACAATAAAAAATAATTTTATTTTTCATACCTAAAACTAAAAGCTGTTTCCCAGCAATATTTTTTGCGCAAAGCTACTTTGTTAGAAGTACAGTATGCGTAGTTAACGGCTTTGTCATGTGTCTTTTTACACCCTGTATTTATGAAACAACGGGCCGAGATTTTATCGTCATCCAAAATGTCCCCAGAATGTCAATCAAAGATTACTTTTGGATTGTGACTAAACAATTAAGCTGTTTAGTGACTATATTTATGATTATTATCCATATATAATAATACGTGAAGGAATAACTTTCGACCGCTTTTTACGAAAATTACGCGGACGGAAGAGAACGAAATGTGGCACAGTTAAAGTTTGTATGGAGGAGAGCAGAAAGCTAATATTTTTATAAAATATGCATTAGAAATAAAATAAATTAATAAAAAAAATTACACACACTACATGCCTTTGACACGTACAATGAATATAACTCGTCAAAATGTATGTATGTAGGTACAGCTGTTTTTTTTTTTATTTCAGTATTGGTCCCATAAGTTGTGCATAATGATGAGTGCAATGACTCCTAAGAGATGTCGTGTATGAATAGATAGACCTTATACAGGGTGTAACGGAAAGGTGTGGTCATATTTTAAGAACTGCATCTGCCCATCGATATGAACAACTTTCTTCAAGAACACCTGAGGAAATTCTCAAAAAAAAATTTTACCTCCCATACATATATTCCAATTTCTAATTTTTTTTTGGAAATTTTCAGTTTTTTCTTAGAGAAAGTTGTTCATATCCATGGGCAGAACCGGTTCCTAAAATATGAGCACACCTTTCCGTTACACCCTGTATACGTTGTATAATAATATACTGTTTTGTTTATGGTTCGCAGTCATGTCATGTTTATGGTTATATTCATGTATATTAATAAAACCTAAACGATCAAATTTCGATCACCGGGAGACCAAGTTATTATATTTAAGTAGTTATATTATATTGAAGACATGAGTTGATGAAGGTGTTGTGATAAAGCTGACCCTCGAGCCTATGCAAAAATATCGCACCTCCGGTAAAATAGAGTTACAAGTCGAAAAAAGTTGAATTTTGAAAATCCAACTTTTTAGAGTTGTAACCCTATTTCATCGGAGGTGCGTATAACGACTTATAAATTATGCGACAGTGTATGTTTGTCACGTTGCCACGTGTAAGTTTGCAAAGACTGAAACCTAGACTAGGACAAAGGATACTTTCGTGCCGGTAGTAAGTTCCCTTGAGAACTAAATGTACTTCCAATCCAACGCGACCTACGAGTACCATTCCATATCAGATGATTTCACGTATTGAGCTATTAGTGTTCTTATTATATATTTTATTTTGATGAATTATTGTGACGGTGAGGACTATGTGGATTTTTTTTTTACTAGCTTAAATTGAAAAGCAATAAAGATGTGTAAAAGTGTTATTAATAACCTATTTACTAAATAAAAATCGTTATTTATCATCATTTACAATTTGGGAATATTATAATAGATAAATATTTTTTTCAGACCACCTTATGGCATCCCCCTTGGTTTAATTGTATTGTACAATACACGTACATAATGTAAGCACGCTTAAGGGATCCGTACCCCCAAAGCGTGTAAACGGGACGTAATACTACTCACGCCGTCTGTCGGCTGTTTTATTAAGTAATATTATCCAAATGATGGATTTCAGGAACGTTTTCTGTCGGATTGTAGTAGAACCCCTCGCAATCGTCATTTTTGCGATTTTTGTAGAAAATTTATTTCAAATTCTCAAAACCCACCTTTAATTTTCTTCATTGGTTACTGAGATATCGATAATCAAAGACAAAACGATCCTTTTCCATTCAAAGTCCGATATTTCAGCAATAGGCGCTCGAATCAAGGTCTTCAAAAAACAAAGCTGAATAAACAAGTTATCCGGTCCATAAGGCGATTACGTCGGAAAAAAAATTACAAGTCCGTAAACAAAAAAAAAAAAATAATAAAATATTATTTTTGAACTTGAGAGGTATTCATTTAAATTTCGCGATCACATTATTTAGAAAAAAAAAATAGCGTCTAAGATCTCAAAACTAGAAGGCTTAAACTTTAAATTGCTTTTTTACGACTCCTATACGATAATATTTAATGCTACATTTACAATCAGCCGAAGTGAGCAGGGAAGTGGGCAGGGCGAGTGTGTAAACAACTTCTCATGCCACTGCCACTCGCTCCGTAGAGAGCGGTTGTTTGTGCGGAAGTCAAAGGAGCGGCAGCGCAAGCGGCAATGCGTGTTTACATTCTGCTCCGTCACTCAGTTCTCGAAGACCGCCTGGATGAGAAACATGTGTATTTTTTGTTTAAACGATTTCAATAAAAAAACTTTTTTATTCAAGTCGGTTAAAATATTGGGTTCCCACCTATGAAATTGGCGTTTTTTTCTCACAAAAAGAGAACCTCGTCACTTCTATTAATTAAAATATTCATCAATTGCTTGATATTCTATCGAATAATGACCGCCAAAGACAGTTGTCTACAATAGTAAAAAAAAAACCTTATTACTTATAGTTTTATAAACAAAAAAAAATACCTTAAAAATTACTCCTTTTTTTGTTAGCAGAAATGACCACTATTTGTATGTGACTCAAGATGGCTGGACAAATCTTCAAAATAGCTCACATTTAAGTAGGTCAATAGGGCATTTTATGTAACGGCTAAACACCCTTATTTCAGAATTTGTGACGCTACAGAATCTTAGATAATCGATCGAAAACGTATCCAGCCATCTTGAAAAACCACTTTTCGCTGGTCTCTCAATCTCGGTAACGGTCAGGTTATCATTATCGTCTCCGTCACAAAATCTTGAACACATGTTGAAAACCCTTACATGTGACGCCATAAATCAAACGTTATTACTGTCACAAATTGCGTCACTAAATGTTAGTAAAGGATCCATATTCGAAAACGCTCCCGTTATTGAGATTCAGAAGTGCCAGTCAAAAGTTTTTTACGTAAATTCTATATGGCTGGACTCAGATTTTTGCAATCTTGAGTCA
Source organism: Polia nebulosa (assembly GCA_951329385.1). NCBI lineage: Eukaryota > Metazoa > Arthropoda > Insecta > Lepidoptera > Noctuidae > Polia > Polia nebulosa. The sequence goes on along the minus strand of OX589605.1, from coordinate 31,714,421 downwards.
CATCTATTTGTTTTAACTTAGCCAAAACTTATTTTTGTTGCGTAATGTAAGTGGCATACGTTATCTTAATTTTTAAACATTATTGCATAAAAGTTTTAAAACATGTTCATAGTTGTTAAATAAATTAAGAAAATGTTAGTATGAAAAATGCAACTTCTTTAAAATTCTCCATACAAAACGCTGATTTCTTATGGGGGACCAAATACATACATACATACGGGTTAAATACAGAACCTTCTTTTATAACAGACTTAAAAAAAGGAGCCGAAGGAAGGAAAGGAGGAGAAGAGTTTGTCAGCGATTTTCTCGAAAACTACTGATCCGATTTGGATGGGGCTTCGTTATTCACATGCATATTTTTTAAGGAAGGTTTAGTATAGTATTATATACTCGGATAATACATTAGGATCTTATGAAGATCTTCGGAGATAGACAGTGAACCTCTTCAATCACTAACAGCAAATGACTCGCGATTACTGCGTTCATTTGTTTATGTATTGTTTACACAACTTAATGGAGAACCACAACTAAAAAGTGAAAAATAAAAAACTTTTTTCCAAAAAAAATAACCGACTTCCAAAAAAGAAAATACACTAAATATTAAAAAATAACTTTAATTTCGGAAGTCGGTGTTAAATATCGAAGAAATAAAATACAAACACCGACTTGGAAGTCGGTTGTTTTATTTGTAAAAAAGTTTTTTATTTTTCACTTTTTAGTTGTTATACCCCAAAACTAAAAACCCCAATAACATGGAACGTGGAATATAAGGGGCTAGGCACGTATTTTTATTTATAGCGGCAACAGAAATACACATTCTGTGAAAATTATAACTGTCTATCTAATACGGATCATAAGATACAGCCCGCTGACAGACAGACGGACGGACAGCGGAGGTTTAGTAATAGGGTCCCGTTGGTAACCCTTCTGGTACGGAACCCCAAATAATTTCAAAATAATAGAATATCACACATAATGCCTTTTCAATTTAACTGGACGCCCAACAAATATTTTTATATACCTACATTTAATTATATCTACGACTGTTTTATTTCTTTCTTGAATCTATAAAATTGTACAAATCTTTAAATTAGTCAAACAAAAGCACAACATATAAACAAATAAACTCCATTACTCCTGTGTTCACATAATTTTCGCTAGAAGCTTCATAAGGTAAAAATAGCGCAACCACAACTCGAAGTTCCATAGGGTGATCAATTGTAGGGTCGCCGACCGCTCACCTGGGCACTCAGGGCAGGGAAGGAACAGGGCTGGGTTTGAGTCAGTAAGAGTCTGACTCAGCCTCCCGCTCCACCCAGAGCGGGATAGGATGATTTCCCACGCCCATAGTGAAAAAATGTGTTCAATTGTTGCAAGAACAATTTAAACTGTTTACTAGTGACGATATGGTTTGAATTAGGATATTTTTAAATATTTCTATACATTGTAGGTTGACAAGGGACCCATTTTTCGTGAACTTTGTTCTAGACCCGCCGTCCATTTAGTAGTAGGCAAATTTTTACCGGCAAAGCATTTAAACCAATCATCGTATTGAATAGAATTCGTTAAAAGCCGAGCTTGTAAAGGCATTGTTTTAATGTTAAATCTATCGTTTATCTTTATATACCCTAGCTATTCAATGTATGAAATAGGTTTTGTATAAAAAATGCCAGTAGATCAGGTAAAGAATAAAAAATAATATGTAGCAATATGGCTATCTTAGACTTTTCTAGAGCTCAAACCTCAGTTTATCCGGAATACATCAAAAAGAGTTTTCGTGTAAATTGACAATTTTCTTTATGAATTTACTCTTTTATCTAAATCTGTAAATGCAGACCGTCTCCTAAGAACGTGTTCCTGTAGCTGCAACAGTTAAGGTAGCTGCCCTTTCTGCCCTGTCTCAAGATAATATAATAATTTACGTAAATATTTGGCAATTTCTTTAACCAATAATTTGAACCATTTATGTTATGATATTTATTAGTTTATATAAATAGCTAACAGTCGACAAATGTTATGTTTAAATTTTAAAGCTGCACCAAAACATTGCCTATAGCTTTGTAAAGAAGGAGTTGTGACGAGCTGAGAAGATTGTAAGTTATTCGCAATATTTTTCATTTAAAGCGAGTCGACGACGCAGTATCGGGTTGGTGACGGTCTGTGCGACCGGCGTCAGACTGCCACGCGACTGGTCGGCCGGCGTCGGGTCGTGGCCACTGCGGCCGTACAGCCGCTCGTGCAGCTCGGCGCGCCGCCGCAGCAGTGCGCTGCGGGCCGGCGCCGGCGCGTCGTCCGCGTCCCACGTGCGCAGGCGCCGCGGCCGCAGCCCCACCAGCTCCGACGCCGACGCGCTCAGCGAGCTGCCGCTGCCGTCACTCACCAGCAGCGCCGAGTCCGCGCGCGCGTCCGCGTGGCCGGCGCGCGTCAGCTCGCTGCTCAGGCACAGGTCCGCCGCGTCGCTGGTGTCGATGAGCAGCGTCTCCAGCACGTCGTGCTCCGTGTCCACGGCCACCACGTTGGCCACGAGGCGCTTGTTGTGCACGAGGCGCAGGAAGTGCGCGGCGGCGGCGTGCGGCCAGCGGCGGCCGGCTGCCGAGGGCCGCACGCCGGCCAGCCGGGCCCGCACGGCCTGCGCCGGCAGCCGAGCCCACTCGCGCCGCAACGCGCGCAACTGGCTCACGCTCACCGTCTCCACCGTGCCGTAGTCCACGTGCCGCACCTGCGAGACGCGACGATTTCAACGTTTGCATTTTAGTTGATCGAGAACGAACAGCAGTAGTTAATGTTAAAGTGCTTGATTCGGGACGATACCTTGACGGTGTCGGAGTCGACGATCTTGACGATGACGGCGCGGTGCCAGTCGCTCTCGTAGAGCGCGGCGCAGTAGTGGCCCACGCGCACGGCGCCGCACGCCAGCGCCCGCGACCGGCCCTCCCCGCCGTAGTAGCGGCTGCAACACCAGCCGGACTAGTCACATCACTTTTGAACATTGTTCCACATCTTTGGCCCCGACAGGTCATTAGTAACCCGCTAACCAAGTACGTTGTGGTAAAATAATGTCGAAATAAAAATACTTTGTATTATTTTTTTTCTGCTATTTTTTGTGAGGTTAGCGAGTAGTGGGGCTAATGAACTACAATGTTCAATCGGAGGCAAAAACATAAAAATGTAGGAAAGTCCTAAGTGAAGATTAGCAAAGTGTGAGCAGTCTCACGTCATCTCGTCCATGAGGTCCTCCATAGCGATGTTGTAGCAGTCCCCGAGGCGGATGAGCCAGAAGTGCGAGGGCGAGTACACCTCGCCCACCACGACCTCCAGCATGGCGCCGGGCCGCACGGCCTCCAGCGACTGCGCCGGGATCTGCTCCAGGAAGCGCACGCAGTCCTCCGGGAACACGTCCGCGTCCTGCGCACACCACACATGTGTCATACCGAGAGCCGATAACTACTAACTAATTACGTCAACTGAGTTGCTATGATATTTACGAGTACACCTAAACGAAAAGGTATTCCGCTTAATTAATTTCGGGCTACTATCAAAAATATTCACCGCGGATCAATGTTATAAGTGTTATTATACATTGATACGCTGTTTTTCTTTAAACTAATATTTTTTTCAAGAGTCATCAAATCTATCAAAATAAAAGCTAAACAATAAGCCCTTTCAGCAATTCGTAAAACGTACAAAAGTGTAACACTTGGATCAGGAGCTGTACTCACAAACTCGATGCCAGGCAGCGCGTCGTCCGGGTCGGACGCGCGGACGAGGGCGCGGACGGGGGCGCGGGCGGGCGCGGGGGCGCGGGCACGCGACACGCGCAGCGCCGGGGGCGCGACGGCGGCACGCGAGCGCTCCATCAGCAGCCAGTCGCCCGTGTCCTCGGGCCGCGTGATCTGCACGTGCGCCTCCAGCACGTACGCCAGGCTGACGATACTGGTGTACCCGAAGCGCGTGAAGTTCAGCTCGCGGTTGTAGCGCTCCCTGTGCCACAGCACAAAAACAGTTACTACCCGGTACCGGTACCCTCGTCTAAAGAGACACGGGCCTGCTCACTTACACGGACGTATGATAATCTGGCATCATATTCGATTGCATTTGATTATATCCACCAAAATTTGTGAAAATTTTGTACTACATACTGTCATATATCAGCATGTACGAAGCTTGTGTTTTCATTGATCATATTAAAATGATCACCTTACCTTGTTTAAGAACTTAAACGAGTAGACACTGATCAGCCGTCCTACTAATATTGTAAATGTCTGGACACTGATCAGTCGTCCTACTAATATTATAAATGTCTAGACGCTGATCAGTTGTCCTACTAATATTATAAACGAGTAGACACTGATCAGTCGTCGTACTAATATTATAAATGTCTAGACACTGATCAGTTGTCCTACTAATATTATAAACGACTGAACACTGATCAGTCGTCCTACTAATATTATAAATGTCTAGACACTAATCAGTTGTCCTACTAATATTATAAATGTCTAGACACTAATCAGTTGTCCTACTAATATTATAAACGAGTAGACACTGATCAGTTGTCCTACTAATATTATAAACGAGTAGACACTGATCAGTTATCCTACTAATATTATAAATGCGAAAGTTTAGATGGATGGATATTAGTTACTCATGGCGTGATGCCAGGACGGCTGAACTGTATTCGTATATTTTATTCTATGTGAGCTTCTGAACATAAATGAGCCAAGTTTTACAAGTTTTGGGTTTGTCCACAACTCCACATATTTCTCGAAAAATAGGAATCAGATTGCTTCTTATTGGATTAACGATAAGTAATCAATTCAAGATCAATTAAGGGAACAGGACAAGTTTCATTAAAATCGGTTCAATATTTTTCTAGATATGGACTGTTTGTTAAGCATTACCAATCACTAGAAAAACTGCGTACTTGGACTTGGAATAATAGTAGATTGCAATACAAGGGTCGCAAGGAACCAATTCCCATACGAGGTATTTAGACGCCCGAGCGCAGCGACGTCGGCTCTAGTCCGAGTAGGATGTGGTTTTTTTTTTTTGGTGTGGTGGGTAATCATGTAATGACTTCTCCCGCTCTGGGTGGAGCGGGAGGGCGTGTCAGACTCTTACTGACTAAAACCCACCCCTGTTCCTTCCCTGCCTGAGTGCCCAAGGGTGCGGTAACTCATTTTCAGAATTTATCCGCTACCCCTAGGCATGCAGGCACCGGCCATGATGGGCCCCGTCAGTGGTGGCTGACACTAATCTCTTTGAGGCGCGCGTGGAACACTACGCGCCGTCGACTCACGGGCCTGATGCTGATCGAACGGCGAACTACCCACTACTCGCCGTCCGCAGGCCTGGGTCTACGGTGGCCGGAGATCGTCTCGCGACGTCCTACGCCCAGTACCTCTCCTGCGGTGGTAGCAGCCGGGGCCGTGAGAGGCACTCCGTTGAGCTTCCCTCACGCGTCCCGCCTCCGCCTTCGCGGGCATTACTGTTTGAGAAGAAGATGTCATCCTTGAAAAGTGATGTGCGGGACAAGTAAATAAACAGTACAATAGTGAACAAAATGTTTAGTGATAACACAAACTGATAGGACAGTACGTAGTGATTAGGTATAAACACGGATAGATTATACATAGTGTCAGTTTATGAGGATTATGTTCATCGTTTTATAGTTTTATGTTTGTTTTCCTCTTATTTGACTTAGTTTTATAGTGAAATTCGTAGTTTTAAGTAAGAGATCGTAATTTAGATATAGCAGTTTATGTCTTGCTTTGGCATGTTTTATATTTTTCTCGCATAGTTTATGTTACATAGAAGCCAAAAACATACAATTTATAGTATGTAAAATATTCATTTTCAAATATTCATTGAAAAATATTGTGAATAACCCGAAAATTGTCGAATGGCTCTCGTTACGGTAAAAAAGCATCGTAGCTTAGCTTACTGCACCGATACCGATATCGCGCTCATTGGTCGAAATGTCCTGCGCTCTGATTGGCTGACCAATCACAGGGCTTACATTTTCTTGACAAATTTTGTATGAATTTCGTGCTATTTTGGTATTTTGGTATTGGGACAACTGAAAAGTCTCCTCGACATGGCAATCCCGCGGCAGTTTCTACACTACAGCGACGCCAACGAATCGGCCTACTCTGCGGTCCTCTTCTGGAGAGCCGTAACATCAGACGGCGAAATCGCCATATAACTCATCATGGCCAAGGCGAAAGTTGGCACCGTTGAAGTTGACTTCGATCCCAAGATTGGAACTGCAAGCAGCGGTCATGGGAACCAGACTCGCCGAGACAGTTATAGAAGAGCACGAGAGGAACCCTGACCGAAAAGTGTTCAGCAGGCGTATTCGCTAACTCAGTTGAGATCAATTTGATAGGCACTTTGCCGTTCATTGCTGCATTGACGTATAGGAAAACCGTAGTGCCTATTATAATCGATGTCCACCGAGCAATAAAAAAACACTTTGCAGTACGCAGGGTCTATCAAACTGATGTCAACTCAGATAGCGAATACACCTGCTGGACCGATAGCAAGACAGTAATCACCTGGATAAGGACAGGCTCGCGTTCATACAAACCCTACGAAGCTCATCGTCTAGCAGCAATTGAAGAAAGTTCCAAGGTCAACGACTGGCGCTGGGTTCCGACGAAAGAGAACGTAGCCGACGACGCCACACGAGATGTACCAGCCGCCTTTAATAGAAATTATCGATGGTACAAAGGGCCGGACTTCTTATATCTAACAGAGGACTCCTGGCCTATAGAAACCGCAAGGACAACACCCGAAGAACATTCCGACGAGGAGAAGACGTACCACTTGACCGACAGACGAAGACTGAAGCGAGCAGAGGATCTGCCTGATCCGGTGCAATTCTCTAACTGGGACCGCCTTCGATATTCGATAGCACGTGCTCTGCAGTTTATCGAGCTCTGTAGAGCCCCTAGGCAGAAGGTCAACTACCGACGAACGAAGAAGAACAAAGAAGCGGATCCCACTTGGAAGAGAAACAAGCCAACTACAGCGAAACAATAGGCGCCCACAGCATCGAAGGAATCGTTACCCAAGCTTCTTCCAGTCACAGCCGAGCTCCTCAAGAAAGCTGAAGCGCTGCTGATGCGGTCTTCGCAGGAAGAAGCCTTCGCGGAAGACATAGACAACTTGAACAGCGGGAAGACGACCGCCAAAAAAAGACGCCTGCACCAGCTCAGCGTCGAATCAGCAAACGGCTCACTCCGAATCTGGAGCCGTATTCGAGCGGTCAGAGACATGCAAGAAGATTTCAAGAACCCGCTAATAGTCGACGGAGACCATCCCACAGTGAAGCTTTGGATACAGGTCATACATCGACAACTCCATCACGCCGGCGTGGGGCAACAGTCAACGAGTGCAGACAGCAATACTGGGTACTGCGATTGCACCCTATCACACGCGCAATTCTCCGAAGATGCCTCTTCTGCTGCATAAGACCCAAGTGCCGCCACATCCAAAAACTGGGGACCTGCCAGCGTGTCGCTTAGGACATCACAAGCGACCCTTTAAATTCACCGGGGTCGACTACTTCGGGCCTCTCTCTGTGACCGTCAGACGGACCAGACAAGAGATATGTGGACATATTCACATGTCTTACAACGCTAGCAATACACTTAGAAGTCGCCGGCTCGCTCAGCGCTGACTCTGCAGTAATGGCGATCAGGCGAATGATCGCGCGACGAGGCTGCCCGACTGAAATCTAGTCGGAAAACGGCACCAATTTGTAGGCTTCCGACAAGGAACTTAGACAAACCACCGACAGGGCGACTTCAAAAGATGCAGCGAAGAGGACAATCTCCTGGCGCTACATACCGCCTGGAGCTCCATTCATGGGCGGCGCTTGGGAACGAATGGTTCGCTCAGTCAAAACGGCTCTCACAGCGATACTGCATGAGCGCGATCCCACCGAAGAAGTCCTCACTACACTACTAGTCGAAGTGGAGTATACAGTGAACAGTCGTCCGCTGACGCATGTCTCCGTCAGCGCAGAAGATCCCGAAGCCCTGACTCCTAACCATTTTCTCCTAAGGGGTCCTGGGCGTGTGCTACAGCCGGGCACATTCACCGAGCAAGACACCATCTCCCGGTCCAGCTGGCACAAAGGCTGCACAAAGGCTTGCAGACATCTTCTGGCTCCGCTGTGTGAAGGAGTACCTTCCCGAGCTCCAACACTGGCGGGAGCCCCGCGGACGAGGCCAAGCAGTACAACTGAACGACCTCGTGCAGATCGTCGACCTGAACCTGCCCCGCAACGTGTGGATACGAGGACGAGTCATCGCGGTGTATCCTGGCCCTGACAACATCGTGCGGACGGTGGACGTACAGACCACCAGTGCGGAAGTTGGTGATCCTGCCCCTGCCTATGGACGACGTCGCCCGCACTAGAACTTAATGCGACACGGTCGCACGGCGGGAGTGATGTACGAGACAAGTAAATAAATACAGTACATAGTGATTAGGTGTAAACACGGATAGATTATACATAGTGTCAGTTTATAAGGTTTATGATTTGATATCGTTATTATGTTCATCATTTTATGTTTGTTTTCCTCTTATTTGACTTAGTTTTATAGTGAAATTCGTAGTTTTAAGTAAGAGATCGTAATTTGGATGTAGCATTTTATGTCTTGTTTTGGCATATTTTATATTTTTCTCGTATAGTTTATGTTACATAGAAGCCTAAAACATATAATTTATAGTATATTACCATTGAAAAACATTGTGAAAAACCCGAAAATTGTCGAATAGCTCTCGTTACGGTAAAGAGGCATCATAGCTTAGCTTACTGCACCGATATCGACTTCGCGATCATTGGTCGAAAAGTCCTGCGCTCTGATTGCCTGACCAATCACAGGGCTTACATTATCTTAGTAAATTTTGTATAAATTCCGTGCTATTTTGGTGTATCAACACAGGATCAGCCAGTTGTCCGACAGGATCAGCCAGTTGTCCGACAGAGCGGTCGCGCCACGCAGCTGCTCTCCCGCCCGGTCCGCACAAATCGTCGGTTGTTTCTGTGTACTGTCGTGGGTGCTGGTCTCGACCGGTGCTCGCGGGGGTGCGCAGAGGCAGCCACCCCGTTGCTCCTCGGTGGGGAAACCCACCGTAGCGGTCGCGGAGGCAATTTTACCCAAAACACACTCTTGTTTCTTCGACACCAACATGCCGCCGAAGGAGAGGTCCGGTGCCCGTCGCTCTCAGGGGCACGCTACCAGGGCGTCTCCCTCACCATCGGACCGTCCGGTGACGGGCCGGACGCCGCCGCCCCCAGCAAGAGGGGACGCGTCGCCCGGCGCTCCAACGGACGTACCATCCGCTGCACCACCATCGCGGTGAGTAGCGGCGCACTATCTCCATCGCCACCAAGGGTCGCCGCCCAGGATTCCCCGGCGGTGTCGGCGTGTTTTTCCTCTCGCGAGAGCAAGTGGTCAGACATGTCGGCATCGTCGGACGAGTCTGACACGGAGGAGGCCCACACCCGGTCCCCACTGCCGCCACTGCTGGGGCTGGAGCGCGAGAGCCCGCTCGCAGCTCGCCCACAGCGGAGGCCCAGGAGCCCCGACGAAGAAGAGGACGCGGAGGAGACGAAACGGCGCCAGCTGCAGCGTACACCGCGCAGACGCAGCGGCGCTGAGACGCCGTCCTTCGCCTCCATCACGGGCGTCACGAGCGGCACGAGCCGCTCCCCACCTCAGCAGCAGAGTTCCCACCCTACGGCCGCCACCGCCCAGGGCGGAAGCGCCAAGGGTGTCACAGGAAAGAAGCCACGCTACCCGCTGTTGGTAGTGGAGAGACTGCCGGACTGGCAGACCCACTTCTGGGTCCTGCGCGATCTGTTGGGTCGCCCTCCGAATGCCCGCCCTTATCAGGGCGACATTCGGTTCACACAGGTTGATCCAGCACTATCTGTGCGACCTGGCGAGGGAGACCGGTCTGGTATAGTTCTCCTACTCGCTGCCGGCGGAGCGTGGCTTCAAGGTGGCCATATGCGGCTTGCCGTTTGACACTGAGCCAGCCGCCATCGAGGAGGACCTGCGCGGGCTCGGCTTCGAGCCCGAGTACGTGCGGGCCATCAAGGCTCGCGAAGGACGTCCGGGCTGCATTTATCATGCAGGCCCCTTCTACCATCGGACATCTAGACGCAATGCAAGTTACCATCCCTACCTTGTTGCTATTCCACCAATTTGCATTAAGCGTTTCCAAACGTCTGTCATAATGCGCACAGCAAAGGAGTGGAACTCTACCTGCGTCTGTGTTTCCGAATGCATACAACCCTAATCTCTTCAAAGTTCAGTGAACAGGCTTCTCCTGGGTAAGCTCGCTTAATCGTCGACTTAGTCTCTGTCACCTTTGACCTGACAAACCCTTCTAAAAAAAAAAGGTCAGGGAAGTGGTAGCGTCATCACTTGTAATGTGTATTTTAGACCAGTGACCGAATACAGAATTAAATAAATTGGATCCCGATTACCATCGGTCGGTTGTATTTTTTTTTTACGGTTCCGAACGTCCGAATGAAAAAAGGTAACCTTATAGGATCACTTGTGTCTGTCTGTCTATCACAGTCAATTTGCCCCGAATCTACTGGGCCATTGAGTTGAGATTTGGTTGGTACACACAGTCACGGGGTCTCATCTCGAACAAATAAAGTTTAGTTCAAATAAATCTCAATAGATGGCGTAATAAGCATCGATTTCTTATTGAAGTTTAAGTAATATTAATATTTTGCAAATAAATATGGTAAAAACTGTATTTTCTTATTTAATAAACTGCTCTAAGCATAAAATTGTGGCATAATGGTCTTGTAATTAAAATTTACACGATTATTGTAACGAATCCTTAGACATCTATTTCTATTGTACCAATAGATGGCGCTATTTGAAGTTTGAGTTCCAGCAATCCTTTCGCCTCTTTAAAATTTTAATAGTGACACATTTTGATACAATAAAACTGCTATAAAGTGCCAAAATTCTTTAAAATTATTCCTCAATGTGTAAGAAAATATTGGTAAGACTTTATGTAAATTCATTCAGCTTGCAAGCCGTCACTGCTAACACCATCTAGCGAGGTGTAGAGGACGGGCCCGAACGAAGAACAAAAGTTACTTGTGCCAGAAAAAAACCCGTAGTTACAGCGGTACCGTTTCTTTGTATGGGATGAGGCATCTGTACGCTAGTATTATATTATCTGTGACACAGTGTAGAAAGTAATGTATGTAAATAAATTTGGAATATGTGGGCCACTTATTTGGAACAAATCGGAAAAATATAAAAACTTTATTTTACAAATAATTGTATTATTTTTCGTAATGTTTTAATAAGCAATTTAATAGTTATTTCAGCAAATAGATAATAATAATAATAATAATATTCCACAACTATCACACAACGCCATCTAGTCCCAAGTTAAGCAGAGCTTGTGTTATGGGTACTAGACAACTGATAAACATACTTATATAATTCTAAATACATACATATTATAGATAAATTACACCCAGACACAGAACAAATGATCGTGCTCATCACACAAACATTTGTCCTGGATGGGAATCGAACCCACGACCTCCGGCATAGCAGTCAGGGTCACTAACCACTAGACCAACAGGCCAGTCAAAAAGATATTAAGTGACCCCCTCCCTTATCTCTGAAACTACTGAGTAATTTTGTAAAAAATTAACAGTAGGCAGCAGAAAAAAGTACCTTAAGAGCCATTTCACACTTTGACGCAAATTTCTAAGATTTAGGCCGCCTAATTTACCATCTTAGGTAATACTCTGAAATTATTAAATACATGTAAAAAATAGACCAGTTTTTGATCTTGCATTGTAATGTATCACATTTTTAAAAAACAACTTGGTAGCTTTGTGGTGATCATTCTCCCACAACTAGTTTACTAATAATTCATCGCAGAGTCAATTACAGATTCCAATATCTATCATTAATATTCACAATTTTGGCTGAAAAAAAATATGTAAGCATCAGACATATATTTTAATTGACGCATAATGTACTAGATTCTCGATTATTGATGACATTAGTTAGAAAAAAAATAAAGACTCAACTCAATTTTTACGTTTTATATCCCAATTTTGTCGCGATTTTTTGCATTAAATAAAGCGTAATTTCAACAAAAAATAAATGTCAAAATAAAATATGTTCTTTAAATAATCAGATTCTATAGTTTAATTTAAAATTCCTTAGTTTAATTAGACATAACAATAATTTTAATATGACTCTGAATTATAATAAATTACGATGCACCAGCGGGCACCGATTAGTACGGTGCGAGCGCCCGTCGAGGTAGGATCTATGCCATTTTTTCCCGCGCCCCGATTATCGAGCGCTCGTACTGTGAACGTAATATTGTACTACGACCACAACGTTTTGATTCCCAGTGTATTAATTTACATAAGGTGAGTTTTGTTATTATCAAGTATTATTTTAGTAGTTTGTAGAATAATAACGTAATTTCGTTGTATTAGTTTTAGCAATGGGGTGCAAGACAAAGACATGTGTATGTCGCAGTCATCTGGTTGAATTCGCCATTCAATTAAATGGCTAGGCCGATAGTAAATTCAACTAGGATCACTCAACGTTTAACAACCTGGCGTGTCGAAAGTCAGCCCTTTGAAGATGACTGACCAAGACTCAGCCAAGTGATTCAAAACTTCAAGTTAAATGAAAAATGATGAAAGATGGGGGTTACAGGGGCATTATGACATAAAATCATAAATATCTCGAAAACGGTAAGTCTAATCGCAAAAATAACCAAAATTTGGGCTCCCTTTAAAAAAACCCCGTAGAAAGATCCATAACATCTAAATTCATAAAAAAAAACCGCTACGAGTGCTACGACAGTCGGTTTTTTTTTGTGGGGTGGCCAATCATCCAATGACTTCTCCCGCTCTAGGGTGGAGGGAGGGCGTATCAGACTCTTACTGATTAAACCCCACCCCTGTTCCTGCCCTGCCCTGAGTGCCCAGGGGCAAGGTAACTCTGTTTCGAATTTATCCTCAACCTCTGGGCAGTACGAAGGTCGGTGACGGTGACGTACGAGTTCAATAGTTTCCGTAGAAAAATCCATAAGATTTAAATTCATAAAAAAACATTCCGCTACGAGTGCTACGATGGTTTCACTGTGGTAGTGGTACGGGTTTCACTTCAAAAAATATTATTTATTAGTGATTCAATATTTTTTTTAAAGCGTAGTCGGAGCCTCGCTTCGCGGGGCTCAATGGTTTGTAAAAGAAATAACCACGGATGGCGGGGTCTGAGTTCGCTCGCTCATTAGACCCCGCCATCCGCTTCGAACCTAACCTAACCTATTCGAGTCGGGAGCTCGCTACCATTGTGTCAAAAAAAGGAAACGGAATAAATGCTGCTTGCTTGCTGCATGCATGGTGTATGCTTGTTTGCATGCTTCTTATAGTTAAATAAAAACCACATGTTCACAATCAACTGTTTTTTTGAGTGATGTATACGTACATGCGGCGCCGGAGCCGTGACAAAAGCCATTTATTGCTTTTGCATCTTTACTATTTATGTACTGTATCAGTTGGATTTGGTAAAATAATAAACAAATGTAACACAAAATCAAATTATATTTAATTTAAAAAAAATGTTACATACACGTAGGTACATTCATAATTTGTAGACCAATTTTAAGCTAATTTCATGATTCTATCAGCTCTATAACTCGTATTACATATAACTCGTGTCTACGTAACGCCTGAGAAGTTCATAGCAAAAGCTTTGTTATACAAAGTTTTAAAAATATTATTAGGATAAATGAACATTATTTAATTTGAATTTAGGACATTTAGCTTTTATTGAAAACGGTTTTAAGTCTTTTGTATATTATTAATTGTAATATTTATGACAAACGGATTTAGGACATATTGTATTTAGGAATTTCAATTTTATTGCATGTGATATTAAGTTCGGGCAAGTTATCATTCGGACAAATGATGATTAGGACAAAAAAAGTTATGGCACTTTAGATTATGGATAAAAAAGTTAGGTAACACAATAGAGAACCAGATTGAATAACAGAGGAGAGGTTATCCCCCCTGCCGCACGCCAGTCTCCATGCCATATGCGTCATATAGCGCACCAGCCCATCTCACATGCTTCTTCTGACATAAGTACTAAAGGCGCAACACGGAGCCATACAAGGAAAAAAAACTTAACCTCTCAACGCCGAGACGCGTCACGTTTCAGCATCTGTCAGTCCCCGCTGACAGGTGGTCATCGTGTAACTACAAACTTTGTCAGGTTCCGGGTGTATGAACCTTGTCACAGGTCTAAAGACCTTGGCTAATAGTGATAATAGCGGTTTAAAACGCGTGAATCGGGTTTTTGGCAAGGCAAACTAGCGGAAAACTAGCGGCACACATGAACGCTCGGGTCGCGCGGGCACGCGTCAAGCCCCTCATTAGCAGACACAATTAAAAACCTATTGTTGCGTTGAATATTTGACGTAAAGGCATCTTGCTTTTCTAGGGTCTATAATTTCGGGCACGCATTTTTGGTAAAATTGAGGCAATTTCGGAAACATTTTTTCCTCCCAAAAAACCGTCATCTTTTTCAACCCTACAATGGAAAATCAGGACGGGTCCACAGAGCAAATACACATGTGTTTTTTTTTTGTAATGTGCAACTGGCCTTGTCAGTCATGATTTTGATTCATCACGACTTGAGACTGACTGTCCAATTTAAAACATTCCTTTAAACTTTTTTTTATAATACGCTATAGACAACAAATATTTGTTTTTTATTAGTCTAAAAACCTTAATTCTACTGAACAAATGAAGTCACTTTTTTCATAAAGGTGCATTACAAATATAACGGCTCAAGATTGTTTAGTGAGACTCGACACTCGTGCTACACTGTTTGCATTTTGTATGTGTAGATAGCTACGCACACAAACATAATGCTGCCGTCTTTTACCTAAACTCGAGCGCTTGAATTTTGTGAAACGGCTCTTAAGTTATAGAACAGGAAAACCGAAAAACATGTCAAAAATATTGATTCTACCGCAACCCTTTGCCAGCGAGTCTGAATCACATTTAGCAATTTTTTTTTTAGTTGAGGGCTTTGGTACTACAAGAAAAATACAACTTAAAAAAGCAACTTCCACAGAAACAACTAACTAAGCAATAACTTGACCTCCTTTGGTAGTACCTGTATTATACCACAGCAGGCCAAAGTCCTCGCCCATAGCGTTCAATGCGTCGCTATGTTGCCTTCTTCAGCCAATCTCCTGTATATGACGTTAAGCTATCATGCCACACATTGTTTGCTCAGCCTCCCTCGGAGACGATGTCTCCCGAAAAACATAAACAACTTAAATTTTGGTGTATACTTTTTCAACAAATTATTTTGGTGTAGTCTTTTTCTATGAGACAGCTACAGTTGCAAGCATTGAGTTTCACAGCAACTTAATTCCAAACAACTTGAGCCTTGCCCAGATCTTGCCCCTATTATGACCTTCCTGGCTCATTTGATAGTAGTAAATCATTTACCAAACCTGCATACAACATTACAGGTATGGTAAAACCACTCATGGGCAGCAAATAATCTGACAAGACTGTCTTATCTAAATTAACTCATCAGGCCCAGGGGTCTTGGCGAGTCTTGATGGAGTAATTTAATAATCCAATAATAATAATCTACCTACTGATTACTGTTATTTAATGATATTTTAATGTAATAATACCAAACTCAAACTCTTTATATTAATTAAATAAACCATTTACAGGCACTTTTGAATTGTCGAGTTGGTCAGTCCGAAAGATGCAGTTAATTGCACATTCCAAAGCATAATCTCTGTGGAGTAAAATGTGCAAGAAAGTCCATGGACACTCTTTTAAAACATGTTATCTATTACAATTCCTGGTTACATATATCAAGTTGCTTCTACCTAATGGTTGAAAAACACATTGTACCTAATGGTTCAATGACTTGATAAAGTTTTGTTTAATTTTATTTTAATGTTTATGTCCATTTTCTAAATACTCATTATAATATTAACTAGACCTACTCCGTGAATGTTGTGCATGCCCGTAAGTAACTTTTTTACACAGGATCTCCTCGTTAACTGTTGTTGCATATTTTTTATATTGGTTTTTATAAAAATTGGTTGGTGTTCCTATTAAAAAAAAAAAGAAGAACATACCTGTAAAGCCTTATAAGATCTGTGCACCACACTCCCTCTGGTGCTGCAGATATCAGATCCATTATCTCAGATTTCAGCACCTCCAACTGAAGAGTCTTTGTGCTGTTGTATTCTGAAGAGAAAAGCACTCATTCTTAAAACTTATAGGTACCACAAGAGTTACATAACTGCCATTCAACATAATTTATTTGTGAGAGGTAAACCTAGTATCAGAATAAAAAAGAAACTCACTAGAAGATACACGTATCCCTGAATCTTCATCCGGACACATAGACAAAGCTTCATCTATCTCAGAAAGGGCCTCTTCAATATTATCAAAACTATTATACAGTGGTAGGCGCTTCTTCAGAAAATTCTTGACATCGTCACTAGTCACTGTTGTGTTCTTGACATGGTCACTAGTCACTGTTGTGTTCTTGACATGGTCACTAGTCACTGCTGTGTTCTTGTGGCTATCAGCATGGTTTGAGTGATTGGCAATGATATCTGGAGTTTTCACCTCTATCTTTTTTGGCTCTTCAATGACGGATGGTGTGTGTTTGACAAACGTATTGTTAATGAGATTTTGTTTTGGCGGATTAATTCTAGCTTCTGGTATACTTCTCCTTTTTGTTTTACTGTTAGGGAACAAAGAATTGATTAAAAAATTAGTGAATTTTATGTATTTAAATTGTTCTAGGTGTAAGGTATAATAAATGCTTATGTCGCAGCCATCTGAATGAACTAGCCATTCAATTGGATGCCTAGGCTGTTCAACGCCAGTATTCAATTAAATGGCTAGGCCGATACTTAATTCACCTAGAATCACTCAACATTTAACAACTTAGCATATTCAAAGTCAGCCCTTTGAAGATGACTTACCAAGACTCAGCCAAGTCATACCAATTTACTTTAAATGAAAAAATGTTAAAATGATTATTCATTAGTGATTCAATTTATTTAAAAGGCATAGTCGTAGCTCCCCTTCGCGGGGCCCAATGGATTAAAAAATCCCGTCGAACCTAACCTATCCAGGTCAAGGTTCCCCATGTCCTGAGCTTGCTCTTGCATCCTGAAATTGCCTATTGTATTCACATAATCATGATCAGTGGCATCACAAATTCATCAATATCCAATTTAACTAGATGACTAGACAACATCCAGCCATCTGGTTAAACACTGCATTTAACGACTTGGCTGGTTGCCATTCCGACACTTACACTTTTGCTGTAGAAGGTAATTTTGATCTCTGGACAAACTGATCTATGTGTTTTGATGAGTCCGGCACAATCACAGTGAGTATTGGGTTTGATGAAGGACCCGATAACTGAAAACAAACAAAAAATATGCTTTAGGTGCTATAAATACTTGGGCTCCTTTCAAAGGGAAAAAATTTCAAATTTTTGACTCGAGTACAAAACAAACTCAATGGTCAATTAATTTATGTACCACGCGCTTTTTTTTTTAAATCTTAACACCATGCAGAATAACAGAAACAAGTTACAAGTTATGTGAAGGATATCAGTTGGTTTTTCTTAAAATTGCATTTAAGGTTGGGTCAGATAAGGTTAATTGACAGATCGGCAGAACTTACCAGGAAGCTGTCGCTGCACCTCTCCCTGAGGAAAGTGACGAAGTCCCTATATCCCATCTTGCCTAACGGAACTTGTGAACCTAACAGCTTCACGTAGTCTCGCATCAACGTGCGCGAATCCATCTGCGTTGGGCTCGACACCACCAGAGAGCGCAGCCTTATTTTCACCTCTTTTAATAGTTCTTCTCCCATTTTTGCTCACATTTACGAACTAACGTATTCACTCACTCAAGCCAAGGATACACAATAACTAACTAAGCACCAAGCACTAAGTCTAACAGATTATTCTGTTAGTTTAATAAATTATTGTTTGTATTTATTAACACGTTATTAAACACAGATAATAGACCATGTATTCACAAGAAACTTAAAAACAGATAAGTGTTTTGGGTAATTCTGCAGCTTACACGATATCAATACACCATCTATTAGCAATCTGCAAAGTGCAAGTTCAGTCAGTTCACCCCACCTATGCTACAATCATCAGCTACAATGTCCGCATTTTTACACATTCGCGCGATTATAATAAAAAGAATCGTGGTGAACTAACTGTTGTCAAAGAGTACTATAAGTAGGTACCTAACTGTTGTCTTCCCCCCAGGTCTTTCTCTTCCCCACAGATTAGATAGCTTCCCTAATAAAATATTGTAGTCTTTGGTTGAGTGGAAGTCGGGCGCGCGCGGCGCGGCGCCAGCGCGGCGGCAGCGGCGGTGGCGGCGGCGATCGACGACCGATGCAAAATACGATTTTTCAGCAAAAAAAATAAAAATCTATAAATACATTTTGAATAATTCTGATAGAAACTTTCCCAGAAGTATTCCGGAATTATTCAGAATTTTTCAGAAGTTTTGCAACTATAATCGAGACTCCCGAAAAACTTGTGTCTACCGAGGTAAAGTTCCAACTACTGGTAAATCTGGTAAATCATTTATCTCCAGCGCTATATACCCATGTTAGAGGATGCGCTACATACAATACTGCGATTCAGAAGCTCAATGATATTTTCATAAAACCTTATGAAATTTATTCGAGACACCGCTTCATGAAAAGAATTCAGCAGCCGGGAGAACCCGTTCATCAGTATTTGCAGGCGCTGAAAGTATTGTCAAATAAAGGAAATTTTAAGGAGGTGACCGCCGAGCAAAATGAAAGTGAGTACGTGAGAGATGCTTTTATAAGTGGTCTTGTCTCACCTGCCATTCGCCAGAGACTTCTTGAATATCGTACTCTCTCCTTAGACATGTCATATGAACAAGCGCGATCGCTCGAGTTAGCTCAGATACACAACGAAGCTTACCAGCAAGGAAGTGCCTCTTTAGTCAACTCTGTTACTGCTACTCCGAGTACAATGAATACTCCAACGACTTCCGATGATGTCATAGCCGTAACTCGTAACTCATCGGCCAAACAAGATACGTGTTATTTTTGTGGAAATAAACGACATCAAAGGCGAAATTGTCCCGCTGCTGGTAGTACATGTCTATCGTGCGGTAGAAGAGGACATTTTTCTAAAGTGTGCAGAAACAAATCTCAACAAAATGCTGCACTCTTCACCGATGATAACTCTAAGGAAACTTTGTCATGTATTACGTCCGCCGCTGCCAGTGATCTGAGTAAAGCTACTGTACAAGTCGTAATAAACAACAATATCCTAGCACGAGCTCTTATCGACACAGGCAGCACTGCTAGTTTCATCGACAAAAAGTTGGTCAATTACTATAAGTTACTGAAGATACCATGTGAGCAAAAGATCACAATGGCCCAGTCAAACCTTACGTCTCAAGTAACGGCCTTATGTCCTCTGACGCTAGAACCAGAAACTTAACGTCAACCTATTGATCATGGATGGTCTCTACTCAGATGTGATACTAGGCCACGACGTACTTAGAAAACATGAGGGTCTAGAAATTAATTTAGGAGGACAGAAGCCATCTTTACAGATTTGCGCTGTAGCACATGCTAATGTTGAACCTGTGAGTCTATTTAATAATTTGTTTTTTTTTTTTTTTAATCTCAATTTATTTACAGGGTTTTTTCTAGCCCTTTGATAAGCCTATTGCAATCAAATCGAGGAGATACTCCGAAGCTGATTCACATTTTATTGAAGACTAAATACAAAAGCTTTTGTCGGACGGCGTTATTGAGCCGAGTCATTCACCATGGAGAGCCCAAGTTCTTGTTACATCAAGTGAACATCATAGAAAAAGAATGGTGATTTATTATTCTCAGACTATTAATAGATTTACGCTGTTAGACGCATTTCCACTCCCTTTAATCGACGATATTGTGAAAAATGTTGCTAAGTATAAGGTATTTAACAAAATTGATTTGAAAAGCGCCTATCATCAATTCGCAATCAAAGAGGAAGATAAACAATACACAGCTTTTGAAGCATGTGGAAACCTATATCAATTTAGGCGCATTCCATTTGGAGTCACGAATGGAGTGGCAGCATTCCAACGAGCTATCAAAAGCATCATAGAGAATAAGAAACTTAAAGGTATTTACATAATTATATTTGGATAATATAACTGTTTGTGGCATAGATCAAGCCGACCATGATGAGAAACTACGTAAATTCAAAGAGGTAGCCACTAAATACAATTTGACACTTAACATCGGTAAAAGTGAATTTTCATAAACCGAAATTAATTTATTATGGTATAAAATTTCCAATGGGATGATTAAACCCAATCCAGAGCGGCTGCAACCCCTCTTCGAAATGCCGGTTCCTGCTGACTCTGCAACCCTGAAGAGAGCTTTGGGTATGTTTGCACATTATGCCAAATGGATCGCGAATTTCTCCGCAAACATACATCCACTTGTTATGAATCTTATCCTATGACAGACGAAGCTTTAAATGCATTAAAATCAGTTAAAACAGAAATAGCAAAAGCCACTATCAATTTAGTAGACAGTAAAATACCCCTGACAGTGGAGACAGATGCATCCGGCTTTGGCGGCGACTTTGTCTCAAGAAGGAAGACCAGTTGCTTTTTTTTCACGAACTCTCTCAAATAGCGAAAAGAACCAGCCCGCTATAGAAAAGGAAGCCGCTGCCATCGTTGAAAGTTTGAGAAAATGGAGACAATTCTTGATAGGTCGTAATTTGAAATTGATAACTGATCAAAGATCTATAGCATTTATGTTTGATCAAAAACTTAGACATTCCGAAATTAAAAATGACAAGATACAGCGATGGAGACTAGAAATATCAAACTTTAATTTCGACATCGTATATCGCCCAGGAAAGGAGAATGTTGTAGCAGATGCTCTATCTCGAGTTAATAATATTTTAGCTTCGACATCGATAAACAATTTACAGCAGTTACTTAATAATCTCTGCCACCCAGGTGTTACACGAATGGTGCATTGGGTGAAATCGAAAAACCTTCCTTTCTTTGTCGTGGACGTGTTACAGCTGCATGCCGAGATTTATGCGATCATCTGGCACTTTGATAAAAGCGACAGCACCTTTAGAAAGGCTTTCAATAGATTTCAAAGGTCCTTTGCCAAGTTCGACGCCGAATAAGTATATCCTGACAGTAATTGACGAATTTTCCAGATTTCATGCTGCATGATGGACCCATGAAGGGTCCTTCATGCAGCATGATAATTCACGTAACAAACGCATGCCATGCCGCATATTCGTCTAGGGACCGCTTTAAATTCCGGAATACACATGCTACGTGGTAGCACATAAGCACGCTAGTTTCAAGCAAATGCTACGTAGTAGCGTAGTAGCATACAATTAGCACGTGTGTACGAGCTAATTATCACGTAGTATGTAGGTATATTCCGGATGGAGAGAGAGATGTACATAAAATCTGTAACCTAAATTAAAAATATTTAGGCAAAAACTAAAATGTAGTAGGTACCTACTAAGCAGTTTTTGTACCCAAAAATATTTATACTACATGGTTGATCACTGATTTATTTAATATGACAAACAAATATAGAGCAAAATGTTTGAATGTGGTACTTTATTTAATGTTACTCAAGTAAAACCAACTAAATTGCAATACGTTCATTATTTACTGCACTAAAGTCGGTATTGTTCTAAAGCTAAAAAAAATACTAAATGCTAATTTTAAAGCAGTGTGAGCCACTGTTATGGCATTATAATTAGTAACTCGAACATCATCTTCCTGTCCTTATCCCATGTTACATGTTACTTGGAGTCGGCGCAACATGTTTTTTCTTCCATTCCGTCCTGTCAGCCATCACGCTATCACTAACTCCCTTTTCTTTCATATCACTCCTCACACAATCCATCTATCTTTTCTTTGGCCTCTCTCTCCCTCTGTATCCATCTACATATATATTCATAACTCTTTTAGTTACATGTGTTTCATCCCTCCTTAATGTACCCATTTCTCACTTTTTCCATTCGCGTCGCACTCCACACATCCTTCTCAACATCATCAGTCTTTTTCACAGCCCAACATTCTGATCCATACGACAGGTCTAATCACGGACTTATAGTTGTTCCCCTTTAAATTGAGGGGCATCCGTGATGAGATCAGTAGGTATAGGCATTCCAGTGAGGGCTATAGGCATAGAGAAACCACCGCAGAACAGGTATTCTGTTTTGGTTCTGCTTAATTTATTTCTAGCCAATACGTAATATAATTAGTCTTTGCCAAAGAAAAGATGGATGGATTGTGTGAGGAGTGATATCAAAGAAAAGAGAGTTAGTGATAGCGTGACGAGTAACAGGACAGAATTGAAGAAAAAAACGTGTTGCGCCAAGCCCAAGTGACATTGAATAAGGGCAGGAAGATGATGAATTTTTGTCGAATCTTTGCCACCACGTCTCCAGTCTGCTCTGGACTTCTAAGCCGCTTTCGGCAACCAGCACAAGGCCATCAGCATACACCAGGGAGCCTCTTCCTGGATGTCCGACGTTAGAGCGTCATTTATCATCAGGATGAGGTAAGAGCTGAGGGCCGACCCTTGGTGCAAACCGACTGCCACACTGAAGCTGTCAGTAGTGCCCACTGCAGACCAAACTATTGTATAAATAAATGGTGGTGGTTGAAAAAAAAAAAAAAAAAAAAATTAAAAAGGTTTATTCACAATAATACAGCAACCCTTGAATTTTTACCTCTGCCAAACTGCACGGCAGTTTGTTGGCAGATGTAGCTCCTTTTCTTCAGCATATTCTAAATTATATTATACAGGGTGTAACGGAAAGGTGCGGCCACACTCCAAGAACCGGCTCCGCCCACGGAAACGAACAACATCCTCCAAGAAAAAAAAAAAAAAGTAAAAACCTCCCAAAAAAAAAAAAAATGGATTGGAAGAAAATTTATTTTATATGCTTAAGTATATCCAAAGAGTATAATAATGTTACGTCGACCGTATCACACAACAGCACCAACAGCATTTTGAAGGTGATAGTGAATAAGCCTGATTGCCCGTTCCTGGGGCACTGGACCCGTATGCACAGCTGCAGGTCTGGTGCAGCGGGAACCGGACATTGGTACAGGTATATGAATTAGTTTTTTTTTTTTTTTAATTTGTTTATTGATAAGAAATGTTACTAACCTAGTTTTATAAGTGTTACTAACAAATCTATGAATCACGTGTGTTCGAAATAAATAAATATTATTATTATTATTATTATTACACTGGAACGTTCGAGAATGTGGTCGAAGTTTCCAGAAGTTTCCACTACGCTCGAAAACATTCCATTGTGGTACTGTGTAGAAGTTCATAGATGTTTCTGGAATATTCCACTATGGGATAGTTCGACAATTGTCCTTGAAACTTCTATGACTGTTTAAATAGGCCGGGCGGCCGGCGAGTGAGTCACAGTCAGTCTGTTTTCGACTACGAATACGAACGGAAGCGATTATAAGCGATTACGAAGAGAATAGTGATTATTAGCGAATTAGTGTTTGTGTAAATAAGTAACAACTTAACAGAGTTAAAAGGATATTTGGTTAATTATCGGTGTAAAATAATTTATCCCATACCCAGCTCATAACTAATTGGTGTCAGAAGTGAGAGATAAATTATGCCAATTTTACCAAAGGACGACACGGACGGTATTCGTACAAGGAGTCAAAGACAGCAAGACATGGATCAGAGACGGTTTGGAGATTCCCCGATACAGACGACGGGTGGTGTTCAGCTTACGACAGAGCCAGTCGCTGAACTATGTGGAGTTTCTTCAGCACCGGCGGTACCAGACTTGTCTGCGCTAATGGCGCTATTGCAGGAACAGGCTTGCCGTCAAGAGGAGCAGGCCCGTCGGTTGGAAGAGAAGCTTCAATAAGATAAAGAGGAGCAGGCTCGCCGCCAAGAAGAAGAGCACATGCTCCTCATCAAGACTTTCACCCAACACTTGGCAAGGAGCTCCAGGTGATGAAGGAGCAGGTTCACCAGCATGAAAATCATATCTCAGAAGCTGAAATTCATATTTCTGGGGTGAAGAAGGCTTTAGATGAACTTAGGGATGGAGACGGGGTTGTGAATTCAGTAGTTGCTGCATCTTCGACACGTGGATTTAAGTTGCCACCATTCGAAGGAAAAACTTCAACGTCCGCCTACAAAATCCAATTTGAGGTCGTTATAAAGGCGAATGGGTGGACCAAAGAACAAGCTATGATCGCGCTCACCTTAGGCCTCCGAGATCAGACCCTAACTATACTTGGGGCTCTTGGCAATTAATAGCCAGCAGTCCGGACGAGCAGCCATCTATGACTACTCGGATAGACCGATCCCTCACGAAATCTGCAATCCAATCACACAAACCAGCGGGCAGACCGAAGGAAGGAAGCTTGCCAATTAGGCTGTCGTGCCACCCTGTCGAAGGCCTTCGAGATTGTAAGGGAGACTGCAAGGGTTTCGCCTTGTTTCTCGATGGACTCACTCCAGATGTGAATGGCATACGCTAGAAGATCCCCAGTTGACAGATTTCGTGTATAATAGTTTGATTGAATTGATGATAATTTTATCCTATGTCTTTGTCCAATATATAAGTCCTATATTTAATCAAATTTCTTTGACGGATGCGCATTAATAATTGCAATTCGAATACAAACTCCTAATAGCGTTTTTTACATAAAATTGACTCAAAATTCAATTACATTGTTATGAAAGATAAAATCTAAGTTGCAGCCATTTTTATCTAAATGGCTATTCTTTGACTAAATATCGGTGTTGATGACACATTTTACGAAGTCATCTTACTTCTTTGATCACACTCACATTAGACAAAGTTATAGGATAAATGTTATCTAAACTACCCATAATAAAATCTGTAGCATTTGGCAACGCAACGATACTGACAGTTTTGCTGAAATGGTCGCTTCTTGAGTTTTTGGTGAGATTTATTCAAGTAAAGTTCAGTGGCTGTTTTAATTATTCGCATATTGATGCCTAGTGGATTTTGTTATGTAAAATTGGTGTAGTTTTGTGTCTCAAGTGTCTACGCAACTGGATAATGGTGTTGATTCTGTTATGCACAAACTAAACTTAATTTAGGCTATTGCTATCTTTTTCTCTGTAATAAAACAAGAAAGAGACAGACGCAAATTAGAGCTGTCAAATTTAGTTTGAACTAATATTTCCATACAAATTAAGGGTACACGTAAAAACATATGGTCGTCTAAAAACACGGCGAAGCGCAAGGCGTAAACTAGTTTGACATCTCTAACTTAGTTCATAGCTATAGCCGTCCTTTTCTCGCACTGCCTTTTAGTAAAAGATAGCAATTCTCTAATTTTAGTGTAGATATTGAACAAGGGAATCCGTGCCAATATGTGGAATCATTGAAACAGGCGCGATCTCGGTAAAATGGAGCTGAGAATTTTATTGTACTATTGACTACTTCAGCGAAGTTTCCCGAGAAAGCGGAATCGACATATTTGTTGCAAAATACTGCAAAAAACGTTAGATTGTGTTACATCTGCATTCTAATGGAAAAATCAATAAAAATTCACTATTGATGTTTAGGCAGCATGGTCTCTGACCCTAGCCTGTTACAAAAGCAACAAAAAAAAATGGTTGCCTCTTTTCTGTCAAACAAGTGTCACAACTGTCACTGTCTGTCTTGTTTTGGTAGGAAGTGGTTGGAGTTGGGTCGGGTTTTTCAATATCCGAATTACGTAAGTTTATTTTGAACATACAGAACGAGCGAGATGTCGTTCCTACTTAAACGCACCATCGGTGCAGGATGCAGCTTGGGGCGTAACATTCTAAACAATGCGAAGACTCCGGTTGTCTTGCGTGTGGCTACAAAAGCCGACCAGGCTGCTTCCCAAACGGAGACTCGACCTACGGTAGCTAAAGTGGATCCTCTTCAGAAGACTCATTTGGTTGATTTTGGGAAATACGTCGCTGAATGCTTACCAAAATACGTACAAAAAGTGCAATTAACGGCTGGTAACGAACTGGAAGTTCTAATTCCCCCTGAAGGTGTCGTTCCAGTGCTGCAGTTTTTGAAAGATAACCACAGCGCACAGTTCACGAACCTCGTGGATATCGCCGGCATGGACGTGCCCAACCGAGCCAACAGGTTCGAGATCATTTACAACTTGCTGTCCCTGCGTTACAACGCTAGGATCAGAGTCAAGACATACACTGATGAGTTGACTCCCGTTGACTCTGCCAACGACGTGTTTAAAGCTGCAAATTGGTACGAAAGAGAAATATGGGATATGTATGGTGTATTCTTTGCTAACCATCCTGATTTGCGAAGAATCTTGACAGATTATGGGTTTGAGGGTCACCCCTTCAGGAAGGACTTCCCACTCAGTGGATATGTGGAGGTGCGCTATGATGATGAACAGAAGCGCGTAGTGGTAGAGCCTTTGGAGCTGGCTCAAGAGTTCAGGCGCTTTGAGCTTAGTGCTCCATGGGAACAGTTCCCGAACTTCCGCAGTAATCCCGCTTCAGAGGAAGTTGTCAACCCAGCTGAAGACAAACCAAAACAATAATAAAACATGATAATATTCTGAACAAATAGGTAATATATGTAATCCATGTTAACAAAAAGTGACAAAAACTTGATTTGTTGAATTTTTATCAAGATAGTAGTTCCAGTTACTAGTTAATATGCGGAAATTGAAAATTTGTAAAGATGTTTCTAGACAAGTATAAATATTTAAACATGACAGTTTACAAGTTTATTTTATAAAGAATCACACTCAACAACCAAAAAAGTCAAAATGATTTTATTGCAGCTCATCTATTTCACTGCATTACGGAGTTAAGAATGATTCAAGTTACACTGTGACGCGAGTGGGAGGTGCCCCGGCCGGGTCAGTTTCATGTTGTATGTATGTATGTATGTATGTCGGGCTGGTTTCCGCAACTCCACGCCCAAGGCGCGTATTTTGCGTACAGGTGGGACTGCATTGTCATTCGATCCACCCCAGCTCCTCGAGGAAGGCCAGCAGCACCCTGGTGTTACTGACCGTCCCGCTTAGGTTACCTGGATGAACTACTGGGCAGCTTAGCAGCAGATGGGCCGCTGTCTCGTCCTCCTCCATGCAGGCTCTGCAGAGTGGACTGTCTGTGACTCCTATGACAGAGAGATGCTTATTAAAAGACCCATGGCCAGTTACAACGGCCGTGACTTTCCGCAACTGAAGTTTGGTCAGTCGTAGGGCTTGCTTTGTGAAGCGGTCATTAATGGAGGGGAGCGCCTCCTTGGCCTGCCTACACTCGCTATGTTCAGCCCATAGCTTGTTGTGTTGATCTCTGGTGCGTTTCCTTACCAGATTGCGTAGGTATCCAAAGGGGAGAGGCACAATGGGTTCAGGTCCTATCGCTGCCATACTCGACCCCCTTCTGGCGAGTTCGTCCGCTGCATCGTTGCCACGGGAATCGCTGTGTCCTTTAATCCATTGAATGGTTACTTTGTTGTGTTTACCTACCTGATTTAGGCGTTGGTGACACTCGTATATCAGCCCAGAGTTAACTGTCTGGCTGTTTAGCGCTTGTAGGACTGCCATGCTGTCCGAGAGTATACGTACCGAGTGGTCCTTAACATCCCTAGCTAGGATGGCTGAGGCTGCCAGGGAAATTCCCAAGCACTCTGCTTGGAAGACTGTGTTATGGACCCCCAGTGGTGTGGCTATATGGATATTGAGGTCCTCTGAGAAGATCCCCGCCCCCGTGCCAGTACCTGTTTTGGATCCATCAGTGAAGATCCGCAGTTCTGCGGGGCACAGCCCCTCACAGCGGTGGTCCTCATGCAATTGGATCTTGTATTTTTTGTCAAAGACAAATTGTTTGGGTATCTGGTCGTTGATTGCTCTAGTTATTGGGAGATCGTTGTTTAGTCCCATGAGCAGAGCGGTGTGTTGAGTTTCTCTCTTACCCCAGAGATCCAGTGTTTTAAGGCGTATCGCGGCCATCGTCGCCTCCTGCTGAATAAACAGATGAAGCGGTGGGAGGTAAAGCATGGCTTCAAGCGCTGCCGTTGGAGTGGTCCTCATGCAGCCTGTGGTTGCCATGCAGGCCAGCCTTTGCATGTGTTGTAGTTTGGTGACGGCTGTGACTAGCTTGGTGCGGGGCCACCACACCACGGCACCATAGGTGATCATGGGCCGAATTACTGCGCTATACAGCCAGAGTATAATTTTGGGAGATAGGCCCCACCTCTTACCTATCATTTTCCTACATTGCCAAAAGGTAATGCAGGCCCTGCTCAGTTTATTGTCTAGATGAACACTCCAGTTTAACTTACTGTCTAATGTGACCCCTAGGTATTTGACTTCGTTAGATAACTGGAGTTCTGTATTGAATAGCTTAGGCAGGCTAAAGCGGCCCAGCGCTCGTTTTTGGGTGAACATGACTAACTCAGTTTTGATGGGGTTTACTGACAAATCATACTCCCTGCACCATCGTTCCACGATGCGTAGCGCTTGTTGAGTGAGGTTGCAGATCGTTCCAGTCACCTTCCCAGGTACGAGGATTGCGAGGTCGTCTGCATAACCTATTGTGTAGTAACGATTCGCGTTGAGCTTGGTAATCAGGTCATTGATTACCAGATTCCATAAGAGGGGTGAGATAACACCACCTTGTGGGCAGCCCCGGGCTATCAGGGCCAGCTGTTGTTCTTCCTCAAGGCGAATAACTCGTTTGCTTAGCATGTTGGTAATCCAGTCAATTAATACCTGTTCCACACCATGCCTTGTGAGGGCGGCACCAATGCTGGAGAAGTTTGTCTTGTCGAAGGCTCCTTCGATGTCTATGAACGTGCCCAGGCAGGTACCTTTCTGGTGAATCGCTTCTTCTATCTGGCTTACCACCATGTGAAGAGCAGACTCTGTTGACTTACCCGAGCTGTATGCATGTTGGTTACCGTGTAGTGGTACTGCTTTTAAGGCGCCATCTCGCATCTCCCTTTCACATAGTCTTTCCATTGTCTTCAACAAGAAGGAGGTTAGACTTATGGGTCGGTAGGATTTGGCGTTTGTATAATCACTCTTACCTGGTTTAGGAATGAATATTACTTTCACTTCCCTCCATACCTTTGGAACGTATCTCCAGGCCAGGCACGCTCTCATTATCTGGTGCCTTGCTGCCAATGGGACCCCACCCCACTGCAGTAGGGCAGGAAACACCCCATCGGGCCCAGGTGCTTTAAAAGGTTGGAAGCTTTGGATGGCCCATTGGATTTTTTCCAGTGAAATCATCCTGTGTGCGTACAGCCAATCGTCATCCGATGGTGTTTGTATATTGTCTTGCCAATCGGTTACCTGTGCGAAGATGCTTCCTGGGAAGTGAGTTTCAACTAGGAGGCGTGTCGTTTCTTCAGGCGACGTGGTGAGCGTGTTGTCAGGACGGAGTGTGATGGGCCCAGGAGTACCCTGTTACGCCAGTATTTTCCTTACCCTGTTTGCTTGTTGACAGGACTCAATACTGCCACAGAATTTCCGCCATCCCGCAGTACGCCTGGTCCTGATGCATTTTTTGTAGCTGGATTTGGCCGCATAATATGCATCCCAGTCCTCATCCGCGCATGTGTTCATGGCTCTGTTTAGAGCTTTTCTTACCTTACCGCGTTTGCGTTCCAGATCCGCGCCCCACCAGGGTTGTTTACCCGGTGTAACGCGCGGGGTAGTTTCTGGGCAGGCAGTATGGTAGCTGCTCATCAGTGACTCGGTGAGCTTGCCTACGTGCGCGTCGATTCGCGTCGTATCCTCAAGACTCATCGAATCGCATGGTGCTTCCAGCTTGGAGCTTAGGCTGCGTTTGTATACGATTCTGTCCGTGTTGCGCTGATTACGCCGCGGTGGTTTAGGCGGTACACTGACCTGTACGTCAAAGCGGATCCACCTATGATCTGAGCAGGAGGCCTCCTTGGAAACCTGCCACCCAGTTGCGAGTCAAGAGTCAGTTACATGTTACACAGGGCTGTTTGCAGGCACGTTCATGTTACAACGTATCGGTGTCTGTACGTAAAATACGCGCCTTGAGCGTGGAGTTGCGGAAACCAGCCCGACATACATACATAACGTGTTGTTGCCGCGCCGGAGCCGGCAAACAATACCCACCGACATTTCGACGCCGTGGCATTGCCGGGCTACGGTCAAGCATTAATCACTTCATACAAAAGAAGGGTTGCTTCTGGGCAAGCGTGCTCCATCTTCGACCACATCATCGCTTGCCATCAGGTGAGATAGTGGTCAAACGCGAACCTATCAAACATAAAAATAAATAAAATACAAAAAGTATACTATAGATGTTGTGTACGTAGTCGCAGCGGAAAAATGTCGAATTTCTTAATTTCAGTTAAGCAGATATTTAGTGTATGACGTCGTGTAAATATGTATGGTAAGTACAAATTTGTGCATTCAACCATTGGGGAGTTATTCAACAAAAACTGTTTCCGCTGGAACTACGTCATCCCAGCGGCACTTTTTTTTTCTTAAGGACGCACAAGAAAAAAATACTGTCAATAATTAGTGTGTAACGAGAGGTAAATGTGTATGTTTAAATGAAATTAGTGTGTCATGAAACTACGAAGATAATCAAGTTTCCGCTGCGCTGACGTTTGGCTATTTGATGAAAATCATATAAAACGGCTTAGTACAGAGTTGTAATTTTTTTCGCACGTTGCTTTGAATTTGTGTGTAATGTTTGAAAAAAATTACGGTATGAAAAAAACATACGGTTCAAAAGATATACACATAAAAGTAAAATAAGGTTATTAGGTCCAAGTACTTAAAATAGGAACTCTAGAGTCCAACTTATCGCGTTTATTTGTGTCGTTTACGGGTCTACAATGTCTTGCCGAGTTTCACTTACGTGCTCTTAGTAATTAATGAGCAATGGCATATTTTACTACGACTGGACCACTATATTTTATTTTTATGACATTGAATGTAGGACTTTTTAAAAGAAAATCATAATAAAACATATTTAGATATTTAGTGTATTAATGCAACTATTCACATGTAAAAATTCAGCTCTTTACACTTAATAATTAAAGAGATATAATAAAAATACGAACAACCTCAATAGATGGATAAACCGACCAAGTTTGAAAGGCTGCAAAAAAGCGGCCGTGCAATGCGTATATGGAGCTAACGTTCTAAAATTTCCAGTGTAGTATCGTTATTGTGTTATACACAGAACACGAGACCAGAATTACTTGAACTCAATCATTAAAATAAGCTATTACACTTATCATATTATAACAAATAGTTATAAAATATAACCTAATGCTAACGTTTTAAAGATCAAATTTGCGTGTCTGTATTATTATTGTATTTGTTCATCAAATCCTCGAGCACTTGTCTGATAAGCTCATATAACTTGAATAAACCTTAATGTTACATGCAGAGGGTCCAAATTCGTTTGTTTTTAGGGTGGGTTAGATAATGTTGACAACAGACTACATAAGTACATATTAAGAGAAAAAATAACCTATCATTACCCACGGAATGTGACACCTTTGTTAATGACGTGGTTAAGTAGGTTAACTCTAATAACTATTTTTCTGTATTGTAAGTACCTACCTTCTGTGTTGTTACATGGATATCATATAAAAGCGATAGTACTTCTTATTTATTTCTTTCCTACTAATTTACCATTGTGCTGCAAGCAGTACCAAAGAATTAAAAACCTAATTTACTGCAGTACCAATATGTTGCTAATAACGTAAGTTTAAAAGGATTACATAACTAATAGGTACCTATATATTTGGATAATATGCATTGCAAAGGGCACAACCCGTATAGTTAAGGAAATATTTGTTTTCATATCATTCGACCACGTCGACGTCACCATACTGCTGCGGGACATCACAACCCTCAGATCAAGTCTTGCCGAGATGCAGTTGAGGTTCGAAGCATCGCAATCCACCATTAGTGATCTACGTACCCAGGGAGCAGATTTACGTAATACGGTATGTAGGTCACACGAGCCAAGTACCAACGTCAACTCAAGTCACGGTGCGCTCAATGCATCGCAGCTGAGTTTCGAGTCAGCAAAACTTGACTCGTCGCCGGCCGCCGTCACTGCAAGCGGTGCACTAGCGCGCCCCGCGTCCCCCATTATTGGGGCGACGACGAATGGTACCGCATTGACAGGCCCGAACTTTCTGCTGCGTCCTGCTATTCCATCGACGCAGCTGTACGTGTCACGTCTGCATCGCTCCACGAAAGTAGAGGAGGTCGTGGAGTACATCAAGATGAAGACCAAGTTCACCCTGAGAGTCGAAAGGTTGGAGTCGCGCCACAAGATTAACTTCAAATCTTTTGTGGTGCGGGTACCGACTCACCATCTAGAGACTTTCTTGAAGGAGGAATTTTGGCCGACGGGTGTCGTGTTTCGGCGTTTTCGCGGACGGCTACATGACACCACGACTCAGCGCAATATGTCGCCGACCTAACGTAGTTATATGTTTTTTTTTTTTCAATATTATGTGTTAGTTTGTTATTTTTTAAGGTTACTTATGTTATGTATTTTATCTATGGGCCTTAGATGCCTGAAAATAAAGAATATTATTATGTCGTTTATTCATTTTCTATAGATAAATAAATTATTATTATTATATCAATTATTAATATATCAATGTGTATTAACGATTATGTTCGACCAGCACATAGTATATTTAAAATAACTAAATCAACTTATAATAGGTAACGTTAACATTGAAATATTGCTATAACTTTCGACTGCTAATTAGCCTTATAAAGAAACTCATTAAAAAAAATATTATACATAGGTACCTACTCAGGAAATAATTATTGGTTTTTTCGTTTTCTGAAACCTTTCAATATTGAGACGTGTGACCTTTCCGAAATTGCATATTCATTTATTTCTTTGTCTAAAAAAAGTCTTGAAACTATAAACAAAATAAAAAAAGAACTCGATATACCACGACAGCACGCTTCGCGAACACTCTACTTCGGTAAATAACCTGGGCGACATGTCACAAAAAATATACCTAGGTACACAATTCGTATAAAAATTATAGAAATTGAACTGTTTCTTACTATTCCAACATCCAATAAATTTATGTGCACGACTGTACATCCACCAACAATAATGTCATTGACAACTTAATTTCGTCGGGTTATACGCGGAGATTTAGTATGGAAAAGTAATAAAAGCTAATTTCTCTTAAAATACAACACCTAGGAATCTGAAATTTCGGTCACTATAACTTCTTTATGGGTACTAATTTTTGTATAAATTTGGGAAAAAATCACGGAGTTTTTAATAGGGAAATCTTGAAATGAAAATTTAACACCGTGACTACCGCCGCTCCACCAATAGCATGGTCTATCTCGTAAACTACTGGAGTACTAATTTAGAATTTTGGGTACTAATTTTATCTTGCAGGGTACTAATTTTTGTATGTAGGTTTGAGGAAAGCAACAAGCTCCTCAAACTTGGAATCAACATTGAAAGTCGTGGTCCTGCTAACCGAGCGCGCGGAAGTAATCATCGTTGATTTCTTGGTAAACACAAATGTCTTAGTTCTGATTTTTTTACGAAATGAATCGCGTAAAAGGGTACTAATTAATTGTTTACTTAGAATAGCTGTAGCATGCCCCCTATTTCGGCGCTCATGGTGGTCCTGCTGAACGTAGCGTGACTACTGCCGGACCACCTTCAAAGTCGATTTTCTCGAAAACTGCTAAGGTACCAATTCTGTTGTTCGAGTACTAATTAGTACCAATAGAGTACTAATTATTTACCAAATATGGAAGCGATTGGCGATGGTGGTCCTGCGGTAGTCACGTACATAAAAAACGCTATGGCTACTCCCCTCCGGTCCACCGGGGGCCCATGTTGCTCTATGATAATATGTAAGCTTATAATCAGGTGAGATACTTAGCGGTCAAACGCGAGGCTATCAATGTTAAAAAAGGCGGGTAGCTTTTGGTAATTTTTGGATGCACACTGGTCGATTGTGCTGCTTGGGTGAAGGTGAATTTTGACGCTACCTGCGGCCCGACGACGTTACTTATACGGTCCGCTAACTCCACCAATTCTCTCATGTCGGCCTTGGACTGAGAGCAGTGGTGGCCCAGTGGTAATAGCCACGACTTACAAGTTGTAGGTCGTGAGTTCAAACCCAGGCAGGCGCTTTACTTTGTGTAAGTTATTTCATCACCACTGGTCTCAAACCGGTGAAGGAAAACATTGTGAGGAAACGGGATGTCTTAGAACCATAAATTCGAAGATATGTGACTTCCAACAACCCGCATTGGGCCCGCGTGGTGGATTACGGCCCATACCCTCTCACAGAGATACTAAAATTAGGTGTTTTTGCAAATAAGATTTTATGTTAACTTTACTATACCAAACACTTGCTCTACCTGCAATTAATTTATTATGATCTCCCTCTTAGCGCGGTAAACAATGGAATGCTCAAGCGGCCGAACGATCCGGTAACTAAAAACAATCATGGTTTGCTTGTCCGTACGCTTATAGCTCTCGGCACCGACTGCTCCAAGCAGTCAGTCTATGGCGGCACTTAGCCAAATTTTGCATAAAATGAAAATCAAGTCATTTCTTCAAACTAGGCTGAAAGCCACCACTTTTTTAATGTCTAAGTTCTACATTAAAACAGTCCCCCAAAAACGGCCGCCCGTCACCACAGCATGATACTATCAAGATAATACTTTGTTCTTTATGAATGTGCTCCAATTTGGTTGTTTTGTTAGAAACCAATTAGAGTTAGAAATAAGTAATTAATACATTTTGGGTGATGATTCTTTATTTCATCACAGCATTGACCACAAACATAGATGAAAGTAATTAGAATAATGAGAAAAGTGGCATTAAGCGTGGTATCTAGCGACGGTATCGGTATCGTTTGAAGTGGAACCACAGCTGGAAGATGTTGTTGTGGAAGTGGCAGCGGAAGCCGCGCTTGTACGAGTACTCCCACTCGCGGTTCACGATCTTGAAGGCGATGTCCTCGTAGGGCGGGCCCGCGTGGAAGCGCAGCACGGCGAAGTCGGGGTTCTCGGGACAAGCTTTCTGAAAACGACATGGACGACAAAATAATCTACCAATCACTTCTTTATTTACGCAAAGACATTAAAATCAAAGTACAAAGCCAGATGCACACCAAGAGTTAAGTTAGGTAAGTTTAAGATTAGCTCGCGTTGTCAAGATATTTTTTATACTTGTGTGCAGACCGCAAACATGTAAACTAAGCTGTGTGAGTACCTATGAAAAATTACCGGAGCTATGTGAGCTCAACTAAATTAGTTTAAATCTTGGTTTGAAACCGAAGTAAGAATGCGGTTTAATTTCTTTGTAACAATAAAGACCCAGTTGAAACTAAACAGACTTTTGTTTTCCTGGAAATGTAATATCAACTTGAATTCAATTATGCAGCCTTTTTTTGAGTAAACAAAGTATTGAAAAACAAGGATTTGGATTATTTTTCCACAATTATATAAGTATGTGAGATTCTGAATCGAAGTATAAGGAGGTGCATTTGTGGCAGTCTTCTGACACTTAGAAGTGGAACAAAGAAAAATAAGTGAGTGCAGTACTGACCAAAGAGAACTCCGGCGTGGCGTTCTTGTCGATGAGGTCGGGGTAGAAGATGTTGAACTTGTAGCCCTGCACGATCTTGGGCGGCGGGTTGTCCATGTCGTAGTGCGTCTGGTTGTACTTGTTCCACTCGAAGCCCGTGTGCACCCTGCGAGCAGACGACACATTAACAGATATTCGCAACAAATCAAGATGGATGTGGTCCCAAGTAGATTTAAATGTATATTATATGCGATTTGAAACTTTTATCAGCTTAAACTTGCAAATGATTACAAGAACATTTCGTAAGGTGTCCAAGTACAACATACTCGCCACGCTAAATATTATCTACTCAAATTAACATGGGAGTTTCTGTTTAGATTAAAAGAAAACTTTTTTACAAAAAATAACTTTAATTTCGCAAGTCAGTGTTTGTATTTTATTTCTTCTTTAATTGACACCGACTGCCGAAATTAAAGTTATTTTTCTCTCCTATCCTTTTCCTGCACAAAAACCTTTGCTTGTGTGTGAGCGGGACGTCTACAACTATCATTACCCCCGCTCGATCTATTGGTGACAGCTCGTGCACAGTATAAATACGAGTATCTACCAGTATTGTGACTCGGCCCTGACCTTGAAATATTTACCTACGGCCGTACGGCCCGTAAGCACGCGATGGGGCTGCCCACTTCCAGTATTTTAATTTCATCTACTTGAGTTTTCTTCCAGTTTTGTTTGTTTGTAAATATATTATACAGGCTGTAAGGTACATGAACGCACATACGTGTTCCAGTGATTCAGTACATGATTCTGGACCCCCTAGCGTTGGAATTTTTCGTCGGCTTTTACCTAATTTTTGAAAAAAAAAGCGTTTTTTTTTAAAATTAATTTGTATAAAATCGTTATACCTATCTACCTCAATGAAATTTTTAATTAAAAAATAATTAGTTCGCTTTTTTCGCAAAAAAAACGCAATGTAATAAAAGACAATAATTGTTTTATTAAGATGTTTATTATTAAAACTCACTACGCGTCACAAGTGCGAATATTACAAAGTAGGATAACACACGCAAGTCCAAACTGACGTCCCGCGGGCAACTGGCGCGAGCGCGCGCGATCCAGGAACGAATCTCCCTGCGCGCGGGCGGTCTGTGTCAAAGAATGCCGCGGACCAATCACGGCGCAGGGCGCATCGTACGACTCGTCGCCCGATCTCTCTCAGTCGGCCGTCCTGATGCTGCTGGGCGTCCCGAACAGCTCCTTCTTCTCGATGAGTACACGGAACTTCTTAAGGTTCATTATCTTAAGGCCACCTCTTAAGGTAAAATAACATTAACTTCTTAAAGTTAAATGATATAGCCTCTTAAGATTTACCTCTATCCTAATAGACGGTGTGCAATTGCCAAATAGCTTCAGCGTCCGCCTCTTAAGGCCTGCCAATTCATGAAACGGTCCACTCATAACCAATTGAGTCTACGCTTTTCACTCACATAAATAAACCTGTATTCAAGACCTCTGAAGGTCAATAAAGGTCTGCCTCTTAAGGTCTACAACCGTTCCACCCATCATATCAGTCTACGTTCAATAGGTCAAGCATTGTCTTGACTCTCCTGACCTCTAAAAGTCTGATGGTCCGCCTCTTAAAGCCTTCCACTGCCCGGACGGTCCATCCATCTCACATGGATCTACGTCCAGCAGTTCGGTTCACACTTACTGCATGTAAGGTATCCCCGACAGTCATGGTCCGCT
Source organism: Polia nebulosa (assembly GCA_951329385.1). NCBI lineage: Eukaryota > Metazoa > Arthropoda > Insecta > Lepidoptera > Noctuidae > Polia > Polia nebulosa. Next base: position 31,676,917 of record OX589605.1, on the reverse strand, counting down.
TCACAAGCCTTCATGATTCACCCTCTTAAAGGTGGCATGCATGCGGTATAGGACTCAACATACGAGCTGACAACACTGTGTCAAGACAGTCCTTAGTACTTTCTCAAAAGTACAGAGGTCTCTATTACTCGTCTGTTAAATAAGACAAATTATTTAGGCCATAAACAATATACTTTAGAATCACAGTATAGATACAAAGGTACCATGGCACTCGTATAACTAGGCTATAATCTAGTACAATCAGTCTCAACTCTCATAGTTTGATCAAACTAAAATAAAACTTCTTAACAAGATTTCTTTGAACAAAATATTTGTTATTCAGTTCTTAATCTGAATAAATTTAATTTTCTCTTAATACTAATTAAAAGAACAAATAAAATTATAATTCAGCTCTTAATCTGAATCGGTATCAGACATACAATGGAACAGCTTTAGTTTATCCCGAGCCAGCACATTCTCATAAGAACGACCAGTTTTATTGCTAGCCTTAACAACATATCTGTCATGCGGGAGCACTTTAATCACGACAAATGGACCATCATAACGTGGCACTAACTTGCCACTTCTAAGGCCCTTTCTAAATATTTTCCGTTGCACTAAAACCAACTGACCGACCTTAAAAGGTGCCTCAGTACGTCTCTTACGATCAAATTTCAGCTTTGACTGATGAGCAGCAGTTTGCATCCTAGTGGTAGCAGTCTCCCGTAAATTGTCAAAACAGTCAGATCTTATAGGTGTGACTAAGTCACCGACTAAACGAGGCCGGAAGCCGTACAACAGCTCTAATGGCGGCTTCCCTGTCGTATTATTAATATTTGAGTTCAGTCCTAATTGAACTTTAGGTAAGCACATCTCCCAATTATTTTGGTCATCACCGACATAAGCCACGAGTGCATCAAGTATTGTGCGATTATACCTCTCAATTTGGCCGTTAGCCCTAGGGCTCGCCACGGCATTCATTACATGTTTTATTTGACGCTCAGTACAATACTTCTTGAACTCGTGACAATCAAAGGCTTTTCCACGGTCGCTAATAATTCTGTTTGGCAAACCAAACGTTTTTATAAACAGATCTAGAGTCTTAAGAACATTAGCACAACTAGTATCTCGCACTGCCTCGATCCATATAAACTTAGTAAATGAATCTATGATTGCGAAAATATACATCTTCCCCGAAGGACTCTTGCAAAAAGGACCAAGGTGATCGACATGCACAGTATGAAAGGGCACTGGTACCTTTTCTATTGGATGCAATAACCCAACAAGTCGACCCGTAGGCTTCTTAGCGTATTGACACGAAATACAGCTGCGAACGTATTTTTGAATAAAACGACGCATGTTACCAAACCAATACTTACTCTTAATTGCATTGTAAGTTTTATTAAAATTAACATGACCATTACTATCATGGAAAGTCTGCACAAGAGACCAACGGCATTGTTTTGGAACTACAACCTTGAGGTTATTATTATCAATCTTTCTAAACAGAACTCCCTTTTCAACTGCGTAGTCCGCAGCCAAACCTTTCGAGTTACCGTTCGCTAATTCGTCACCTAACTGACTAATAACCGCGCGTATGGAGTCGTCATCGTGTTGCAGACTTTCAATAAGATCCGTTTCTACGCAACGTAACACACTCCCAATGGGGTTTCGACTCAACGCGTCTACGTGACACATCGACTTCCCGGCGCGATATTCAACATCAAAATTAAAGCCTTGTACCTCCAACCACCACCTCGCGATACGTGGATTTAAATCTCGTTTGGACCAGGTCCAGCGTAGGGCGTTACAATCCGTGACTATAATGAACCTAACACCACTCACATACACCCTAAACTTCTGCAAGCTCATCACTACCGCCATGGTCTCGAGCTCGAAACTATGGTATTTTTGTTCAGCGGGTGTAGTCTGCCGACTAGCATACGCGACGGGTTTCCACGCACCGTCCGGCTGCTTTTGGAGAAGAATACCGCCCAAACCAACCTTAGATGCGTCTGTATGTATCTGAGTCTCATGCTCTGGGTTAAACAAAGCCAGTACAGGCCGGCTAATAAGTATAGCTTTTAATTTATCAAACGCCCCCTGCTGTTCATCACCCCAGACCCAGGATTGATCTTTTTTTGTTAATAAAGTAATAGGACGGGCAATTATTGCGAAACCTTTAACATATTTTCTAAAATAGTTAGCCAAGCCCATAAACTGTCTACACTGGTGTACATTAGCCGGTATGGGAAATTCACGTACAGCATTAATTTTATGTTGCGCCGGCTTAACTTCACCCTTACAGACTTCATGTCCCAGGTATTCAATCCGTGGGACTAAAAACGAACACTTATCGATTCTAAGCTTCATGTTTGCGGCACGTATTCTTTCTAACACGGCTCTTAAACGTCTCAACGCCTCACAATAATTTTCACTATATACAAGTATATCGTCAAGGTATGCAGTGGCGCACTCAAACTTCAACGGACCTAATATGTCATCGATAGCTCGCTGAAAGACAGCAGGTGCATTCACAAGTCCGAAGCTCATACGTGTGTATTGATAATGCCCGTCGGGCGTAACAAAAGCCGTATACTGCTTACTGTCATCTTCCAGTTGTATACAAAAATATGCGGATAAAACATCGAGACATGAGAATACACGCTGCTTCGCTAGCCTATCAAGCTGATCTTGTATGAGCGGCATAGGGTAACGCTCCTTTTTAGTTATTTTATTTAACGCCCGATAGTCGACGCACATACGTTTTTCACCAGTCTTTTTAGGGACCAAAACGACAGGGCTGGCGTAAGGCGAGTTAGAAGCTTCAATAATTCCCTTCTCTAATAAATCTAGGAGAATAGTACGTACGTGTTCACGGTCCGCAATTGACATTCGGTATGGTCGGTAATAAATTGGTTTATTATCTGTAAGCTCTATTTTCATTTTTACAGCGCATTTACCTATTGTTTGACCGCACTCAGAAAAGCAATCGGAAAAATCATTTAGTAAGCATTCAAGCTCTAACTTTACAGAAGGCTCCAAATCCGTCCCGACCTCATACCCACACTCTGCGTCGCGGACTGTTATCGCACGTACTACACACTCACTGGTAGGTAAATTAATTATTTCCGATCCTAAGTTGATCACTTTAACACTGACCCGGCCGTCAATGATCTGCGCGTTATGTTTAGGCACAACAAATTCAGAACGAGGCTTCAAGTGTTCCGATTTCGGTATCGTAATAGTTCCGTCAAAATCCGGGCAAGCCAAAACTATTTTATTTACACCAGGTGAAAGCTGCAGGTCCTCGGGTATATGTAACCGAACACGCTCGGCATCCTCAGAAATGTCAGGTAAGTGCGATAGGTAATTTGCGTTATACATCTTAAGTGACGTGGGAGTCTTTATAACATAAACATTGGGGTAATCAGTAAATGGTTGACCAATGATAATGCCTATATCCTGCGCCCCGTCGGGCACTAAATAAGCCTTAACACCTTCGCACGTAGCCTCATCGGCTGTAATGGTAACTACCGTTTCCGCGAGAGGTGTAATATGCGAGCCCCCGAACCCTTTTATAACACTGTTACTCGACACATTCTGCAAATCTAAGCACAGCTGTTTTGCTAAAGATTCTGTTATCGTAATGCAAGAACTCCCGAAATCGATAAATGCCTCAGTACTACACCCGTTAATTGTAACCATCATATAATATTTGGCACTTGAATCGCCTGAATTTTTAATAATATTTACCTTTTGCGTATTGTTCGACATACTTGCATTACGACTTTTCAATTTCAGACACTCGTCCTTAACGTGCCCTAACTTATTGCAATAAGAGCACTTTCTCATTTTAATAAAGCAATTATTATCACTGTGTCCCTTCCTATTGCAAAACGAACATACCGTATCTGAATAGGTATTTTTGTCGCGAGTTTTATAAGTACAACGCGCAGCGACATGTCCGCGCCGCTTACACACTCGGCATTTTATCCGATCTTGCCCATTATTATTATTAATAACGGAGTTTACACTTTGTTTTGAACTCACTGAAACCCTCGTATTGGTTTGCAACGACGACAGGTAGTTTAACAACGCGCTGGGGTCGCGGCAACCCGCGGATATAGCGCCAATTTCAATGAGTTCACTACCAATTGTACCTACAATTGCCTCCGAAATTAACGATGGTGCGAGTCCGCACGCGTTACCTAACGCTAACTTATCATAATAAAATTGTATAAAGTCCATATCAGGCGATCGGATAACATTAACTAAATCTCGTAACATGTTTAATTTACTTCTATGGGATGGGAAAGCTGTTAGTAATTTAGACTTAAAATCAATCCACGAGAGATTAATTTCTTGTAGCTGATCGTACCAGCGACGGGCATAACCTTTGAGTTTGGAGGAACAATTAAAAACTAAAGTTTTCTCATCCCATCCATACATTCTAGATATGCCTTCAACCTTACGAAGCCAAATCTCCATGGTAATTAATGATGTCTTTGGGTCAAAGTCCGGTATCGGGTCACTTCGACCCACATAGCGTAAATTAGTGTTACTAAAAGTATGATCTACATACGCCAAGTCCAGAGATGGGGATGCAGCGGCGGCCACAGCGGCGCCACAGCGCGAATCAACGTTCGGCGCATGCGCGCGCTGCGCGACGCTCGCGGCGTCTTGCGCACACGACATGGTGGCTAAGTTACTCACTGTAGCTGATTGTGGCGTAGGTGGGAACCCTGCCGGGTTCATACTAGACTGTACAACCTGGCTGGAAGGCGGGAACGTTTCATATGTACTCGTATCACGCGGCAACGGGTAGCCTGCGCTCAAGGTCACCAACGGCGCAGCGACGCTCGGCGGCGGCGCCCTGTTTCGCTGGATCACGGTCGGTACCGAAGCACCCGCAGGCGCCGATGTCGCTTCTTCTGGGTAGGGCAGCGGAGGTGTTATAACCCCATCGTCGGTATCACCACTAATTGGTAACGGTGCTGCTGGCGCACTTCCCTCCATCGGCGCCGACGCCGGTGCACCAATGTACTTTTCGAGTAATGACACACGTTTCAACAAGCGACGATTTTCCATTTCGGCCAACAGCCGACGTCGCAACTTGCCCTCACGTTTTTCTTTCTTTTTATGCGAACCCATGGTAAATACACACACACGCACAGCACTTCACACAACACTTAATTTCGTCCCACTACTGAGATAAAAGACAATAATTGTTTTATTAAGATGTTTATTATTAAAACTCACTACGCGTCACAAGTGCGAATATTACAAAGTAGGATAACACACGCAAGTCCAAACTGACGTCCCGCGGGCAACTGGCGCGAGCGCGCGCGATCCAGGAACGAATCTCCCTGCGCGCGGGCGGTCTGTGTCAAAGAATGCCGCGGACCAATCACGGCGCAGGGCGCATCGTACGACTCGTCGCCCGATCTCTCTCAGTAAATAAAATTACAAGAAGCTCCCTGCTCAGCTGATTTCCTAAGTTCACCGGAGGTCATCGCGGGCCCAGTAGGTACGCACGCAACATCGGCCAAAGACCGCCGACGTTCCTTTGTCAGCAAATGCTCACACAGACCTATGAATCTAACAGACGCGATACGTTAGGCATTTTAAGTGTCTACAAAAATTGATATTCCATTGACTACTTTTATTTGAACTTATTTTGAGGGGAGGTTATTTTTATAAACCTTCATCGAAATAAGTAAAGAATATCTAAAACAATGTGTTACAGTTTACTGATAACGACATAATAAATCTGAGATACATTTTTGTTATCAACAAAGTTAAGTAATACAATACAACAACGTTACTTACTCATTTCGTTAAAACCACATTCCTGCATTTCGTATACCTACATCAAAATAATTACTGAGTGAGTAGGTAGTAGTAACTTAATGCGATTGTACAGTCTATCAATCTCATTGATCTATGCGGTCTATGAGCGTCCGGCATATTCAAAAGCGTACCTACACTAATAAATAAAATTTTATTTCTTTAGCATTTAAAATAATAAGAAGCGCACCAGAACAAACGTTTGCTTGCCTTTACTCTGTCACACGACGTCCGCTAGGCGACAGCGGGTATATCTTGCCACTTTTCTTTATAATAAGTTGAATAAAATTCTGAACATAAATCCCCTTACGACTCGTGAAACAAAAATGAAGGTAAAGATCTGGCTACTGACACAGGACTACAATGCAACCGAAAATTTACTGCAGTCAACATAAATAAAAACACAAATCATTGGTATTCACACACACACACACACACACACACACGCATCATAACACAAACGCACACATACACACACACTTACCAGCACCCCTTGTTTTAAATTGAATTTTGTTTAACCTGGCTTTATTGTAATTTATTTTTGACATAATTTTATTTATTTTAATCTTAATTTTAACCTAATTTTGTTTATTTATTTATTTTATTTTATGAGATTATTTAAATTGTTCTAATTTTATTTTTTAACACATTTTTAGTACTTAAATTAAATGTTTACTATTAAACTTAGTTTTAAGTAATATAATTTTAACAAGTTTCGCTTATATGACTTGCTTAGTGTAACCTAAAATTGGAAGAAGTCACTGGCTCCTGAAATACAGGTAATTTTGCCTAGCTCTGGAGCCAGGGTCTCACACTTTTCTGTAACTTGACTATGGCAATAAAAATATTATTATTATTATTTCGCCGACGACGAATTTTTGTCAGTTCCGTGTTTACGTTCATCGCAAACGGATGTGCAGTTGGTCGCGAATTTAGGTTGTTATTGTAAAGTTATTAAAAACATGTTATTTTCTGTGTTTGTTAGTATAAGTGTGTTTTTTGTTTTGCTTTTTGAGTGATTTTGAAACAACACCTCAGTGCCCAGGAATATGCTCATGTATGAAGCACGTAGGCGCCTCCGTCGTAAGAAATGATCAAACTTTAAGGTGAGTTGGTTCATTAGTTAAGTACACGGTTGCTAACCGCATCCCCGACAGAGGTGTTCGTGGTTGGCGAGCGGCAGAGCTGTACCTACGAAATTTCAAAATTCAAAATAACCAAGGCCACTTCTGTAGGGACGCGATTGGCGACCGTGTAGCAGGCGCTTTATACCTACATTCCAGGAGCGCAGTGTAGGTACTTACAAGCTTCTTTATTAATATCTATCCTAATCTTTATCTAACCTCATCTTCAGTATTCTTGAGGGATTAAAAATGTATGAGATATTAATGTTGTCATTAGAATAAACAGAAGTTGAAGGTGCCCCGGAACATTATACATTTGTCGTTTTAAACGTTTTACGCACGTATGCGCTTATGTCTATAAAATATCTGATCTAGTTATTTATCACATCAATCGGAACCATCGACGTAAATGTATTTTTATCACAAAGTAAAAAGTGTATTCAGGTACTTGAGCGCGTAGCGGCGCGACCACCTGTGTTTGTGTGTATAAGACGTGGTAGGTAACTACGTACTACCACGCACTACGCGCTCGCGCGCGCCTACATTCATTGCGAAGCGTTGAGATCGCATTGTTCACAATACATTGCGTGCTTCAAAATGTCAATTTCTGTAATCGATCATTACCGAGATTAATGACTATGATAATTTTGTTACTGACATTAGGTATAACATTTTCGCGAAGTTTGCGGTATCTTGTTCCTTACAGCCAGTGTTATTTATTTAAAAAAAATAACTATTTTACAAAAAAAAAAAAAACAACCGACTTCTAAAAAATAAAACACACTAAAAATTAAAAAATAACTTTAATTTCGGAAGTCGGTGTTTGCATTTTATTTCTTCGTTTATTGACACCGACTTCCGAAATTAAATTAAGTTAAAAAAAAACAACCGACTTCCAAAAAATAAAATACACTAAAAATTACAAAATAACTTTAATTTCGGAAGTCGGTGTTTGCATTTTATTTCTTCGTTTATTGACACCGACTGCCGAAATTAAAGTTATTTTGTAATTTTTAAGTGTATTTTATCTTTTGGAAGTCGGTTGTTTTTTTTTTGTAAAAACGTTTTTTATTTGTCACTTTTTAGTTTTTATAATCCAGAACTAAAACCCCCAATAAAATAGAACGTGGAATTTAAACATACTACGAGTATGTAGTATGTATAGGAGAAAACCAAAACGTCATCGAGGTAAAAGTATTTTTCTTTTTTGTTCAGTTTTTCAAAAAGCGCTAAAGCAATTTCGATAAAAAATTATATGGGACCACCTCGGGAGTATTTCTTTCGGGAAAAAAATATTTTTTAAAATCGGTCCACAACTGACGGAGAAATAGGTGGAATTTAAAAAAAAATACATACAGTCGAACATAGAACCTCCTCTTTTTTCGAAGTTGGTTAAAAATGAAATTCGTTGTGATTGTGAATGAAATAGGAAGTGTTCAATAAAAATACAAGTTGTGTTTTTTTATTAGTAGACTAGCTGGACCCAGCGAACTTCGTACCACCTCGAATCAATGAACATAATATCCGTTCCGTACGAAATGTATGAGAAAATGAATTTTATTAATTTTTATTTTTTCGTGAATTTTTCCGATTTTTTAATAGTTATTCTGCTATTCGGGGTCCAACAAATCAAAGATCATTAAAATCTGTCCAGCCGTGAGAAAGAAAGAAAGAAAAGAAAGAAAGAGCGCCTCGAGTGAGGCGTACGAAAAGGTTTGTTATTCAATTTAAAAGTATAAAAAACCCGCATTCGAATAACTGTCTAGCCTAGTTTATAACTTATCTTTGCCATATTAAGTAAGTACAGACTGTTGTCAACATTATCTGACCCACCCTAAAATCAAACGTCTTTGGACCCTCTGCCTGTAACATTAAGGCTTATTTAATTTATATGAGCTTATCACACAAGTGCACGAGGACTCGATGAACAAAAATACAATAATAACACAGACACTCAAATTTGATCTTTAACACGTAACGTTAAGGTAAACCCACCCAACATAGTCGGAGCCAACGGCATTATATATGTTTTTGTTAAGCTATTTTAATCATTATCTCGTTAACATTAAAGTTGAAAAGCTTTTAAGTCACACTACATAATTACAACCCAATCTTTAATTTCGCGTATTCCCAACAAGTTCTTGTGGCTTAGTGGTTTGATGCTGGATTGACGACGAACAGCATGTGGGTTCGAAAACACAGTCCACCTATACATCAGTTTCTTTTTTAATTTGTTTTTATTTCTACAATATTGCTTGCAATATTAAAGAACGACCAATGTGATTTTCGCCTAATAACTTATCTTGTAAACGGGTGGGTAATTAAAAAACTGTTCTTTATAATGAATACGAATATTTATTTTTCAACTACCCACTTATTACAAGTTATGTGAAAATATTACCATTTTAAAAAGTTTATGTATAGTCTGTAGTTCTTTACAATAATACAAGAAATAGTTTTGGAATATTATATTGAAATTGAATTATTAATTCTATATTGAAAGCAAAACAATATCTTTGTCGCCGGATTTGATCTCGAACCTTGTTTTTCTCAGTCTTATACACAGACCACGAGACCAGAATGACTTGAATTTAATAATTAAAATAAGCTATTACACTTATCATATTATAACAAATAGTTATAAAATATAACCTAATGCTAACGTTTTAAAGATCAAATTTGCGTGTCTATATTATTATTGTAGTTGTTCATCAAATCCTCGAGCAGTTGTCTGATAAGCTCATATAAATTAAATAAACCTTAATGTTACATGCAGAGGGTCCAAAGTCGTTTGATTTTAGGGTGGGTCAGATAATGCTGACAACAGTCTGTACTTATGATGGGATAAACGAGCAAAAAAAAAACATCCCCACTTTACGTGCTTTATCGGCAAAAATTAATGGGTAAACATTGCAGTGTTTCGAAAAGGTTTTTATAAAAATCCGTTCAGTGAAAAGCCGAAAGACGTCCACGGCTGGACATAGTTCTCCCCCGGAGTCGCCACAACGACCGTTCCTGTGCGTCTCGCATCCATCGGATTCCCGCGACCCTCGTCAGGTTATTGGTGTACCTTGGGAGAGACCTTCCAACGCTGCGTCTTCCGGTACGCGGTCACCACTCCAGAACCGGCCCCGTCGATCTTTTTTTCTGCGAGCAATGTGCCCTGCCCAGGCCCATTGCCACATAAGTTTGGCGATTGTTAGGGCTATGTCAGTAACCTCGGTTCTCCACAAGCAAGGAAATTCCAAGCATAGCTGATGAGGCCCATTGTGAGCGATCACATTCCAGTGCCATGTCATAACTGGCAAAACGCACTGGTGATAGACCACAGTGGTATATATGAGACGAGAAGATACCGCGCAGCTTCCCGAACGCTGCCTAATCGATCGGATTCGACGGTTAACCTCTTTCTCGAAGTTACGACTTACCTAACTGGACTGTTTGACCCAGGTAAATGTAATAGTTTACAACATCTGAGTGTAGTCTCCGATCTTGATCGGACTGGCTGCTATATGGGTATTTACCATGACCTTCCTAGCCCGGGATTTCGCTAAATCAAACCAGTATACTTTTTGCTGGACATCCAACGGGAAAATATTTCTTCGAAAAAAAGGAGGGAGAGCCACATATTCTTGTAAAAAGCGAGTCAGGTTTGGCTAAGCTGAAAACCTCAGTAAAAACTGTATCCTGACTAGTTTTCTTACCTGATGTTCTTGAATTCCTACGAAGCCCTAGAATATTTTTTATTATGTTAAAATGCATGCTAGCTAATAATTATTTTATTATCCTTTTCGTCGTACTGAGTATTTTATTTTCTTTACTAAGCGTTGATATGAATAGAAGATCACGTGTTAGGCTCAAATCTTTAACACAATACACACTCAACAAAAACAACCATAGCTCACTCATTCGCTCAAAACATATCTATTCCATAATGGACGGATATTACAGTAAATTCTCAGTGGTATTGCCCCAGTCTCACGTTTTACTTTATAATCAGATATTTTCCGTTACCCAAAAAACTCGTTTGAATGCTTTAAATTGGACTATGTTAAACATAATTATTGACGATGCATGACTGTGAAAAGATCGGCGAAGAGGTTGAGGAAATTTCCCCCTCAGAATCGCTTATTCTTTCCCCAAAACAATGCTGCCAGTTGCTGAGTTGCTTTCAGGAAATGGAATTAGGATCTTTCATGTAAATATCAGAAGTATAAACTGCAACTTTGACGATCTCTTGATAATGCTCTATAGACTCAATTATTTGACTGATATTGTAATCTTGACTGAATGTTGGCTATCCAAAAAGTCCTACAATTCCAGAATTGGTAGGTTTTAATTCACACGAGTCCAGCTTTACTAATCAAAATGATGGGGTTGTGGTATATGTTAGTTAGTAGTTAGTTGTGCTGAAGCAAATTGTATAACACTCAAATTTGGTCTGGACTTGGCTTTGGTAGCACTTTAACTGTCCCCGTCTCAACACAACATAGATCCTTTTATTGATAGCTTGGATGTCACTTTAAAAACACTGGCTTCTTATAAGACTGTGAGCGTTATAATTATGTGATACTAATTTGAATATTTTAAGGCCTGATCCACAGACGGACCAATATCTTAACCTGTCTGCTGAGCATGGAATGCTACCTGCTCATCTCTTTTCTACAAGAGGGTTGAACTGTCTGGATCATGTTATCTTTAGAACTAAAGGAAAGGCGATTACTATAGTGCTAGACTGTATGTTCACGGATCACGCCCCAGTGATTTTCATTTGCGACCATAAATTGAAGGAACCTAAAAAAACTTGGACATCTTTACGTATTGACCATGCTGCAATTGTAGCTGACCTCCAACAAACTGACTTTTCACCAGTTCTTAATGCTTCAGATACAGAAGATGCTGCAACACAACTAATCGCGACCATTTCCTCGGTAATTAAAGTGAACACTCGTAGTGTAACAATTCCCAGTAGAAAAAGAATCCTGAAACCATGGATCACCCCTGGTCTCCTACGTTGCATTCGAAATCGTGACAAGATGTACTTAAAGACAAGGAAAGATCCTGAAAACACTGTGCTGAGAATTAGTTTCACCCATTACAAGACCTTTTTAACCGACTTCAAAAAAAGGAGGAGGTTCTCAATTCGAAGGTATTTTTTTTTCTGTGTGTTACCTCATAACTTCTTACTACGTAAACCGATTTTGAAGATTTTTTTTTGTTTGAAAGCTGTTGAACACATGTGGTCCCATTTTAATTTGGTGAAGATCTGATGAAGAACTTCGGAGATACACAATGGAACTCTTCAATAAATGATAGCAAACCTTTCAGAATTGCTGCAATCGCATGTCTGTATATTGTTTTCACCACTTCACAACATTACATCACGCTGATACGCTCTGAAGGGGTATACAGATTTGTACAGTTCACCCTGATATGTTCAAATTCCCTATTTTTGGGGCTATCAATTCGGGCATAACTTTACTATTAATTTAGTTTTAGAATGCGGTATAACAACTAAATAGTGAAAAATAAAAAACTTTTTACAAAAAAAATACAACAGACTTCCATAAATAATACTAAAAAATGCAAAATAACTTTAATTTCGGAAGTCGGTGTCAAATAACGAAGAAACCAATCTAGAAACACCGACTTCTGAAATTAAAGTTATTTTGCATTTTTAGTATTAGGTATTTATGGAAGTCGGTTGTATTTTTTTTTGTAAAAAGTTTTTTTATAATAACCTGCTTCGAAAGGTGAAGACTTGTTATGAACGTGGGGAACTCCAGAAAGCTAGTGGGATTCCAAAAAAAACCTGAGACCTCATCAAACAGTTCAGTAACATCAGCCAGAAACGATCACAGGCATCTAGTGAGTTGCTTACTGTGTCACATGATCCAGCCTCTTCCGTGAACAAAGTGAACGAGTTTTTTGCTGGTGTGGGAAAGAAGTTAGCCTCTAAAATAATAGAGTTTGCAGGACAGAACAACAATCCCCAGAGTCCAACCGTTTCCAAAAAAGAGGGTCCACCTAATTCCATGGTACTCTACAGTACCGATGACACTGAAATTGAGTCCATAATCAATGATCTCCGAAGTAACTGTGCAGTGGGATGGGATGGCATCCCGACTAGTATTCTTAAGGCTACCAAGTGTGTCCTAATACCTTTCATAACCCGAGTTTGTAATCTTTTCTTGAGTACTGGCATATTTCCTAGGGCGCTTAAAAAAGCTATTGTTCATCCCATACATAAAAAAGGACCTAAAGATAATATGGATAATTACAGGCCCATATCAGTGCTGAGTTCTGTTCCAAAGATATTTGAAAAAGTGCTACATATAAGGTTGCTCAGATTTCTTGAAAAAAATGATATCTTTGCAAAAAATCAATACGGATTTAGGCCAGGTAGGTCTACTGAGGATGCCATCATGGATCTTTTGAACTCCACTGTTCATAACATAGACCAAAGGATAAAAATAGTTGGAATCTTCTTGGACCTATCCAAAGCTTTCGACACGGTTTCGATCCCTAAACTATTATCCAAACTGGAAGCGGTTGGAATAAGAGGTATTGCTTTGGAAATTTTTAAGAGTTATCTCAGTGATCGCTCACAGTGTGTCATTATTGACGGCCATGTTAGTAAGGATGAGAGGCTTAATTTTGGAGTCCCACAGGGCAGTGTCCTTGGACCAACTCTCCCTACGGGCTATATTAACCCGTCAGCGCCCGTCGCGCGCGAAACTCGCAAATCTGGCATACCCGCGCTATTTTCCCGCCATTGACATGTTTATGACTTTGTTTACATAAAACGGTTCGCTGACGCTTCTATTGGTGCTAGGCACTTGAAGTTTTTTTTATTGGGTTGTTGAATAAACAGACCTTATCATAAAATGTAAACAATACTTGTGTTACGAGAGTTGATTTCTAATCAAATGCTGTTATCAACGATTTGGCGGGAATAGTATTTGTTCACGTATTAGGTTCATTTCTGATAAAACCACTGTATCAATTTACACGAAATTTTGCATGTTATACTATGAATATACAAGTAGTTTAATAACAATGTTTTTTTTGTAGAGTCCGATACAATATTTTCCTATTATTCATTCTCAAACTTCATATCACGAAAACCAAACCAAGTAACGGCTTTTTCAAATTACGTTACTGCGTTTGCGTTGCGTTTTGTGATGCGTTTTTTTTCTAATACTATGTAATAACTACCTAACAATAAATAAATACCTTCACACTGTGTTCAAACACACAGAAAGTCACATCATTCACCCTCACAATAACAATGTAAACAAAACCGTTTGACCTTGACAAGAAATGTCATAACGTAATCATTTTTCAAAATATTTATCTAAAACGATGTTATAATGACGTAATAACAACATAGTAATGAATATATAAACACAACGTATCACATAAACAAACACGAAACTAATTAAAACACACAATATCAACAAATTGTCGTCCGCCGTTGACAAACATAAACATGCAAATAAAAACATTTTTTAAATTTTTTCAAAACAGTATTTCTCTATGGAAATGTTTGTAAAAGTACGATACTATCACGCTCCGAGTGTGTAAAAATTTCCACAGGAATATGACGTTTCGTTATGTAATCATAGAGGTTGAAAGAACGTGTGCCACCCGCGGTCCGAAAGGGCCTTACGGGAAGTGGTCCGTATTCTGGGTTCGCGGTCCGAAAGGGCCTTACGGTAGCTGACGGGTGATCTTTGCAAGCTAACTCCCTAAATGCAAAGTAATAACTTATGCTGATGATACAGCTTTGCTCATCGAGGGTAGAGACTGGTCGGAGGTGAGTGCAAATGCTGAAACAGCTCTCAGACACGTTATGAACTGGCTAGTCGGTAACTTATTAACCCTAAACGTTGAAAAAACTAAATTTATTATGTTTGGATCAAGGGCAACTTCAGTCCCCCCGGCAACATTTTCGATCCGGGCTCATATGTGCGATCCTAACCAGAAACGGAGCTGTGCCTGTTGTCAAATAGCTCGAACTCGGAGTTTTAGATATCTTGGCATAATAATTGACGAAGTCTTAAGTTGGCATGAGAAAATTACAGCTATAGTTGGCAGAATAAGAAAAATAATATGTTTCAAAAAAATTGAGAAGCATTGCTAACCTACACACGCTAAAATCGGTGTACTTTGCTCTTGTCTGTTTTGGGATATTGTATACCAGCTTGGGGTGGTTTGGCAAAAACTACTATGCTACGCTTGGAAAGAGCTCAAAGATCAGTCTTAAAGGTAATGGTCTCTAAACCTATTCGATACCCTACTTTTGAGCTATACAAACTCTGTAATGTACTCACGGTCCGACAACTTTTTGTTAGGCAAGTCATTCTAAGGAAGCATGTGCAACTATCTTTTGACGTGCAGCTCACCAAAAACAAACGAAGGTCTGATAGAGTTTGCAAATCTTTGCCGCGGAAGACTGCACTGGCGAACTGACATTTTCTTCATTTAGGCTTTAAAATAGGATAAATAAGGAAATAAATATGTACCCTCTTTCACTACGAGAATGTAAAACTCAGATCACTAAATACCTGCAAAATCGCACGTATGAAGAGACTGACAATTTACTTAAGGTTCTGTTGTAGTCCCCATTCTTCCAAAGAAAGAACTGAAAAAGTAATACTCGTTTCACTTACGCACACTCACTGACACACACTCACCTACATATGTATGTACATTATTTCAGAAACTCTAAACCATCCCCACGCATTTCGCACCTACTCATTTTATTGACGCTTCGCGCTTCTATTCTATATATTTTCGATTTCAGTTTGATTCTATATAATTTAATTCCGTTAATTTAATTTTTTGCTTAGCTATGATTTTACTATTTTTATTTTTTTGACTTATTCTTGATTATTTTTGTTTTTTTATTATTTCAAACTTATTTTAAATTACTTCTGATTATTTTTGACTATGTTTTGGTTTTTATTATGATTATTATTTTTTGTTTTGATTTTGTTTTTGTTTTGGATTTGACCTTGGTTTGATTTTTGATTTATGTAATTAATTTTTTATTTGTCAAATTTTCGTAGCTTTTAAGATAGAATCCATTTATCATGTTAACTACGGTTGCGGGCGTTAATAACTGCGATACAGTGTTGCACTTCTGCTGCTGTTAACGTTACAATTGTTTTTATATACAAATGTGGTTTTATATAAATAAATAATTATTAAATTATTAATTAACCTTCGTTTTGCCTATAATAACATTAAGACCCAACCACGCCGACGCGCCCATGGCGTGTCGGGGGCTATAATACCTGTTGAAGTATCGGGGCTTCCTGGGCCGGTACTTGTCGGCCCACAGACAGGGCTGGTCGGGCAGCGCGTGCTCCACAGAGAACTGCACCTCGTCGGGCGCGGAGCCCATGGCCCGCCGCGCCTCCCTCTCCAGCGCCTCCGCGCCCGCCGCGCCGGCCGCCAGAGGGGGCTCCATCTAGTGAACCATACAAAAATATTATGTCGATGTTGTTTCTAGTCCAGGTGGTTACGTTCTCGAAGAGCGCCAACTACCTTGTTACTTAGCTGTCTAGCCGTCCGTCATAAGGACGTAAACTTTTCCAAGCATTTTATTTAGGCAAAATAAATACATGTGTACCTTGCTGCCCACGTGGCGCGCGGCGGCGGCGGCGTGCAGGCCGGCGCGCAGGTAGGCGAGGTACAGTACGTAGTCTGTCGGGTCCTGCACGTACCTTGCTGCCCACGTGGCGCGCGGCGGCGGCGGCGTGCAGGCCGGCGCGCAGGTAGGCGAGGTACAGTACGTAGTCTGTCGGGTCCTGCACGTACCTTGCTGCCCACGTGGCGCGCGGCGGCGGCGGCGTGCAGGCCGGCGCGCAGGTAGGCGAGGTACAGTACGTAGTCTGTCGGGTCCTGCACGTACCTTGCTGCCCACGTGGCGCGCGGCGGCGGCGGCGTGCAGGCCGGCGCGCAGGTAGGCGAGGTACAGTACGTAGTCTGTCGGGTCCTGCACGTACCTTGCTGCCCACGTGGCGCGCGGCGGCGGCGGCGTGCAGGCCGGCGCGCAGGTAGGCGAGGTACAGTACGTAGTCTGTCGGGTCCTGCACGTACCTTGCTGCCCACGTGGCGCGCGGCGGCGGCGGCGTGCAGGCCGGCGCGCAGGTAGGCGAGGTACAGTACGTAGTCTGTCGGGTCCTGCACGTACCTTGCTGCCCACGTGGCGCGCGGCGGCGGCGGCGTGCAGGCCGGCGCGCAGGTAGGCGAGGTACAGTACGTAGTCTGTCGGGTCCTGCACGTACCTTGCTGCCCACGTGGCGCGCGGCGGCGGCGGCGTGCAGGCCGGCGCGCAGGTAGGCGAGGTACAGTACGTAGTCTGTCGGGTCCTGCACGTACCTTGCTGCCCACGTGGCGCGCGGCGGCGGCGGCGTGCAGGCCGGCGCGCAGGTAGGCGAGGTACAGTACGTAGTCTGTCGGGTCCTGCACGTACCTTGCTGCCCACGTGGCGCGCGGCGGCGGCGGCGTGCAGGCCGGCGCGCAGGTAGGCGAGGTACAGTACGTAGTCTGTCGGGTCCTGCACGTACCTTGCTGCCCACGTGGCGCGCGGCGGCGGCGGCGTGCAGGCCGGCGCGCAGGTAGGCGAGGTACAGTACGTAGTCTGTCGGGTCCTGCACGTACCTTGCTGCCCACGTGGCGCGCGGCGGCGGCGGCGTGCAGGCCGGCGCGCAGGTAGGCGAGGTACAGTACGTAGTCTGTCGGGTCCTGCACGTACCTTGCTGCCCACGTGGCGCGCGGCGGCGGCGGCGTGCAGGCCGGCGCGCAGGTAGGCGAGGTACAGTACGTAGTCTGTCGGGTCCTGCACGTACCTTGCTGCCCACGTGGCGCGCGGCGGCGGCGGCGTGCAGGCCGGCGCGCAGGTAGGCGAGGTACAGTACGTAGTCTGTCGGGTCCTGCACGTACCTTGCTGCCCACGTGGCGCGCGGCGGCGGCGGCGTGCAGGCCGGCGCGCAGGTAGGCGAGGCGCGCCGCGTCGTGCGCCGGCTCCGTCAGCAGCGTGGCGGGCTCCAGGCGCGCCGGGGACAGCGGCGCCGGCGAGTAGCGGCCCGCGCGGTACAGCGCCGTGGCCGCCGCGCACTCCGACTCCGAGTCCGAGCCGCCCTCCACCGAGCCGTCCTCCGCCGAGCCGCCCTCCGCCGAGCCACCCTCCGCTAAGCCACCCTCCGCCGAGGCGCCCTCCGCCGAGTCCGCTATCTCCACATCCTCCGCCCGAACCGCAGCGGTCGATGTGGACGCTTCGGCCGGCGGCTCCGCAGCCTGCTCCGGCTCGGGACTCTGTGACCTGGAGATGAAATAACAGTTAGTTTCGTTTCCAAATATTCCAGTTGCACGCAAACGTTGACGCAACATTAAATATTTATTTAAAAAAACCATGTTTAAGACATGTTTACACATTGCTTGTCACAAAAAAATAAAACAGCGCCACGGCAGCTGCGATGACCAACTGAAAATGGCCGTTCACAAGCAGTACGCCTGTAGCGCCGCCAGCATACCCTTGGGGCTCGCCGGCCTGCAGCTTGCCGGCGGCGGGCTGCACGCCCTGCTCCTGCTTCAGCAGCTGCAGCTTGCGGCGCAGGTTGCTCTGGTGCCGGTCGCGCAGCCGCGCGCGGGACATGTGGGCTGCACGAAACAACACATCATTACAACTACGAAACTATAGAAATAAATCAACAACTAATCATAGTGGTTTGTTACTGACACATAGACACAAAATTTCACAATTTTTTTGCATACATTATTGTTACTTATTAAAATTACTGTAATAAGTTGTGTAATAAAACTTTTAGGGTTCCGTACCCGAAGGATAACTAACTGGCTGTATCTCATGATCCGTAATAAGTAGACAGTTGAAATTTTAGCAGAATGTGTATTTCTGTTGCCGCTATAACAACAAATAATAGAAATAAAAATAAATAAAAATGAAAGGGGGCTCCCTACTAGAAACGTGTTTTTTTGGCTTTTTTGCTCAATTTTAATAATGAAGAAGAGTACAAGAAGTAGACGCGTATAATCTTGTACGATGCTACGGGACCCTTCATGCGCGAGTCCGACTCGCACTTGACCGTTTTTTTTTCGTTAACGTCATGTAAACCAACCAATGATTTGAAAATCTATATGGTCGGGCTTAATAAGTTCGGGTTTACCTAATATAAAATAAAAACTTTTTACAAAAAATAGATCGGTGTAAAGTCGGTGTTTTTGATTTTGTGTCTTCGTTTTTTGATACCGACTTCCGAAATTAAAGTTATTTTGCAATTTTTTTGGAAGTCGGTTCTATTTTTTGAAAAAAAAGTTTAATTTTTCACTTATTAGTTGTGGTTCCCCATTAAATTGTGTTATAGACGATCATAGACATACGATCGCAGCAATCGCAGTTGATTTGCTGTATTTTTTGAAGAGTTCCGTTGTCTGTCTCCGAAACTCACCATCAGATCTATATGAAAATTAAATGGGATAATTTCGGAACAAACCCCTTTCGAACAAAAAAAGAATTTTGCAAATCCGTCTAGACCGAACACACAAAAAAAAAAAATACAAACATCCGAATTGACCACCGAACAGTTACGTGTTATATGTCGCACGCGCCTATAAAGCGATGTACTGACCTAATATCAATTAGTGCATTACACGGACACATCGCGACCGGGTGCATTCACAACATTCCAAACATTTTAACATTTAACATTTCATGGATTTTAATAGAACAATAGATTTAGTATAAATCTTTTCGGCGTATTTCTCAATGACTTCGCCCCAGCAGTGCGTGATACACAAGAAGGTCGCCAGTTGACCATTCCCGGCGAAAGCCATATTGACGGTCTTTTTTTTATGGTTGATAGGCACGCGTTTGACCACTACCTCACCTGATGGTAAGCGATGATGTGGTCGAAGATGGAGCACGCTTGCCTAGAAGTAACCTATTCACTCTTGACTTAAAGACTCCCAGGTTGTAGCTAACAGGAAGCACAGACTCCGGTAGGGAATTCCACTCCCTAGCTGTACGCGCAATGAATGTTTTCTCAAAACGCTTTGTGCGTATGGATGGGATGTCCACCATGAACCGGTGGCACTTCGCCGTACGTCTTGTGGTCCTTTGATGAAACGGGCTTGGCGGGATCAAATTATGCAATTGCGTCGCACACTCCCCAAAATGTAATCGATAGAAAACCGACAGGCTAGCAACTTGGCGTCTATGTTCAAGACTTTGGAGTTTCGACTCAACGAGCCTATCATTGCCGATGATCCTCTTGGCTCGTTTCTCAATTGACTCAAGGGCATCAAGCTGGTATCTGGCAGATCCGTCCCAAAGATGAGAGCAGTACTCCATACACGATCGGACTTGCGCTTGATAGATTTGGAGCGGGCAGTTGCGAGGATCCCCAACTTTTTGGCAGCCACTTGAGCCTTTGCCTCTATGAAGGGACCAAAATTGAGGGTAGATGTTAAAGTAACACCAAGAAGATCAAGTTGGTCGGTTATCGGCACGGTTACACCTCGGAAAGATAGAGCCGGGTGAAATTGGCTCCTTTTAGCAGAAAAAAGACACGCCTGGGTCTTAGCAGCATTGAACCTGACCAGATTGGCATCGCCCCATTCTGAGACAGCCTGCAAGGACAAGTTCAAGCGCCCAACTATAGCCTCTCGGAAAGACCGGACCTGAGACCCACTAACTCGTGTGTCAGGCACGTATCTCTCGGCAACAGTGCTGTCGTCTGCATACCCAAAGGTACCGGGTTTTAGCAGATCGTTAATATGCAGCAAAAACAATGTTGCCGAGAACACCAACCCCTGAGGAACACCGGCATTAATAGCCAGCAGTCCGGACGAGCAGCCATCTATGACTACTCGGATAGACCGATCCCTCAGGAAATCTGCAATCCAATCACACAAACCAGCGGGCAGACCAAAGGAAGGAAGCTTGCCAATTAGGCCGTCGTGCCAGACCCGGTCGAAGGCCTTCGAGATAGCAAGGGCTTCCTCTTGTTTGTCGATGGCCTATCTCCAGATGTGAATGGCATACGCTAGAAGATCTCCAGTTGACCGATTTCGGCGGAAGCCGTATTGTCGGTCACTTAGGATATCGTTAGCTTCTAGGTATGCCAGGAGCTTGCCATTCAGTATACGTTCCATACTCTTACAGAGTACGGAAGTTACCGAGATGGGCCTATAATTTGCTGGGTCAGCTTGACTACCCTTCTTGGGTACGGGTTGCACGTTAGCTTGCTTCCAAGCCATCGGCACTTTTCCAGTCTCAAACGAAAGGCGAAATAGGCGTGTCAAGATCGGAGACAACTGAGGCGCACAAGTCCTCAGTACAATTGCCGGTATCCCGTCGGGGCCACTAGCCTTGTTCACGTCCAGGTTACGCAGTACCTTTCGGACATCCTTCTGATGAATGCGAATGTCTGACATAATCGACTCGCATCCACCTAGAGTACCAGGGGGCCTCGCGGCACCAGGATCTAGACGCGAAGATGCCGCAAACAGAGAGGCAAACAAGTTTGCTTTCTCCTCAGCGGAGTGGGCCAGCGACCCGTCGGGTTTCAGCATTGGAGGTAGTGAGGGGCGGCAGAAGTTCGATTCAACCGATTTAGCCAGGGACCAAAACGCCTTACTACCAGCCGGGAAAGAAGCAAGTTTGTACCCAATTTGGCCTATGTGGACAAACCGAGCCCTCCGCAACACCTTCTTGCAGGACTTGGTAGGCTTAATTTTGGAAGTCGGTGTCAATTAACGAAGAAATAAAATACAAACACCGACTTCCAAAATTAAAGTTATTTTTCAAATACAGGTATACTTTTTTTTTGGAAATCGGTTGTATTTCTTTTTTAAGTTTTTTTTTGTTTTGTCTCTTTCGGTAACAAACAAACAACCAACATGATATCCCTTGAAGCTCAGTGCCTACTAGCAGAGGACACTGAACAGGAATACAAGAAAGTCAGCGCAAGCAGGAAAAACGACGCCGAATAGGAAATATTCGGCGTTGTTTTTCCTGCTTGCGCGGAGAAGAGAGGCGTTGGAACAGGAGCAACAAGAACTGTGGAATGAGTTTCAGTTTAAACAATGAGCAACTGTGCTCCGAAGTGAGTCGCATGAATCCTTATTTTCAGGATCAGTGCTACGACAAACTAAAACCAGTCTATTTAATGTACCAGAACCTGCCCATATAGGAGGAAGTTGAGAGTTTCACGTCACAAACTAGTACGTCTCAAGAGAAACTCGTAGATACCTCTGTAACAAGCAAACCGCTGAAAAAACAAAAAGCGGTAAGTCAAGCAACTTCTGAACAGGTCCAGAGTCCATCAGTGGATAAAGGAATATTCAGTAAGATGGATGAAACACTGCGAAAACAACAAGCTAACTGCAAGGGTTTTACACGAACAATGGCAAACATTAATAGCGCTTGAGGAGAAATGGGAGTTTGAAGATGCTCTACAAGCATTGGAAACCCGTTGGTCTGCGATCGACGCGACACTCTACATTACATCTGGAGACAGATAGTGAATTAGAATTAGATGGTAAACACTTGGAATACGAAGAAATTCACAAAATACGAAATTCAGTACACACACTGAAGACTTTTTTTTTGTGTTTTCTTTTTATTTGCCATCGGCCAAATAGCCATAATCTGAGATGATGAGCCAGAATCTAAGATGGGGCCTTCGTACAAGATCCGGTGGCCGGAGATCGTCTCGCGACGTCCTGTGTCCAGTACCTCTCCTGCGGTTGTAGTGGCCGGGGCCGTGAGGGCCACTCCGTTAAGCTTCCCTCACGGGTCCCGCCTCCGCCTTCGCGAGCATTACTGCTTCGCAGAAGGCGGAGACTGCTTCCCATTCCCTCTCGCTCCGTACTATGGCCTGAACCAGAGCCGGGCGCGAGAGGTCGCCGCCACCTATCGCATCCACGAGGACAAGGCGGTGCTCCGCCCAAGCGGGGCAGACCTCCACCGTATGCTCCACCGTGTCCTCTGAGCGATCCGCGCAGTGGTAACAACCGGGCGCTTCCTCCCGCCTGATCTGATGCAGGAACCTCCCGAAACAACCGTATCCGTTGAGGACCTGCATCAAGCGGATGGTGAGGACGCCGTGACGCCTCTCCAGTCACTCCTCAAAGAGGGGCACTACCGCCGCGATGTTGGCGTGCCCAGCGCTGGGTTGCGACAGTCGCTGTCTCCATGTTGCCATGAGATCCTGCCGGAGCTCCGTCTACCAAGCCGCAAGGTGTCGCGGCAGCAGAGTTTCGCACCGGCGTTTGGCCTCCTCGCGCCACTTCCAGAGCAGCGTGAGGACCTTGGCCTCCAGATCCCATGGCGACAGTCCGGCAAGGAGGTTCGCCGCCTCACAGGAGACCGTGCGGTATCCTCGGATGAGCCGAATGGCCATGACCCTTTGGGACGCGTTCAACCGGCGAGCTGGTCGCCGCCTCAGAGAACACGCCCACACCAGTGTCCCGTCAAGGGACATGGACCACACGATCCCCACGTAGAGCCTCCGGCAGGAGGTGTTTGGACCCCCCAGATTGGACAGGAGCCGCTTCAAAGCAGCACTGGCCCGCTCCAGTCTGGGAGCCAAACGTCGGAAATACTCGGCGAAAATCCACCGGCTGTCGAGGACAAGACCCAGGTACCTCATCGTCCCCTCGACGCCGTTGTGAACCCCTCCTACCGTTATCCGGGCACCCGTCGGTGGCGTTCCAAGGACCATGAAATCACATGGCCTCGGACTTATGCAATGCCACCTCGAGTCCCAATTGCCGGATCCTCTCAACGACTGTCGCAACCCCGGGTGACTGGCTCTCCGCGAGATTCGGCCCCACCCGCACCAGCTGCGCGACGAGGCGGTCTGCAATTACTCTTTCGAAGAGCTTGCCCACCTCGTCGAGCAGCACAATGGGCCGGTAAGCGGACGGAGAGCCCGCGGGGCGCCCCGGCTTCTTGATCAGGACCACCCCGTCTTCCAACGAAGCGGAAACTGGCCCCTCTCCATGCATGCGCTTAGGAGGCCTCTCAGTCGAGGCCCGAGAGCCTCCTCCAAGGCCAGGACCCAGACTTTCCCATGGCAGCCATCGGGTCCTGGAGCGGTGCTTTTGACATTCAGCCTACGCACCGGGGCTCTCAGCTCTACCTCGGGAGCATCGTCATCGTCGGGTTGGTCTTCGTCAGGCACCGCAAGAGGCGAAGCCATAGGCGGGGAAGTGTGTTCCCCTCACGAAGGGAACAGAGCGCTCACCACGCCCTCCACGAGCTCAGGCCGGAGACTGCGTCACCGTCGTCGTCGTATGGTCGGAGTTTATCACGCACCACTTCGTATGGGCGCCCCCACGGATCTCTGTTCAGAGTCTCCAGCGAGTCCTCGCGGGCCAATTTCTTGGCCCGCCTGATCTCAGCCCGGAGGGCGGTCCTCGCCGCTCTGTACCCCTCGTACAGCTCCGCCTCGATGGCTTCCGTATCCGGCGGGCGGTTACGGAGCCTGCGGTGCCTGGTGTACCGGCGTCGCGCGGCAATACACGCTTGTAACAGATCCCGTGAGTTATATTCCTTATGCCCAGATTGGTTTTACTATAACTTTGTAGACCAAGTGTTTTGTTGCTTAGTGATAATTTTGAATGTCGTCCTAAAAGCCAAGATAGACTTTTCATTTCAAAGGTAGCTGCCTTTTTCTTGGCCTTAATGTGGTGGGCCTAGGTTAGTCTCTTGTCTAGGTGTAGTGCAAGGTATTTTACTGTGTTACTGCTTGACAGTGGTTTACTTTCCATGTAGACTGGGGCACAATCGCCCTTTCGAAGAGTGAAGGTCACTTGTACTGACTTGGTTGTGTTGAATCGTATTCTCCATTTTTTCAGCCAAAACTCAATCTTATTCAACTGGACTTATAATTTTTGCGATGCCTGCGTTGGATTTTGGTCACTCGCAAGACATGCCTTCTCATCTGCGTAGTTCGCTGTTAACACGTCATCAGTATAGATCGAGTAGAGCACGGGTCCGAGCACCGAGCCTTGTGGGACTGAGATTTTCATTTCGTAAAGATTAGACAGTTCTTCTTCATACCTAACTGTTAACTGTTTAACTTGGAATTTTCTCTGCTGGTCTAAGTAAGATTTCAATATCATATAAAAGGAGTTAGGTAGAAGAGATTTGATTTTATACAAAAGACCCTTATGCCAGAATCTGTCGAACGCCTGTTAGATGTCCAGGAACAGCGCAGAACAGTATTCTTTATTTTCTAGCGGCTGTCTGATTTTGTGGACCACTCTATGTACTTACTTGTTCTGCAGTTGCGTGTTTTTCATGGCATCCAAATTGATGGTCTAGTATTATAAAATTTTCGTCAAGAACTGGCTTTAATCTACGTAAAAATATTTTCTCAAAAACCTTCGAGATCATTGGTAGAAGACTTATAGGTTGGTGGTTTTCTCGGCTTTGCTATCATACATATTTGTGATATCTTCCACATTTTTGGGTAGCAATAGACTTTAAAAGCAGCAAACAGCATTGTAAGAAATACTATAATTTTTCTTGAGCTTGAGTATTTCACCTGTGATGAGATCGTAACTTAAAGGACTTTTATTGTTCTCCAGATTTCTTATAGTTCGTGTCAGTTCTCCCGGTGTGACCAGTTTGAGCAGAGGTCATAGTTGGTGATCGCTGTGAAGATAGAGGTCTACTTCCTCTTCAAAATCCGTCATAGACGAGTCATTTGGTGTCAAACCCGCAGAAAGGTGTTGTGCAAAATGCTCGGCCTTCTCGCTTACTTTTCTGTTCCATGATCCAGTAGATTGCTTAAACGGAGGTACAAAATTGTGTGATCTTTTGAAATTTTTAGTGATCTTCCACAAGGAGTAGTTAGAGTAGAGAGTTTATCATGAAACATAGTGTTTTGCTTTTCATGGATAAATTCCTTCAGTTCTCTTGCAGTTATTAAACTGTTTTCTGTCATCTTCAGATCTACTCGAATGAAGCTGCCTTCGCAATCGTCGTTAGGTTTCGAGTCTCGAGCCTTATTAATAAAACTGTTTTCTGTCCTCTTCAGATCTACTCGAATGAAGCAGCCTTCGCAATCTTCGTTTGGTTTTTTGGGGGCCGAGTCACCCGCGTCCGTAGGAGTATACCCATTCAGTCCCTTCACGTGGTCCCCGGGTGGTGCTAATCAGGTGACACTAACTGGTGGTAGGTTTCGACCGATGGCTTGCGACCACCTACTGGGCAAAGACGTACCGCCAAGCAGCCTGGCCGTGTTCCGGTACGATGCCCAGTGTAGCCAATCCAGAGGAATTGGGTCGAAATAGTTGTTCCATTGCAGGCAGACTAACCAGGCTCATTTCACTTCCTTCTCCTCTACCTCCTTCACTCTTAAACTATGCAAAAAGAAACAAAAAGGAAAAAAGCTGAACAGCGGCAGCACTCCCTCTCCCACAAAGTGCACCTCAACAACATACGAGGTTTGCACTCAAATCTCGCCGCGTCCACCACCACCTAGAGACTGAGAAACCAGCTCTCTTGTTCCTTTCAGAGACGCAGATCGGATGTCCGTCTGACGTGGCGTACCTATCTTACCCAGGGTTTACCCTGGAGCACAACTTTAAGCCACACGCTGGTATATGCATGTACGCCCGGGACGACATCTGCTATCGGCGTCTCCGTAACCTTGAGGACTCCAGGTTCTCAACTCTTTTGGTCCTAGTGGACACAGGCCTAGATAAAATTGTCTACGCCTGTGTCTACCGTTCGCACAGCGGTGATTTGGAGACAACTAGGCTCACACAACACCTCAGTGAGGCGGCGGATGTGGCTCAGCAGCGGTACCCTTCTGCCCAATTGGTGTTACTGGGGGACTTCAACGCCCACCATCAGGAGTGGCTCTTCCCATACCAGTGCACAGACCATGCTGGACAAGAGACGCGTAAGCTAGCGTCAGCGTTAAATCTCACCCAGCTGTGCGAACGATGTGGGTGTCGGATGTTGATTTGCACACGGCCAATTGCTTGGACCTTCTGCTGACAACAGATCCAGATCGTTACTCGGTGTCGATTTCTTCACCATTAGGTACTTCCGACCACTGTCTGGTGAAGTCTGTATCCGTCTACTCCCCGCCCGATCCTAGCCCTAGAGGCACCAGGCGGGTTTGGCGATATAGGTCAGCAGATTGGGATGGCATGCGATCTTTCTTCGCATGTTATCCTCGGCAGCCTACTTGCTTTTCTTCGACTGATGTTTCGTCGTGCGCGGACGCCGTGACGGATGTGTTGCGGCAAGGAATGGAGTACTACATTCCGTTCTCTGACGTAACAATGTCTGGCCAAGCTCGACCATGGTTTGGTGCCGAGTGAAATCGCGCTGATGCGCTTAAACCCGCGGCCTACCTGGTATGGCTCGACGATCGGAC
This sequence comes from Polia nebulosa, assembly GCA_951329385.1. Lineage (NCBI taxonomy): Eukaryota > Metazoa > Arthropoda > Insecta > Lepidoptera > Noctuidae > Polia > Polia nebulosa. The sequence continues at coordinate 31,649,529 of OX589605.1, read as the reverse complement.
GCGCAAAGCAAATGACGTGAGTCAGAAGAAGAGAGCCTTCAACAGGACTGCCAAGTCCTGGAAGAAGGGGTTGCGGAGGGCTCGGTTTGACCACATTTGCCGAATTGCTTGCTAAGTCGGTTGAATCGAACTTCTGCCGCCCCGCACTACCTCCACTGCTGAAACCCGACGGGTCGCTTGCCCACTCCGCTGAGGAGAAAACAAACTTGTTTGCCTCTCTGTTTGCGGCATCTTTGCGTCTAGATCCTGGTGGCACGAGGCCCACTGGTACTCTTGGTGGATGTGAGTCGATTATGTCAGACATTCGCATTCATCAGAAGGATGTCCGAAGGGTACTGCGTAACCTAGACGTGAACAAGGCTTGTGGCCCCGACGGGATACCGGCAATTTTACTGTGGTCTTGTGCGGCTGAGTTGTCTCCGATCTTGACACGCCTGTTTCGCCTTTCGTTTGAGACTGGCAAAGTGCCAATGGGTTGGAAGCAAGCTAACGTGCAACCCGCCCAAGAAGGGTAGTCGAGCTGATCCAGCAAATTATGGGCCCATCTCCGGTATCTTCCGTACTCTGTAAGAGTATGGAACGTATACTTAATGGCAAGCTCCTGGCATATCTAGAAGCTAACGATATCCTCAGTGACCGACAGTACGGCTTCCGCCGAAATCGGTCAACTGGGGATCTTCTAGCGTATGCCATTCACATCTGGAGTGAGGCCATCGAGAAACAAGGGGAAGCCCTTGCGGTCTCCCTTGACATCTCGAAGGCCTTCGACCGGGTCTAGCACGACACCCTAATTGGCAAGCTTCCTTCCTTCGGTCTACCCGCTGGTTTGTGTGATTGGATTGCAGATTTCCTGAGGGATCGGTCTATCCGAGTAGTCATAGATGGCTGCTCGTCCGGACTGCTGGCTATTAATGCCGATGTTCCTGAGGGGTCGGTGCTCTCGGCAACATTGTTTTTGCTGCATATTAATGATCTGCTAAAACTCGGTACCTTTGGGTATGCAGACGACAGCACTGTTGCCAAGAGATACGTGCCCGACACACGAGGTAGTGGGTCTCAGACCTGGTCTCTCCCAGAGGCTACGGTTGGGCGCTTGAACTTGTCCTTACAGGCTGTCTCAGAATGGGGCGATGACAATCTGGTCAAGACCCAGGCTTGTCTTTTTTCAGCTAAGAGAACCAATTTCACCCGGCTCCATCTTTCCGAGGTGTGACCGTGCCGATAACCGACCAACTTGATCTTCTTAGTGTTACTTTAACATCTACCCTCAATTTTGGTCCCTTCATAGAGGCAAAGGCTCTCGTGGTTGCCAAAAAGTTGGGGATCCTCGCAAAGGTGAGACGGTACTTCACGCCGGCACAGCTGCTCCAACTCTATCAAGCGCAAGTTTGATCGTGTATGGAGTACTGCTCTCATCTTTGGGACGGATCTGCCAGATACCAGCTTGATGCCCTTGAGTCAATTGAGAAACGAGCCAAGAGGATCATCGGCAATGATAGGCTCGTTGAGTAGAAACTACAAAGTCTTGAGCATAGATAGACGCCGAGTTGCTAGCCTGTCGGTTTTCTATCGGTTACATTTTGGAGAGTTTGCGACGGAATTGCATAATTTGATTCCGCCAAGCCCGTTTCATCAACGGACTAAAAGACGTACGGCGAAGTACCACCAGTTCATGGTGGACATCCCATCCATACGAACAAAGCGTTTTCAGAACACATTCATAGTGCGTACAGCTAGGGAGTGGAATTCCCTACCGGAGTCTGTGTTTCCTGATAACTACAACCTGGGAGTCTTTAAGTCAAGAGTGAATAGGTTACTTCTAGGCAAGCGTGCTCCATCTTCTACCACATCATCGCTTACCATCAGGTGAGATAGTGGTCAAACGCGAGCCTATCAACAAAAACAAAAATTATAAAAAATTAAAAAATAAAAGGTTTCGAGTCTCGAGCCTTATTTATTTTAAACTGTTTTATGTCCTCTTCAGATCTACTCGAATGAAGTTGCCTTCGCAATCTTCGTTTGATCTCGAGTCTCGAGTCTTATTTCTAGTGGTACATTATTGTTACTCACTAAATTGTTTAGCATTGGGGTAGCACGCCATGCTGCTGTTTGGATAAGGCTAGTTATGTAAAATGTGGCAGAATCCATGTCTCCTTCAGATTTTAGTTTTATTTTTAGATCAACTTCTTCTTCTAGGTAGTCCGCAAAAGAATCCCAGTCAGTTTTTTTATTACAAAGGGTTAGTTTTAACTCTTTTCGGATTTCCGAAACACTAAATGTAGCAATAACAGGGGAATGATCAGATAGTGTGTCAAATGGCGACTCGATACTAAAGTTGATATCTGAAATTCCCTTGACAATAGAAAGTCAAAAAGATCAGGCAGATGTTCTATTGGTGTTAGTGGCCCAGTAAGTTGGTTCGCCAGTAGACAGTAGATTTTGCCTATGGGTGTCAATGTCAACACTCTTTTTCAGCTCACGCCCTCTGGTTGTGATAAGTCTAGATCCCCAACAGGTATGTTTGCAATTCCAGTCTTCACCACTTATGTACCTGTGTGTAAAATAATGTTCAAACATTATTTTTGACCTTCTGGTGGACAGCCACATTTATGTTAAGGGGGTAAATTCTCTCATGTATGATGACTGTAGTCGCTTGAAGCCAATTTTTGTTGAACTTGCTGTGTAGGTGGTGTTTTATGCTACTTTTTATAATAACAGCAGTCCCACCGTGGGAAAGTATTGTCAGGGTGGTTGGTGCAGTACGCAATAATTATACAAATCAAATAGTTTACGATTGTTGAGATGTGTTTAGGATATTAAGGCAATGTCCACTTTATTGATTTTTAAGAGTATTTCTAGTTCTGTCTCGTTTGGCGCTGAGCCGTTCATGTTCCAGGTGGCTATACGTAGAGAGGACATGATCAGGTTCATCATTGTGCTCATCTGAGATATCAGTTGGTCTATCCTTTCAATCTGTTTAATAATGAGATCTATCAAGCTATGGTTTTGTTCTATAGGGTTGTTTCCTTTTTATTAGAAAATGAGTTGTGTGAAAAAAAAAATATTATCAAGAAAATATGGTCAGTCTCATAAGGAGCCAAATTTACGCTTATTCAGTAGCAACTTAAAACTAATTTTAAATTGAAATGAAATGATATATATAAATGAAAGCCATAATTTCATTTGATAAACTAGTTAAAATGCATATTCATGTCAATTAAGTGTGACAGCTATTGTATAAATAGATTATAATAAATTCGGCGTTTATTGTTACTGTTACATGTTTGTTGTATTTTCGTTATAAAGTGTGCATTAACAAAACCGTTTTTAAATTCTGTCTAATCTGTATACAGGGTGGAAAATATCGATGCGGCCCTAGGTTTTTTTAGGGAAACCACTTTAAATCGTTAAGATAGATTATTTTACTAATAAAGGAATGTTTCCTTCAGCATTCCTTTATTTTTAAAAAGAAACCAACAAACCGGGAATCAAAACAGCAAAAAATTGAAAAAAAAAATCACTCACTATTTTATTGTACCAATCGATAGGATTTTTGTTCAGGATAAAATCTCTCTAATAAATATTTGGTCTTAGATCATGAAACCTAGCATTCATTTTATTTTATCATCCATTCTAGTATGAAGGAAACGTAACATTTTATTTTTATTTACTAATAGAGATGTTTCCTGGGTATGAAAATAATTATATTTAGTCCAAAAGTTAGATTATCAAAACAAAAAGTATTGGACACGAAATTTATGCTTTATCAAATCAATAAAAATGCAGGTGAAACTAAATAAAGCTTGCTGTACTAACTAGCTGTGTAACTTAGTAAAGCTTATGTGAAACGTATAAAAGTTCAGGAGTGAGGGCTCGTTACGTCACTTAGAGGTAGAAAGTGTCGCACACCGTAACTTCACGCGAAGTTTCAACGCACTGTATCGTCCCTGTGTTTTGTTTACGTGAGAACAGAAAAAATACGTATCCAATATTTTTTGTTAATCTACTTACGAACTAATTAGATTCTTTTAGGAAATTATCAAACTACCCTATTCAACGATTTCCTTATTTAAATCAACAAGGTACTTAGAGATAAATTAGCAAGCTTGTACTTCATAACATGTCTTTGGACGATAGAGTTATAAGAAAATTATAACGTGTCTTTTTAACCGTCTTCAAAAAAGAGGAGGTTCTCAATTCGTCTGTGTTTTCTGCGATATCTCCGCCATTTGTGAATAGATTTACTTCAGAGGTAAATTTTATCGAAATTGATTCAGCACTTTTAAAAAAAAATCAACATAAACAAAAAATATGTATACACAGATGACGTTTTGGTTGTCTCCAAATGTTCAAATTCCATGTTATTGGTGTTATCTATTCGGGCATAACTTTAATATTTAGTTTTACTTCTGAAGTACAAAACCAATAGAAAAAAAAACTAAAAAGTGAATAATAAAAACTTTTTTCAAAAAATACAACCGACTTCAAAAATTGCAAAATAACTTTAATTTCGGAAGTCGGTGTCAAATAACGAAGAAACTCAAAAATATATACACCGGTTGTATTTTTTGAAAAAAGTTTTTACTTGTTGAAAGTGAACAGTTCTAGTCTAGGTAACGTTGATTAAACATTAAAACCCTTGTGTACTAAATATTAGATTTCATTGTATATCTTGTCAGACGAGTGTAAAACGTAATGTTTCTTGGAGAAATTTTTCTTTAACATTGACCGTATCGACTACTGAAATAAAATAGCGAGTGTTTATTTTTTATTAGCTGGTTCAATTCCCGGTTTAGTTAAGCTGGTCGAGAAATCTGTGAATGCCGTTTTGATACTTTTTTTAAATAAAGGAATGTTTCCTTTAAGTAAAATAATCTATCTTAAAGATTTAAAGTGGTTTCCTTTCTAAGCCAAATATTTTCCACCCTTGTATATATAAAATTCAAAGTCCTGACTTACTGACTGACTGATATATCAACGCACAGCATAAATCGCTAATCCCAGAGACATGAAATTTGGAGGGTGTGTTCTTTGTGAAGAGTAGGTAATCCACTAAGAAAGGGTTTTTCGAAATTCAACCCTTAAAGGGGTGAAAAAGGGGTTAAAGGTTTATAACGGGGGAAGTACTAATTTCACGCGGTCGAAGTCGCTGCCAGAAGCTAGTGCTATTATAAATGGAGTACAGTTAATGCTCATATTTACGTATTCCGCATTCTAACGGCAACATATGATAAATGATGTTTATTTTGCAAATAGGTTACTAAGAACACTTACACGTCAATGTTTTTTGTCAGTTTAAGCCAGACGAGGCCGGTGTTTCCTAGCTGACTACCCTGAGAAGAAACACCGAAAAAAACATAGAGGTCAGTCTCTTTTCAATGTACTGGTCAAATCTCATAGGTATGAGAACCATGTACGTTAATGTCTGAGATGAGCTTTTGAGGAAAGCACCATGCAGGTTTGAGTAGACCTGTCCTGACAGTGCAAGCATTTGTCAGTTATCGTGTAGCTCAACTTAGTACCTTATCGAGCTCAACGAACCGACGAACAATACCAAAATAAGGACATTTTGGTAGGTCGCAAAAGTACTCAAACTGCCAGATCATCATGAAATCTACGTGAATATAACGACCTACATAGTTCTAACATTCACAATATGCTGAGGACCATGCAGATTATTATCTGTAATGGTATTTTGAAGAAGAAACACACATATTTGAGTGTACCTGTCCAGTCAGTGCAAGCATCTGTAAGTAGTCGAATAGCTCAACTTAGAACTACTCGTACTAAGGAACTCAATGACTCGACGAATGGTTTTGCCAAAGACAGGACATTTGGGTAGGCCGCAAAAGTACTCTAACTGTCAGACAACGTTAAAAAAAACTCACATAGTCCCCAAAAAATACGAAATACTTAACAAAGTAAATATTCATGTCTAAAAAAAACATGTCAATCAAAATAAAAAAATAATCAAAAATGGAATACTTTACAAGTATTACAAAAATATTCACGTCGAAAAAAAATTATAATAAAAAAAATTCACGATAAAAAGCAAAATGTATAACGAAAACATTGGCTCATGTACATCACTGAATCTTTCATTGTGTAAATATATAGGTCACAGTCTCTAAGCTAAGCTGAGGACGGACAGACGGACAGGGCATGGCATGACACCAAATATATAGGTCTCTAAGCTAAGCTGAGGACGGACAGACGGACAGGGCATGGCATGACACCAAATAATGCTATAAAAGCATTATATTGTTAGGTAAGGCTCGACAAAAACATATTAGTCTAGTTATAGCGAAAAAATGTAACTTAAGAAAAAATAATACTTAATAATAATAATTTTGTTATCTTGACTTGGCACACGAGGTTGTCGGTATGTGGAATGTGGACTCGGTTGTCATTGTGCTGATAGGCGCTACCGCCAACGGCCTGATGGCCAAAAGCCCCGACGACCACCTGTCGAAGCTGTCGTTGCGCGGTTGGATCAAGGGCCTGATACAAAAGGCAGTCTACTATTCCTCGATATGGCACGCATTGTGAGGAGGTTCCTGTCTCTGGAGCCCTAACCACCGGTAGCTTGGACCCTGCTCCCGATACCGGCGGACTACTATTTTTTATGTTTTCTTTTAAAAATATTTAAAAATGTAAATCATATGTGTGAAAATAAATATTTTTTCAACACTTTTTCGTCACGACATTTGAGTCGGTTTTACTGCCAAGTCGCGCCAATAGATGATTCACATCAAAAACAAAAGTTTGTTCATTGCCTAGTAGGTACTGTTTTCTCGCAAATGTGTTGAAAAACGTTGTATGACACACGTGCGGATTGGTATTTACAAACTCGTGACTATGGTAAGCCCTCGACTTCGTCTCGGGCTTACATTCGTCTACTCGTTTGTAAAAACCAACTTACCGCACTAGTATCATAAATAACTATTTTAAGTTACAAACAGCCAAAGCTATGGAAGAGCGGAGTCTCCTAACACTGACGTCATCATGCTCAAAAGGAGGCTCCAATCATAAACTAATGTAAACTAGTTGGTACAGAAATAAACTTTTTTTTTTTAGATACAAATGTAAGCATTCGGACAGGCAGCGCTGTAGTTCGCTGCGGCATGTCGCCACTCGTTCGTTCCAGTGTTAAGAATATTGTGGCGGGCTTACTTGTCTCGGTACATTTTCGTAATGTATATGAAAGCCAGTTTCACGAAACACAAAGTAAGTGTATGTTACCTTTGAGCTGGCTGAGCAGGCTCTCCCAGTAGCCGACGTCGACGCCGTCGTGCCGGCCGCTGATCTTCTGCTCGATCTGCGTCTGCAGCGCCTCCAGCTGCGCGCCCGTCTTGCCCTTAAATATCTGCACGCACAGACAAACACATGTGATTATTGACTTTAAACTAAATTCAATTTACGCATTTGGGTATAAATAGATCACAGATTACTGTGATCTATTTATACCCAACTGAGCAATATTTTTTTGTTACTGCAACAGCTTGTGGGAGTTGCCTAGGGGTAGCGGATTGCCTAGGGGTAGCGGATAAATTCTGAAAATGAGTTACCGCACCCCTGGGCACTCAGGCAAGGAAAGAACAGGGGTGGGTTTTAGTCAGTAAGAGTCTGACACGCCCTCTCGCTCCACCCAGAGCGGGAGAAGTCATTGGATGATTTCCCACACCCCCACCAAAAAAAAAAAACAGCTTCTGGGAGTGATTTTGTGAAATGGGACAGAAGAGTGTAACAGCAAGCTGGGAAAACGCGCGCTATTTGATTTGACCAATGAGCGCGCGCGATGGTAGAGTTAGCCTTCAGATGGTAGAGCAAGCGCACGAAAAGTCTGCGCGTCGTGGTCGAAATCGGAACTAAACGTTTTAATTTTATTTTCAGGATATAATGTTATTGTTGCTTATTACCAAAGTGAGATGTCCAATGTTACACATCATATGCGACTACTGTAAGGTTCACTCATTTTTTTCTGACATATTTTTTATTTTTTAAATAACTTTAACTTCGGAAGTCGGTGTCAAATAACGAAGAAATAAAATACAAACTGAGACAAATACATAAATACAGACAGACTGCCGAAATTAAAGTTATTGGAAGCACGGTTAAACTATTTTGAACAATTTCAATTTGGGTGTGGCAAAATGACGAAAATCAATGGGAGATGACACACGAAGAAAGAGGAGAAATATAGGATCAGGAATGCTGCGATGACCACTTTCACGAGTGCGTTCCTTTCGATATAGGAACGCGGGGCTTCGTAGTGAAGCCACGCGAACCAACGATTCGAGAACGATGTCTACATGATGCATTGCGATGCGATGCGATGGAGGTCTTGCGCGACAATATGAACGCGATTTTCACATATTGGTTTCCTTCGATTTGGGACACATGCGACACGCGGGAAGCTCTGTTTGACACTCGACGATATCTTGATTTCACTAGTGCACGTGGCGAAGAGATTGTGCGGTGATAACACTTGCTTAGGCCGTCCCGCTCACACGCGATCGAAAGGTTTGTGCAGGAAAGGGATAGGACAGGTCATTTCGCCAACCTACATGTAAAAAGACACATTATACAAAACCGTTAACTACGCATACTGTACATCTAACAAAGTAACTGCGCAAAATTATTGCTAGGAAACGACTTTTATTTTTAGGTATGGATAAAATAAACTATTTTTTATTGCGCGCAATGTAACGCGAATCCAGGCAAGTGGAGTTAAGCCCCGCCCCTTCGCTCTAAGCCAGGTAGGTACTTGTCGGATACGTTTGATATTCATTGCGTTTTTGTAACTGCAAATGCGTAATTTCGAAATAAAGAACGAAAATTCAGGTAATGTTTGGTTGGTAAAAAGTTTAGTATTAACACTATTGGAATTCATTTTCGTAAAAAAACTAAAGCGAATTTGACCTTCAATATCTCCAGAACCAGTGGACACCCAGGTAAGGTCTAGTGGAAAAAACAAAACCAAATAATGGGTAGAATATGTGGCTTTCGGCTTCGGAAACTGTCTTTTTACACTCGATATATTCATCGATGTACGTTTTGCCAAAACGAATTGATGGATATACAGGGTGTAAGGTACATAAACACACATACGTTTACCAGTGATTCAGTAAGTACATTATTCTGGACCCCCTAGTGTTGGAATTTTTCGTCGGCTTTTTCCTAATTTAAAAACAAAAAAAACTTTTTTTTACATTAAACTGTATAAAATCGTTATACTTAGGTACCTTAATGATATTTTTAATTAAAAAATAATTAGTTCGCTTTTTTCGCAAAAAAACGCAATGTAAATAAAACAGAACTTGAGAGGTGTCAAGGGACACCTAGATGGAACGAAGTTCCTTTGGATTAATTAGTGAAGGAATTGTAATATAATTTTATTTTTTTAAGTTATAATATTGTTTTTTTTTTATTAACAAATATATTGTAATATTAACCGCACTGCCGACTCATAGTCTTATGTAAAAATGCTATTACGCACAGACTCAAAAAAAAAAGTGTGTGTGTACGTACATAAGTACACACGCACGTAAGAAGTTATACTTCATCATCTCATCTCATCTCATTTCATCTCATCTCATCTCATCTCAACCTCATAATCTCGCGAACGCGCGATAAGAAACTTTGTCCCAAAGAAAAAAGTAACAACAACTGTAGCAAAAAGTGTAGTTACAACTTTTGTTCTGAATCAAAAAGTGTCGTTACAACTTGTGGTCCTAATTTTTTCCGTCTAGCCCCCTTTCGCAACGCGCGATAAGGAACTTCGTTCCGAAACTTCGTTCCAACAAGAAGCTCCCTGTTCAGCTGATTTCCTAAGTTCACCGGAGGTCATCGCGGGCCCAGTAGGTACACACGCAATATTGGCCAAAGATCGCCGACGTTCCTTTGTCGGCCAATGCTCATACAGACCCATGAATCTAACAGACGCGACACGTTAGGCATTTTAAGTGTCTACGAAAATTACTATCCCATTGACTACTTTTATTTGAACTTATTTTGAGGGACACAACCTTGTGACGTGCTACACTCGTGTTACCTGCGTGACGTCATCGGCGACGGCCTGGTGCACAACGTCACGGCGCGCGTCGGGCGCGGCCAGGCGGCGCAGCTTGTTGTGTGACGTGCTACAGTGCTACACTCGTGTTACCTGCGTGACGTCATCGGCGACGGCCTGGTGCACAACGTCACGTCGCGCGTCGGGCGCGGCCAGGCGGCGCAGCTTGTTGTGTGACGTGCTACAGTGCTACACTCGTGTTACTTGCGTGACGTCATCGGCGACGGCCTGGTACACACCGTCACGTCAGGCGTCGGGCGCGGCCAGGCGGCGCAGCTTGTTGTGTGACGTGCTACAGTGCTACACTCGTGTTACCTGCGTGACGTCATCGGCGACGGCCTGGTGCACACCGTCACGTCGCGCGTCGGGCGCGGCCAGGCGGCGCAGCTTGTTGTGTGACGTGCTACAGTGCTACACTCGTGTTACTTGCGTGACGTCATCGGCGACGGCCTGGTGCACACCGTCACGTCGCGCGTCGGGCGCGGCCAGGCGGCGCAGCTTGTTGTGTGACGTGCTACAGTGCTACACTCGTGTTACTTGCGTGACGTCATCGGCGACGGCCTGGTACACACCGTCACGTCAGGCGTCGGGCGCGGCCAGGCGGCGCAGCTTGTTGTGTGACGTGCTACAGTGCTACACTCGTGTTACCTGCGTGACGTCATCGGCGACGGCCTGGTGCACACCGTCACGTCGCGCGTCGGGCGCGGCCAGGCGGCGCAGCTTGTTGTGTGACGTGCTACAGTGCTACACTCGTGTTACTTGCGTGACGTCATCGGCGACGGCCTGGTGCACACCGTCACGTCGCGCGTCGGGCGCGGCCAGGCGGCGCAGCTTGTTGTGTGACGTGCTACAGTGCTACACTCGTGTTACCTGCGTGACGTCATCGACGACGGCCTGGTGCACACCGTCACGTCGCGCGTCGGGCGCGGCCAGGCGGCGCAGCTTGTTGTGTGACGTGCTACAGTGCTACACTCGTGTTACCTGCGTGACGTCATCGGCGACGGCCTGGTGCACACCGTCACGTCGCGCGTCGGGCGCGGCCAGGCGGCGCAGCTTGTTGTGTGACGTGCTACAGTGCTACACTCGTGTTACCTGCGTGACGTCATCGGCGACGGCCTGGTGCACACCGTCACGTCGCGCGTCGGGCGCGGCCAGGCGGCGCAGCTTGTTGTGTGACGTGCTACAGTGCTACACTCGTGTTACTTGCGTGACGTCATCGGCGACGGCCTGGTACACACCGTCACGTCAGGCGTCGGGCGCGGCCAGGCGGCGCAGCTTGTTGTGTGACGTGCTACAGTGCTACACTCGTGTTACCTGCGTGACGTCATCGGCGACGGCCTGGTGCACACCGTCACGTCGCGCGTCGGGCGCGGCCAGGCGGCGCAGCTTGTTGTGTGACGTGCTACAGTGCTACACTCGTGTTACCTGCGTGACGTCATCGGCGACGGCCTGGTGCACACCGTCACGTCGCGCGTCGGGCGCGGCCAGGCGGCGCAGCTTGTTGTGTGACGTGCTACAGTGCTACACTCGTGTTACCTGCGTGACGTCATCGGCGACGGCCTGGTGCACACCGTCACGGCGAGCGTCGGGCGCGGCCAGGCGGCGCAGCTTGTTGTGTGACGTGCTACAGTGCTACACTCGTGTTACCTGCGTGACGTCATCGACGACGGCCTGGTGCACACCGTCACGTCGCGCGTCGGGCGCGGCCAGGCGGCGCAGCTTGTTGTGTGACGTGCTACAGTGCTACACTCGTGTTACCTGCGTGACGTCATCGGCGACGGCCTGGTGCACACCGTCACGTCGCGCGTCGGGCGCGGCCAGGCGGCGCAGCTTGTTGTGTGACGTGCTACAGTGCTACACTCGTGTTACCTGCGTGACGTCATCGGCGACGGCCTGGTGCACACCGTCACGTCGCGCGTCGGGCGCGGCCAGGCGGCGCAGCTTGTTGTGTGACGTGCTACAGTGCTACACTCGTGTTACCTGCGTGACGTCATCGGCGACGGCCTGGTGCACACCGTCACGTCGCGCGTCGGGCGCGGCCAGGCGGCGCAGCTTGTTGTGTGACGTGCTACAGTGCTACACTCGTGTTACCTGCGTGACGTCATCGGCGACGGCCTGGTGCACACCGTCACGTCGCGCGTCGGGCGCGGCCAGGCGGCGCAGCTTGTTGTGTGACGTGCTACAGTGCTACACTCGTGTTACCTGCGTGACGTCATCGGCGACGGCCTGGTGCACACCGTCACGTCACGCGTCGGGCGCGGCCAGGCGGCGCAGCTTGTTGTGTGACGTGCTACAGTGCTACACTCGTGTTACCTGCGTGACGTCATCGGCGACGGCCTGGTGCACACCGTCACGTCGCGCGTCGGGCGCGGCCAGGCGGCGCAGCTTGTTGTGTGACGTGCTACAGTGCTACACCCGTGTTACCTGCGTGACGTCATCGGCGACGGCCTGGTGCACACCGTCACGTCGCGCGTCGGGCGCGGCCAGGCGGCGCAGCTTGTTGTGTGACGTGCTACAGTGCTACACTCGTGTTACCTGCGTGACGTCATCGGCGACGGCCTGGTGCACACCGTCACGTCGCGCGTCGGGCGCGGCCAGGCGGCGCAGCTTGTTGTGTGACGTGCTACAGTGCTACACTCGTGTTACCTGCGTGACGTCATCGGCGACGGCCTGGTGCACACCGTCACGGCGAGCGTCGGGCGCGGCCAGGCGGCGCAGCTTGTTGTGTGACGTGCTACAGTGCTACACTCGTGTTACCTGCGTGACGTCATCGACGACGGCCTGGTGCACACCGTCACGTCGCGCGTCGGGCGCGGCCAGGCGGCGCAGCTTGTTGTGTGACGTGCTACAGTGCTACACTCGTGTTACCTGCGTGACGTCATCGGCGACGGCCTGGTGCACACCGTCACGTCGCGCGTCGGGCGCGGCCAGGCGGCGCAGCTTGTTGTGTGACGTGCTACAGTGCTACACTCGTGTTACCTGCGTGACGTCTTCGGCGACGGCCTGGTGCACACCGTCACGTCGCGCGTCGGGCGCGGCCAGGCGGCGCAGCTTGTTGTGTGACGTGCTACAGTGCTACACTCGTGTTACCTGCGTGACGTCATCGGCGACGGCCTGGTGCACACCGTCACGGCGAGCGTCGGGCGCGGCCAGGCGGCGCAGCTTGTTGTGTGACGTGCTACAGTGCTACACTCGTGTTACCTGCGTGACGTCTTCGGCGACGGCCTGGTGCACACCGTCACGTCGCGCGTCGGGCGCGGCCAGGCGGCGCAGCTTGTTGTGTGACGTGCTACAGTGCTACACTCGTGTTACCTGCGTGACGTCATCGGCGACGGCCTGGTGCACACCGTCACGTCGCGCGTCGGGCGCGGCCAGGCGGCGCAGCTTGTTGTGTGACGTGCTACAGTGCTACACTCGTGTTACCTGCGTGACGTCATCGGCGACGGCCTGGTGCACACCGTCACGTCGCGCGTCGGGCGCGGCCAGGCGGCGCAGCTTGTTGTGTGACGTGCTACAGTGCTACACTCGTGTTACCTGCGTGACGTCATCGGCGACGGCCTGGTGCACACCGTCACGTCGCGCGTCGGGCGCGGCCAGGCGGCGCAGCTTGTTGTGTGACGTGCTACAGTGCTACACTCGTGTTACCTGCGTGACGTCATCGGCGACGGCCTGGTGCACACCGTCACGTCACGCGTCGGGCGCGGCCAGGCGGCGCAGCTTGTTGTGTGACGTGCTACAGTGCTACACTCGTGTTACCTGCGTGACGTCATCGGCGACGGCCTGGTGCACACCGTCACGTCGCGCGTCGGGCGCGGCCAGGCGGCGCAGCTTGTTGTGTGACGTGCTACAGTGCTACACCCGTGTTACCTGCGTGACGTCATCGGCGACGGCCTGGTGCACACCGTCACGTCGCGCGTCGGGCGCGGCCAGGCGGCGCAGCTTGTTGTGTGACGTGCTACAGTGCTACACTCGTGTTACCTGCGTGACGTCATCGGCGACGGCCTGGTGCACACCGTCACGTCGCGCGTCGGGCGCGGCCAGGCGGCGCAGCTTGTTGTGTGACGTGCTACAGTGCTACACTCGTGTTACCTGCGTGACGTCATCGGCGACGGCCTGGTGCACACCGTCACGGCGAGCGTCGGGCGCGGCCAGGCGGCGCAGCTTGTTGTGTGACGTGCTACAGTGCTACACTCGTGTTACCTGCGTGACGTCATCGACGACGGCCTGGTGCACACCGTCACGTCGCGCGTCGGGCGCGGCCAGGCGGCGCAGCTTGTTGTGTGACGTGCTACAGTGCTACACTCGTGTTACCTGCGTGACGTCATCGGCGACGGCCTGGTGCACACCGTCACGTCGCGCGTCGGGCGCGGCCAGGCGGCGCAGCTTGTTGTGTGACGTGCTACAGTGCTACACTCGTGTTACCTGCGTGACGTCTTCGGCGACGGCCTGGTGCACACCGTCACGTCGCGCGTCGGGCGCGGCCAGGCGGCGCAGCTTGTTGTGTGACGTGCTACAGTGCTACACTCGTGTTACCTGCGTGACGTCATCGGCGACGGCCTGGTGCACACCGTCACGGCGAGCGTCGGGCGCGGCCAGGCGGCGCAGCTTGTTGAGCTCGTCCAGCACGATGGTCTGCACGTCCTCCCAGTACGCCTGGTTTGCGTTGTTCTCCAGCTCCTTGTACACCTGTAACAACATTACTTCTGTAGCGACATCTATCCCGCTACATTTGAACTGGGCAAACAGCTAGCAAACAAGTCGCAACATGTCAAACACAACTGATATCACAGAACCGCAAGTAAGATGGTTCGGCGCAATTCGCGTGCTCCATCTTTGACCACATCATCGCTTACCATCAGGTGAGATAGTGGTCAAACGCGTGCCTATCTACAAAAAAAAAATATTGCATACGAGAACATAAATATATCGGACTCCCGTTTAGTTGTGGAAACATTATCATTTTTTTGTTCTAAACATGAGTATACGAGTACATACAGGGCAAGCAAGATGCTCATCATACAAGGAAGGAAGGATTTTTCCGTTCCATTCTATACTGGCGGCCAGTAGTACCTTGATATCCTCCAGCAGGTCCTCTAGATCCTGACTCTGCAGCCCGTTGAGGTATGTGTAGGGCTCGTGCATCTCCAGCGCGTCCACGCACTCCTCTGAGCTCACGTACCACGCCAGCAGGTCGATGGGCTTTGCTGCAAGAGAATTTTAATGACATTACTGGTTTCATGTGATGTAGGTACAGCTCAACTAGAATTACACCACTTTGACTACCACTTCCAACTAGAATTAAACGAACACTTTAGGTTCTAGTGAACACAGGTCTAGATAAAATGATCTACGCCTGTGTCTACCGTTCGCACAGTGGCGATCTGGAGACAACTGGACTCACACAACACCTCAGTGAGGTGGCAGATGCGGCTCAGCAGCGTACAGAGGTACCCTTCTATCAATTGGTGTTTTTTTTTTTTTTTAATTAAAGAAAACCCAATTGGTGTCACTGGAGGACTTCAATGCCCACCGGTTAAGTCGGTTGAATCGAACTTCTGCCGCCCCTCACTACCTCCAGATCGCCAAGTTATTTTGCACATTTTTACTGCTTTTTTTTTTTTGGATATTTTATGTAATAGTTTCTTTATTTTTACCTTTTTAGTTGTACTTTCCTATTAAATTGTGTTAGCAATACATAAAAAAAGGATCGCAATAATCGCGAGTCATTTGCTGTTAGTTATTGAAGAGTTCTACTTTGTATCTCCGAAGATCTTCATCAGATCCTAATGTATTATATACTAACAACTGCCTTGAAAAATATGCATTTCAATAAAGAAAACCCCATTCAAATCGGATTAGTAATTTTTGAGAAAATCGCGGACAAAGAAGGACATATATACGGGTCGAATACAAAATCTCCTTTATGAAGTCGGTTAAAAAGTTTACGCTTCGGTAATGTTCGCGTTTCCGAATTAGCACAAACGTCGCACCACAGAGCATCACCTTTCCGTTGTGGGGGACAACGGAAAACATTCTAAGTTTTTGCCCTGCTTAATTTTTGTAGTACAGTATTATTGCGCGATTGTATCTTTACTTTTGCTAATTTTGAAACAATGTTTTTATACAAAGCAGCCAAGAAAACTTCCATGGTTGCTGATAACTCAGTCAGGCATTTTAAAAGACTGCTTATGATTCAATATTTAGGTCACGACATTAGCTGAATAGCTTCTTGTTATTTTGGAAGGAATGTAGAAGATTAGGTGTAGTACCTCGTCCGTCGCGGATGCGTATCTGCGAGCGCAGACGCGCCTGGTGCAGATGGAAGGCGTCCTCCTGGCGCGCCCACGTGTGGAACTGCATGGTCTCGCGCGCTCGCGCCGCCGCCGCCGCCTCCGCCTCGCGCGCCGCGCGCTCCGCCTCGCGCTCCAGCCGCCGCTGCTTCACCTGCGCCACGACTAACAACTCTACACACTGACCTATTGTTACTTATTAAAATACTAAACAATCCGCCAGTCAAAGCTTACAATTTTTACTGTTGATTCTAGCATGATTTCTGATAAAGAACTTCCACTTCACAGCTTCGGCGTTGTGTGAAAGAGACAAGAAAGGCTCTGCCTTTATATAAGTAGATTGATAAGCAAACAATATGACAACCGAATACAAAGCATTGATTTCAATTAAAATCAATACAGGCTTTTTAATTGAAATATGCGTATTATACAATGCACACATAACCTTTTCCAGTTCTATCTTGTTTTCCAACTGTTTCTGCCTGTTGAGTGCCTCCAGCTCATCCCGGGACACCGTCTTGACTCCCTCCTTGGCCAGTTTCTTGGTCCACACGAAGGTGTTGGTGAGCGCCGAGTCTCCGAAGGGGTTGTCTTGGTTGGTGTAGCACTGGTACTCATTGTCCCAGCCCATGCGCTCACGACGTTTTCGCTCTTTCTCTTGTTTTTCTCTCAAACGCCGAGCCCTAAACAGTGTGTTGTAGATAAACAATGGGCTGATTGCCAGTCTAATTTGAATTAATTTAGTTATGACTTAGCTTTTGTAAGCGGTAGTCGACAATTATGCCAAGGGACCATACTATCGGGATACGTAATTTTCTTGAAGATATTGGGTTAGCTATAATTTGATAAATTCTCAATCGGTAGAGTATGTTTTCTAGGTGAGTGGAAGTTTAGCGCTTAAGCGCTGTTGAACACACCCACGGAACCGCAGCTGACGGTCACGAGGCTTCAGGAAATAACTCTTTCAGAGAGTTGTTTGACGATTGTACTAGTCACCTCCCGAGAGGAAATGATTGGGGAAATTTGTACCTCGCTCTTGGACTGTTTGTTTTAATGTTCGCCACTGTACCACTCCAATTAATCTGCTTGCCTTTTCCAAACTATATTGTGATCAGCTTATAGTCTCACTGACTGCAGCTGCAGCTCTTGGGTGTGGAATTTTCAAAAATCCTTCCATAATAGCGGTTGTGGTTGTCCTTTGATCCGTCAGTCAGTCATAAAAAAGCTTTTTATATATACAGGATGTAACAGAATAAACGCAAAACTCGAAGGTAGTTTCTGCAGAATCGATTTCCGTCAAAAGTAGGTGTTAATTAGGGTTCCGAAACTCCGAATGAAAAAACGGAACCCTTATAGGATCACTCGTGTGTCTGTCTGTCTGTCCGTCTGTCACAGCCAATTTGCTCCGAATCTGCTGGACCGATAGAGTTGAAATTTGGTACACACATAAATATCTGTGACCCAAACACGGACTTTACCCTAAATAAATTAATTTGGAATATGGGGGTCACTTTTGGGGTGAAAATCGGAAAATTTAAAATCAAAGTTTTTCAAACTGCGCCGTGCGACATATCAAATGAAAGGGCACGTTGTGAGAGTCTCGAATATTTTTTTTTCATAATTTTAAAACATTGTAATTTTGAAATTATTTACGAAAATAGATCAAAAATTACCATCCCCCCCGCCCGGAAGTCGGTGTTTGTATTTTACTTCTTTGTTATTTGACACCGACTTCCGAAATTAAGGTTGTTTTTTGTTGTAAAAAAGTTTTAAATTTTTCACTTTTTAACCCCAATAACCCCACTAACATGGAACGTGGAATTTAAACATTTGGAGAACACCAAAACGTCATCGAGGTATACGTATTTTTCGTTTTTGTTCAATTTCTCAAAAAGCGCTTAATCAATTTCGATAAAATTTCTATGGGACCACCTCTGATGTATGACCTACCAAACAAAAAAAAATCATCAAAATCTAAAATAATCATGTGTGAATCCAGGAAGCTTTTTAAGTCCCAATTGAGGTGGTGTCAGGTAAACAAGCAAAACATTAAAATGGACATCATTGCAGACCACCACCGAAAGAAGGATTTTAAAGGTTTCTGGAAAAAGACGAATCAGTTGAATCCGAAGCCTGGTCGTCCCGTGAGTGTTGCTGGCGTGCATGAACCACAGAAAATTGCTAATCTTTTCCAACAGTTATTTAAAGTGGAGTCGCCTTTGGGTTCGGCATCGCGGATGATTGATGGTGACTGCAGTGCCGGAGATCTTAAAGTCAGATTTACAGCCAAAGATGTGGCACACATTATTGAAAACATGAAAACGGGTAAATCTCCTGGTCACGACAGCCTCAGTATCGAGCATCTGCAAAATGCAGGCTGTCACTTGTCGAGGGTATTGGCCATGTTTTTTAATCTGTGTGTTAGTCATGCGTACTTACCTAATAGTTTGATGTACACTGTTGTTGTACCAATAGCTAAAAATAAAACTGGAGATGCTTCTGATCCGCTAAATTATAGACCAATCTCATTAGCCCCGGTTATAGCAAAAATACTGGACAGTCTGCTTGACCAACACCTGGGCAGGAATATTAGGCTTCACGACGCGCAATTCGGATTTAGGTCTGGTGTATCCACGGAGAGTGCTATCATGTGCCTTAAGCAGACTGTTCAATATTACAGTGACCGGAAAACACCTATCTTTGCATGCTTTCTAGATCTCTCAAAAGCTTTCGACCTAGTGTCATATAATAAGTTATGGGATAAGCTGCAAACTGAGACAGATTGCAGTCCGGAGGTGATTTCTGTTCTCAGGTATTGGTACAACAATCAGAAAAATAGTGTCAAATGGGCCGGCTCTTTTTCGGATGTGTACGGGCTGCAGTGTGGGGTGAGGCAGGGTGGTCTGACCTCACCTAAGCTCTTCAACCTGTACATAAACCAGCTTGTCGGTGAACTCAGCAGTGCCAATGTTGGATGCTACATAGACGGAGTCTGTGTCAACAATATTAGCTACGCAGATGACATGGTACTGCTGAGTCCATCGATCGGAGGTTTGCGTAATTTGGTACGGATATGTGAGTCTTACGCGGAGGCCCATGGGCTCAGATACAATGCTAAAAAAAGCGAGCTTCTAGTATTTAAGAGCCATGGCAAAAGTTGTTTGACTGTGCCCTCGGTTACCTTAGCGGGTACCGCCTTGAACAGAGTCGCTCAGTTCAAGTATCTGGGCCACTGGGTTTCCGAAGACTTGAGAGACAACGCTGATGTTGAGAGGGCACGTAGGGCTTTGGCTGTCCGGTGTAATATGTTGGCCCGCAGGTTTGCACATAGCAGTAATCGAGTGAAAGTTACGCTTTTTAAGTCTTACTGCCAAACACTTTACACGTGCAGCCTGTGGGTTAACTATACACTGGTGGCATACAATGCCTTGCGTGTCCAATACAACAACGCATTTAGGGTGCTGCTGGGGCTGCCGCGATTCTGCAGTGCTTCGACTATGTTCGCAGAAGCGCACACTAATGGCTTTCACGCCCTTATTAGGAAACAGTGTGCGTCGCTGCTGAGTCGCGTTAGGTCCAGCAGCAACAGCATACTGAGCGTGTTCGCGGACAGGTGGGACTCTCCACTGCTGCGCCACTGGATACGCTTGCATGCTGTTCGGTGAGCAGTGGACAGGTCCCCCTCTCCGAACTTAAAATGTATTGTATTGATATTTTCCTATTATTTTTGTGTTGTAAGTGTGTTGTATTGTTTTTGTTTTGTTTTTCATGTTGTATGTAACATATGGACAATGGTCCGAAATAAACGAATTTAATTTAATTTATTCACGAGTGGCAGAGAAATCGCGTAACATACATACAAAAAAAAAAAAAAACACAGACGAATTGAGAACCTCCTCCTTTTGGAAGTCGGTTAAAAATACAGAAAGTAGTTCTTTACTTATAGATTACAGGAAAACCTAAAGCAGTTTAAAAAACCCTGAAAAAAATATGATTTGTTCGGAACGCTTTGTGCGTGGAATAATTGATATTACCGCTTCGTAACAAATTGATAAGTATAAAAAAAAGTGTAATGGAGGGATGCAACCATAATTTGACTTGCTAGAAAACTATTAACGGTTCTACAGTAATATCAATAGGGATGATTCCAGGGTAAACAAAATATAATTCTATTTAGTCCTGTTGGGAATCGCACCCAACAAACACGCAGACGGCACGCGCAGGCGACGTGACCAACCAACGCGTCATCAACATCAGCGAGCGAGCGGAGGTGCGGCGCGGGAAGCCGGGCCAGCCGGCGGACACTCGCTTTCTCAGAGGCCACCGCGACGGACGACACTCAAAACGCTTCGAAAATAATATATGTTTGTCCGGGACGCTGATGTTTGTTACGTCACTTTTGAGTAAAAAATAAGAAAACTTTTTTTTTTTTTTCGTTCCTGTTTTGTGTCTTCGTTTTTTGACACTGACTTCCGAAATTAAAGTTATTTTGCACTTTTTTGGAAGTCGGTTCTATTTTTTTGTAAAAAAGTTTTTTATTTTTCACTTTTTAGTTGTGGTTCCCCATGAAACTGTGTTAACAATTCATAGACATACGATAGCAGCAGTCGCGGTTGATTTGCTGTCTATTTTTGAAGAGTTCCGTTGTCTGTCTCCGGAACCCATCATCAGATCTTTTTTAAATTTATATGGGACCATTTCGGAATAAACCCCTTTCGAACAAAAAAAGAATTTTGCAAATCCGTCAATATATGACGGAGTTATGCCCGAACATACATAAAAAAAAAAAAAAAAAAAAATACAAACATCCGAATTGATAACCTCCTCCTTTTTCGAAGTCGGTTAAAAATAGATCCAACTTCTAAAAGAAAACAAAAAATGTTGAAAAAACTTTAATTTCGAAAGTCGGTGTCAAAAAACGAAAAAACCAAACCTTAGAGAACTTTTAGGAGAAATTCGCAGACAAACATACATACATATGGGTTGAAAACAGAACCTTCTTTTTTGAAGTTGGTTAAACAGTGGTACATTTTTAACTCAGGTATGACGTCATGCGAAATTTCAATGTACTGTATCGGCTTCATTTTTAACCGACGAAAAAAAAAAGGAAGAGGTTCTCAATTCGACCGTATACATTTACATACATTTTTTTTGTTTTTGTATCTTCAGCCCTCACTCTGTCATTTATGAACCGATATTGATGATTATTTTTTTGTTAGATAGGGTATACCTTAAGGGTGTAAAAGAAATCAAGATCTGTTAATGGAATCCTGATAAAATTGAGAAAAAACCTCGAAAATTGTGGGCACTTTTATGTGACAAAAAAAGAAATACGTGTCCAATATTTTTTGGTAATCTAACAGACAGACCAATTGGGTCTACCTTTTATAGCAGAACTTTTTATATCATAATATTATTCTGCATAATAGCGGATAGCTTAAACTTCATTTTGCAGAAAATTGTAAACTAATCTAATAACTCTCTCAGTTAGAATTGATGCCAAATGTCATGATTTCATGAAATACACCAAACGCTAAGTACAAAATGTATGGTGATGACATTACCTGCGGAGAGAATTGTCACGTGACTTCTCCACAGGTTATATATCATTGCCATACATTTTGAGCATTTCAGTGGTTCCGTTTAACTAAATTTGATTAGAGATGTTGTTTTAGAAATATAATTTAAAATTTTGATTGGGGTGTCTGAGGTTTTCAGTTTAATCTGTTACGAGGGGCATTCAATAAGTACCTAGCCTCATCGCCAGAGGGCGCTGTAGTTTCAAAAGAGTTTTACCACAGTGTAGCACATTCTTTTTTAATTCTTTTTTCAAATTTTCATTCCAATCCCTTCATTTGTTTTAATTTGACAACTTACGGAAGCGAACGTGTATATCGGTTTTACAAAAATGGAAAAAGAGCAATATCGTTCGGTGATTCGATTCCTATTTTTGGAAGGGAAAACGCGCATCGAAATCAAAGAGCGCTTGGATGCTGTGTACGGTGACTCTTCTCCATCGATGGCCACCGTCAAGAATTGGTTCAACGAGTTTGCACGTGGCCGTACGTCGGTTTTTGATGAACCACGTCCAGGTGCACCGAAAACAGCTGCTACGGAGGAAAACATTAAAAAAATCCATGATCTCGTATTGGCAGATCGCCGATTGAAGGTTCGGGAGCTAGCTGAGACTGTAGGCATTTCAGAAGGAACAGTGCATCATATTCTTCACGAGGAACTCGGCATGAGAAAGCTGTCGGCGCGATGGGTGCCGCGTTTACTCACACCAGAAAACAAGCGCAACCGTGAGACCACATCGGAGACGTGTTTGGCGCTGATTAAGCGGAATCCAGCGGAGTTTTTGCGTCGTTTTGTGACCGTCGATGAAACCTGGATCCACTGGTACACACCAGAGACCAAGGAGCAATCAAAACAATGGATCCAGACCGGGGAACGTGCTCCAAAGAAGGCGAAAACTGTAAAATCGGCCGGAAAAGTTATGGCCACCGTTTTCTGGGATTCACAAGGTGTGATCTACATCGATTACCTCGAGAAGGGTAAAACAATTACAGGGCTTTACTATGCCGATTTATTGGGCCGATTCGACGCCGAATTAAAGAAAAAACGACCCCATCTGGCGAAGAAAAAAGTGCTGTTTCACCACGACAACGCACCGGTTCACACGTCTGCCGTTGCCATGGCCAAATTGGTCGAATTACGCTACGAATTGCTGCCCCATCCACCGTATTCTCCAGATTTGGCCCCTTGTGACTTCTTTCTGTTTCCTAATCTGAAAAAATCACTTGCCGGGAATAGATATGGATCGAATGAGGAGGTTATCGCCGCCACGGAGGCCTATTTTGCAGAGTTTGACAAAAACTATTTTTCGGACGGGTTAAAAAAGTTGGAGCATCGCTGGGCTAAGTGTATCGAACTAAAAGGAGACTATGTTGAAAAATAAATTGCCACTTTTCCAAAATTTTCGTTTACTTTTTGTAGGCTAAGTATTTATTGAATGACCCTCGTACATGTATAGATTTTAATTGTTTAACACATTCCTATCTGAAATCCACTTTAACAGTCATTTATTGGTTTATGTACATATGTTCACATGGAAGTTACAAATGCTTTAATAAGAGAGAAGGAGACTTGGTTACACAAAATTAAAACTGCTATCCTGCTGACATGGAAACGGCCAGTTAACAGTGTAACACAATGTTTGTCACAATACCTCTTTTCCTCTGGTGTTTCATTGGCTTTCAACTGTTCTTTCTGGTTTTTCTTCTCATCCTTCAGCCTGAGTCGCTCAGTCTCCAGCCTTTGCAACAACTTCAACTCCTCCTCGCCACTGTCGCTGCTGGAACTGCTGCTGGATGAATGTCTCTTCTTTTTCTTACTCTTTTTATTCTTAACCTTGGATTCTCTCCTCTCTATACTTTGGGACCTATGCTTTGAAGATTTTGGCGAATGCGAGCGTGTTCTGTCGTGACTTTTGTGTTTCCAGTCCCTGCGATGTTCCACTGATCTGCTTTTGGAACGCTCACGTCGTTTTACTTCATGACGAGATGACCTGATGAGAAATGGGGAAAATTTTAAATAAACCCATTTACTTTAAAAACCAGATATAATAAAGCCATATAAGATAAAGCCAGATATTATTGTTCAATCTAGAAGTTGCAATATGACCACGACTCACGACATTGTTTATACTCACATTTCTATTAAGAATACATATGAACACACTGCAAATATATTGCTCAAATATCTAAGATTGAAGGTATAAATATTAGTGCACTGTAATTTGCTGTAGGCGTTTGATTTACAAGTGTTTCTTGTTATTTTTGTAAATATTGTAGTACGGTACGATACAATGTATGAATGAAGTATGTAGCAAAGGTACTGTTGGTCTGTCGACTGTCAGTGTCAGTCACAGCAGTTGACATTGACAATCAAATAGTGTGTTCCGTGGTTCCGAGACTGTTCCGAGACTGTTCCGAGACTGTTCCGAGACTGTTCCGAGCACTGTAGTGTTATTCTAATATTATTATATTCTATAAAGTCCAGAATACACATGCTACCAAGTAGCACAAGAGTACGCTTCTTTCGAGAAAATCCTACGTAGTAGCATACAATAAGCATGTGTATACGAAAATAGCACACGCTACTAATCGCAAACCGTTCTATTTTTTCGGGTTTACTAGCACCCGGTGTCAGGTGCGGCCGTGCGGGTGAGAGGGGGGTGGCTTCAAAGCAAGTCTGAACGCGTTCTATGCGAGCATGCTACTTGATTTGTTTGCGTAGTCACCACGATGGCTCGATTGGGCGATAAACTACGAATGTATAAGGAATGTATATTAAATGTATATTAAATGTATTGAAATAATATCCTCTTAGGCTCCGCGGACAAATCCGGGTTGTAGAATTAAAGCCCGACGACAACCCGGGTTGCCAGCTGTTTTTTTTTTAAACTTAATTTTTTTTTTCTCAAACTCACTGGTGAGTTTCGGAGCCTGAGATGATATTATTACCGAATTTATTTCATTCCGCAAAGAAACGTCCATTTTAAATGCAAATTAAAAGAATGTGTATTTCAGACGTGCTACTAAAGAGTATGCTCTTAATAAGTGTGCTACTGAGCTCTGTGCTTTCGTGAGCAAATATAGACACTCTGAGGGCATGCTACTAAAAAGCACACTACCTAGTTCAAGCCAATAAACGTGCTCTTTTAGTAGCATATTTATTCCGGACTTAAAACCTCACCGTGAAAACTTAGGTGAAGTGAACATGAAGTGAGCTGTCAATCTCATACAATTAAGGTGGAATGACAGTTCACTTCACACTCACTGCACCTAAGTTTTAACGGTGAGATGTTAATAGAATCGACCGGCTGGTTCCGAGTCATAAAAATATTTATTTGAATAGTATTACACATCCAATATCAATGCCCATTCAATACTTGTCCAATATCTTTGTCCAAAATCTTACGTAGTCTGAGAAAATGGGGGAACTTAAAGCAACTTTATGTGCTGCTTTAACTCTATATTATTATGTACTTAAGAAAAAATAAAAGAAGAAAAAGCTTTGGGTGAAGCCATGGACCGAAAGGCGAAGAGAAAAAAGCATTCAAATCGAGGACAAACATTCATATACGCGTTTTTTATGTATATGACTCAACATTCAATAATTAACACCGTATAATAAAGAAAGACAAAATCTAAGTTGCAGCCATTTTGATTAAGTCGTCCTACTTCTTTGATTAAACGTACATTGGACAAATATATTGGATAAGTAATATCACCACACAACAGCGGCAACACGCGTTCCGATTCATTTATAAATCGTGGTCATGGTCGTTTACGAAGACTCGGAACGGCTTTTGACGAGGGTGACTCGGAACGCGGCGTCTCTCATCTGTCGACTGTCTGTCAGTGTCACAATCATATACTGACAATCTGACAATACTGACAGACATGTCACAATCATAACTCACAATTTTGTAATTTGTTGATTGGATGGAAGGTTTAATTTAATTATTTCATGAATAAAGTAAAGTTTTAATAATATCTGTAATGACAAGGTGGTTAATTAGTTGATTTGAACCTGAGTATAGAAAAACGTTGTCGAAAGTTGATTCGGTGCTATAACTTTTCGTGAAACATAGGTATTACACAAGAAATAAACTTTCCAAAATGTCCTTCCTTCGGGGCTCCGAGAACTACGTGTGGTGTACGACTAGCGTCCTGGGGAAGGGCGCGACCGGCGCGGTGTTCCAGGGCGTCAACAAGAACAACGGAGAGCCTGTCGCCGTGAAGACGTTCAACCAGCTGAGCCACATGCGCCCGCACGACGTACAGATGAGGGAGTTCGAAGTACTCAAGAAGGTGAAGCACGAAAATATCGTGAAACTGCTCGCCATCGAGGAGGAGCAGGAGGGACGCGGGAAAGTCATCGTCATGGAGCTGTGCACAGGAGGTAGCTTGTTCAATATACTCGACGACCCTGAAAATACGTACGGCCTTCAAGAACACGAGTTTCTATTAGTGTTAGAGCATTTAACAGCTGGTATGAAGCACTTGCGGGATAACAACTTGGTTCATAGAGATCTAAAGCCTGGTAACATAATGAAATATATAAATGAGGATGGAACAACCACGTACAAACTCACAGATTTTGGAGCTGCAAGAGAATTACAGGAAGAGGAACAATTTGTGTCACTGTATGGTACTGAAGAGTACCTGCACCCTGACATGTATGAGAGAGCAGTGCTACGCAAGCCTGTGGGGAAGAGTTTTGGGGCAACTGTAGACTTGTGGTCCATAGGAGTGACACTGTACCATGTGGCCACAGGTCAGTTGCCATTCCGACCATATGGAGGACGGAGGAACAAAGAGACCATGTTCTATATTACTACAAAGAAAGCATCTGGAGTCATTGCAGTAAGTGGTATCAATATCATTGATCTAATTACAAGTAATCAACCATTTAAGAGCCTGGACTCAGTGGAGGCCACACAGTACTTCATGATAACATTATCAGAAAAGTGGTCTTTTAGTGTTCTCCACAAAAGTTTCAGACTTTCTTAAAAAGTTTTTACTGTATTTTCGACTGTCAACTATGCTGAGTTTTGTCAGGCCTTTTTGAATACAATACATCATTTTACTACAACTACCTAATTAAAAGTAATATAATTTTCAGGGAACACAAACAACAGAGAATGGTCCAATAGACTGGGCCCGAGACCTGCCATCCCACTGTCAGCTCAGTGTGGGCTTACGTAAGTTAGTCACACCACTCCTGGCAGGCCTGCTCGAAGTGGACCCTCACAGGATATGGACTTTTGATAGGTTCTTCTCTGAAGTCCAAGTTACCACATCCACAACCCCTGTACATGTGTTCCATGTTAACAAAGCAGCTAGCATAAAGGTAAGAGAGATACCATCTTCATAATAATAAACTTAACAATTTTTCAGTATCACTTTTAATAGAAATAACTTAAAAGATATGTATATATAAACTAATAATAATACCTAACATGTACAAATACATATGAAAACAACTCATTGGGCATCAAAAAATTCATCCACATCGCTGTCAATGGAAAAAGTGCCCAGGACGCTAGCAGCATTGCCACGTTGAATAGCAATGCTGATTCGTTGGCCAAAGAAAAGCCCAGCCTGGTCACGTGAAGAGTCGACTAACAGCAGGCTGAAATGCCGAAAACCTCTATGAGCACTGGCGACCCACGGCCCTATTGTTTCAACCCCAAACGGCTCAAACATGTAACTCCCAATAAGGTTGTAATATTTGCGCCGTTTGAGGTTTTCTGCACCTGCAGCAGCCGCCCCAGCACAGGCCGCCGTGCTAAGAAGATGGGATGGCGCAGGGGTGTCGACACATATTGCATCCCACACCAAAAGCCTAACCAACTTCCAAGTCATTATGGTCATTCCATCTGGCCTCTTCCCATCGTCACGTGCCAAGCCATTGTCCCATTTTTCAGCCGTACCAGTAAATTACATAAAACTATTCAGCTATATAAACAATATACACCACTGAGCCTTAGCGATGATAGTTATATTGAGACAATAGATAAAATGAAATATATGAAGACAGGAAGAGATGAACAGAAAATGGAGGCGAAGGGAATTGCATGGAAGACATCCCTATGATTTACACCAAACATACATAGATAAAGAGGCTTCTAACAAATGGCTGGGGTTAAGTGGACTGTTTCCTGAAACAGAAGGTATGTTGGCCATTCAAGACCAGGTCCATAATACCCTAAATTATAGAAAATATATTATAAAGGATAGACCAGTAAGAAATGATTTATGCCGAAAATTTCACAGCAAACCTGAAACAATACAACATATCACAGTTGAGAGAGCTTGTATGACATTGCCTCAAAATGACATAATCAACTAGTTGACATCATACATCAAAAACTTACAACTAAACTTAAACTTATTCAGGATCCTTACACACCATAATTATTACAAATATACACCAAGAGCTGTATTAGAAAATCAATTTTACAAAATATATTATGACTGCACTATAATAACAGATCACGCTATATCTATCAATATAGTGATATAACACTTGTTGATAAAGAAAACAAACACATAATACAGGATGGAAAATATCAATGGGCCTTGAAGGGAAACCACTTTAAATCCTTAAGATAGATTATTTTACTTAACACACAACAATACACACAACATTCCTTTTTTTTTTTAAAAAGAAACAAAACTGCATACACAAATTTCTCGATAAGCTTACCTAAACCGGGAATCGTACAAGCTAAAAATTAAAAAATGTTTATTTTTTTAATAAACTCGCTATTTTATTTCACTAGTCGATACAATCAATGTTAAAGATAAAATTTCTCCAAAAAACATTAGTTTTTACACTCGTCTGACGAGATAAATATGAAATGTTAAGTTTGTAGTACACAAGGGTTTTAATCAACGTAACCTAGACTAGAACTGTTCACTTCACTCTAAAAACGAAATTATTTAATTGGTTAATTAGATAATTTCGTTTTTATAGTGAATCTGTTTAATGAGTAAATACTGATCAAACAATGAATCACTACATAGTATAAAACAAAGTCGCTGCCTGCTGTCTGTCTGTCCCTATATGCTTAGATCTTTAAAACTATGCAATGGATTTTGATGTGGTTTTTTTTTTAATAGATAGCGTGATTCAAGAGGAAGGTTTATATGTAATATAGTAGAGAAACACTGATAATTTTAGAGGTTTCTAATTTGATGTAGTAAATAAGCACATTTTTTTGCGCTTACATTGCTAACGCTGGCTGACCCTACGAGATAGATCAAAATAATGTACTACAGTATTGTACACCTTTAAAAAGGTATACAAAAAAGTCAGCGATGGTATATGTCTATCTCTTTGGGATAACCCACAAAAACCATTTTTTATCCTTTACTTTTTACGAGAAATAATGGCTTATTTACTAAGCGTTTTGAAGCAATGTACAATAGGGCAGTTGGACAATCTCTACGCTTAAAATACATAACCTTGAGAATCGCCCTTTGGGCACGTTCTACTTGAAGCAGAAGATTTTTATAAGTGCCTCCCCATACCGGAAAACAGTATGTGATGACTGATGCACATAAACTTTGGTATACCAAGGACAAGGTTGCAGGATCTGCTGCATGTCTCAGTTCCTTGAACAGATAAATAAGCTTTCTCGTTCGTGAGCATAAAGCTTCAATATGGGTGCGCTAGGTAAGTTTTGCATCAATGTAAACCCCAAGGTATTTGATAATTAATATTAAAAAACAGGTGTCGTGACCAGAGCAAGAATGAACGTTTACTGCACTCGATTCATCAGTTCTAGGCCCTGAGTCGGGCAGTGAGAAACTTATTAACTTAGTCTCATCGATATTAAGAGTTAACAAGTTTGCTGAGAGCCATTCCGTCACAAGGCGAAGGGAGCATTCCGTTCCATGTTTAGCCCTATCTCAATCAGCATCATAGACGAGTGCCGTGTCGTCTGCATAAGTGAAAATTTCACAGTTAGGGATAGGCATTTTGCATAATTCATTTATGTATATCAGGAATAGGGTTGGTCCTAATATACTTCCCCGTGGAACACCGAAATCGACACACTCAACTTAACTGAATAGGGAATTAATTTTGACGCATTGAGTTCTTCCAGTTAAATAATCAGTGAACATTTTTAATGCCAGGCCATGAATTCCTAAGTTTTCCAGCTTCGAAAGCAGCGTGGAGACAGAATCAAATGCTTTGCATAGATCTAGGAAGACACTGTAGTATTTCAGTTTTTTAGTTTTTTTTGTCCCCACTCTTAAAGATCGGATGGACCACTGCTTTCTTAAAGACGGCGGAAAATGTGCCGGTTTCGACAGCACGATTGCAGATGTGTGTTTTGAGTGGAGTGAGAGTAGCACTGGATTGCTTCAGGATCGACACAGGAATGTTATCATATCCAGTAGCGCAATCAGAACGTAGGCTACACAATATCCCAAACACCTAAGTTGCGTCAAACGGCCAAATAACGAGTGAATTGAGCGGAGGTGGCGACGGAGGTGACTGAGTTAAGAGCGAGGGGGTAAAAAGAGGACTGATTTTAGAGGCTAAGTTTTTGACCACACATGCAAAGTAATTATTGATTCGGTTGATCGAAGTTTTGACATCGGCTGTGCCACGGATAAGTTCATCGGGGGGCTGATGTTGGACACTGCAGTTAGAAATAGCTTTGACAGCCTTCCTCTTGTAATATTGTTTTGGCCCTCAGCAACTCGTTTTTCTCATGTGCTCGTTAGATTTTTCAATATTTTAACCAAGAAGTTGCGGTATCGTGTGTACGAGTACGTTGTTTTTAGTACAAGGTTGTCTGCACATAATTTATATTTTTGGTGTAGCATGTCTCGGTTATGGATGCAACGAACAAGACGCGTTGTCATCCAAGGTTTGAGTATTCGCTTTCTGTTAGATACCCTCATGGTTGAACATAACATAATTATATTTCCTTAGAAATATTTACCCTTGAACATTAATTTCAAATGAAAGGTGTAACAAACAACCATAATTACTTGAAATTGAAACTTTTACTTCGCTACTTGTACTTAGTTATATTACCAAAGTCATGGCCAATGCGGTATTCAGGCTAAATATTTAATTGCAGTAATTATTCTACAAGCTGCTACCACAAAATTGCTAGACCTACTTTATGTGCTAAATTAAAAGTCAATTACATAAAGTTTTGTTTACGACATGATCTGCGCGATTTCGGAAGTAGGTGGCGTCGATTGAGACTTCTATTATGTTAACTAAATCACTATGATGTCGGCTGCGCTTGCGCAACCTCGTCACGCCGCGACCGCCGCCGCCGGTCCGGATTGGCTCGTAAAACAATGCCTAAAAACAACCACCATTGTCCAAACACTGATTGGCGTTCAGTCGCAATTTTATAATGGGCTTTTAATAGTCTGACATACTATTAGTACATAAACAAGGTGGTGCAAAAGTAATAAGATACATAATGCGGACAAACCACTAAATTCCGAATTCAGCACAAAACACGCGCCTATTGAAACCAAGCTTGGCGGCCTTAAGAGACCGTCTAAATATAAGTGGTGAATCTATTGCCGGGGAGACGTTAAGCAACATGCTCAACATGATGTGAATCCCATAAAGTTATGACCCTCCATAAATTAAACTAAACAACATTATCACTATATATTATAAAACAAAGTAAAATAAATAATGAAAAGATAAACAAAAAAAAACTATTGAATGGATTGTCATGCAGTTTTCACCAATAGACAGAGTGATTCATGAGGAAGGTTTAGGTGTATAACTTGTGCCCATGCGAAGCCTAGCTGGGGCGGATCGCTAGTGTATTCACAAATAAACTTTGTTTTCTATACAAAGTAAAATATGGCCAAGTTATGGTTGGTTAGGTATGGTCATTAATTACGTATGGTTTGCACCACCTTGTACACGCAACTAAATGTTGCCATTGAAATCATAAATGTATGTAGCGGCGACGCGATTAGCACACGGAACATTGAAGGTCTGCCTGTCAGGCACCAGCGGGCGCAAAAAACGTCTAACCAAAGTTTCCTGAAAAATGCAAAAAATAAATTAAAAAATATTTACAAATTATAAATGTTCCGGTGCCTATTTATCAAAATAATCAAAACTTCTATTACTATCTATAGTAAAAAAAATTAACCTTTGTTGTCCCACTGCTGTTCTCCGTAGCATACGACTCTTCCCTGATGGTCTCCTCCAGCCAATCCGCCAAATAACACGGCACTAAGTTGTCACGCGTCTCCGAGGCCTCCGTCGCCGAGCACGCCCGTCTGCTGGCTCCCGCTGCTTGGTGACTGGCCCACCTGTCTTGATGCATTCTAATGAGTTTTTCATGTAGAACGCTCGATCTTTGTAATTAAGTGATATTGCCACAACTGCATTTTAGGATTCCGTACCCGAAGGGTAACCAACGGGATCCTATTACTATGCCTCCGCTATCCGTCCATCTGCCAGCGGATATTAAAAATTAAGGGGTACTTAATACATTTTTTATTATTTATTTATATTTACTTATTATAGTATTTATTTTTGTTATTTGTTATAGCGGCAACAGAAATACACATTCCGTGACAATTTCAACTGTATAGCTATTACGAATCGTAGGATACAGCCCAAAAAAACCCACACTCACGTATCTAGAAACGTGTTTTTTTTTTGTTTCAGTTTATTTTATGGTATGGAACCCTTCGTATGCGAGTCCAACTCGCACTTGGCCGGTTTTTTTAAAGTTATTTTAATGTGCATTTGATAAAATATTAGTGGAATATAATTTCGGGCAAAAGGCAGGCGCGGCTCTGCTCTAATCGCGCATCCTAGGGAAACCATTTTGGATGACATATTCGCAAAAATGGGCCCAATTTCTTGAAGATCGCGAGTTATGTTGGCCTTCAGGGTGACAATCGTCTGGTTTGTCGGAATAGACCAGCGGCCTGAGACAAAATACTTGTCTGTTAGCGTTCACGCTAATGCTTAGTACAAAATGTATGGGAATGACATTACCTGGACGTGAGCTACGTGACAATTCTCTCTGCAGGGCATGTTATTGCCATACATTTTGTACTAATCGTTAGCGTGAACGGTAACAGAAAAGTATTTTGTCTAAAGGGGCAGATACTTCACGTAGCCCCACAGAAAATAGTCGAGCGGCGTTATGTCGCACGATCTCGATAGACCATGAATTGAACGCTGCGCTTGGAACGTTAGGCGGACAGACGCAACAGAAAGTCCGGAAATACCGCAGTCTTTGGTGAGGCGTCGAGCCTCCGTGCCGGATTGCCGCCATGGGATCTGAGCTAGCAGTGACGGGGTCCGCTAGGACGATGCCTGCCGGGGTTTGCTTGAAAAAGACCGTGGCCCCGGCACAGGCAACTGGTGATACACGAGTGGGTTTTAGTCAGTAAGAGTCTGACACCAAGAACGGGAGAAGTTATTTGATGATTTCCCACCCAAAAAAAAGACGCAACAGAACAACAATTGAAACAAAATGTTAACAAGTTCAACTCATTTTTGAATCGCGTATCGGACGCCGCGGTCTAATGTGAAGACTAAATAAGTATACTCGCCACTGTCAAAATTCGAGCGTACCAATTGAAAATCCCTATGTGTAAATGGGCTGCTCAATCTCGGTCCTGCCAACGTCACAGTATGTTTATAATGTCGCATACTTATAACGTTCGTTGTTGACAGGTGTTCCTGAAGCCAGACGAGAAGTACGAGCACCTGCAGACGTACATCTGCGAGCAGACCAGCGTGGTGGCCGAGTCGCAGATCCTGCTCTACAAGGACAAGCTTATGCTCACCGTGCTCGACGACAACACGCTAGGTACGCCGCAGCACCATTTCATCAGCTTATAATGTGCTGTAACAGTCCACTGTCTTACATATGTTTAATTCACGGCCTTTTAGGGTTCCGTAACCTTAGGGTCCAAACCGGAGCCCTATTGTTGTCACTCACGTGTCCGTCTGTCAGTCCGTCTGTCGTCTGGTACAAAATTTTATTACAAAGTTTTTTTTTTATTTCCCATGTACCTATGAACTTGAAGTTTGGTGCATGGATAATGTTTATTATGACGTATACGTTACTAACAAATACCAATATTTGGTATGGAACCCTTAATGTGCGAATTCCGATACGCATTTGGCCACATTTTTATTGTATTGTAAGGCTCGATTTTACCTTACTCACCGACCTACCCTGCGGCAGTGCCAGCATGAGACTAAATGGGCTTATTCGTATTAGAAATGATTGAAATAAAAAATAGTCCAACAGTTTGGTCTTCTCACTTCACTTTTTATACACACATAATTACACGAGTTCTTTGGGATAATGATTTATGACTTACATGTGATGGGGATTAAGTTACCCATTAATTGATACATCAACCATCCAGAGAGTGTCTCCGCATTCGGCATCATCGCTGTGGTCATTTGTCTATTACAATCTCTCGAGACGACGCAGCGCTGTTGAATATTTCATTGCTGAATTGAATCTATCAATCCATAATACTCCTGACGCACCACCCACTTTTTGCAGCCAAATGGGCGAATCTTGTATTGACGTCACACTTTCTAGTGCAGACATACGTCTGCACTTAGAGGCTTAGATAAGTGGCGTGTCCTACCTGACGCGTCTTGTAGTGATCATCGCCTGATTGTGTACGAATTCGTTTCTATGTTTACTCACGGTCCGACACACAAAGATGATAATTTTAGATATAAATGTAAAGGCGCGAATTGGGAATTCTTTAACTCACTTTTTGGGCTCAACTGAAGAAAGTGTTGAGATTATGTCAGACACCTTCACTTACTGCGCTGACATTGCCATTGTTCGCGCATCTATGACCAATATTCGTAGGTGTGATTGGTGGAGTGACTACCTTGTTGAATAACGCAAAAGTTATCGCAAAGCGCGCAGACATCTTAATAAGCTGAAAAAAGGTAATGTCACCGGGGACCAGCTCACTCATGCTTTATATACGTTTAGAGTTGCCAAGCCACGCTACAGAGCATCGGTGGAAAAATGTAAGGGTAATCTATTGTGGAAAATTGTCGAAAAACTAGATAAACCCTCCTTATCTAGTTTCCGTGGTCTCCTTTATATCATGAGTGTAAGGCCAATATATCAGTCGACCTTGCGTATCATGTACAAAACATCAAAGTAAACAATAAATCGAAGAAACAACAGAAGTTCTGCTTAATTCTCTTATACCTTATGATTAATTAGTAAATGACACTGAATACCACCAACAGATTAGAGCGTGGGCTGCAGTACTACCTGAGTCACCAGCGTCAGACCTTCCATCCACTGACGAATTCATGAATGTTGTCAGGAGACTACCTCTCAACAAATCAGCAGGTGAAGATAAAATATCTAACAGAGTGATTATAGTAGCGTGTAAAACAGCGGGTGACGCGATTTTAACTGTCTATAACCGATGCATAGCGGATGGTATTTATCCTCGGAAATGGTGACGGGGCTATTTACGCATAATTTCGAAGAATGGTGAAAAGCCTCCGGACGACCCTAAGTCGTACTGGCCCATAACACTACCTCCATTTTTGGGTAAGCTCTTAGAGCGACTAATCGTTCCGCGCTTGCTACCGAACGGACCTAAATTTCATAATAACCAATTCGGTTTTACTATTGGAAAATCTACCGTCGACGCAGCACTCTCTGTCCGTAAAATTGTTAATCTTCCGAACATAAATACGTGGTTGGGATTTTTCTGGATATTTCTGGGGTTTTTGATAATGCATGGTGGCCAATGCTACTACTCAAAATGAAAACCCGCGGTTGTTACAAAAATATATATGCTCTTGTTCACTCGTACTTTTTAAATGGTTGAGGCGCGCGTGGAACACTACGCGCCGTCGACTCACGGGCCTGGTGCTGATCGGACGGCGAGCTACCCACTGGTCGCCGTCCGCAGGCGCGGGTCTACGGTGGCCGGAGATCGTCTCGCGACGTCCTACGCCCAGTACGCCCAGTACCTCTCCTGCGGTGGTAGCGACCGGGGCCGTGAGGGGCACTCCGTTGAGCTTCCCTCACGCGTCCCGCCTCCGCCTTCCCGAGCATTACTGCTTCGCAGAAGGCAGAGACTGCTTCCCATTCCCTCTCGCTCCGTACCATGGCCTGAACCAGGGCCGGGCGCGAGAGGTCGCCGCCACCTATCGCATCCACGACACGGCGGTGCTCCACCCAAGTGGGGCAGACCTCCACCGTAAGCTCCACCGTGTCCTCTGGGCGATCCGCACAGTGGTAACACCGGGCGTTTCCTCCCGCCTGATTTGATGCAGGAACCTCCCGAAACAACCGTGTCCGGTGAGGACCTGCGTTAGGCGGAAGGTGAGGACGCCGTGACGCCTCTCCAGCCACTCCTCAAAGAGAGGCACTACCGCCGCAATGGTGGCGTGCCCAGCGTTGGATTGCGATAGTCGCTGTCTCCATGTCACCATGAGATCCTGCCGGAGCTCCGTCCGTCGAGCCGCGAGGTGTCGCGGCAGCAGAGTTTCGCCCCGGCGTTTGGCCTCCTCGCGCCACTCCAGAGCAGCGCGAGGACCCTGGCCTCCAGGTCCCATGGCGACAGTCCGGCAAGGAGGCTCGCCGCCTCACAGGAGACCGTGCGCTATCCTCGAATGAGCCGAATGGCCATGACCCTTTGGGACGCGTTCAACTGGCGAACTGGTCGCCGCCTCAGGGAACACGCCCACACCGGTGCCCCGTAAAGGGCCATGGACCGCACGATCCCCGCGTAGAGCCTCCGGCAGGAGGCGTTTGGACCTCCCAGATTGGGCAGGAGCCGCTTCAAAGCAGCACTGGCCCGCTCCAGTCTGGGAGCCGAACGTCGGAAATGCTCGACGAAGTTCCACCGGCTGTCGAGGACGAGACCCAGGTATCTCATCGTCCTCTCGATGCCACTCTACGTTTCCAACTCATTATGAAGTATTTCAGTTACTTTACAAATTAATTAGATTTGGACGTTCCTCTTACGGAAACCGATCCAGAAATGGAAAGTTGCCATCTTGACAAAAATAACGTTTCGTTATGCCAAAGTAAAAACATTTGTTACATGAAATGGAACGTATTTTATATGGATTTATTTGTGTTTATTTTGTTATATTATAAATAAATAAAAAATAAAAAACTTTTTTACAAAAAAATAGAACCGACTTCCAAAAAAAGTGCAAAATAACTTTAATTTCGGAAGTCGGTGTTCCTGTTTTGTGTCTTTGTTTTTTTTTGACACCGACTTCCGAAATTAAAGTTATTTTGCACTTTTTTTGGAAGTCGGTTCTATTTTTTTGTAAAAAAGTTTTTTATTTTTCACTTTTTAGTTGTGGCTCCCCATTAAACTGTGTTAACAATTCATAGACATACGATAGCAGCAATCGCGGTTGATTTGCTGTCAATTTTTGAAGAGTTCCGTTGTCTGTCTCCGAAACCCATCATCAGATCTTTTTGAAATTTAAATGGGACCATTTCGGAATAAACCCCTTTCGAACAAAAAAAGAATTTTGCAAATCCGTCAATATATGACGGAGTTATGCCCGAACATACATAAAAAAAAAAAAAAAAAATACAAACATCCGAATTGATAACCTCCTCCTTTTTCGAAGTCGGTTAAAAAGGCTTTTGTTCCATGCAACAAAAAATATAACATCACAGTATTTTTACTTTAAAAAATATGTAACAATTTAATTTCAATAAAATATAGTAAAGAAGGATGGCCAAATCGTACCAGAGAACGAAACGATGGCCTCCCAATACGCCATATATATGAAAAATACCCTTATTTTTTAAGGTCATAGAAAACACAAGAAATATCCTAATAAGTAGCCACAAAAAAAAAGTGGATAACTTTTTTGTGGCTACTTATTAGGATATTTCTTGTGTTTTCTTTTTTTTTGTTTTTGTAACTTTTTCTAAATTATTTAGAATAATAGTTTCAGAACGCACCTCTTGACGATTCATTTCGCGTTTGAAATGACTTGGTATTCAAAGACTGTAATTATTCACGTTTTTCTGAAAAGTTTTAACTGTAATTCTATTCAATTAGTTTAAAGGCATCAAATCAACGAATATGCTGATATTATGTATTGGATTCTTGTCATAAAAAATAATTATGTTGGTGTATAGTAAGTAGTTTTGTTCAAATGCGTACAACGGAACGTCATTTGTCATCGACAAGTTACTTAATCTGTCTGTGGTCATCGTTCATCGACCCGCGCCATTGATTGACACCCGTCAATGAAATTATATTCTCTTTGCCGGAAATCATTCGTATTCGCATCCTATTCGATTTACTTGTTGTGAATTGTGATAAGCACTTGTGCTATTTTGGTTTTCCTTCTGTTGTTTTGACCTTGGCATTGTTTTACGGACTGATAACTACCACTTGTGACGATTGTTCTGTGCTTTTGATTTCTGGACACCGATTTTATTTCTTGGATATTTGTGAGAGAAATCATGCAGACGCCACAACTAGCCCTGCGATTGCTATGTGTTAATTGTAACATACGCATTGATACACTTCGCCGCCATCTCGTTTTTGATCTTGATACGAGAGTAATTTGTAAGATCTGAGAGAGGAATTCTTCAATAATAGTACGTATTTATACCTACTCATTTTAGTACATATACCAACTTAAACCATCACACAATCATACATCATATAACAACTCTAATTTTTATTTTAGATCACTGAAGAAGACTACATATGTGATGCCTGTAAACAATTGGCAATGCAGCATGTCAACTCCGAATTAAGCAATGAACCTGGTGCCTCATCTGCCCGTGGCCACATGCATGTTTGCATACTTTGTGGAAGTTCTCTGCGGAACCGTAAACGTGACCTTATTGTGAGAGAGAATCCATCTCAGTTGCTACAAGCAATACACATTAAACTTGAAAATAGATTTGCCTCACGGCAGGTAATTATGATCTTTTTTATTGTTGTCCTATGTTATAGTGAATTCATCACTGCAATCTAATATTGTTTTGTAACAATGTTTTTATTTCCTTATGTTTAATAAATAATGAGCCCAAAGATTTATAATAAGACAATGCTGTATGGTTGTTTCAGGCAACTTCATCAGACCATTTTTGTCATCCCTGTTGGCTGAGACTCAAAGAGAGTTGCAATGCATAATATGTAGCAAAATATTGAGCAGCAGGCAGAGCCGGAGCCAGAGCCTGAGCCTGAGCCAGAGCCGGAACCAGAGCTGAAGCTAGAGCCTCAACCCCAAGGGTCGGTGTTTGGAGACACCGACCAGCAAACTGACGAAGTACCCAGGGTGATTAGTTTCTCGCAGTATGGACGAGCGGCTAATACTGCAGCACATTGAGTTTTTCTGGTTGCCAAAACAGAGATTTGCATAGAATTTCTGACCCTCTAAGAGCAACAACTCTAAGCAAACACAAATATTACTTGCCTATAAATGTTCGTATTTGTGAAGAACATACATTTAGTACTGATTGGGATATGTTGTTCAATTCAAAAAATAGTTTAAGATCATTTACGGCTGAACAAGTGGAATATGCGCTTTCTTTTATTAACGCTTTTAATACATTTCTGGATTTCTCAAGTATGGACAATATACTACGACAATATCAGCGCCAGCAGCATTCCTCGATGGTGTAGTGATAAGAGAGGATGATGAATAAAAAGTGTTTTTGTCAAGCCTATTTCTTTCATTTAAGTACTCTACCAATTATACGAGTACTTCATTTACTCCTGTTAACAACCATTACTCAATTTGTCAATATCTACGCAACTTGAGCATTGAAGACTGAAAGGCAGTAGGTATCTAGTGACTAACTCTTCAGCCAGAATTGAAGTGGTTAAACCACAAAAAAGGCTTGGAAGTCTTTCAAGAACCACTTCACGTGTGATGTTATACCAGCTTTGTTGTCTACACTATACGTTGTGCAAGTTAGAGCAATATAGGTGTAGTTTTCATTGAATGATCGATGGACAAACAAAGAGTTGGTGCGCTTTGCTTCAAGTCCTATTTTTTGGGTAATTCTCTGAGAGAAATCGAAATAAATAGAAACGAGATCGCTAATTACCCTTCTCGCTTATCGCTAACTAGACTCATAAGCTACGCCGCAGTCGGGTAGAAGGTAGTTGTAGATTCTAACCTCAAAAGTATTGTTGACGTTATTATAAAAAATCGTGGCTATTTAGAAATAATTTTCAAACGGGATAGTGTTTACGACATAAAAACAAACCAATCTAGCTATAGTTTATTTTGGGACATGAAAAATAAAAGTCGAGTCCAGCTCCTATAGAAATTTGGCCATTCTTCTTTCGATTCAACATTTAATTCTCATTCATTTATATTATGATATTAATACAATTATACTATAATTATATATTCAATTACATTTTTTTTGCTTAGTCTTTACATAGAATACATTTATATTATTATCAATATGCATTTTTTTTTCATATACGAGTATATTGAATTATATTCATTATTTTTATTACATATTTCAATTTTGATTATTCAATTTCAATTATTTTTCTTTTTATAAAAGACCGATTTATTATATTTGTAATTAATTATTACTAGATTGGAATAATGTTCAAATTACCATGGACCCCTCTCAGGTAAAGGCCTCCTCTAAGGCTTTCCATTTCTCTCTATTTTGTGATGTCAGTAACCAGTCTGATCCTGCGATCTTCATTATATCGTTCTCCCATCTCGTGTTGGATCTTCCTACTCGTCGTTTGCCTGGCGGGCCCTTCCATTTGGTAACATTTATGGTCAACCTATTATCCACATAACGGGTAACATGGCCGGCCCATCTGAATTTTAATGTTTGGGCATATGTCAGCGCGTCTATTGCTTTAGTGTAATTGCTTATCTTTGTATGTCTTACTTTGTGCATTTTCTTTATATTCAACATACTACGTTCCATACCTTTCTGGCAGGAACATATTTTGTTTTTGATTTTCCTCGTAAACTTCCATGTCTGACAGCCGTACGTTAAAGAGAGCAGAATGCACGAGTCCATTGTTTTCTTTTTTAACTTTATTGGCATGCTGCTTTTAAAAACTTCCTTCAAACTCCAATATTTGTTCCATGCGTTTTTAAGTCTACGCTCTATCTCAAGGTCATTACTGTTGTTTTTGAAACTTGCTTACCAAGATAGGTATACTGGTCCACGTATTTTAGCGGCTCGTTCTCTATCCTGATACATTTCTTGATGCTGTTTGCAATGAATTTTGTCTTTGAAAGGTTCATCTCTAGACCTACTTGTTTGCTATTTACGTGAAGTGTCTCCAACATATATTGCAGGTCACAGCTAGTTTCTGATAACAATACGATATCGTCTGCGAATCTCAGGTGACTTAGGTATTTGCCATTAATGTTCAAACCGCACTTTTTCCAGTCCAGTTTGCATATGATATTTTCCAGTACAGCTGTAAAAAATTTTGGCGATAATGGATCACCCTGACTTACTCGTCTCTTTATGGGAAAGCTATGACCAGTTGTTTCCATTTTCACTTTGCTAGTGCAGTTACCATATACTTTTCTTATAACCTATGTATTTTTTTTTCTACTTTTTGATCTTTTAAAGTTTCCCAGATACTTGAGTGAGATATTGTATCAAATGCTTTTTGGTAGTCGACAAAAGCGATGTAGAGCGGTCTCTGTCTTTCCTGATATTTTTCAATAACTAATTCCTATGAGTGGATGTGGTCTATTGTAGAGAAACGTTTGCGAAAGCCTGCTTGTTCTACGGGTTGCCATTTGTCTAGCGTTTCACTTATTCGCTTATTAATGATCGAAGAAAATAATTTGTATAGAGTCGGTAAAAGGCTAATAGGTCTGTAGTTACAAATGTCATGTGAGTCTCCTTTCTTGTAGAGTAGGATTATGTTTGTTTCAGACCATTGCGTCGGTATAATAGCCGTTTCTAAGATGAGATTAAAAAGGTGCTCCAGTGCCGTGGCTAGTAGAGTTCCACCGTACCTTATAGCCTCGTTGGTGACGTTATCCGAGCCTGGGCTTTTATCTGATTTCAATCTCATCATAGCTTGAAGAACTTCTATTTAGTCGATCGGTTGGATTTCATCTTCAATACTCGTCTGCGATGTCTCTACATGTTCCTGATTTTTTTCACTGGTAGAAGGCTGTGCATCCAATTTGGCGTTGTACAATGTTCATTGTCAATGTTCGTTTCTTTTCGTTTGTACGATGTTCTCCCCATCTGTTTCAAACCCTCGATCCAAGTTCTGTTAGTTCGAAGTTCCTTGATGGCTTTCTTCAGGCTTCCATCTTGCATTAGGTGTTTTTCTATAGTTTTAGCCCTGTGGTTTTTGTAATCAAGTTTGATATATCTGCTCGTTAATTTATATAGAGCACTAAGTTCGTTTTTTTGGGTACGGGATATGTTATTGTTTTTTTGAAGTTCTTGCCTTCTCTTTAAAAGCAGTAATGCCCTTTCTGATAAAACTTTATGTTTCTTAGGGGATTGATTTGTTGATATTGCGGTTTCCATGCTTTGTTTTATAGCATATATCAGTGAATCATAACAGTTTTGAACGGAGTCTGTTTTGGGGCAGGATGAGAGTTGGTATTTTGTTATATTATTATTACATAAATACAAGCTTAATTCAATGTACACTAGTGCCTAACGCCATCAAGTGTCTTTACGTGATGAACTGTATCCATTGATTAGGGCTGCAATAGTGCATCTCTTTCGACTAGATACTACTAACCTCACAACAATATGTAACCATTTTTTAACGTACATGATAACTTAGGGTAACATTCATAATTTCGCTTTAAGTTAGTCACTTGTGTGCAGGGGCAGAATACCCGGAGACGTCGGCGGAGGAGCCGCTGATGCTGTTCAACAAGAACAATAACAACGTGAGCATGGCGCCCGAGCCCGAAATCCCCAAGTTCCCCGTCTTCCCCAACATCGTGTCCGTGGAGAACGATGCCAGCCAGGCCAAGGTGAGGCTCATTGCTAGTAATACTTGAATTAAAAAACCACCCTTACTGCTACGAAATAAAGGCGCTGTTGGCTAGCATAAACGTGTACCGTAACGTGAACAATTCGTCACCTACACCGCAAAGGGGCGAACCCAAAATGAGTTTTACAGGAGAGCCAAAATAAGGTTTTTTTCTCCCAATGATGCGTTTATTTTGATGATTTTTAAATAATACTTTATAATAATGAGAAAAATCATGGAGGAGCTTGTGGCTAAAGTAATAACAGCCGCACGGGTCGATCTATCAGGTTAAGCATTGCTTGCCGGGGTTGGTCCGTGGATGGGTGACCATCTTTACATACCGATACTTCTCCGTGCCTCGGAAAGCACGTTAAACCGTTGGTCCCGGCTGTCAATCGTGGATTTTTGACAGTCGTTACGGGTCGTCAGAAGCCCGAAAGTCTGACATCCAGTCTTACCAAGGGGTATCGTATTACCCAGTTACTGGGTTGTGGAGGTCAGATAGGCAGTCGCCATGTAAAATACTGGTATTTAGCTGCATCCGGTTAGACTGGAAGCAAACCCCAAGATAGTTGGGAAAAGCCTAGGCAGATGAGATGAATGAGAAAAATCAAATGCGACGGCACACTATGTGTGTCAATATACACAAAATTAATACAAATGTAACATTTTACAATGCTGGGTTTTCCGAGGAAAAGCCGAGAAAATCTATACGCCTTTTCGTCGCGCCACTTTATCACCAAGATATACCGTTTATCCAATATTCTCTTAGAGTTACGCCTCGATGCATTATGGTAACTGATGCATTATTTAAAGATGCTCAGTGTCGCCAATTCAGAGGAGTTGGGTCGAAATAGTTGTTCCAATGCAGGCAGACCAACCGGGAAAATCAGGAGACTAGTCGCGGAGGGTAACGGGATCCGAGGCACGGTGCGCAGCTGGCCGACCGCAGTTGGGGGCCCAAGTAGTGTGCTAGCCACACATGAAAGGCTGCCCTGCCAACTGTCGAAAAATCCCGGAATGAACCATCGTGCTGGTTGGCGACCAGACAAGAGGGCCCGATGGACATTCCCGGGGGGTTCGGGCGTCCCCGCAGTCTCCAGACCAGTTCTCCAATGATAGCGTCCTGTCAGTGCGCGCTTGAAGGTTAGCAGCATGGAACCTCATTTCACTTCCTTTTCCTCTACCTCCTTCACTCAATTAGTTATGAACAAAAGGAACAAAAAATATAAAAGCTGTACAGCGGCAGCACTCCCTCTCTCTCAAAGTGCACCTTACGATTCGAGGTCTGCACTCAAATCTCGCCGCAGTCCACAACCACCTGGAGACTGAGAAACCAGCTCTCTTGTTCCTTTTGGAAAAGCAGATCGGATGTCCGTCAGACGTGGCGTACCTATCTTACCCAGTGTTTACCCTGGAGCACATTTTTAAGCTACGTGCCGGCCGGTATATGCATGTACGCCCGGGACGACATCTGCTA
Source organism: Polia nebulosa (assembly GCA_951329385.1). Taxonomy (NCBI): domain Eukaryota; kingdom Metazoa; phylum Arthropoda; class Insecta; order Lepidoptera; family Noctuidae; genus Polia; species Polia nebulosa. The sequence continues at coordinate 31,605,129 of OX589605.1, read as the reverse complement.
TCGGCGTCTCCACAACCTTGACGATTCCAGTTTCTCAACTCTTTGGGTCCTAGTGGACACAGGCCTAGATAAAATTGTTTATGCCTGTGTCTACCGATTGCACAGCGGTGATTTGGAGACAACTGGGCTCGCACAACACCTCAGTGAGGCGGCGGATGCGGCTCACCAGCGGTACCCTTCTGCCCAATTGTTGTTACTGAGGGACTTCAACGCCCACCATCAGGAGTGGCTCTTCCCATAGCAGTGAATAGACCATGCCGGACGAGAGACGTGTTAGCTTGCGCTTGCGTTAAATCTCACCCAGCTGGTCCAGGGGGCAACGAGGGTGCCGGATGTTGATCCGCACACAGCCAATTGCTTGAACCTTCTGCTGACAACAGATCCAGACGATAAACGTATTTTCTTTCTTTCTTTTTTTTTACTCGGTGTCGATTTATTCATCATTAGGTACTTGCGACACTGACTGGTGAAGTCTGTATCCGTCTACTCCCCGCCCGATCTTAGCCTTAGAGGCTTCAGGCGGGTTTGGCGATATAGGTCAGCAGATTGGGATGGCATGCGATCTTTCTTCGCATGCTAACCTTGGCAGCCCACTTGCTTTTCTTCAGCTGATGCATCGTTGTGCGCGGACGCCGTGACGGATGTGTTGCGGCAGGGAATGGAGTACTGCATTCCGTTCTCTGACGTAACAATGTCTGGCGAAGCTCGTTCATGGTTTGGTGCCGAGTGTAATCGCGCTGATGCGTTTAAACACGCGGCATACCTGGCATGGGTCGACACTCGTACGCGCAAAGCAAGTCAGACGAAGAAAGCCTTTAACAGGGCTGCTAAGTCCTGCAACAAGTAGTTGCGGAGGGCTCGGTTCTATCACATCAGCCGAATTGGGAACAAACTTGCTTCTTACCCAGCTGGTAGTAAGGCGTTTTGGTCCCTGGCTAAGTAGGTTGAATCGAACTTCTGCCGCCCCTCACTACCTCCACTGCTGAAACCAGTGAAGAACGTAAAAAACCAGTGAAAGGGCGAAACTGAACTAGGGCTTGCTGCATTACTCGCAAGAGGTCGCCGCTAAAAGGCGAACTTCGACTTTCGACTTATCGTTAAATTACGCTAGAACTGATTATGAGATACGCCGTCAATCTTTTTTCGTTTCTATTATTCTTAGAGCTTTGCCCTTTTGTGACAACGTAGAGTTCGACAAATGGAGCATTTTTGTATTCTAAACTAATTTTTGACCGTTTGTATGAGGTTCGCTCCTTTGCGGCGTAGGTGACGAATTTTTGACTCGAAAATACAACTATAGTATTTTGGTTAAAAATGCGGTGTTGGGGTTTTTCTCGTCGTTGACGGGTACCCCGATAGTTGTTGTAGGTAGTTGTTAGTTCACACCAAACCGCTTAAGTTTAATAGTTTATTTAGGGAAACGGTGAAAAGTTATGTTTGTTTAGTTATCTGAGCCGCACTTAATGTTATATTATTATTGATCGACCCGCACATGAGCGCGGGACGGAGTTTTAGTTACGACTGAATTGAGTAATTATTTAATAAGGTACGAGTAAACGTACTTTTGCTGTATGAGCATTATTGGCTCGTACATGCTCCCGAGGGAAAGATATGCATATAATAATCTTTATTATATTTGGAGTTACATTTGGAGTAAAACTCAGTTGGGTTTCTGCAATAAGAACAGTTTCATTTATTTCTTTCCTATTTACAAGATAACATCAAGATAAGATTACACAAGTCAGTTAAAAATAGCCTCACCTGCAATAAGAACAGAAAACAACATTAAAAGTTTCTACTCCAGGTGATTTACAATTTATCGTTTGTTGCTTCAGTAAATTAATTTTAGCACAATGAGAGTAATCTTGAATGTTAGAATGCAGACCACAGAGCAAATTACCATAGAGTATTATTCTGGTTTACTATGGTTGACAACAATCGATAACTCGAGTCTATAACTCTGTCGGAAGCGCGGCAGGTTCTTAAGAAAATGACGTCTCGAGTAAACGAGAATCGTCGTTTTCTTTATATCTCCCCCCCTCGAAGGAGAACAATCACATAACATTTATGTGACTGTTCGTTAAGTCGTGTCATCAGCTACTGGAATTAATTTTGTTATATGAAATTGGTTTGATTCTGTTTTCTTGTGTCCGGTATCAACCTCATAGATTGAGTTAGAGATTTTCTTTAGGATTTTATATGGTCCGATTCTTATTTCGTCCAGCTTTTTCCTATTGAGGCGGTTTCCATTTTCCACATACACTAAGTCTCCGGCATCAAATGTAATTTCTTCCCTGTGTTTGTTGTATCGTTCTGCATTTTGATTATGCGACTTCTTGGTGTTTTCATATGCTAATTTCCGATCTCTCTCTAGGTCTTCACTTGTACAATTTGTTTTTAATTCGTGGGGCAAAATATTGACACTTTCACCTTCCATTAAGTATTTCGGAGCGAATCCAGTAACCGTGTGTTCCGTTTCATTGTATCTTCTAACACATTCTTGAGCTATTGCTGTCCATGCTTTTTTATTTTGGTTTTCATTTATTTTGCATCTTATTTTATTTACCAGGGTTTGGTTTAATCTTTCATTAAGCCCATTTGAAAATGGGGCGTCTACGGCAGTAAAAATCATCTTTATTTCCTTCCTCTTTAAAAAATTTTTAAACTCTTTCGAATTAATGCCAGGGTATTGATCTGTTAGTATTGTTCCTATATCGTTACTTTCTGTCACTCTCGTTGTTAGTTTTATGAAGTCATTGGCAGTTTGGTTTTTCGACGTTAAAATATAAGCATACCTAGTGAAGTGATCAACCATAAGGTGTAAATATTTTTTTGTTGATCGCGATCCCCCAAATCCACCAATGGTATCGATGGACATAATTTCAAATGGGTAGGTTGCTGGTCCTAAATGTGATAAGAACCCATATTTCGATTTTTTCCTTGACTTGTTTTTTTGACATATAGAACAATTATCACAAACTTTTTTGATATTCATTATCATATTTGTCGCTGAGTAAAATGGAGTTATCTTGTTGATCATTTGCGATCTTCCCAAGTGACAGTAAGTATTGTGTATTTCCTTTATCAATATTTTACTGAGGTTTTCAGACAATAGAATTTTGTCTTTTCTTTTTAACTTTTTGTAATAAATACCATTTTTTAATATGATGTTTTTTTTCTTTTCTTTTAAGTCCATGTTCTCATTCTGGTCTTTTTTTATGTCTTCGAGACTTATTAGATTTACAACTTCCAGGATGTCGTCTGTGTTATCATTTGGTTCTAAAACCGGATTCCTGCTTAGGCAGTCTGCTTCTTGATTCGATTTGCCAGGATTGTACTTTATTATGAAATCATATTGAGATAGGTAATATGTTAAGTCTCCTAACTCTTCATCTGTCCTAGATTTTATGTTCAAGTTTTCCAGAGGTTTGTGATCCGTGTATACCGTGAATTGTTTCCCAAATAGCCAGTGTTGCCAATATTTCACTGCTTCTTTTATGGCTAGACATTCAAGGTATATTGCTTTTTTTTTCTTTTGTGCTTCATTCAATTTTCTAGAAAAATATGCTACAGGTTTATAACTTTTATTTTCATCTTCTTGCTTCAACACAGCTCCAACCCCTTTGATACTAGCATCAGTATAAATTTTAATTGGAGAATTTGGGTCAAAAATTTTTAGAACTGGTTCCGAACAAAGCAATGTTTTTATTTTCTCAAATGAATCTTGACATTCTTTCGACCAAACAAATCTTACATTTTTCCTCAGAAGATTATGTAATGGGTCTGAGATTTGTGCCATGCGTGGGATGAATTTATGGTGATAGTTGATTTTTCCAAGGAATTGTCTTACGTTTGTTCTTGTTTCTGGAACTGGGAAGTTTCTCACTGCAATTAAGTAATCTTTCTGTGGTTTCACCGCGTTCTTTTCAATAATATGACCTAGGTATTTTGCGTGATTCTTCGCAAATGAGCATTTTGAAAATTTTAGTCTAAATCCCTCTTTGTAAATTGCTTCCAATAGTCTTGAAAGATGCTGTATATGCTGTGTAAAATTTTGTGAGAAGATTAATATATCGTCAATGAAGCACACTGCAAAATCTGAAAGATTGTACTTTCTTATTATATTATTTAATATTCTTTGGAAAATTGCTGGCGCTGTTTTTAATCCAAAAGGAAGGCAAGTCCACTGAAAGTGTCCTTCCTGTGTTACAAATGCGGTTTTAGGTCTGTCTTGAATCCTTAGGGGAATTGACCAAAATGCAGAATTTATATCCAAAGTTGTAAAATATTCGCAGTTCACACTTTTTACTATCAAATCCTCAATCAGTGGAAATGGCTGTGCCTGAGGAGTTATAATTTTATTTAAATCTCTGAAGTCTATACACATCCTTGTTTTTTTTTTTTCCTCTTTCTTAAATGCCAGAGTAACTGGAGCTGCAAAAGGGCTGTATGACTCCTCAATAAGGCCTTTTTCCAATAATTTTGCTACTTGACTTTCTATCTCTTTCCTATCTTCGAACGTGCACCTGTAAGGCCGTTTATAACAGTATTTTTCTTCCATGAGATCAATATGAGCCTCATAATCCTTAACAGTACCAATGTCGTATTTATCTCTGGCGAATACGGATTTATATTTGTTTAACAACTTGTCGATTTCAGACTGTTCATACATATCTAGATGGTTCACAATCGTCTCAAATTTATCAGTATTCAGATGATTGTTAAAGTTTACTTCATATTTTCTCTGATTGTTTGTTTTTTCTTTTATATCACCCGACAAAACAGGAATATTGACATTTGTGTGATTCTCAGCCTCTTTATTTAAGTAAATTCCATTTTTCTGTCTTTGGTAGTCTTTGTTCTGAATAATCCTTAGATCTTCAGTCTGGGTCAGTTTAAAATTTTCAATACAGTCTAAACCAACCAAAAAATCATAACAGAAATTCTCACTATCTACAATAAACACTTTGATCATTTTCTCAATATTGTAAATTTTCACTTTTAAGGTTATCATACCTTTGGTTTTTCCTGCACCATTAATAGTTTTCAAGCTTATATTTTGTAAATTTGTCATGTTTTCTTCTTTAATTTTTAATAATTTTGCATTTATCAATGACACGTTTGAACCTGAGTCATAAATACCAGAAATTTCTAATGTGTCATTTAGTAATAGCTTGATCTTTATTAATGGTGGTACTTTTAGTTTTTTGGATCCTCTGTATTTAGTTCTACCTCCAGTTCTGAATTGTTAACAGATTTAAATGATCCTATTTTTTTGTTTTTATCTTCTTTTTCTCTAAACCAGCAAATTGATTCAGAATGAAAACGCTTCCCTTTGTTTGCTTTTTCACATATTTCACATGGATTTTTGTCTTCACTTTTCTTTTGTTTATTATCCAAGAAAGGTTTTCCTTTTTTTTCATATATATTTTTCTTGACTAGGTGTTCTAATTTACTTATTTCATTGTAAAGATCTTGAGTTCCTTGAAGTGTTCCTCGGTCAATCTTGTCAGACACATAATTTGGTAAACCAATAGCAATAAGATCAATCAATGTTTCAGTATCCATGGATTTTCTGATTTGAAGTAGTAACTTTTCTTTTTTCAGGGCATATTCAAGCAAGGGACCTGATTGATATTTGAAGTTAAAGGCATATCTAATAGGAGACCAACCTTTGTTCCCAAATGTTTCAATAAAAATTTTTTTCCAGTCGTTCCACTCTGATTCAATAGAGTATTTTATAATCATGCAAGTGTACCAGTCAGCACTACATTTTTCGAGGAAAAACTTCAAAATCTCGATTTTTTTCCTATCTTCTGCCACTACACAGCGAACACATTCTTTTTCAAATTGATCAATCCATTGGCTGGCATTGGAGGTTTTTTCATCAAATTTTTCTATCATGAAGTCTTTAGAAATCTTGCTTAAGTTTTTAATTTCAGAAGTTTGTTCTTTGGATTCTAGAACTTTTTCTAGCAGCTTCTTTATTGTGTCTTCTGAGGTGCTTGTAGCAGATATTTCAGCCGCTTTTTCTGGAATCTCCTCTAAGTAGAAATTTTCAAACAATAAGTTACCTTCCTCATCTAAATAGGCCTTTTTCATATTTTCTGTTAAGGTTATCCAAACTTTCCTGACTTGATTTCTTTTTCCCAATGTGTTTTTCACTCTGCCAAACACTTGTGACGTTATCAATTCTTTGTGTAAACTTGTTGGTTGGTATTCATCCGGTATTGCAAAAGAACGGCCATCTAGTGTGCCGATTGAGGTTAGGCACAATTTTGTAGTTTTTCCATCTGACGCTCCTCGCATTTTAAAATCAAACCTTAGTTTTTCCATTTTTCTCGAAGTATTCACAATAATGTTGTTTTATAATAATCTTTATTATATTTGGAGTTATATTTGGAGTAAAACTCAGTTGGGTTTCTGCAATAAGAACAGTTTCATTTATTTCTTTCCTATTTACAAGATAACATCAAGATAAGATTACACAAGTCAGTTAAAAATAGCCTCACCTGCAATAAGAACAGAAAACAACATTAAAAGTTTCTACTCCAGGTGATTTACAATTTATCGTTTGTTGCTTCAGTAAATTAATTTTAGCACAATGAGAGTAATCTTGAATGTTAGAATGCAGACCACAGAGCAAATTACCATAGAGTATTATTCTGGTTTACTATGGTTGACAACAATCGATAACTCGAGTCTATAACTCTGTCGGAAGCGCGGCAGGTTCTTAAGAAAATGACGTCTCGAGTAAACGAGAATCGTCGTTTTCTTTATATGCATATGTACTCAGATCACCAAACTTGCGTTACAAGTAGGTATAAATGTTATAAAACTAATAAAAGCAATCAAAACAATAAGCAAGAAATAATTATTCATAGTTTAAATCTAAATAATTAATCATAGTTTGAATCTTGTTCCAATGGCTGATTGCGGCGGATGGTAGTCCTGTGAATGTCCACCTCGTATTTTAGCGTAGGAAGGAATCTCCTTTAGTTCTATATCTTCTGTCCTCTCTCGAGTCTTATTCGTATTGGTAGAGGTATTGCTCTTCTTACGCGCCTGAAGATATCTTCTTATTCGCCAAACTAGTACAGCGGCGACGATTCCTCCCACCAGCAAAGTGGTCATAGCGTAGTTGCCGATGTCGTGGACACTTAGGTCGTTGGGTAGGCTCTCTCGTCCCTTTTGTGCGGTTATCTGGTCATCTAATAATCTGTGTTCATTTGATAAGTTTAGTTTCGCTAGCACAATCTTTGTGTTTTTGAACGTATTCCACATATCGTTTGGTGAGTCAATAGTAGGTACCTCCAAATTAATTTCAATATTGGTACTGCTACTAAAAACGTAATGTGAATAAATTGTAGCGTCTCTGTGCTGAAGTATGCAATCCTGACCTAGGACAAGGAGCCCCGCCTTTGTTAAAATTGTTGTTGTAATTCGATTTTCGCATACAATGCGCGTCGTACACTCGTTGATGCAATTATACAGCCATGTTTGGTCTCTGTAATTTAATCCATTGATCAGAGCATTGTTGTGTTACCCAATCACATGTAATATTATTTACATTTCGGCTCAGTATTTTAGCTTCGCAAGATGCCGTGGCTCCATGCAAGTTGCTGATAGTTGTAGCTGCGTGGCAGATGTGATTGTCTGCCGTCATTGTTGTACATTGCTGAAGATCAACCTCTTCCACCTGTATATAGGTATTCTTTATGAAGTTGACTCCAATATATTGTGTTGTTGTCTCTATCACCTGACATTGGTTAGTAGTTTGCTGTCTAGGTATAGCTATATAATTCAAAGAGTAAGTACTGTTCGGTGAGCCGGGCTTTAACATAAATAATTCTGTAAATATTTTTTACGTTGGCTCCATTGCTGTTTTTGATAGGTAGGTAACGTTAATCTTTTCGGTATAATACCGGCAATGCAGTTGAGTTGTTCAGATAGCTGCTCCTCCGGTGTGAATAATTTCATATCGAGATTGCCTCTGTAGATATCTGTCAATGCACTTAGGAGCATTTCTTGGTTTCTTCTCAGTACTGAGATAAGTATACTAGCAGTTAGCGCCCCTGCGTGGACGTTATTCATGGTTTTCATTATTTGAAATTTGTTTTCTATCACTGCTGTGTTATATTTCGTTTCGTTCATGAATTGTTGAATTACTTCCAGTTGCGTCCTTACAAAGTCTTCATTTTTCTTGAAGACGTTGTTTTCTGCCTCTATAATCAGTGTCTGATTTCTTATCAGTTGTAGTAAATATTGTTCGTTTGTTTTTCAATGTCCTGAGCGTATTTTTCGGCGAAATCGCTGTCAAGGACACCAAAAAGGGCTGGTGCAAGATTTCCTACGCCGTTGACGTAGCCACGTCGCCTTCGTTGTTGATGTTGAGACCGTAACAATATGTTATACTCATTCAGCTAGCTCATTTCAAACTTGAGTAGTTGTGTAGTAGAGTGACATGGCTCGTTAGGCATCGTGTCGCACAGTTGAACTATAGGATTAATGAATTCATCTACCTTTGTCGTACTTTGCCAGAATGTGGTCAGGTTATAGTATACCAGAAGTTTCCATTCATCGTGATTAAGTTGGATATTTCCGACGGGGTCAAAATAAACTGGCTGGTTTTCAGCTAATCGAATTACTTTAAAATGTTGCTGGGGTGCTGCTAACCCACATGTTAGCGTTGTTAACGCTACTAGTAACACCATAAGCAAGCTGTTAACCTTTCTCTGGGTTTTGTTAGTCCCTTTCTTTTGGTTGTCGTGCTTAGTTTCTGGACTCACCGTTTGTGAATCAGTGCTGCCACATGCCTCGTTTATCGGTAGCGGGGCTAATTTAGTTATGGGTCTTTTTAGTATCCCATTTTGTGTCTTGAGCGTGACTACTCGTACTATGTTATCGCTGCCTGGGTGAAGTTCCACTACTCGTCCCATAGCCCATCTGCTTGGGGGTAGATTGCTTTCTCTCACGAGAACTAGTTGCCCCTTCTGTATATTTTCTTTAGTTTGTTGCCATTTGTTTCGGTTTTGTAATGAATAAAGGTATTCTTTCGACCAGCGATCCCAATAGTGTCGACGCATGAGCTCAATGAGTTTCCAGTTGTTTCTGATGTGTATAGTTTTCGTTTCTTCAGTTTCATTGAGTGGTAGTGTTAGTGTTGGACTCTCCGTGAGAAAATGATTAGGGCTGAGGTATTCCAGATCTTCCACATCCTCCGATAATGGACACAACGGTCTGCTGTTCATGCACGCTTCGATTTGTGTTAGGAGCGTTGCAAATTGTTCGTATGTAAACTCCTGTTGTCCGATAACCCGTTTCAGGTGTGCTTTCATGGAACGTACAGCAGCTTCCCATAAGCCTCCCGCTGATGGCCAGTATGGAGCGTTGAAGCGCCACTCGATTTGAAGGTGGTTGATCTCTTTAAAGAACTCTGACGATAGCATTGTTTTAAATAGTTGGAACTCTTCTTTTAAAACTCTTGCTGCTCCAACGAAGCTGAACGCTTGCTGTTCCGTTATCAGAGTAGATATGATTTGGGGTGCCTCTTCTGGCGCACATTCGTTTTAGTGCTGCGATAAAGGTTTGCCTTGATAGGTCTGAAAGTTAAAGTTCGATATGTACTGTTTTTGTGCACATACATATGAATACGGCTATGTAGCCTTTGCAGGTTTTTATTCCGTGACCCTTGTTCATCTTTACGTCCACATGGCCTGTAAAATCGATGCCGGTGTGTGAAAATGGCCTCGATGGAGTGATCCTTTCTTTAGGAAGGTTTCCTATCAGCTGTTCAGTTCGGGTTGAAGCGTATCGACGGCATCGAATGCATTGCCGCAGTATTTTCTTGACGGTTCGATTGCCGCTGATAATCCAGTAATTGTTTCTAATTTCAGCAAGCGTTAATCTTGCTCTACCGTGTAAAGTTCGTTGATGAGCCTTTTCAACAAATAGTTGGATTAGTCTTCCCTCTCCTGGTACCAGTATGGGGTGTTTCGTTTCCACTGGCAAGTTTGAGTGGTTTAAACGTCCTCCAACACGTAAAATTCCATAAGAATCCAAAAATGGATTGAGTTTTAAAATGGTACTTCTGTTGAGAAGTTTTTCACCTTTGTTGAGAGAATTTATTTCGTTTTCGAAATAATTCCGCTGCACTGATACTGCTGTTAGACCCGCTTGTGGGAAGCCAACAGCACCGATTTGCTAACGTAACTGGGATATAGCACGCTAAGCACTCTGCTGATGAGGAGACACGACGACTCACAAGATGATTTTCCGTGTCATCCGGCTCGAAGGACCAAAAGATGTTGGGGTTTTTCTCGTCGTTGACGGGTACCCCGGTAGTTGTTGTAGGTAGTTGTTAGTTCACACCAAACCATTATTAAGTTTAATAGTTTATTTAGGGAAACGGTGAAAATATATGTTTGTTTAGTTATTTTATTTTATTTTATTCATTTGGGACAAAAAACAGTTATACATTGCAGCATTTACAAAAAGTAGTTTTAATAAAGTCGAAAATAAAAAAACGTATAACCCACACTATTGTCCACGAAGTGACATCGGAGTATGATAACGAACGCATGTTCAATGAGTTAAAATCAATATATTTTAGACTGATGAATCGAAGGAAGCGGATGACAAGAGCCTCCGTCCTAAGAGCAACCTGCAAGAAATTGTGAAACCAATCTTTTAAATTTAGATTGCGACAGCGCGAAAATATCAAAGTCACTGAATTGTGAGTTATAGGTTTCTAAAAGTCGGCGGAGAGGGGCACGCTCCCCAGCATTCGTTCTACATCGCGCAGTGTAGAAAAGCTGAGGTGCGCGCACCCTCCGCCGAAAAACAGTTCTAGGTACTACGTAACACAATCTATTCGATAGCTCAGTACAATTAAATTTGTTATTGCATATACCGTACAGCATCATGACCATGATCAGCAAACGTCTAGAATCCAAGCTCAATACCTCATAACGCTTTAGCAAATCTGCATAGGGAATCCGTGTACGGAAGCACTTATAGTGCGTGGCCCGAAGAAATTTTTTCTGAACCATTTCTATTTCCTGCTTATATTTATCATAATACGGGCACCAGATGGGTACCGCGTATTCCAATTGCGAACGGACTAGTGTTTTATATAAGAAAAGAAAAGAAGAATGCTTTTTGAAGTCTTTACAAGACCGCATGACAAAACCATACATCTGAAAGGCTTTCTTAATTATGTTGTCGATATGGTTATCTAAATGTAATTGGCAATCAAGCATTATCTGCGACTGAATTGAGTAATTATTTAATAAGGTACGAGTAAACGTACTTTTGCTGCATGAGCATTATTGGCTCGTACATGCGGGAACCACGACAGTATTACTCATAGATGTGATTAAATAATATGATGTGCGTATCGACTATTTTGATGTTTTAAATTTGAAATAATCAGATTTCACGTTACGTTCACGTCGCGAGTTCGCGCTAGATCCATAATACTTACACGCGCTGCATTCGCGAGCGGTGATATCTGTCGTGCAATAAGTAACGTACCCGTGTGTGGTGGCAGACGGCCTGCAGCGTGGGACACGTCATCCGGCGCCGCGTGGAGGCGGCGTGCGCGGCGTCCGTGCTGTGCGGGCGCTGCGTGTCGCGCTGGGGCTCGCTGCTGGGCGCGCGGCTGGCGCGGGTGGCGGCGCGCGCGGAGGCGCTGCACGCGCACGCGCACCTCACGCACACGGCGGCGCGCGCGCTGGACCTGGCAGCCGACAACAGTGTGCAGGTCAGTTAGCGAGCAGCTGTGCGGGCGCTGCGTGTCGCGCTGGGGCTCGCTGCTGGGCGCGCGGCTGGCGCGGGTGGCGGCGCGCGCGGAGGCGCTGCACGCGCACGCGCACCTCACGCACACGGCGGCGCGCGCGCTGGACCTGGCAGCCGACAACAGTGTGCAGGTCAGTTAGCGAGCAGCTGTGCGGGCGCTGCGTGTCGCGCTGGGGCTCGCTGCTGGGCGCGCGGCTGGCGCGGGTGGCGGCGCGCGCGGAGGCGCTGCACGCGCACGCGCACCTCACGCACACGGCGGCGCGCGCGCTGGACCTGGCAGCCGACAACAGTGTGCAGGTCAGTTAGCGAGCAGCTGTGCGGGCGCTGCGTGTCGCGCTGGGGCTCGCTGCTGGGCGCGCGGCTGGCGCGGGTGGCGGCGCGCGCGGAGGCGCTGCACGCGCACGCGCACCTCACGCACACGGCGGCGCGCGCGCTGGACCTGGCAGCCGACAACAGTGTGCAGGTCAGTTAGCGAGCAGCTGTGCGGGCGCTGCGTGTCGCGCTGGGGCTCGCTGCTGGGCGCGCGGCTGGCGCGGGTGGCGGCGCGCGCGGAGGCGCTGCACGCGCACGCGCACCTCACGCACACGGCGGCGCGCGCGCTGGACCTGGCAGCCGACAACAGTGTGCAGGTCAGTTAGCGAGCAGCTGTGCGGGCGCTGCGTGTCGCGCTGGGGCTCGCTGCTGGGCGCGCGGCTGGCGCGGGTGGCGGCGCGCGCGGAGGCGCTGCACGCGCACGCGCACCTCACGCACACGGCGGCGCGCGCGCTGGACCTGGCAGCCGACAACAGTGTGCAGGTCAGTTAGCGAGCACCTCACGCACACGGCGGCGCGCTGGACCTGGCAGCCGACAACAGTGTGCAGGTCAGTTAGCGAGCACCTCACGCACACGGCAAGGTGGTTACGGACAGCTACGGACAAACGCACAATAAAGGATTTTCATTGTCTTAACATTTTTAAAATCTGAAGAGACCCTAAAAATAAAACCCAAGGCTTTAGAAGCCTTGTTAATTATGTTATTTATATGTGCATGAAACAAAAGCTTAGAGTCAAAAATAACTCCAAGATCCCTGATGACACTGACTCTCGCTATAAAGGTATTCGATAGCTTATAATCAAATTTTTTATGGTTTGGCTTACGTGAAAATGTACATATAAAGCATTTGGAAACATTTAAATCTAGCCTATTTTTAATGCAGTACTCGTGGAACCGGTCCAGATCATCCTGTAATAGGCGTGCGTCCTCAACAGTTGAGACTTGACCCAAAATCTTCATATCATCTGCATACAATAGGACTTTAGAATGAAGGAAACAAGAGGCAATGTCAGTAATAAAAATATTAAATAACAGAGTGTAAAGAAATTATTCTTCCACCGGCTATCGTCAAAAATAATTTATGGAATGAGACCCTAGTTACCAATCTTCGGGTTTATTACATGTGATTTGTCTGTAGCAAATAAGAGTCCTTTGATTTGGTCTTCACATATACGAGTATCACATTTATTGTCAACACTGCATCACACCAGATAGCACTCAGTACACAGAAAATTGTATGTTGAACTTACAATTTATGATGAACCACTTTTACCCTATCGTTCGAAGATCGAAGATTAAAGGTCCAGTGAGGAGATCCACAAGCAGTATCTAAGCCGTGGTCATCTAATCATGGTCATCTCTGGACACGTGGACGTTGGTGTTCCGAACCTTTTGCTAAGACCGCATTGTTCTTCCAAAAAGAATAAAGTGAAGTTTATGATCCGACCATTTTATATGGTTTTCATCGTATGAAACTAAATGTAAAGTAGGAACCCTGCCAACAAGAGAAAGATTCGGTGAGACTCATAAATGCCACGCGCTTAAGATTTAGCATCAGTACAGAAAAAAACCCAACAAAGTACTCACAGCGTCCTACATTCTTATGCTTACAGCATTTGAACCTGACTCTGGTCCCTTTTACACCTCGAGACATCATTAAGTGCTTTTAAGAAGCCTTTTCCAATATATAAAGTTTAAGTGGCAGACTCGCTCCAGATCAAGTTGGAAAAAGAAAAAACGTCAAACGACAATCTGTCAATCTGTCAACTTGCAAAATAACGCTCCATTCCACGAATTAAATTTATTCAATTTTTAAGTGTTACAAGAGGTCCTAACAAGGATCCTTGGGGAACCCCTGACGGAATGTACATCGCTCTCGAAGTATAACCATTGAGAACCACCGTCTGGCTCCTATTCTCCACGTATGACGAGAACCATCTAAACAAATTGCCCCTCACACCAACCAACAAGAGTTTGCGCAAAAGAAGCACATGATCAATTCGATCAAAACACTTGCTGTAGTCAGTGTATATAACGTCGACCTGAGACGGTCTGGACATGTGCTCCGTAAGATAGTCACTACATATTACAAGATTGGATGTGGTCGAGCGACGCTGATTTTCACAGAAACTTAATTTTAGTGAAGCAGAAAGTTGTCCGTGTACAATTTTCTCCATAATTTTAGCGAACACAAAGGTTAGAAATCGGTCTGTAGTTGTCTATACTGTCCTTAGCTCCAATCAGCGTTATATACGCTGACTTCCAGGCACTACACCACTACAGTAAAATTGTTAACGGACCTGATAGACACTTGGCACATTTAGATATAAAAATTGGCGAAATGTTATCAGGACCCGCGGTTTTATTTAGGTCCACTTGTTTAAGTAACCGAAATACTTCCTCCTCCCTTACATCAATAGAGCTTATGTCCGATACGCAATCAGCAGTCTGACTTCCAGGTTCATCCATTACCACAATGTTCAAATCGTCGTCGCTTCGTTCTTGGAAATTAGAATAGAAATAGTCGACGAACATATTACAAATTTCCTTCCCATTACTAGATGAACTTTGATCAAAGTTAAGGACAGACGGGTAACAATTGGTTTGTTGTTTTGATTTAACATATCGCCAGAAAGCCCTTGGATTTTTAGAAATGGATAATTCAATATTTGCAATATAATTATCAAATATTTCCTTCTCCAGATATTTAGCCCGCTGACGTAAAGTTATGAAAGATTGATGATCAGAAAGATTTCCATACTTTTTTAATTTTGAGTGAAATTTAGCCTTTTCCCTAAGTATTTTAATAAGAGGGCTTTTATACCAAGGAGGATACTTGCCCCGCGGTGCAATAATTTTAGTAGGTATATACCTAATGTGAAGCAAGTTAATGGTATCGTAAAAGAAATTGACAGCCTCTTCAAGAGTCCTACAGTTTAGCTCTAATGACCAGTCCCTTGCCAACATTTCCTCAATTATGGCATCATAATTCGCAAGAGCATACAAGAACTTGACCCTCGGCCGAGAATGCAGCTGATGCAGTTGAACGAAGTCAGCAGTAATAGAGAGTGCCTTATGGTATAAGTCCTCTTTCACTAAAGGATCCAGGCAGCAAGTGACAGCAACTTCGTCGTTCGATAGTACGAGGTCCAGAATACTGTCATTCACATTACGATGAGAATTGTATTGTAACAAATTGCAAGCGGTACACACAAGGTCACAAAAGGTGGTCTGGCCCGTGCAAGTTACTAGGACACAGATAGTCACCGTCCGTCGCCGTGTGCTAGTCAATATTTGGCTGATTAAAATCACCAAGAATCAAGAATTTATCTGCTGGATGTTTAAGAACAATGTCAGCTAAATTACTAGTGAAGTTATGTAGTTGTCCAATCAAAGAGTTGCCAGACTGCTGATCACATATATAAGCCACACAGACATGCATTTTATAGGTGACTTTACGTTTCGATTGGTGTAAAGTTAAGAGCCATTTTACATTTTGACGCTAATTTCTAAGATTTAGGTTGCCTTATTTACCATCTTAGGTAATAATCTGAAATGATTAAATACATGTAAAAATAGACCAGTCTTTGATCTTGCCCTGTAATGTATCACATTTTAAAAAAAACATCTTGTTAGCTTTGTGGTGATCTTTCTCCCACAACTAGTTTACTAAAAATTCATCGCAGAGTCAATTACAGATTCCAATATCTATCAATAATCTTCACAATTTTGGATGAAAAAAAATACGTAAGCATCAGACATATATTTTAATTGACGTATAATGTACTAGATTCTCGATTATTGATGATATTAGTTAGTAAAGAAATAAAGACTAAACCCAATTTTTACGTTTTATATTTCAATTTTGTCGTGATTTTTTGCATTATGTAAAGCGTAATTTCAACAAAAAAGAAATCTCAAAATAAAATATGTTCTTTGAAGAATCAGATTCTACAGTTTAATTTGAAATTCCTTAGTTTAATTAGACATAACAATAATTTTAATATCACTCTGAATCACAATAAATTACGATGCACCAGCGGGCACCGATTAGAATGACGCGAGCGCCCGTCGAGGTAGGACCTATGCCATTTTTTCCCGCGCCCCGATTATCGAGCGCTCGTATTGTGAACGAAATATTGTACTACGACTACAACGTTTTGATTCCCATTTTATTAATTTACATAAGGTGAGTTTAGTTATTATCAAGTATTATTTTAGTAGTTTGTAGAATAATTACGTTATTTCGTTTTACTAGTTTTAGCAATGGGGTGCAAGACAAAGACATGTGTCGTATGTCGATATGTCTGATGGTCGATATGTCGCAGCCATCTGGTTGAGTTCGCCATTCAATTTTACGCCTAGGCCGTTCAATAAACGCTATTCAATTAAGGCGCCCTCATTGAATAAAAAATCGTAGCATAGCACAGAAAATAAATATTAAAAAATCCAAGTTCACGTTTGTTACAAGAATTTTTACGTTGTCAAAACAGGTCTCAAAATGTTTCGTATCCAAAGTAGTAGGCAAAAGTGTCAGAAACGGGTTATTAAGATATAAAATCATAAAAATCATAAATATCTTTGCTACTATTTCAACGCTCGAAGATAGACTAGCACTTCAGACTGACTTGTATCGGCTCGAAGAGTATTGTCGGGTTAATAAACTCGATCTCAACCCATCCAAGTGTTCGGTGATCACTTACACTAGAAAACGTGTAGTCCTGGCCACTACTTATACTTTGGCGGGCCAGATCTTGCCAAGGTGCAATTCTATTCGTGACTTGGGCGTCCATCAAGACAGTAAGTTAGTTTTTGACACACACATTGATGCAATTGTCAAAAAAGCTTCTAAATTGCTTGGGTTTATAATGCGTCTCTCTAAGTGTTTTACAGATGCTAAAACACTAAAAATTTTGTATTGCACTTTTGTAAGAGGTCAGCTAGAGTATGCGTCTCAGATATGGAATCCATGTTATCATAAATACATTGACCAGATTGAAAATATCCAAAGACGTTTCATAAAATATCTTTGCTTTCATCAAAACATTCCATATCAGTCAACCGGTTATATTGGACTCTGTAAGAAGTATCATCTGCTGCCACTGCTAGATCGACGTAAAATTGCTGACCGTTTATTCTTGTTGAAAATCCTCAATAACAGTATTGATAGCCCTGAGTTACTGTCAAAATTTTATTTTAATGTGCCAAGTAAAACATTTCGCTTAATCCACCCTTACGTGTTCCTCATACATCTTCGAATTATAGGCAGAACAGTTATATTGTGCGCGCAAGTAGTGGTTTCAATGATATGTGCAAGGAATATGCTTTAGATCCATTCACAATTAGTGTGAATTCGGCCAGAAGGTGCTTAAGCTTCAATTTTTTTAGTAGTAAGTTGTTTAGTAGTAAGTAGCGGTAGGTTATATTGATTCACTTTTTTTAAAAAGCGTAGTCTGCTCAATGGTTTATATATAGATAAAGATAAATTACCTATCTAAATTTAATAGCTATGTTTTATCATTTTAGAATGAGAAATCGCGGTAATCTAGTTAAGGAGGACCCTTTAGAAGAGACGCTGAGCCGAGTAATAATGAAAAGTTAGATTCGGTACCAGAAATTGTATGTTTTAATAATAGTTTTACATTCAAAACATACGTTTATTAAGCAATTTATAATATTATTTCTTAAATTTTCTTAGAAAGAACTTGTTGCATTGGACTTGACGTATCAATGGAACTTTTGGACTCAATCATAATTATTTTTTGTTCTTACTGCATAATTATTTTTTGTGCTACACTGTTTGTATTTTGTACGTGTAGATAGCTACGCACACATACACAATGCTGCCGTCTTTTACCTAAACTCGGGCGTTTAAATTTTGTGAAATGGCTCTTAAGGTGACCCAAAGATCCTCTGCGGACGAGCACCATTCGTTGCGGACGTCGGCAATAAGTTCTCGACGTACAGTAATTAAGACCCCCCTCCCATCGTTTGGTCAGTGTGAGAGTAATTTCGATCCCGTCTCCATACAAAATATTTGTCATCAAATAGTTCACTATCAGATATTCCATCAATAACCATGCCGGGTATGGCGCGTGTTTAAATGCATCAACGCGATTACACGACACCAAACCATGAACGAGCTTCGCCAGATATTGTTACGTCAGAGAACGGAATGTAGTACTTTATTCCCTGCCGCAACACATTCTTCACGACGCCCGCGCACTACGATGCATCAGTTGAAGAAAAGCACGTGGGCTGCCAAGGATAACATGCGAAGAAAGATCGTATACCATCCCAATCTGCTGACCTGTGCCGCCAAATCCGTCGGGAGCCTCTAGGGCTAGGATCTGGCAAGGAGTAGACGGATACAGACTTCACCAGACAGTGGTCGGAACTACCTAATGGTGAAGAAATCGACACAGAATATCGGTCTGGATCTGTTGTCAGCAGAAGGTCCTAGCAATTGGCTGTGCACGAATCAACATCCGGCAGCCTCGTTGCCCCCTGGACCAGGTGGGTGAGATTCAACGCTAACGCTAGCTTTTACATTTGTCGTCCAGCATGGTCTGTGCACTGGTATGGGAAGAGCCACTCTTGATGGTTTAGGGCTTTAAAGTCCCGTAGTAACACCAATTTGGCAATAAAAATTAACAAGGCATGCGTGGCAAGGCAGGCGTGGGGGCCGAGTCACCCGCGTCCGTAGGAGTATACCCATTGAGTCCCTACACGTGGTCCCCGGGTGGTGCTAATCAGGTGGCAAACTGGTGGTAGGTTTCGACCGATGGCTTGCGACCACCCACTGGGCAAAGTCGTACCGCCAAGCGGCCTGGCCGTGTTCCGGTACGATGCTCAGTGTAGCCAATCCAGAGGAGTTGGGTCGAAATAGTTGTTCCATTGCAGGCAGACCAACCGGGCTCGCGCTGATATGAATGTATCGAGAGACTAGTCGCGGAGGGTAGCGGGATCCGAGGCACGGTGCGCCGCTGGCCGACCGCAGTTAGTTGGGGGCCCAAGTAGTGTACTAGCCACACACGAAAGGCTGCCCCGCCAACTGACGAAAAATCCCGGAATGCACCATCGTGCTGGTTGGCGACCAGACGAGAGGGCCCGATGGACATTCCCGGGGGGGCTCGGGCGTCCCCGCAGTCTCCAGACTAGTCCCCCAATGATACCGTCCTGTCAGTGCGTGCCTGGAGGTAGCCAGCATGGAACCTCATTTCACTTCCTTCTCCTCTCCTTCCTTCACTCTTCACATTCATGAAAAAAGGAACTAAAAAGAAAAAAGCTGTACAGCGGCAGCACTCCCTCTCACACAAAGTGCACCTATCTAACATTCGAGGTCTGCACTCAAATCTCGTCGCAGTCCACCACCACCTAGAGACTGAGAAACCAGCTCTCTTATTCCTTTCGGAGACGCAGATCGGATGTCCGTCTGACGTGGCGTACCTATCTTACCCAGGGTTTACCCTGGAGCACAATTTTAAGCCACGCGCTGGTATATGCATGTACGCCCGGGACGACATCTGCTATCGGCGTCTCCGTAACCTTGAGGACTCCAGGTTCTCAACTCTTTGGGTCCTAGTGGACACAGGCCTAGATAAAATTGTCTACGCCTGTGTCTACCGTTCGCACAGCGGTGATCTGGAGACAACTGGGCTCACACAACACCTGAGTAAAGCGGCGGATGTGGCTCAGCAACGGTACCCTTCTGCCCAATTGGTGTTACTGGGGGACTTCAACGCCCACCATCAGGAGTGGCTCTTCCCATACCAGTACACAGACCATGCTGGACAAGAGACGTATAAGCTAGCGCTGGCGTTAAATCTTACCCAGCTGGTCCAGGGGGCAACGAGGGTGCCGGATGTTGATTCGCACACAGCCAATTGCTTGGACCTTCTGCTGACAACAGATCCAGACCGTTACTCAGTGTCGATTTCTTCACCATTAGGTACTTCCGACCACTGTCTGGTGAAATCTGTATCCGTCTACTCCCCGCCCGATCCTAGCCCTAGAGGCACCAGGTGGGTTTGGCGATACAGGTCAGCAGATTGGGATGGCATGCGATCTTTCTTCGCATGTTATCCTTGGCGGCTCACTTGCTTTTCTTCGACTGATGTTTCGTCGTGCGCGGACGCCGTGACGGATGTGTTGCGGCGGGGAATGGAGTACTACATTCCATTCTCTGACGTAACAATGTCTGGCGGGGCTCGACCATGGTTTGGTGCCGAGTGCAATCGCGCTCATGCGCTTAAACACGCGGCCTACCTGGCATGGGTCGACGCTCGGACGCGTAAAGCGAGTGACGTGAGTCAGAAAAAGAGAGCCTTCAACAGGGCTGCCAAGTTCTGCAAGAAGGTGTTGCGGAAGGCTCGGTTTGACCACATTGGCCGAATTGGGAACAAACTTGCTTCTTACCCAGCTGGTAGTAAAATTCGAAAGAGTTACCTCGCCCCCGGGCGCGTAGGGCAGGGAGGAACAGGGGTGGGTTTTAGTCAGTAAGAGTCTGACACTCCCTTCCGCTCCACCCCAGAGCGGAAAGAGTCATTGGATGATTTCCCACCCCCCCCAAAAAAAAAAAAAAAAAAAAAAAAAAAAAAAAAAAAAAAAAAAAAAAAAAAAAAAAAAAAAACCCAGCTGGTAGTAAGGCGTTTTGGTCTCTGGCTAAGTCGGTTGAATCGAACTTCTGCCGCCCCTCACTACCTCCACTGCTGAAACCCGACGGGTCGCTGGCCCACTCCGCTGAGGAGAAAGCAAGCTTGTTTGCCTCTCTGTTTGCGGAATCTTCGCGTCTAGATCCTGGTGGCGCGAGGCCCCCTGGTACTCTTGGTGGATGCGAGTCGATTATGTCAGACATTCGCATTCATCAGAAGGATGTCCGGAGGGTACTGCGTAACCTGGACGTGAACAAGGCTAGTGGTCCCGACGGGATACCGGCAATTGTACTGAGGACTTGTGCGCCTGAGTTGTCTCCGATCTTGACACGCCTATATCGCCTTTCGTTTGAGACTGAAAAAGTGCCGATGGCTTGGAAGCAAGCTAACGTGCAACCCGTACCCAAGAAGGGTAGTCGAGCTGACCCAGCAAATTATAGGCCCATCTCGGTAACTTCCGTTCTCTGTAAGAGTATGGAACGGATACTGAATGGTAAGCTCCTAGCATACCTAGAAGCTAACGATATCCTAAGTGACCGACAATACGGCTTCCGCCGAAATCGGTCAACAGGAGATCTTCTAGCGTATGCCATTCACATCTGGAGTGAGGCCATCGACAAACAAGGGGAAGCCCTTGCGGTCTCCCTTGATATCTCGAAGGCCTTCGACCGGGTCTGGCACGACAGCTTAATTGGCAAGCTTCCTTCCTTCGGTCTGCCCGCTGGATTGTGTGATTGGATAGCAGATTTCCTGAGGGATCGGTCTATCCGAGTAGTCATAGATGGCTGCTCGTCCGGACTGCTGGCTATTAATGCCGGTGTTCCTCAGGGGTCGGTGCTCTCGGCAACATTGTTTTTGCTGCATATTAACGATCTGCTAAAACCCGGTACCTTTGGGTATGCAGACGACAGCACTGTTGCCGAGAGATACGTGCCAGACGCACGAGTTAGTGGGTCTCAGGTCCGGTCTCTCCGAGAGGCTATGGTTGGGCGCTTGAACTTGTCCTTGCAGGCTGTCTCAGAATGGGGCGATGCCAATCTGGTTAAGTTCAATGCTGCTAAGACCCAGGCGTGTCTTTTTTCTGCTAAAAGGAGCCAGTTTCACCCGGCTCCATCTTTCCGAGGTGTGACCGTGCCGATAACCGACCGACTTGATCTTCTTGGTGTTACTTTAACATCTACCCTCAATTTTGGTCCCTTCATAGAGGCTAAGGCTCAAGTGGCTGGCAAAAAGTTGGGGGTCCTCGCAAAGGTGAGACGATACTTCTCGCCGGAAGAGCTGCTCCAACTCTATCAAGCGCAAGTCCGATCGTGTATGGAGTACTGCTCTCATCTTTGGGACGGATCTGCAAGATACCAGCTTGATGCCCTTGAGTCAATTGAGAAACGAGCCAAGAGGATCATCGGCAATGATAGACTCGTTGAGTCAAAACTCCAAAGTCTTGAACATAGACGCCGAGTTGCTAGCCTGTCGGTTTTCTATCGATTACATTTTGGGGAGTGTGCGACGGAATTGCATGATTTGATTCCGCCAAGCCCGTTTCATCTAAGGACCACAAGACGTATGGCGAAGTGCCACCAGTTCATGGTGGACATCCCATCCATACGCACAAAGCGTTTTGAGAAAACATTCATTGCACGTACAGCTAGAGAGTGGAATTCTCTACCGGAGTCTGTGTTTCCTGTAAGATACAACCTGGGAGTCTTTAAGTCAAGACTCAAGAGTGAATAGGTTACTTCTAGGCAAGCGTGCTCCATCTTCGACCACATCATCGCTTACCATCAGGTGATATAGTGGTCAAACGCGAGCCTATCAAACATAAAAAAAAAAGGCATTCACAAGTATTCACATTGAATGACAATCACAGAACATTATTTACGTCAATGTAACAGACGTAAATGAAGTATAAATAAATACAGTTTTTCTTTAGGTTTTTTTAGCATTGGCCTTTGTTAGATTCTTTGCTACTTAACAGTGCCAAGTTGCACTGTTAAGTAGCAAAGGACGTAATGTAGCAACTTTTTCCTTACCAACTTTAATCTTAGTGTCTTAACTCACTAAGTTTCACTATATACACATAAAATACTACCAAATATTATGACGTGGTTGTAGGGCTCGGGCGGGCCTGGCGCGGAGAGCTGGTCGTCCGTGGCGGGGCTGGTGGCTGGCGAGGCGGGCTCGCTGCGCACGGCGGCAGCGGCGCTGGTGGCGCGTCACGCGGCGCCGGCGCTGCGGGCCGAGTTCGACGCCGCCGCGCACCACGCGCCCTGCCCCAGCGACCTGCGCCTGCACGTCAAGGCCAAGACGCTGGTGGAGAGGCTGCGCGACTCGTGGCAGCACCTGGTGCGCGACCGTGCCACACGATCGCTGACGTACAACGACGAGCAGTTCCACGTGCTGGAGCGCATCACCGTCGCCGAGACCGGGCGGCGCGCGCGGGCGCTGCTGCAGAAGGCGTCGCCACTCGCGCGCGCCCGCGCCGACGCCATCGCTGACTGGTGAGATGTGACACTAGCACGTACAGACACGCCATCGCTGACTGGTGAGATGTGACACTAGCACGTACAGACACGCCATCGCTGACTGGTGAGATGTGACACTAGCACGTACAGACACGCCATCGCTGACTGGTGAGATGTGACACTAGCACGTACAGACACGCCATCGCTGACTGGTGAGATGTGACACTAGCACGTACAGACACGCCATCGCTGACTGGTGAGATGTGACACTAGCACGTACAGACACGCCATCGCTGACTGGTGAGATGTGACACTAGCACGTACAGACACGCCATCGCTGACTGGTGAGATGTGACACTAGCACGTACAGACACGCCATCGCTGACTGGTGAGATGTGACACTAGCACGTACAGACACGCCATCGCTGACTGGTGAGATGTGACACTAGCACGTACAGACACGCCATCGCTGACTGGTGAGATGTGACACTAGCACGTACAGAGACCAAGCGGCGCGCAGAGGAACTTAGAAATACACAATCCATAAACAAAAATCTCGCCAAATTCATAATCTCCTTGGTTATATTATAGAATATAAAAAAAAAATATATAAACATCCGAATTGATAACCTCCTTCTTTTTAACCGACGAAAAAAAGGAGGAGGTTCTCAATTCGACCGTATATATATATATTTTTTTTTTTTTTTTTTGTGTATGTTCAGCCCTCACTTCGTCATTTATGAACCGATTTTGATTATTCTTTTTTTATTAGATAGGGTATACCTCAAGGGTGGTCCCATGTCAAGGAAGTCAGGATCTGACAGTGGAAACCTGATAAAATTGAGAGAAAACCTTGAAAATTGTGGGCACGTTTAGCGTTTCTGTATGTATGTTCGGCCTTCACTCCGTTATTTATGAACCGATTTTGATTATTCTTTTTTTGTTAGATAGGGTATACCTCAAGGATGGTCCCATAATAAGGAAGTCAGGATGTGACAATGGAATCTTGATAAAATTGAGAGAAAACCTCGAAAATTGTGGATACGTTTAGCGTTTCTGTATGTATGTTCGGCCCTCACTCCGTTATTTATGAACCGATTTTGATGATTCTTCTTTTCTTGGATAGGGTATACCTCAAGGGTGGTCCCATGTCAAGGACATCAGGATCTGATCATGGGATCCTGAAAAAATTGAGAGAGAACCTCGAAAATTGGGCACGAATATTGTTTCTGTTTACTTTTCATAACTTAATCAGGTATTTGCATTTAGGAACCATCACATCATGAAACTGAGCTGATGATGGAAACCATAGCTTTTCTAAACAATAGTAGTTAGATATAAAACTAGTTTTAGTGACAAATACCACTTAATATGGTTTGAAGAAAAGACGTCTTTACAGTATTGGAGGTAACCTCAACTGGTCAATATCCTGGGAACTTCATGGAAGGATGGTAATTTCATCAGCTCAGTGGCAAGAGGAATGATGAAGAATTAGAAATTTGCCTCAGAGTGTTACAAGATGATGCGAGCCACAAAAAATCATAAAATAAAAAACTTTTTAACAAAAAAATTAACCGACGAAAAAGAACTAAAAAGCAAAAAATAAATAAAACTTTTAAGTCTTGAGTAATGAGCATATTTACCTACACAAAATATCAAATTTTATATAAACTAATTTTGAGTCGGCGCCAATTAATAAAATGATTAATTACCTACTTACAGCCTTCTTCATTTGTAAGTACTTATAAAATTTAGATATTTAATAATCAGATTGTTGTTTGGCGCCGACTCAAAATTAGTTTATATAAAATTTGATATTTTGTGTAGGTAAATATGCTCATTACTCAAGACTTAAAAGTTTTATTTATTTTTTGCTTTTTAGTTCTTTTTCGTCGGTTAATTTTTTTGTTAAAAAGTTTTTTTGAAGTCGATTAACTGGTATTCGTCCAGATATTTCACGTCCACAAAGAAATAAAACAATGTTAGACTTATCATTTCTACTTACACCACATTTCAAGTAAACATACCATATTACTAAATTAAAGCGTGGACATTTACTATAACGACACAGGAGAACATGCCGCTACAAGAGCTTTTCGAAATCTCATGGCGCTAACCATCGCTTTTAAACCACCTCTGTAGAGCCATTATAACTTTCATTTACGACCACTGTAGACCCATTGTAGAGGTATAAGCAAGATAATATGGACCTATTTGGCGCTACAAGACATCTGTAGCCGCTTATAAAACCACTATATTTCTTACTAATGGAGCCGACGCCGTTATGGAAATCCTTTATCCGGCTACTGTGCAGCTTGTTATAGCGCTTGTGTGCTAGTTGGGTAGTGACACCTAGATATTTTAAATGGTCACCTTTAGCTAAAGTGGGGCAAGAACATGCAGTGTCAGCGAACGTGCTACAATTACGTGCGTAATTGTTTGTAAGCGGTATTTTAGTCTTTCTCATTATAAATAAAATGTATTTTGTTTTATCTGCATTTAATGTTAGGAGATGATTATAAAGCCAATTAGTCACAATTTAAAAACCATTCTGAGCATGTTCATCGACCTCAACTCTTGATTTAGCTTAGAACAATAGAGCGGTATCACGCGGACATTATGGCACCATTTTGGAGTAATAAGCTGCACAGTTCATTTATGTAAATTAAAAATAATGTAGGGCCCAAAATGCTTCCTTGTGGGATTCCAAAACAACTATTTTTCAGTTCAGAAGTATACTATACAGGCACAGAAGTATCTAACCTGTAACGGGTAGTGCCTCAAGCTTTTAAGAATATAGGTAAGTTCCTACACGCCAAATACTTACTAGAATTTATTTCCAACTTTTTAGTTCATTGTCCCCGATAAAAGCTTGTTTTTTAAAACATTTTTTACCTCAATTTATTTACTCTTCTGATTCCATGGGCATGAAGCTTAAGTTCTTTCGGGGCGATAATGATAATGATGTGAATGTAATGATAAAGTTTGTTTTGTACTCGTATGTTGTCAGGTACAAGGTGGCGCAGACGGTGTACCTGCAGACTCAGATCCTGGACAAGGACGTGTCGAGCGCCGAGCTCAAGCTGCTGACGCTGGCGGCGCGCATCCAGGACGCCGAGCACAGGCTGCGGGAACACATCCACGACACGCAGCACCAGGTCTGTGCCACATACTATCATAGCTCAAGCTGCTGACGGCATCCAGGACGCCGAGCACAGGCTGCGGGAACACATCCACGACACGCAGCACCAGGTCTGTGCCACATACTATCATAGCTCAAGCTGCTGACGGCATCCAGGACGCCGAGCACAGGCTGCGGGAACACATCCACGACACGCAGCACCAGGTCTGTGCCACATACTATCATAGCTCAAGCTGCTGACGGCATCCAGGACGCCGAGCACAGGCTGCGGGAACACATCCACGACGCGCAGCACCAGGTCTGTGCCACATACTATCATAGCTCAAGCTGCTGACGGCATCCAGGACGCCGAGCACAGGCTGCGGGAACACATCCACGACACGCAGCACCAGGTCTGTGCCACATACTATCATAGCTCAAGCTGCTGACGGCATCCAGGACGCCGAGCACAGGCTGCGGGAACACATCCACGACGCGCAGCACCAGGTCTGTGCCACATACTATCATAGCTCAAGCTGCTGACGGCATCCAGGACGCCGAGCACAGGCTGCGGGAACACATCCACGACGCGCAGCACCAGGTCTGTGCCACATACTATCATAGCTCAAGCTGCTGACGGCATCCAGGACGCCGAGCACAGGCTGCGGGAACACATCCACGACGCGCAGCACCAGGTCTGTGCCACATACTATCATAGCTCAAGCTGCTGACGGCATCCAGGACGCCGAGCACAGGCTGCGGGAACACATCCACGACGCGCAGCACCAGGTCTGTGCCACATACTATCATAGCTCAAGCTGCTGACGGCATCCAGGACGCCGAGCACAGGCTGCGGGAACACATCCACGACGCGCAGCACCAGGTCTGTGCCACATACTATCATAGCTCAAGCTGCTGACGGCATCCAGGACGCCGAGCACAGGCTGCGGGAACACATCCACGACGCGCAGCACCAGGTCTGTGCCACATACTATCATAGCTCAAGCTGCTGACGGCATCCAGGACGCCGAGCACAGGCTGCGGGAACACATCCACGACGCGCAGCACCAGGTCTGTGCCACATACTATCATAGCTCAAGCTGCTGACGGCATCCAGGACGCCGAGCACAGGCTGCGGGAACACATCCACGACGCGCAGCACCAGGTCTGTGCCACATACTATCATAGCTCAAGCTGCTGACGGCATCCAGGACGCCGAGCACAGGCTGCGGGAACACATCCACGACACGCAGCACCAGGTCTGTGCCACATACTATCATAGCTCAAGCTGCTGACGGCATCCAGGACGCCGAGCACAGGCTGCGGGAACACATCCACGACACGCAGCACCAGGTCTGTGCCACATACTATCATAGCTCAAGCTGCTGACGGCATCCAGGACGCCGAGCACAGGCTGCGGGAACACATCCACGACACGCAGCACCAGGTCTGTGCCACATACTATCATAGCTCAAGCTGCTGACGGCATCCAGGACGCCGAGCACAGGCTGCGGGAACACATCCACGACGCGCAGCACTAGGTCTGTGCCACATACTATCATAGCTCAAGCTGCTGACGGCATCCAGGACGCCGAGCACAGGCTGCGGGAACACATCCACGACGCGCAGCACCAGGTCTGTGCCACATACTATCATAGCTCAAGCTGCTGACGGCATCCAGGACGCCGAGCACAGGCTGCGGGAACACATCCACGACGCGCAGCACCAGGTCTGTGCCACATACTATCATAGCTCAAGCTGCTGACGGCATCCAGGACGCCGAGCACAGGCTGCGGGAACACATCCACGACACGCAGCACCAGGTCTGTGCCACATACCATCATACACTCTATACCACTATCTATATCACATCATTATTATACCACAATGTCTTTGTGAATTTGTTATCTTACAGTAACACTCGGTACCTTAAAGCTGTATCCGTGTAGGAATTTTTGCAATCGGATCAGCGCATTCAGAAAAATAAACAATTTTACTTCTTAATAATATAAAATAGATTATAGTATAGTGTATGATACTGTTACGTACCATTATCGTCCTGCCCTTATCCCATGTTACTTGGGGTCGGCGCAACACGTTTTTTTCTTCCGTTCAGTCCTGTCAGCCGTCACGCTATCACTAACTCCCTTTTCTTTCATATCACTCCTCACACAATCCATCCATCTTTTCTTTGGCCTCCCTCGCCCTCTACATCCATATTCATAACTCTTTTGGTTACATGTGTTTCATCCCTCCTCTTCACATGACCATACCAGGATAAGCGGTTCCCTTTCAATTTTTCTGTGACTAGCGTCACTTTTAAACTACCTCTAATGTACTTATTTCTCACTTTATCCATTCTAGTTATTCCACACATCCATCTCAACATTCTCATCTCCACCACATGCATCTTTTTTCATCTGTCTTTTTCACAGCCCAACGTTCTAATCCATACAGTACGACAGGTCTAATCCCGGACTTATACGGATGGATTATTACTTAATGTACCCACCATATTTGATGTAATAAATAAATTGAATTGAATCGTCGGTCGCAAGTTGTTCCAGTGACCTGTCACCATTTCATCCATCCTGATTTGATCCTGTGCGTTACGTCTCGGTCTATATCGCCATCCCCCTGAACAAGCGACCCGAGGTACCGAAAGTCGGAGCAGATCGGTATAGGCGTTCCGTTGAGAGCTACAGGCATAGGACTGGAGAGACCGCCGAAATCGCAGAACAGATATTCTGTTTTGGTTCTGCTCAATTTCAGGCCAACACTCTCCAGTCTTTGTGACCACCTCTAAGCCGCTTTCGGCAACCAGCACAATGTCATCAGCAAACAGCATACACTATGGGAGCCTCTTCCTGGATGTCCGACGTCAGAGCGTCCATTATCATCAGGAAGAGGTAAGGGCTGAGGGCCGACCCCTGGTGTAAACCAACTGCTACACTGAAGCTGTCAGTGGTGCCCACTGCAGACCGGACTTGGGTACTGCATCGACTGTACATCGCTCGGATCAACTGAACATACTTCCCAGGCACGCCTTTCTCCTTAAAGGCCCACCACAAAACCTCTCGAGGCACCCGGTCATATGCCTTTTCAAGGTCAACGAACACCATGTGCAAGTTTTTATGCACAGCTGGCGGATAGCGAAAATGGCATCCGTTGTACCCCGACCAGACATAAAACTGAACTGGTTTTGTGAGATTTCACTCTCTTCTCTCAGCCGCTTTTCAATAACTTTCTCCCATGCTTTCATACTATGTGACATTAGCTTTATTCCTCTATAGTTGTTGCACTCCAGCACATCACCTTTGTCCTTGAAGATGGGCACCAACGAACTGTTGCACCATTCATCGGGTATGGCTTCTTCCTGCAACAACTTATTAAAGAACAAAGCTAACCACGTCCATCCATCTACCCGTAATGACTTCCACATTTCAATTGGTATTCCGTCTGGACCAATTGCCTTACCATTCTTCATTCCATTCACTGCTATTCTCACTTCATCCACACTGACCATTCTCACTAACCCCTCATTCATTGGTTTATTCTGTACAACACCACTCCAGATATTTTCCTCATTCATCAGTCTTTCAAAATAGCCCTTCCACCTATCCTTAATCATTTCACCCTCTGATAGAAGCATTCCAGCTTCATCCCTTACACATCTTATCCGACTAACATCCTTCGCCTTCCTCTCTCTGGCTCCAGTAAGCCGGTACAGATCTTTTTGGCCAGCTGGACTTTCCAGTGTACCATACAGTTAGTCTTGAACTTTTGCTCTCGCTATTGCCACGGCTTTCTTAGCTTTTTTCTTTAACGCATCATATTCGCTCTTTTTTTCAGCTTTCAGACCAACGTTTTCCAGTTCTACACTCTGCCATTCCTTGAATTTCTTCTTTTTTCCTTCAACACTTCCTGTATTTCTGTAGACCACCACCTTTCTCTCCCAAAATATCCTTCGCTGCATCCCTAATACACCCATTCCAGCTTTGATTTACACTTCGGTCATTCATGTCTCCCATTGTTTACTACTCGCTATCTAAATTCCTTCGTTCAATCATTTTTCTCTAGCATATGCCATTTTATTTTAGGAGGAGGTCGCTCTTTGCTCTTTGTAAACTGTATTTTTATCGCTAGTACCATAACCAGGAGCCTGTGCTGTGAGACCAAGTCTTCTCCTGGCAGCACTTTGCAGGTTTTGACGTGCTTAATATGGTTGCGGCTAACAAGAAAATAGTCAATTTGGGTCTTGTGGTTACCACTTTTGTATGTGACTAGGTGCTCATCTCTCTTCTGGAACCAAGTGTTGGCTACTGCCAGATCAAATGTCAGGTGGCGCTCTGGTTGGAGAATGAGGTATAAGTGGCACTTCCCACCTGATTGGTCGAAATCATATGAGTGAAGTTACGAAGGAGCCTGCTGCTGATTCGTTGGAGTTGCGTGGAGCCGCTCCGTTTGCTTCACTCACACTACATGTCATGCCAATCTCCATCATCCATCACTCTTCCAATAACTATCGCTGAAGGCTGATGAAAAATGACTTGAAAACTCTGTGAAAGAGTACTTGGATAAAAAAGTTAGTTTGTAGTATTATATTGTTAGGGTAGTATATTGTACTAACTTTTTTATTTTCATTAGAGTTTTCTGTGAATAAAGTCTGTCAATATGGTATTACTTTTGATCTTATGATTGGAATTTTAAGATATGAGAGTAGATAATCTTTATTTTTATTTGCTATACAGCTAAACACTTCAAAAGCGGCGCCAGATGTCGAGAAAACGAAAGAAGCAGGCGTGCGCGCGCAGAACACGAACGGTGCGCGGTCTGGCGCGCCGGCCGTGCCGGGCGGGCAGCCGGGGGGGCCGGCCGTGCAGCCGGCCGTGCCGGGCGGCGTGGGCGCACGCGGCGCCGGCGTGCGAGCGCTGCTGGCCGCGCACGACGAGCTCGCCACCGCGCTCAAGGGGAACTCGGCGTTGCTCAGCAAGCTCAACAACCTCACGCACTCGCTCACACCGTAGCGGCCGGCCAGCGCGTGCAGCTCTGCGTCCAGCTCGGGGTCGCGCTCGGCGTCCAGCGCGGCGCTGTCGGAGAGCCGCTCGGCGTCCAGCGCGAGCTCGTCGGGCGCGCCCACCGCCATCTACTCGGGCTCGCTGGGCGCCGAGCCGCCCGGCAGCGGGAAACCTTCGTGCGCCATCGGGTAGCCGCCGACCGACTGCGAGATAGTGAGCACTGTAGTGCTATTCAGTTTCAATGCCAGACTTAACAGGGATATCGGGTAGCACACGGACGTAACGCCCAATAGATAATACATTCACACTACATCGTACAGTGCTACTAAGTTTGAATCCAGACAGACAAGAAGAAACCATTTCATTGTAAATATCATATTCAATAGTAGTGCATTATAATATTATAAGAAATAAATGACATTTCATCATAAAAATAATTAGGTACTACCAAAGTAATGTTACATTTTACCTTGACTGTTGCTGTACCTGCTGGAAGTTAGGCTGCCCCTATGTGAGAGGGAGAGGCTCGGTATCAGTCGCGCGGGCCGTGGCTGGTATATGTATCTTAAAATTTCCACCGTAGCGAAAAAAAAAAAACTAACCACTGGGCGGTGATTTCTAAATTATTATTCAAAATAATTGTGTAATGGAATAACAAATACGCGTCGAGGCGTGACTTGGGACAAGAAACTCATTCTGATCTCAGAATATTATTTCTTTAATTTGTAACAACATAAATGTTATCAAACTTAATTTTGGTTTTTAAGACTGCATGTAACACAACATTCCTAATAGATATTTTAACGAAATTTTCTGTAGGAAATATTATTGTTTTTAAAGGCTAAGAAGTGTTTGCTCTCTTTATATTGGTTTCCTCTAAACTTATAATAAATTGTTACCTGTATGCAATCCTACTAATATTTTAATACGAAAGTATGTTTGTGTTTCAATAACGCAAAAACGGCTGAAAGGATTTGGATGAAATTTTGCACACAGATTATAACCTGGATTAAAACATAGGCTACTTTTTACCATGCGGGCGAAGCCGCTGGCAGGAGTCAGTATATTGTATAATTATCAAAATATGAAGTAATGGCTATGTGTACAGTGGCAAGAGATAGTTCACTGTTTGGGACTGCTGAGGGTTAGCCACTGGCTCTTATGTTAACGAATTGGAAATCCAGCAATATGTTAAATTCGTAAAGTCGAATAAGTGGATATATTATTGTAAGTATTAAACATAACTATTGAATGTTGAATATGACTTTACAATTTATAAATAGCAATAATTACTATAAAAACATGTTACTATTAAATAAAATGAAACTATAATATTTTTTAAATCATTTGGTTTTATTTCAATAATTAATTACTTACTAGTGGAATGTATAAACAATTTTGTCGAATTATACCTAAAGTACGGACAGTCACGCTGAGGTACAATAGTGAAGCACAACAGCATGCTCACCGATACATTGTTCATACATCTTGTTTATGTACAGATCGCGACAATAAAGATATTTCCTGTGTACAAAAATATTAATTCTATTTAGCCCGTAAGATATCCAGTAAGATAGATTATCAAAAAATATTGAACAGGTATTTTTTGCTTTAGCAAACCAATAAAAAATGACAAAGTTCAGGAGTGGGGGCTTGTTACTTTTTGGTAAAAAGTGTACTACGGTGTGACGTTATGCATAATTTCTATGCACTGTTTCTAGGGTTCCGTACCCGAAAGGTCCAAACGGAGCCCTATTGCTGTCACTCACGTGTCCGTCTGTCTGTCACAAAATTTTGTTCCAAAGGTTTTTTTAATTTCCCATGGACCTATGAACTTGAAGGTACATATATTTTACTAACAAATTCCAATATATTTATAAATCGAGATTTTTTCTTTGATAATTCCCTAATTTGGTGCGGAACCCTAAATGTGCGAAGTCCGCCACGCACTTGGCCAGTTTGTATTTTTTTCGACGTGACAAAAGAAAAAATAAGTTTCCAATATTTTTTGGTAATAGATTACTGACGGACCAACTAGGTTTTTTTAGCAACTACCCTCTTACAACAAAAAATAAAATACTTCATTGCATTACCAACTACACACAAGTTTGTAAACATAATTGCGTTGCAATAAAAGTTTAACGTTGTTATATAAATGTACTAAAAAACAATAAAATTATAACATCAATATAATTCGGATTTGACGCAAAAAGCAACGGTTCTTATCTTAATCTTTATTCTTATAAGTATTTTATTAACATTTCCAGTTTCAGCTACACAAATTCACGCACCACGGCACCATCACACCATCTACTCAAGTTGATAATACATGAGTTGAAGTTTAGATCAGCGGGCGTGTTGTGTAGCAGTCAGTCAGAACATCATGCCATTTGTCTCGGTTGTACCCTTGAACTTGAAACCCAAAACCCATTTTCGTAGTTGCGAACCTGTCTATTATTCTATGTAATCTATTTTTCAGTCTTTTCTTGGTCTCCAGTTCGCTCGCCTTCGGATCGAATACTATCCAGGTCCAACTATGTACATATAACTGTGCTACATGTACGTCTTTTAGACGCGTGTAAGTTGCACGTGTTGCGCATACTAACTGCAGCGCGCGTTGAGGATGGTAACTATCCGTCGCCATCACCTCAAGTAACGATAATAGCGTTGTACTATACAGGGTGTAACGGAAAGGTGTGCTTATATTTTAAGAATCGTTTCTGCCCATGGAAAACTTTCTCTAAGAAAAATAGAAAATTCCCAAAAAAAAATAGACTTTCCATACAAAGCTGATCAATATTTGTATGGGAGATAAAAAAAAATTGATAATTTCTTCAGGTTTTCTTGAAGAGAGTTGTTCATATCGATGGGCAGATGCAGTTCTTAAAATATGACCACACCTTTCAGTTACACCCTGTATTTTAAGTGACCATTCGTATTGAAAAGGCCCTAAAAAGGACATAGAGTAATATGACATACAGTTTGTTGTTCCAAAATTTGATAATTATCTCAAATTCTGAATTTAAATATACGGGAGGGGGGTATGGGGGTGGAACCCGTTAATCTAGTATTGGGGTCCTTACATATGAAATAGGCGTTTTTTTCTCACAAATAGAGAACCTCGTCACTTCTATGAATTAAAATATGCATCAATTGCTTGATATTATATCGAATAATGACCGTCATAGACAACTGCCAATAGCAAAAAAACCATATTACTTTTAGTTTTATAAACAAAAAAATACCTTAAAAATGACTCCTCTTTTTGTTAGAAGAAATGATCACTATATTTGTTTTAACTTAGCCGAAACTTATTTTTGTTGCTTAATCTGTGTCAGTGGCATACGTTATCTTAGTTTTTAAACATTATTGCATAAAAGTTTTAGAACATTAGTGTTCATAGTTGTTAAATAAATTAAGAAAATGTTAGTATGAAAAATGCAACTTCTTTAAAATTCTCCATACAAAACGCCATTTCATAAGTGGGGACCTAATATATTATAATAATACAATGTTATTTTGTTACATGAGTAATGTCTGTGTAAGTAAACATTTTACGCCACTTCACAATTACATTTTGTGCAATATGTGAAACAAAGTAGGTACTATTTACTCCCATTTCATCATTTTCATAATCTAACCAGTGTCTGCCCATTACTGTGTACTGTGTCTATTTACAAGCAATGGAGAGGCGCGCAGTTCTAGCTTAGACTAAATACCTACTACCCGGTGACCACTTTACGCCGTTAGCAAACGTTGGGAAGCGGTCGACCGGGAGCTTTCGCAGGGATAACAGAGTAAGTCAGTCGGTGCGTCCTTAGTCGAGCAGTTTCCCGCGGCTGCGGTCCAGCATTTTGTACTCGCGGTGCGCCGCGCACACGCGCCGGAACTCGGCGTACAGCTGCTCCAAGTCTATGTCCGGCTTCACGTCCTCGCGAGGGCCCATCCAGCAGATGTTGTCCATCGCGGCGGGGTCCTCCCTGGAAGGTAAAGGAGCAGCAGTTACAGGACAATCATTCCACTGAGGTGCCTGCGGTAACGGCACGGCAGGGCAAGAGTGTTGGCGCTGGTCAGCAGCGAATGATTGACGTCTCACACCCGCGCGGGCTCAGTTAGCTCGAAAATGCAGACAAGCGGTTTGCTTACTTAGCGCCATAGTGTCTAGTGACTAGCGATTCCCTTGGCGCACTAATAACCGGGATTCAAGACCGGTTCAACTGAACATACTTCCCAGGCACGCCTTTCTCCTTAAGGGCCCACCACAAAACCTCTCGAGGCACCCGGTCATATGCCTTTTCAAGGTCAACGAACACCATGTGCAAGTTTTTATGCACAGCTGGCGGATAGCGAAAATGGCATCCGTTGTACCCCGACCAGACATAAAACTGAACTGGTTTTGTGAGATTTCACTCTCTTCTCTCAGCCGCTTTTCAATAACTTTCTCCCATGCTTTCATACTATGTGACATTAGCTTTATTCCTCTATAGTTGTTGCACTCCAGCACATCACCTTTGTCCTTGAAGATGGGCACCAACGAACTGTTGCACCATTCATCGGGTATGGCTTCTTCCTGCAACAACTTATTAAAGAACAAAGCTAACCACGTCCATGCATCTACCCGTAATGACTTCCACATTTCAATTGGTATTCCGTCTGGACCAATTGCCTTACCATTCTTCATTCCATTCACTGCTATTCTCACTTCATCCACACTGACCATTCTCACTAACCCCTCATTCATTGGTTTATTCTGTACAACACCACTCCAGATATTTTCCTCATTCATCAGTCTTTCAAAATAGCCCTTCCACCTATCCTTAATCATTTCACCCTCTGATAGAAGCATTCCAGCTTCATCCCTTACACATCTTATCCGACTAACATCCTTCGCCTTCCTCTCTCTGGCTCCAGTAAGCCGGTACAGATCTTTTTGGCCAGCTGGACTTTCCAGTGTACCATACAGTTAGTCTTGAACTTTTGCTCTCGCTATTGCCACGGCTTTCTTAGCTTTTTTCTTTAACGCATCATATTCGCTCTTTTTTTCAGCTTTCAGACCAACGTTTTCCAGTTCTACACTCTGCCATTCCTTGAATTTCTTCTTTTTTCCTTCAACACTTCCTGTATTTCTGTAGACCACCACCTTTCTCTCCCAAAATATCCTTCGCTGCATCCCTAATACACCCATTCCAGCTTTGATTTACACTTCGGTCATTCATGTCTCCCATTGTTTACTACTCGCTATCTAAATTCCTTCGTTCAATCATTTTTCTCTAGCATATGCCATTTTATTTTAGGAGGAGGTCGCTCTTTGCTCTTTGTAAACTGTATTTTTATCGCTAGTACCATAACCAGGAGCCTGTGCTGTGAGACCAAGTCTTCTCCTGGCAGCACTTTGCAGGTTTTGACGTGCTTAATATGGTTGCGGCTAACAAGAAAATAGTCAATTTGGGTCTTGTGGTTACCACTTTTGTATGTGACTAGGTGCTCATCTCTCTTCTGGAACCAAGTGTTGGCTACTGCCAGATCAAATGTCAGGTGGCGCTCTGGTTGGAGAATGAGGTATAAGTGGCACTTCCCACCTGATTGGTCGAAATCATATGAGTGAAGTTACGAAGGAGCCTGCTGCTGATTCGTTGGAGTTGCGTGGAGCCGCTCCGTTTGCTTCACTCACACTACATGTCATGCCAATCTCCATCATCCATCACTCTTCCAATAACTATCGCTGAAGGCTGATGAAAAATGACTTGAAAACTCTGTGAAAGAGTACTTGGATAAAAAAGTTAGTTTGTAGTATTATATTGTTAGGGTAGTATATTGTACTAACTTTTTTATTTTCATTAGAGTTTTCTGTGAATAAAGTCTGTCAATATGGTATTACTTTTGATCTTATGATTGGAATTTTAAGATATGAGAGTAGATAATCTTTATTTTTATTTGCTATACAGCTAAACACTTCAAAAGCGGCGCCAGATGTCGAGAAAACGAAAGAAGCAGGCGTGCGCGCGCAGAACACGAACGGTGCGCGGTCTGGCGCGCCGGCCGTGCCGGGCGGGCAGCCGGGGGGGCCGGCCGTGCAGCCGGCCGTGCCGGGCGGCGTGGGCGCACGCGGCGCCGGCGTGCGAGCGCTGCTGGCCGCGCACGACGAGCTCGCCACCGCGCTCAAGGGGAACTCGGCGTTGCTCAGCAAGCTCAACAACCTCACGCACTCGCTCACACCGTAGCGGCCGGCCAGCGCGTGCAGCTCTGCGTCCAGCTCGGGGTCGCGCTCGGCGTCCAGCGCGGCGCTGTCGGAGAGCCGCTCGGCGTCCAGCGCGAGCTCGTCGGGCGCGCCCACCGCCATCTACTCGGGCTCGCTGGGCGCCGAGCCGCCCGGCAGCGGGAAACCTTCGTGCGCCATCGGGTAGCCGCCGACCGACTGCGAGATAGTGAGCACTGTAGTGCTATTCAGTTTCAATGCCAGACTTAACAGGGATATCGGGTAGCACACGGACGTAACGCCCAATAGATAATACATTCACACTACATCGTACAGTGCTACTAAGTTTGAATCCAGACAGACAAGAAGAAACCATTTCATTGTAAATATCATATTCAATAGTAGTGCATTATAATATTATAAGAAATAAATGACATTTCATCATAAAAATAATTAGGTACTACCAAAGTAATGTTACATTTTACCTTGACTGTTGCTGTACCTGCTGGAAGTTAGGCTGCCCCTATGTGAGAGGGAGAGGCTCGGTATCAGTCGCGCGGGCCGTGGCTGGTATATGTATCTTAAAATTTCCACCGTAGCGAAAAAAAAAAAACTAACCACTGGGCGGTGATTTCTAAATTATTATTCAAAATAATTGTGTAATGGAATAACAAATACGCGTCGAGGCGTGACTTGGGACAAGAAACTCATTCTGATCTCAGAATATTATTTCTTTAATTTGTAACAACATAAATGTTATCAAACTTAATTTTGGTTTTTAAGACTGCATGTAACACAACATTCCTAATAGATATTTTAACGAAATTTTCTGTAGGAAATATTATTGTTTTTAAAGGCTAAGAAGTGTTTGCTCTCTTTATATTGGTTTCCTCTAAACTTATAATAAATTGTTACCTGTATGCAATCCTACTAATATTTTAATACG
Organism: Polia nebulosa; assembly: GCA_951329385.1. Taxonomy (NCBI): domain Eukaryota; kingdom Metazoa; phylum Arthropoda; class Insecta; order Lepidoptera; family Noctuidae; genus Polia; species Polia nebulosa. The sequence goes on along the minus strand of OX589605.1, from coordinate 31,566,620 downwards.
AAAGTATGTTTGTGTTTCAATAACGCAAAAACGGCTGAAAGGATTTGGATGAAATTTTGCACACAGATTATAACCTGGATTAAAACATAGGCTACTTTTTACCATGCGGGCGAAGCCGCTGGCAGGAGTCAGTATATTGTATAATTATCAAAATATGAAGTAATGGCTATGTGTACAGTGGCAAGAGATAGTTCACTGTTTGGGACTGCTGAGGGTTAGCCACTGGCTCTTATGTTAACGAATTGGAAATCCAGCAATATGTTAAATTCGTAAAGTCGAATAAGTGGATATATTATTGTAAGTATTAAACATAACTATTGAATGTTGAATATGACTTTACAATTTATAAATAGCAATAATTACTATAAAAACATGTTACTATTAAATAAAATGAAACTATAATATTTTTTAAATCATTTGGTTTTATTTCAATAATTAATTACTTACTAGTGGAATGTATAAACAATTTTGTCGAATTATACCTAAAGTACGGACAGTCACGCTGAGGTACAATAGTGAAGCACAACAGCATGCTCACCGATACATTGTTCATACATCTTGTTTATGTACAGATCGCGACAATAAAGATATTTCCTGTGTACAAAAATATTAATTCTATTTAGCCCGTAAGATATCCAGTAAGATAGATTATCAAAAAATATTGAACAGGTATTTTTTGCTTTAGCAAACCAATAAAAAATGACAAAGTTCAGGAGTGGGGGCTTGTTACTTCTTGGTAAAAAGTGTACTACGGTGTGACGTTATGCATAATTTCTATGCACTGTTTCTAGGGTTCCGTACCCGAAAGGTCCAAACGGAGCCCTATTGCTGTCACTCACGTGTCCGTCTGTCTGTCACAAAATTTTGTTCCAAAGGTTTTTTTAATTTCCCATGGACCTATGAACTTGAAGGTACATATATTTTACTAACAAATTCCAATATATTTATAAATCGAGATTTTTTCTTTGATAATTCCCTAATTTGGTGCGGAACCCTAAATGTGCGAAGTCCGCCACGCACTTGGCCAGTTTGTATTTTTTTCGACGTGACAAAAGAAAAAATAAGTTTCCAATATTTTTTGGTAATAGTTTACTGACGGACCAACTAGGTTTTTTTAGCAACTACCCTCTTACAACAAAAAATAAAATACTTCATTGCATTACCAACTACACACAAGTTTGTAAACATAATTGCGTTGCAATAAAAGTTTAACGTTGTTATATAAATGTACTAAAAAACAATAAAATTATAACATCAATATAATTCGGATTTGACGCAAAAAGCAACGGTTCTTATCTTAATCTTTATTCTTATAAGTATTTTATTAACATTTCCAGTTTCACCTACACAAATTCACGCACCACGGCACCATCACACCATCTACTCAAGTTGATAATACATGAGTTGAAGTTTAGATCAGCGGGCGTGTTGTGTAGCAGTCAGTCAGAACATCATGCCATTTGTCTCGGTTGTACCCTTGAACTTGAAACCCAAAACCCATTTTCGTAGTTGCGAACCTGTCTATTATTCTATGTAATCTATTTTTCAGTCTTTTCTTGGTCTCCAGTTCGCTCGCCTTCGGATCGAATACTATCCAGGTCCAACTATGTACATATAACTGTGCTACATGTACGTCTTTTAGACGCGTGTAAGTTGCACGTGTTGCGCATACTAACTGCAGCGCGCGTTGAGGATGGTAACTATCCGTCGCCATCACCTCAAGTAACGATAATAGCGTTGTACTATACAGGGTGTAACGGAAAGGTGTGCTTATATTTTAAGAATCGTTTCTGCCCATGGAAAACTTTCTCTAAGAAAAATAGAAAATTCCCAAAAAAAAATAGACTTTCCATACAAAGCTGATCAATATTTGTATGGGAGATAAAAAAAAATTGATAATTTCTTCAGGTTTTCTTGAAGAGAGTTGTTCATATCGATGGGCAGATGCAGTTCTTAAAATATGACCACACCTTTCAGTTACACCCTGTATTTTAAGTGACCATTCGTATTGAAAAGGCCCTAAAAAGGACATAGAGTAATATGACATACAGTTTGTTGTTCCAAAATTTGATAATTATCTCAAATTCTGAATTTAAATATACGGGAGGGGGGTATGGGGGTGGAACCCGTTAATCTAGTATTGGGGTCCTTACATATGAAATAGGCGTTTTTTTCTCACAAATAGAGAACCTCGTCACTTCTATGAATTAAAATATGCATCAATTGCTTGATATTATATCGAATAATGACCGTCATAGACAACTGCCAATAGCAAAAAAACCATATTACTTTTAGTTTTATAAACAAAAAAATACCTTAAAAATGACTCCTCTTTTTGTTAGAAGAAATGATCACTATATTTGTTTTAACTTAGCCGAAACTTATTTTTGTTGCTTAATCTGTGTCAGTGGCATACGTTATCTTAGTTTTTAAACATTATTGCATAAAAGTTTTAGAACATTAGTGTTCATAGTTGTTAAATAAATTAAGAAAATGTTAGTATGAAAAATGCAACTTCTTTAAAATTCTCCATACAAAACGCCATTTCATAAGTGGGGACCTAATATATTATAATAATACAATGTTATTTTGTTACATGAGTAATGTCTGTGTAAGTAAACATTTTACGCCACTTCACAATTACATTTTGTGCAATATGTGAAACAAAGTAGGTACTATTTACTCCCATTTCATCATTTTCATAATCTAACCAGTGTCTGCCCATTACTGTGTACTGTGTCTATTTACAAGCAATGGAGAGGCGCGCAGTTCTAGCTTAGACTAAATACCTACTACCCGGTGACCACTTTACGCCGTTAGCAAACGTTGGGAAGCGGTCGACCGGGAGCTTTCGCAGGGATAACAGAGTAAGTCAGTCGGTGCGTCCTTAGTCGAGCAGTTTCCCGCGGCTGCGGTCCAGCATTTTGTACTCGCGGTGCGCCGCGCACACGCGCCGGAACTCGGCGTACAGCTGCTCCAAGTCTATGTCCGGCTTCACGTCCTCGCGAGGGCCCATCCAGCAGATGTTGTCCATCGCGGCGGGGTCCTCCCTGGAAGGTAAAGGAGCAGCAGTTACAGGACAATCATTCCACTGAGGTGCCTGCGGTAACGGCACGGCAGGGCAAGAGTGTTGGCGCTGGTCAGCAGCGAATGATTGACGTCTCACACCCGCGCGGGCTCAGTTAGCTCGAAAATGCAGACAAGCGGTTTGCTTACTTAGCGCCATAGTGTCTAGTGACTAGCGATTCCCTTGGCGCACTAATAACCGGGATTCAAGACCGGTTCAACTGAACATACTTCCCAGGCACGCCTTTCTCCTTAAGGGCCCACCACAAAACCTCTCGAGGCACCCGGTCATATGCCTTTTCAAGGTCAACGAACACCATGTGCAAGTTTTTATGCACAGCTGGCGGATAGCGAAAATGGCATCCGTTGTACCCCGACCAGACATAAAACTGAACTGGTTTTGTGAGATTTCACTCTCTTCTCTCAGCCGCTTTTCAATAACTTTCTCCCATGCTTTCATACTATGTGACATTAGCTTTATTCCTCTATAGTTGTTGCACTCCAGCACATCACCTTTGTCCTTGAAGATGGGCACCAACGAACTGTTGCACCATTCATCGGGTATGGCTTCTTCCTGCAACAACTTATTAAAGAACAAAGCTAACCACGTCCATCCATCTACCCGTAATGACTTCCACATTTCAATTGGTATTCCGTCTGGACCAATTGCCTTACCATTCTTCATTCCATTCACTGCTATTCTCACTTCATCCACACTGACCATTCTCACTAACCCCTCATTCATTGGTTTATTCTGTACAACACCACTCCAGATATTTTCCTCATTCATCAGTCTTTCAAAATAGCCCTTCCACCTATCCTTAATCATTTCACCCTCTGATAGAAGCATTCCAGCTTCATCCCTTACACATCTTATCCGACTAACATCCTTCGCCTTCCTCTCTCTGGCTCCAGTAAGCCGGTACAGATCTTTTTGGCCAGCTGGACTTTCCAGTGTACCATACAGTTAGTCTTGAACTTTTGCTCTCGCTATTGCCACGGCTTTCTTAGCTTTTTTCTTTAACGCATCATATTCGCTCTTTTTTTCAGCTTTCAGACCAACGTTTTCCAGTTCTACACTCTGCCATTCCTTGAATTTCTTCTTTTTTCCTTCAACACTTCCTGTATTTCTGTAGACCACCACCTTTCTCTCCCAAAATATCCTTCGCTGCATCCCTAATACACCCATTCCAGCTTTGATTTACACTTCGGTCATTCATGTCTCCCATTGTTTACTACTCGCTATCTAAATTCCTTCGTTCAATCATTTTTCTCTAGCATATGCCATTTTATTTTAGGAGGAGGTCGCTCTTTGCTCTTTGTAAACTGTATTTTTATCGCTAGTACCATAACCAGGAGCCTGTGCTGTGAGACCAAGTCTTCTCCTGGCAGCACTTTGCAGGTTTTGACGTGCTTAATATGGTTGCGGCTAACAAGAAAATAGTCAATTTGGGTCTTGTGGTTACCACTTTTGTATGTGACTAGGTGCTCATCTCTCTTCTGGAACCAAGTGTTGGCTACTGCCAGATCAAATGTCAGGTGGCGCTCTGGTTGGAGAATGAGGTATAAGTGGCACTTCCCACCTGATTGGTCGAAATCATATGAGTGAAGTTACGAAGGAGCCTGCTGCTGATTCGTTGGAGTTGCGTGGAGCCGCTCCGTTTGCTTCACTCACACTACATGTCATGCCAATCTCCATCATCCATCACTCTTCCAATAACTATCGCTGAAGGCTGATGAAAAATGACTTGAAAACTCTGTGAAAGAGTACTTGGATAAAAAAGTTAGTTTGTAGTATTATATTGTTAGGGTAGTATATTGTACTAACTTTTTTATTTTCATTAGAGTTTTCTGTGAATAAAGTCTGTCAATATGGTATTACTTTTGATCTTATGATTGGAATTTTAAGATATGAGAGTAGATAATCTTTATTTTTATTTGCTATACAGCTAAACACTTCAAAAGCGGCGCCAGATGTCGAGAAAACGAAAGAAGCAGGCGTGCGCGCGCAGAACACGAACGGTGCGCGGTCTGGCGCGCCGGCCGTGCCGGGCGGGCAGCCGGGGGGGCCGGCCGTGCAGCCGGCCGTGCCGGGCGGCGTGGGCGCACGCGGCGCCGGCGTGCGAGCGCTGCTGGCCGCGCACGACGAGCTCGCCACCGCGCTCAAGGGGAACTCGGCGTTGCTCAGCAAGCTCAACAACCTCACGCACTCGCTCACACCGTAGCGGCCGGCCAGCGCGTGCAGCTCTGCGTCCAGCTCGGGGTCGCGCTCGGCGTCCAGCGCGGCGCTGTCGGAGAGCCGCTCGGCGTCCAGCGCGAGCTCGTCGGGCGCGCCCACCGCCATCTACTCGGGCTCGCTGGGCGCCGAGCCGCCCGGCAGCGGGAAACCTTCGTGCGCCATCGGGTAGCCGCCGACCGACTGCGAGATAGTGAGCACTGTAGTGCTATTCAGTTTCAATGCCAGACTTAACAGGGATATCGGGTAGCACACGGACGTAACGCCCAATAGATAATACATTCACACTACATCGTACAGTGCTACTAAGTTTGAATCCAGACAGACAAGAAGAAACCATTTCATTGTAAATATCATATTCAATAGTAGTGCATTATAATATTATAAGAAATAAATGACATTTCATCATAAAAATAATTAGGTACTACCAAAGTAATGTTACATTTTACCTTGACTGTTGCTGTACCTGCTGGAAGTTAGGCTGCCCCTATGTGAGAGGGAGAGGCTCGGTATCAGTCGCGCGGGCCGTGGCTGGTATATGTATCTTAAAATTTCCACCGTAGCGAAAAAAAAAAAACTAACCACTGGGCGGTGATTTCTAAATTATTATTCAAAATAATTGTGTAATGGAATAACAAATACGCGTCGAGGCGTGACTTGGGACAAGAAACTCATTCTGATCTCAGAATATTATTTCTTTAATTTGTAACAACATAAATGTTATCAAACTTAATTTTGGTTTTTAAGACTGCATGTAACACAACATTCCTAATAGATATTTTAACGAAATTTTCTGTAGGAAATATTATTGTTTTTAAAGGCTAAGAAGTGTTTGCTCTCTTTATATTGGTTTCCTCTAAACTTATAATAAATTGTTACCTGTATGCAATCCTACTAATATTTTAATACGAAAGTATGTTTGTGTTTCAATAACGCAAAAACGGCTGAAAGGATTTGGATGAAATTTTGCACACAGATTATAACCTGGATTAAAACATAGGCTACTTTTTACCATGCGGGCGAAGCCGCTGGCAGGAGTCAGTATATTGTATAATTATCAAAATATGAAGTAATGGCTATGTGTACAGTGGCAAGAGATAGTTCACTGTTTGGGACTGCTGAGGGTTAGCCACTGGCTCTTATGTTAACGAATTGGAAATCCAGCAATATGTTAAATTCGTAAAGTCGAATAAGTGGATATATTATTGTAAGTATTAAACATAACTATTGAATGTTGAATATGACTTTACAATTTATAAATAGCAATAATTACTATAAAAACATGTTACTATTAAATAAAATGAAACTATAATATTTTTTAAATCATTTGGTTTTATTTCAATAATTAATTACTTACTAGTGGAATGTATAAACAATTTTGTCGAATTATACCTAAAGTACGGACAGTCACGCTGAGGTACAATAGTGAAGCACAACAGCATGCTCACCGATACATTGTTCATACATCTTGTTTATGTACAGATCGCGACAATAAAGATATTTCCTGTGTACAAAAATATTAATTCTATTTAGCCCGTAAGATATCCAGTAAGATAGATTATCAAAAAATATTGAACAGGTATTTTTTGCTTTAGCAAACCAATAAAAAATGACAAAGTTCAGGAGTGGGGGCTTGTTACTTTTTGGTAAAAAGTGTACTACGGTGTGACGTTATGCATAATTTCTATGCACTGTTTCTAGGGTTCCGTACCCGAAAGGTCCAAACGGAGCCCTATTGCTGTCACTCACGTGTCCGTCTGTCTGTCACAAAATTTTGTTCCAAAGGTTTTTTTAATTTCCCATGGACCTATGAACTTGAAGGTACATATATTTTACTAACAAATTCCAATATATTTATAAATCGAGATTTTTTCTTTGATAATTCCCTAATTTGGTGCGGAACCCTAAATGTGCGAAGTCCGCCACGCACTTGGCCAGTTTGTATTTTTTTCGACGTGACAAAAGAAAAAATAAGTTTCCAATATTTTTTGGTAATAGATTACTGACGGACCAACTAGGTTTTTTTAGCAACTACCCTCTTACAACAAAAAATAAAATACTTCATTGCATTACCAACTACACACAAGTTTGTAAACATAATTGCGTTGCAATAAAAGTTTAACGTTGTTATATAAATGTACTAAAAAACAATAAAATTATAACATCAATATAATTCGGATTTGACGCAAAAAGCAACGGTTCTTATCTTAATCTTTATTCTTATAAGTATTTTATTAACATTTCCAGTTTCAGCTACACAAATTCACGCACCACGGCACCATCACACCATCTACTCAAGTTGATAATACATGAGTTGAAGTTTAGATCAGCGGGCGTGTTGTGTAGCAGTCAGTCAGAACATCATGCCATTTGTCTCGGTTGTACCCTTGAACTTGAAACCCAAAACCCATTTTCGTAGTTGCGAACCTGTCTATTATTCTATGTAATCTATTTTTCAGTCTTTTCTTGGTCTCCAGTTCGCTCGCCTTCGGATCGAATACTATCCAGGTCCAACTATGTACATATAACTGTGCTACATGTACGTCTTTTAGACGCGTGTAAGTTGCACGTGTTGCGCATACTAACTGCAGCGCGCGTTGAGGATGGTAACTATCCGTCGCCATCACCTCAAGTAACGATAATAGCGTTGTACTATACAGGGTGTAACGGAAAGGTGTGCTTATATTTTAAGAATCGTTTCTGCCCATGGAAAACTTTCTCTAAGAAAAATAGAAAATTCCCAAAAAAAAATAGACTTTCCATACAAAGCTGATCAATATTTGTATGGGAGATAAAAAAAAATTGATAATTTCTTCAGGTTTTCTTGAAGAGAGTTGTTCATATCGATGGGCAGATGCAGTTCTTAAAATATGACCACACCTTTCAGTTACACCCTGTATTTTAAGTGACCATTCGTATTGAAAAGGCCCTAAAAAGGACATAGAGTAATATGACATACAGTTTGTTGTTCCAAAATTTGATAATTATCTCAAATTCTGAATTTAAATATACGGGAGGGGGGTATGGGGGTGGAACCCGTTAATCTAGTATTGGGGTCCTTACATATGAAATAGGCGTTTTTTTCTCACAAATAGAGAACCTCGTCACTTCTATGAATTAAAATATGCATCAATTGCTTGATATTATATCGAATAATGACCGTCATAGACAACTGCCAATAGCAAAAAAACCATATTACTTTTAGTTTTATAAACAAAAAAATACCTTAAAAATGACTCCTCTTTTTGTTAGAAGAAATGATCACTATATTTGTTTTAACTTAGCCGAAACTTATTTTTGTTGCTTAATCTGTGTCAGTGGCATACGTTATCTTAGTTTTTAAACATTATTGCATAAAAGTTTTAGAACATTAGTGTTCATAGTTGTTAAATAAATTAAGAAAATGTTAGTATGAAAAATGCAACTTCTTTAAAATTCTCCATACAAAACGCCATTTCATAAGTGGGGACCTAATATATTATAATAATACAATGTTATTTTGTTACATGAGTAATGTCTGTGTAAGTAAACATTTTACGCCACTTCACAATTACATTTTGTGCAATATGTGAAACAAAGTAGGTACTATTTACTCCCATTTCATCATTTTCATAATCTAACCAGTGTCTGCCCATTACTGTGTACTGTGTCTATTTACAAGCAATGGAGAGGCGCGCAGTTCTAGCTTAGACTAAATACCTACTACCCGGTGACCACTTTACGCCGTTAGCAAACGTTGGGAAGCGGTCGACCGGGAGCTTTCGCAGGGATAACAGAGTAAGTCAGTCGGTGCGTCCTTAGTCGAGCAGTTTCCCGCGGCTGCGGTCCAGCATTTTGTACTCGCGGTGCGCCGCGCACACGCGCCGGAACTCGGCGTACAGCTGCTCCAAGTCTATGTCCGGCTTCACGTCCTCGCGAGGGCCCATCCAGCAGATGTTGTCCATCGCGGCGGGGTCCTCCCTGGAAGGTAAAGGAGCAGCAGTTACAGGACAATCATTCCACTGAGGTGCCTGCGGTAACGGCACGGCAGGGCAAGAGTGTTGGCGCTGGTCAGCAGCGAATGATTGACGTCTCACACCCGCGCGGGCTCAGTTAGCTCGAAAATGCAGACAAGCGGTTTGCTTACTTAGCGCCATAGTGTCTAGTGACTAGCGATTCCCTTGGCGCACTAATAACCGGGATTCAAGACCGGTTCAACTGAACATACTTCCCAGGCACGCCTTTCTCCTTAAGGGCCCACCACAAAACCTCTCGAGGCACCCGGTCATATGCCTTTTCAAGGTCAACGAACACCATGTGCAAGTTTTTATGCACAGCTGGCGGATAGCGAAAATGGCATCCGTTGTACCCCGACCAGACATAAAACTGAACTGGTTTTGTGAGATTTCACTCTCTTCTCTCAGCCGCTTTTCAATAACTTTCTCCCATGCTTTCATACTATGTGACATTAGCTTTATTCCTCTATAGTTGTTGCACTCCAGCACATCACCTTTGTCCTTGAAGATGGGCACCAACGAACTGTTGCACCATTCATCGGGTATGGCTTCTTCCTGCAACAACTTATTAAAGAACAAAGCTAACCACGTCCATGCATCTACCCGTAATGACTTCCACATTTCAATTGGTATTCCGTCTGGACCAATTGCCTTACCATTCTTCATTCCATTCACTGCTATTCTCACTTCATCCACACTGACCATTCTCACTAACCCCTCATTCATTGGTTTATTCTGTACAACACCACTCCAGATATTTTCCTCATTCATCAGTCTTTCAAAATAGCCCTTCCACCTATCCTTAATCATTTCACCCTCTGATAGAAGCATTCCAGCTTCATCCCTTACACATCTTATCCGACTAACATCCTTCGCCTTCCTCTCTCTGGCTCCAGTAAGCCGGTACAGATCTTTTTGGCCAGCTGGACTTTCCAGTGTACCATACAGTTAGTCTTGAACTTTTGCTCTCGCTATTGCCACGGCTTTCTTAGCTTTTTTCTTTAACGCATCATATTCGCTCTTTTTTTCAGCTTTCAGACCAACGTTTTCCAGTTCTACACTCTGCCATTCCTTGAATTTCTTCTTTTTTCCTTCAACACTTCCTGTATTTCTGTAGACCACCACCTTTCTCTCCCAAAATATCCTTCGCTGCATCCCTAATACACCCATTCCAGCTTTGATTTACACTTCGGTCATTCATGTCTCCCATTGTTTACTACTCGCTATCTAAATTCCTTCGTTCAATCATTTTTCTCTAGCATATGCCATTTTATTTTAGGAGGAGGTCGCTCTTTGCTCTTTGTAAACTGTATTTTTATCGCTAGTACCATAACCAGGAGCCTGTGCTGTGAGACCAAGTCTTCTCCTGGCAGCACTTTGCAGGTTTTGACGTGCTTAATATGGTTGCGGCTAACAAGAAAATAGTCAATTTGGGTCTTGTGGTTACCACTTTTGTATGTGACTAGGTGCTCATCTCTCTTCTGGAACCAAGTGTTGGCTACTGCCAGATCAAATGTCAGGTGGCGCTCTGGTTGGAGAATGAGGTATAAGTGGCACTTCCCACCTGATTGGTCGAAATCATATGAGTGAAGTTACGAAGGAGCCTGCTGCTGATTCGTTGGAGTTGCGTGGAGCCGCTCCGTTTGCTTCACTCACACTACATGTCATGCCAATCTCCATCATCCATCACTCTTCCAATAACTATCGCTGAAGGCTGATGAAAAATGACTTGAAAACTCTGTGAAAGAGTACTTGGATAAAAAAGTTAGTTTGTAGTATTATATTGTTAGGGTAGTATATTGTACTAACTTTTTTATTTTCATTAGAGTTTTCTGTGAATAAAGTCTGTCAATATGGTATTACTTTTGATCTTATGATTGGAATTTTAAGATATGAGAGTAGATAATCTTTATTTTTATTTGCTATACAGCTAAACACTTCAAAAGCGGCGCCAGATGTCGAGAAAACGAAAGAAGCAGGCGTGCGCGCGCAGAACACGAACGGTGCGCGGTCTGGCGCGCCGGCCGTGCCGGGCGGGCAGCCGGGGGGGCCGGCCGTGCAGCCGGCCGTGCCGGGCGGCGTGGGCGCACGCGGCGCCGGCGTGCGAGCGCTGCTGGCCGCGCACGACGAGCTCGCCACCGCGCTCAAGGGGAACTCGGCGTTGCTCAGCAAGCTCAACAACCTCACGCACTCGCTCACACCGTAGCGGCCGGCCAGCGCGTGCAGCTCTGCGTCCAGCTCGGGGTCGCGCTCGGCGTCCAGCGCGGCGCTGTCGGAGAGCCGCTCGGCGTCCAGCGCGAGCTCGTCGGGCGCGCCCACCGCCATCTACTCGGGCTCGCTGGGCGCCGAGCCGCCCGGCAGCGGGAAACCTTCGTGCGCCATCGGGTAGCCGCCGACCGACTGCGAGATAGTGAGCACTGTAGTGCTATTCAGTTTCAATGCCAGACTTAACAGGGATATCGGGTAGCACACGGACGTAACGCCCAATAGATAATACATTCACACTACATCGTACAGTGCTACTAAGTTTGAATCCAGACAGACAAGAAGAAACCATTTCATTGTAAATATCATATTCAATAGTAGTGCATTATAATATTATAAGAAATAAATGACATTTCATCATAAAAATAATTAGGTACTACCAAAGTAATGTTACATTTTACCTTGACTGTTGCTGTACCTGCTGGAAGTTAGGCTGCCCCTATGTGAGAGGGAGAGGCTCGGTATCAGTCGCGCGGGCCGTGGCTGGTATATGTATCTTAAAATTTCCACCGTAGCGAAAAAAAAAAAACTAACCACTGGGCGGTGATTTCTAAATTATTATTCAAAATAATTGTGTAATGGAATAACAAATACGCGTCGAGGCGTGACTTGGGACAAGAAACTCATTCTGATCTCAGAATATTATTTCTTTAATTTGTAACAACATAAATGTTATCAAACTTAATTTTGGTTTTTAAGACTGCATGTAACACAACATTCCTAATAGATATTTTAACGAAATTTTCTGTAGGAAATATTATTGTTTTTAAAGGCTAAGAAGTGTTTGCTCTCTTTATATTGGTTTCCTCTAAACTTATAATAAATTGTTACCTGTATGCAATCCTACTAATATTTTAATACGAAAGTATGTTTGTGTTTCAATAACGCAAAAACGGCTGAAAGGATTTGGATGAAATTTTGCACACAGATTATAACCTGGATTAAAACATAGGCTACTTTTTACCATGCGGGCGAAGCCGCTGGCAGGAGTCAGTATATTGTATAATTATCAAAATATGAAGTAATGGCTATGTGTACAGTGGCAAGAGATAGTTCACTGTTTGGGACTGCTGAGGGTTAGCCACTGGCTCTTATGTTAACGAATTGGAAATCCAGCAATATGTTAAATTCGTAAAGTCGAATAAGTGGATATATTATTGTAAGTATTAAACATAACTATTGAATGTTGAATATGACTTTACAATTTATAAATAGCAATAATTACTATAAAAACATGTTACTATTAAATAAAATGAAACTATAATATTTTTTAAATCATTTGGTTTTATTTCAATAATTAATTACTTACTAGTGGAATGTATAAACAATTTTGTCGAATTATACCTAAAGTACGGACAGTCACGCTGAGGTACAATAGTGAAGCACAACAGCATGCTCACCGATACATTGTTCATACATCTTGTTTATGTACAGATCGCGACAATAAAGATATTTCCTGTGTACAAAAATATTAATTCTATTTAGCCCGTAAGATATCCAGTAAGATAGATTATCAAAAAATATTGAACAGGTATTTTTTGCTTTAGCAAACCAATAAAAAATGACAAAGTTCAGGAGTGGGGGCTTGTTACTTTTTGGTAAAAAGTGTACTACGGTGTGACGTTATGCATAATTTCTATGCACTGTTTCTAGGGTTCCGTACCCGAAAGGTCCAAACGGAGCCCTATTGCTGTCACTCACGTGTCCGTCTGTCTGTCACAAAATTTTGTTCCAAAGGTTTTTTTAATTTCCCATGGACCTATGAACTTGAAGGTACATATATTTTACTAACAAATTCCAATATATTTATAAATCGAGATTTTTTCTTTGATAATTCCCTAATTTGGTGCGGAACCCTAAATGTGCGAAGTCCGCCACGCACTTGGCCAGTTTGTATTTTTTTCGACGTGACAAAAGAAAAAATAAGTTTCCAATATTTTTTGGTAATAGATTACTGACGGACCAACTAGGTTTTTTTAGCAACTACCCTCTTACAACAAAAAATAAAATACTTCATTGCATTACCAACTACACACAAGTTTGTAAACATAATTGCGTTGCAATAAAAGTTTAACGTTGTTATATAAATGTACTAAAAAACAATAAAATTATAACATCAATATAATTCGGATTTGACGCAAAAAGCAACGGTTCTTATCTTAATCTTTATTCTTATAAGTATTTTATTAACATTTCCAGTTTCAGCTACACAAATTCACGCACCACGGCACCATCACACCATCTACTCAAGTTGATAATACATGAGTTGAAGTTTAGATCAGCGGGCGTGTTGTGTAGCAGTCAGTCAGAACATCATGCCATTTGTCTCGGTTGTACCCTTGAACTTGAAACCCAAAACCCATTTTCGTAGTTGCGAACCTGTCTATTATTCTATGTAATCTATTTTTCAGTCTTTTCTTGGTCTCCAGTTCGCTCGCCTTCGGATCGAATACTATCCAGGTCCAACTATGTACATATAACTGTGCTACATGTACGTCTTTTAGACGCGTGTAAGTTGCACGTGTTGCGCATACTAACTGCAGCGCGCGTTGAGGATGGTAACTATCCGTCGCCATCACCTCAAGTAACGATAATAGCGTTGTACTATACAGGGTGTAACGGAAAGGTGTGCTTATATTTTAAGAATCGTTTCTGCCCATGGAAAACTTTCTCTAAGAAAAATAGAAAATTCCCAAAAAAAAATAGACTTTCCATACAAAGCTGATCAATATTTGTATGGGAGATAAAAAAAAATTGATAATTTCTTCAGGTTTTCTTGAAGAGAGTTGTTCATATCGATGGGCAGATGCAGTTCTTAAAATATGACCACACCTTTCAGTTACACCCTGTATTTTAAGTGACCATTCGTATTGAAAAGGCCCTAAAAAGGACATAGAGTAATATGACATACAGTTTGTTGTTCCAAAATTTGATAATTATCTCAAATTCTGAATTTAAATATACGGGAGGGGGGTATGGGGGTGGAACCCGTTAATCTAGTATTGGGGTCCTTACATATGAAATAGGCGTTTTTTTCTCACAAATAGAGAACCTCGTCACTTCTATGAATTAAAATATGCATCAATTGCTTGATATTATATCGAATAATGACCGTCATAGACAACTGCCAATAGCAAAAAAACCATATTACTTTTAGTTTTATAAACAAAAAAATACCTTAAAAATGACTCCTCTTTTTGTTAGAAGAAATGATCACTATATTTGTTTTAACTTAGCCAAAACTTATTTTTGTTGCTTAATCTGTGTCAGTGGCATACGTTATCTTAGTTTTTAAACATTATTGCATAAAAGTTTTCGCCACTTCACAATTACATTTTGTGCAATATGTGAAACAAAGTAGGTACTATTTACTCCCATTTCATCATTTTCATAATCTAACCAGTGTCTGCCCATTACTGTGTACTGTGTCTATTTACAAGCAATGGAGAGGCGCGCAGTTCTAGCTTAGACTAAATACCTACTACCCGGTGACCACTTTACGCCGTTAGCAAACGTTGGGAAGCGGTCGACCGGGAGCTTTCGCAGGGATAACAGAGTAAGTCAGTCGGTGCGTCCTTAGTCGAGCAGTTTCCCGCGGCTGCGGTCCAGCATTTTGTACTCGCGGTGCGCCGCGCACACGCGCCGGAACTCGGCGTACAGCTGCTCCAAGTCTATGTCCGGCTTCACGTCCTCGCGAGGGCCCATCCAGCAGATGTTGTCCATCGCGGCGGGGTCCTCCCTGGAAGGTAAAGGAGCAGCAGTTACAGGACAATCATTCCACTGAGGTGCCTGCGGTAACGGCACGGCAGGGCAAGAGTGTTGGCGCTGGTCAGCAGCGAATGATTGACGTCTCACACCCGCGCGGGCTCAGTTAGCTCGAAAATGCAGACAAGCGGTTTGCTTACTTAGCGCCATAGTGTCTAGTGACTAGCGATTCTCTTGGCGCACTAATAACCGGGATTCAAGACCGGTTCAACTGAACATACTTCCCAGGCACGCCTTTCTCCTTAAGGGCCCACCACAAATACTCTCGAGGCACCCGGTCATATGCCTTTTCAAGGTCAACGAACACCATGTGCAAGTTTTTATGCACAGCTGGCGGATAGCGAAAATGGCATCCGTTGTACCCCAACCAGACATAAAACTGAACTGGTTTTGTGAGATTTCACTCTCTTCTCTCAGCCGCTTTTCAATAACTTTCTCCCATGCTTTCATACTATGTGACATTAGCTTTATTCCTCTATAGTTGTTGCACTCCAGCACATCACCTTTGTCCTTGAAGATGGGCACCAACGAACTGTTGCACCATTCATCGGGTATGGCTTCTTCCTGCAACAACTTATTAAAGAACAAAGCTAACCACGTCCATGCATCTACCCGTAATGACTTCCACATTTCAATTGGTATTCCGTCTGGACCAATTGCCTTACCATTCTTCATTCCATTCACTGCTATTCTCACTTCATCCACACTGACCATTCTCACTAACCCCTCATTCATTGGTTTATTCTGTACAACACCACTCCAGATATTTTCCTCATTCATCAGTCTTTCAAAATAGCCCTTCCACCTATCCTTAATCATTTCACCCTCTGATAGAAGCATTCCAGCTTCATCCCTTACACATCTTATCCGACTAACATCCTTCGCCTTCCTCTCTCTGGCTCCAGTAAGCCGGTACAGATCTTTTTGGCCAGCTGGACTTTCCAGTGTACCATACAGTTAGTCTTGAACTTTTGCTCTCGCTATTGCCACGGCTTTCTTAGCTTTTTTCTTTAACGCATCATATTCGCTCTTTTTTTCAGCTTTCAGACCAACGTTTTCCAGTTCTACACTCTGCCATTCCTTGAATTTCTTCTTTTTTCCTTCAACACTTCCTGTATTTCTGTAGACCACCACCTTTCTCTCCCAAAATATCCTTCGCTGCATCCCTAATACACCCATTCCAGCTTTGATTTACACTTCGGTCATTCATGTCTCCCATTGTTTACTACTCGCTATCTAAATTCCTTCGTTCAATCATTTTTCTCTAGCATATGCCATTTTATTTTAGGAGGAGGTCGCTCTTTGCTCTTTGTAAACTGTATTTTTATCGCTAGTACCATAACCAGGAGCCTGTGCTGTGAGACCAAGTCTTCTCCTGGCAGCACTTTGCAGGTTTTGACGTGCTTAATATGGTTGCGGCTAACAAGAAAATAGTCAATTTGGGTCTTGTGGTTACCACTTTTGTATGTGACTAGGTGCTCATCTCTCTTCTGGAACCAAGTGTTGGCTACTGCCAGATCAAATGTCAGGTGGCGCTCTGGTTGGAGAATGAGGTATAAGTGGCACTTCCCACCTGATTGGTCGAAATCATATGAGTGAAGTTACGAAGGAGCCTGCTGCTGATTCGTTGGAGTTGCGTGGAGCCGCTCCGTTTGCTTCACTCACACTACATGTCATGCCAATCTCCATCATCCATCACTCTTCCAATAACTATCGCTGAAGGCTGATGAAAAATGACTTGAAAACTCTGTGAAAGAGTACTTGGATAAAAAAGTTAGTTTGTAGTATTATATTGTTAGGGTAGTATATTGTACTAACTTTTTTATTTTCATTAGAGTTTTCTGTGAATAAAGTCTGTCAATATGGTATTACTTTTGATCTTATGATTGGAATTTTAAGATATGAGAGTAGATAATCTTTATTTTTATTTGCTATACAGCTAAACACTTCAAAAGCGGCGCCAGATGTCGAGAAAACGAAAGAAGCAGGCGTGCGCGCGCAGAACACGAACGGTGCGCGGTCTGGCGCGCCGGCCGTGCCGGGCGGGCAGCCGGGGGGGCCGGCCGTGCAGCCGGCCGTGCCGGGCGGCGTGGGCGCACGCGGCGCCGGCGTGCGAGCGCTGCTGGCCGCGCACGACGAGCTCGCCACCGCGCTCAAGGGGAACTCGGCGTTGCTCAGCAAGCTCAACAACCTCACGCACTCGCTCACACCGTAGCGGCCGGCCAGCGCGTGCAGCTCTGCGTCCAGCTCGGGGTCGCGCTCGGCGTCCAGCGCGGCGCTGTCGGAGAGCCGCTCGGCGTCCAGCGCGAGCTCGTCGGGCGCGCCCACCGCCATCTACTCGGGCTCGCTGGGCGCCGAGCCGCCCGGCAGCGGGAAACCTTCGTGCGCCATCGGGTAGCCGCCGACCGACTGCGAGATAGTGAGCACTGTAGTGCTATTCAGTTTCAATGCCAGACTTAACAGGGATATCGGGTAGCACACGGACGTAACGCCCAATAGATAATACATTCACACTACATCGTACAGTGCTACTAAGTTTGAATCCAGACAGACAAGAAGAAACCATTTCATTGTAAATATCATATTCAATAGTAGTGCATTATAATATTATAAGAAATAAATGACATTTCATCATAAAAATAATTAGGTACTACCAAAGTAATGTTACATTTTACCTTGACTGTTGCTGTACCTGCTGGAAGTTAGGCTGCCCCTATGTGAGAGGGAGAGGCTCGGTATCAGTCGCGCGGGCCGTGGCTGGTATATGTATCTTAAAATTTCCACCGTAGCGAAAAAAAAAAACTAACCACTGGGCGGTGATTTCTAAATTATTATTCAAAATAATTGTGTAATGGAATAACAAATACGCGTCGAGGCGTGACTTGGGACAAGAAACTCATTCTGATCTCAGAATATTATTTCTTTAATTTGTAACAACATAAATGTTATCAAACTTAATTTTGGTTTTTAAGACTGCATGTAACACAACATTCCTAATAGATATTTTAACGAAATTTTCTGTAGGAAATATTATTGTTTTTAAAGGCTAAGAAGTGTTTGCTCTCTTTATATTGGTTTCCTCTAAACTTATAATAAATTGTTACCTGTATGCAATCCTACTAATATTTTAATACGAAAGTATGTTTGTGTTTCAATAACGCAAAAACGGCTGAAAGGATTTGGATGAAATTTTGCACACAGATTATAACCTGGATTAAAACATAGGCTACTTTTTACCATGCGGGCGAAGCCGCTGGCAGGAGTCAGTATATTGTATAATTATCAAAATATGAAGTAATGGCTATGTGTACAGTGGCAAGAGATAGTTCACTGTTTGGGACTGCTGAGGGTTAGCCACTGGCTCTTATGTTAACGAATTGGAAATCCAGCAATATGTTAAATTCGTAAAGTCGAATAAGTGGATATATTATTGTAAGTATTAAACATAACTATTGAATGTTGAATATGACTTTACAATTTATAAATAGCAATAATTACTATAAAAACATGTTACTATTAAATAAAATGAAACTATAATATTTTTTAAATCATTTGGTTTTATTTCAATAATTAATTACTTACTAGTGGAATGTATAAACAATTTTGTCGAATTATACCTAAAGTACGGACAGTCACGCTGAGGTACAATAGTGAAGCACAACAGCATGCTCACCGATACATTGTTCATACATCTTGTTTATGTACAGATCGCGACAATAAAGATATTTCCTGTGTACAAAAATATTAATTCTATTTAGCCCGTAAGATATCCAGTAAGATAGATTATCAAAAAATATTGAACAGGTATTTTTTGCTTTAGCAAACCAATAAAAAATGACAAAGTTCAGGAGTGGGGGCTTGTTACTTTTTGGTAAAAAGTGTACTACGGTGTGACGTTATGCATAATTTCTATGCACTGTTTCTAGGGTTCCGTACCCGAAAGGTCCAAACGGAGCCCTATTGCTGTCACTCACGTGTCCGTCTGTCTGTCACAAAATTTTGTTCCAAAGGTTTTTTTAATTTCCCATGGACCTATGAACTTGAAGGTACATATATTTTACTAACAAATTCCAATATATTTATAAATCGAGATTTTTTCTTTGATAATTCCCTAATTTGGTGCGGAACCCTAAATGTGCGAAGTCCGCCACGCACTTGGCCAGTTTGTATTTTTTTCGACGTGACAAAAGAAAAAATAAGTTTCCAATATTTTTTGGTAATAGATTACTGACGGACCAACTAGGTTTTTTTAGCAACTACCCTCTTACAACAAAAAATAAAATACTTCATTGCATTACCAACTACACACAAGTTTGTAAACATAATTGCGTTGCAATAAAAGTTTAACGTTGTTATAT
Organism: Polia nebulosa; assembly: GCA_951329385.1. NCBI lineage: Eukaryota > Metazoa > Arthropoda > Insecta > Lepidoptera > Noctuidae > Polia > Polia nebulosa. The sequence goes on along the minus strand of OX589605.1, from coordinate 31,546,935 downwards.
AAATGTACTAAAAAACAATAAAATTATAACATCAATATAATTCGGATTTGACGCAAAAAGCAACGGTTCTTATCTTAATCTTTATTCTTATAAGTATTTTATTAACATTTCCAGTTTCAGCTACACAAATTCACGCACCACGGCACCATCACACCATCTACTCAAGTTGATAATACATGAGTTGAAGTTTAGATCAGCGGGCGTGTTGTGTAGCAGTCAGTCAGAACATCATGCCATTTGTCTCGGTTGTACCCTTGAACTTGAAACCCAAAACCCATTTTCGTAGTTGCGAACCTGTCTATTATTCTATGTAATCTATTTTTCAGTCTTTTCTTGGTCTCCAGTTCGCTCGCCTTCGGATCGAATACTATCCAGGTCCAACTATGTACATATAACTGTGCTACATGTACGTCTTTTAGACGCGTGTAAGTTGCACGTGTTGCGCATACTAACTGCAGCGCGCGTTGAGGATGGTAACTATCCGTCGCCATCACCTCAAGTAACGATAATAGCGTTGTACTATACAGGGTGTAACGGAAAGGTGTGCTTATATTTTAAGAATCGTTTCTGCCCATGGAAAACTTTCTCTAAGAAAAATAGAAAATTCCCAAAAAAAAATAGACTTTCCATACAAAGCTGATCAATATTTGTATGGGAGATAAAAAAAAATTGATAATTTCTTCAGGTTTTCTTGAAGAGAGTTGTTCATATCGATGGGCAGATGCAGTTCTTAAAATATGACCACACCTTTCAGTTACACCCTGTATTTTAAGTGACCATTCGTATTGAAAAGGCCCTAAAAAGGACATAGAGTAATATGACATACAGTTTGTTGTTCCAAAATTTGATAATTATCTCAAATTCTGAATTTAAATATACGGGAGGGGGGTATGGGGGTGGAACCCGTTAATCTAGTATTGGGGTCCTTACATATGAAATAGGCGTTTTTTTCTCACAAATAGAGAACCTCGTCACTTCTATGAATTAAAATATGCATCAATTGCTTGATATTATATCGAATAATGACCGTCATAGACAACTGCCAATAGCAAAAAAACCATATTACTTTTAGTTTTATAAACAAAAAAATACCTTAAAAATGACTCCTCTTTTTGTTAGAAGAAATGATCACTATATTTGTTTTAACTTAGCCGAAACTTATTTTTGTTGCTTAATCTGTGTCAGTGGCATACGTTATCTTAGTTTTTAAACATTATTGCATAAAAGTTTTAGAACATTAGTGTTCATAGTTGTTAAATAAATTAAGAAAATGTTAGTATGAAAAATGCAACTTCTTTAAAATTCTCCATACAAAACGCCATTTCATAAGTGGGGACCTAATATATTATAATAATACAATGTTATTTTGTTACATGAGTAATGTCTGTGTAAGTAAACATTTTACGCCACTTCACAATTACATTTTGTGCAATATGTGAAACAAAGTAGGTACTATTTACTCCCATTTCATCATTTTCATAATCTAACCAGTGTCTGCCCATTACTGTGTACTGTGTCTATTTACAAGCAATGGAGAGGCGCGCAGTTCTAGCTTAGACTAAATACCTACTACCCGGTGACCACTTTACGCCGTTAGCAAACGTTGGGAAGCGGTCGACCGGGAGCTTTCGCAGGGATAACAGAGTAAGTCAGTCGGTGCGTCCTTAGTCGAGCAGTTTCCCGCGGCTGCGGTCCAGCATTTTGTACTCGCGGTGCGCCGCGCACACGCGCCGGAACTCGGCGTACAGCTGCTCCAAGTCTATGTCCGGCTTCACGTCCTCGCGAGGGCCCATCCAGCAGATGTTGTCCATCGCGGCGGGGTCCTCCCTGGAAGGTAAAGGAGCAGCAGTTACAGGACAATCATTCCACTGAGGTGCCTGCGGTAACGGCACGGCAGGGCAAGAGTGTTGGCGCTGGTCAGCAGCGAATGATTGACGTCTCACACCCGCGCGGGCTCAGTTAGCTCGAAAATGCAGACAAGCGGTTTGCTTACTTAGCGCCATAGTGTCTAGTGACTAGCGATTCCCTTGGCGCACTAATAACCGGGATTCAAGACCGGTTCAACTGAACATACTTCCCAGGCACGCCTTTCTCCTTAAGGGCCCACCACAAAACCTCTCGAGGCACCCGGTCATATGCCTTTTCAAGGTCAACGAACACCATGTGCAAGTTTTTATGCACAGCTGGCGGATAGCGAAAATGGCATCCGTTGTACCCCGACCAGACATAAAACTGAACTGGTTTTGTGAGATTTCACTCTCTTCTCTCAGCCGCTTTTCAATAACTTTCTCCCATGCTTTCATACTATGTGACATTAGCTTTATTCCTCTATAGTTGTTGCACTCCAGCACATCACCTTTGTCCTTGAAGATGGGCACCAACGAACTGTTGCACCATTCATCGGGTATGGCTTCTTCCTGCAACAACTTATTAAAGAACAAAGCTAACCACGTCCATCCATCTACCCGTAATGACTTCCACATTTCAATTGGTATTCCGTCTGGACCAATTGCCTTACCATTCTTCATTCCATTCACTGCTATTCTCACTTCATCCACACTGACCATTCTCACTAACCCCTCATTCATTGGTTTATTCTGTACAACACCACTCCAGATATTTTCCTCATTCATCAGTCTTTCAAAATAGCCCTTCCACCTATCCTTAATCATTTCACCCTCTGATAGAAGCATTCCAGCTTCATCCCTTACACATCTTATCCGACTAACATCCTTCGCCTTCCTCTCTCTGGCTCCAGTAAGCCGGTACAGATCTTTTTGGCCAGCTGGACTTTCCAGTGTACCATACAGTTAGTCTTGAACTTTTGCTCTCGCTATTGCCACGGCTTTCTTAGCTTTTTTCTTTAACGCATCATATTCGCTCTTTTTTTCAGCTTTCAGACCAACGTTTTCCAGTTCTACACTCTGCCATTCCTTGAATTTCTTCTTTTTTCCTTCAACACTTCCTGTATTTCTGTAGACCACCACCTTTCTCTCCCAAAATATCCTTCGCTGCATCCCTAATACACCCATTCCAGCTTTGATTTACACTTCGGTCATTCATGTCTCCCATTGTTTACTACTCGCTATCTAAATTCCTTCGTTCAATCATTTTTCTCTAGCATATGCCATTTTATTTTAGGAGGAGGTCGCTCTTTGCTCTTTGTAAACTGTATTTTTATCGCTAGTACCATAACCAGGAGCCTGTGCTGTGAGACCAAGTCTTCTCCTGGCAGCACTTTGCAGGTTTTGACGTGCTTAATATGGTTGCGGCTAACAAGAAAATAGTCAATTTGGGTCTTGTGGTTACCACTTTTGTATGTGACTAGGTGCTCATCTCTCTTCTGGAACCAAGTGTTGGCTACTGCCAGATCAAATGTCAGGTGGCGCTCTGGTTGGAGAATGAGGTATAAGTGGCACTTCCCACCTGATTGGTCGAAATCATATGAGTGAAGTTACGAAGGAGCCTGCTGCTGATTCGTTGGAGTTGCGTGGAGCCGCTCCGTTTGCTTCACTCACACTACATGTCATGCCAATCTCCATCATCCATCACTCTTCCAATAACTATCGCTGAAGGCTGATGAAAAATGACTTGAAAACTCTGTGAAAGAGTACTTGGATAAAAAAGTTAGTTTGTAGTATTATATTGTTAGGGTAGTATATTGTACTAACTTTTTTATTTTCATTAGAGTTTTCTGTGAATAAAGTCTGTCAATATGGTATTACTTTTGATCTTATGATTGGAATTTTAAGATATGAGAGTAGATAATCTTTATTTTTATTTGCTATACAGCTAAACACTTCAAAAGCGGCGCCAGATGTCGAGAAAACGAAAGAAGCAGGCGTGCGCGCGCAGAACACGAACGGTGCGCGGTCTGGCGCGCCGGCCGTGCCGGGCGGGCAGCCGGGGGGGCCGGCCGTGCAGCCGGCCGTGCCGGGCGGCGTGGGCGCACGCGGCGCCGGCGTGCGAGCGCTGCTGGCCGCGCACGACGAGCTCGCCACCGCGCTCAAGGGGAACTCGGCGTTGCTCAGCAAGCTCAACAACCTCACGCACTCGCTCACACCGTAGCGGCCGGCCAGCGCGTGCAGCTCTGCGTCCAGCTCGGGGTCGCGCTCGGCGTCCAGCGCGGCGCTGTCGGAGAGCCGCTCGGCGTCCAGCGCGAGCTCGTCGGGCGCGCCCACCGCCATCTACTCGGGCTCGCTGGGCGCCGAGCCGCCCGGCAGCGGGAAACCTTCGTGCGCCATCGGGTAGCCGCCGACCGACTGCGAGATAGTGAGCACTGTAGTGCTATTCAGTTTCAATGCCAGACTTAACAGGGATATCGGGTAGCACACGGACGTAACGCCCAATAGATAATACATTCACACTACATCGTACAGTGCTACTAAGTTTGAATCCAGACAGACAAGAAGAAACCATTTCATTGTAAATATCATATTCAATAGTAGTGCATTATAATATTATAAGAAATAAATGACATTTCATCATAAAAATAATTAGGTACTACCAAAGTAATGTTACATTTTACCTTGACTGTTGCTGTACCTGCTGGAAGTTAGGCTGCCCCTATGTGAGAGGGAGAGGCTCGGTATCAGTCGCGCGGGCCGTGGCTGGTATATGTATCTTAAAATTTCCACCGTAGCGAAAAAAAAAAAACTAACCACTGGGCGGTGATTTCTAAATTATTATTCAAAATAATTGTGTAATGGAATAACAAATACGCGTCGAGGCGTGACTTGGGACAAGAAACTCATTCTGATCTCAGAATATTATTTCTTTAATTTGTAACAACATAAATGTTATCAAACTTAATTTTGGTTTTTAAGACTGCATGTAACACAACATTCCTAATAGATATTTTAACGAAATTTTCTGTAGGAAATATTATTGTTTTTAAAGGCTAAGAAGTGTTTGCTCTCTTTATATTGGTTTCCTCTAAACTTATAATAAATTGTTACCTGTATGCAATCCTACTAATATTTTAATACGAAAGTATGTTTGTGTTTCAATAACGCAAAAACGGCTGAAAGGATTTGGATGAAATTTTGCACACAGATTATAACCTGGATTAAAACATAGGCTACTTTTTACCATGCGGGCGAAGCCGCTGGCAGGAGTCAGTATATTGTATAATTATCAAAATATGAAGTAATGGCTATGTGTACAGTGGCAAGAGATAGTTCACTGTTTGGGACTGCTGAGGGTTAGCCACTGGCTCTTATGTTAACGAATTGGAAATCCAGCAATATGTTAAATTCGTAAAGTCGAATAAGTGGATATATTATTGTAAGTATTAAACATAACTATTGAATGTTGAATATGACTTTACAATTTATAAATAGCAATAATTACTATAAAAACATGTTACTATTAAATAAAATGAAACTATAATATTTTTTAAATCATTTGGTTTTATTTCAATAATTAATTACTTACTAGTGGAATGTATAAACAATTTTGTCGAATTATACCTAAAGTACGGACAGTCACGCTGAGGTACAATAGTGAAGCACAACAGCATGCTCACCGATACATTGTTCATACATCTTGTTTATGTACAGATCGCGACAATAAAGATATTTCCTGTGTACAAAAATATTAATTCTATTTAGCCCGTAAGATATCCAGTAAGATAGATTATCAAAAAATATTGAACAGGTATTTTTTGCTTTAGCAAACCAATAAAAAATGACAAAGTTCAGGAGTGGGGGCTTGTTACTTTTTGGTAAAAAGTGTACTACGGTGTGACGTTATGCATAATTTCTATGCACTGTTTCTAGGGTTCCGTACCCGAAAGGTCCAAACGGAGCCCTATTGCTGTCACTCACGTGTCCGTCTGTCTGTCACAAAATTTTGTTCCAAAGGTTTTTTTAATTTCCCATGGACCTATGAACTTGAAGGTACATATATTTTACTAACAAATTCCAATATATTTATAAATCGAGATTTTTTCTTTGATAATTCCCTAATTTGGTGCGGAACCCTAAATGTGCGAAGTCCGCCACGCACTTGGCCAGTTTGTATTTTTTTCGACGTGACAAAAGAAAAAATAAGTTTCCAATATTTTTTGGTAATAGATTACTGACGGACCAACTAGGTTTTTTTAGCAACTACCCTCTTACAACAAAAAATAAAATACTTCATTGCATTACCAACTACACACAAGTTTGTAAACATAATTGCGTTGCAATAAAAGTTTAACGTTGTTATATAAATGTACTAAAAAACAATAAAATTATAACATCAATATAATTCGGATTTGACGCAAAAAGCAACGGTTCTTATCTTAATCTTTATTCTTATAAGTATTTTATTAACATTTCCAGTTTCAGCTACACAAATTCACGCACCACGGCACCATCACACCATCTACTCAAGTTGATAATACATGAGTTGAAGTTTAGATCAGCGGGCGTGTTGTGTAGCAGTCAGTCAGAACATCATGCCATTTGTCTCGGTTGTACCCTTGAACTTGAAACCCAAAACCCATTTTCGTAGTTGCGAACCTGTCTATTATTCTATGTAATCTATTTTTCAGTCTTTTCTTGGTCTCCAGTTCGCTCGCCTTCGGATCGAATACTATCCAGGTCCAACTATGTACATATAACTGTGCTACATGTACGTCTTTTAGACGCGTGTAAGTTGCACGTGTTGCGCATACTAACTGCAGCGCGCGTTGAGGATGGTAACTATCCGTCGCCATCACCTCAAGTAACGATAATAGCGTTGTACTATACAGGGTGTAACGGAAAGGTGTGCTTATATTTTAAGAATCGTTTCTGCCCATGGAAAACTTTCTCTAAGAAAAATAGAAAATTCCCAAAAAAAAATAGACTTTCCATACAAAGCTGATCAATATTTGTATGGGAGATAAAAAAAAATTGATAATTTCTTCAGGTTTTCTTGAAGAGAGTTGTTCATATCGATGGGCAGATGCAGTTCTTAAAATATGACCACACCTTTCAGTTACACCCTGTATTTTAAGTGACCATTCGTATTGAAAAGGCCCTAAAAAGGACATAGAGTAATATGACATACAGTTTGTTGTTCCAAAATTTGATAATTATCTCAAATTCTGAATTTAAATATACGGGAGGGGGGTATGGGGGTGGAACCCGTTAATCTAGTATTGGGGTCCTTACATATGAAATAGGCGTTTTTTTCTCACAAATAGAGAACCTCGTCACTTCTATGAATTAAAATATGCATCAATTGCTTGATATTATATCGAATAATGACCGTCATAGACAACTGCCAATAGCAAAAAAACCATATTACTTTTAGTTTTATAAACAAAAAAATACCTTAAAAATGACTCCTCTTTTTGTTAGAAGAAATGATCACTATATTTGTTTTAACTTAGCCGAAACTTATTTTTGTTGCTTAATCTGTGTCAGTGGCATACGTTATCTTAGTTTTTAAACATTATTGCATAAAAGTTTTAGAACATTAGTGTTCATAGTTGTTAAATAAATTAAGAAAATGTTAGTATGAAAAATGCAACTTCTTTAAAATTCTCCATACAAAACGCCATTTCATAAGTGGGGACCTAATATATTATAATAATACAATGTTATTTTGTTACATGAGTAATGTCTGTGTAAGTAAACATTTTACGCCACTTCACAATTACATTTTGTGCAATATGTGAAACAAAGTAGGTACTATTTACTCCCATTTCATCATTTTCATAATCTAACCAGTGTCTGCCCATTACTGTGTACTGTGTCTATTTACAAGCAATGGAGAGGCGCGCAGTTCTAGCTTAGACTAAATACCTACTACCCGGTGACCACTTTACGCCGTTAGCAAACGTTGGGAAGCGGTCGACCGGGAGCTTTCGCAGGGATAACAGAGTAAGTCAATCGGTGCGTCCTTAGTCGAGCAGTTTCCCGCGGCTGCGGTCCAGCATTTTGTACTCGCGGTGCGCCGCGCACACGCGCCGGAACTCGGCGTACAGCTGCTCCAAGTCTATGTCCGGCTTCACGTCCTCGCGAGGGCCCATCCAGCAGATGTTGTCCATCGCGGCGGGGTCCTCCCTGGAAGGTAAAGGAGCAGCAGTTACAGGACAATCATTCCACTGAGGTGCCTGCGGTAACGGCACGGCAGGGCAAGAGTGTTGGCGCTGGTCAGCAGCGAATGATTGACGTCTCACACCCGCGCGGGCTCAGTTAGCTCGAAAATGCAGACAAGCGGTTTGCTTACTTAGCGCCATAGTGTCTAGTGACTAGCGATTCCCTTGGCGCACTAATAACCGGGATTCAAGACCGGTTCAACTGAACATACTTCCCAGGCACGCCTTTCTCCTTAAGGGCCCACCACAAATACTCTCGAGGCACCCGGTCATATGCCTTTTCAAGGTCAACGAACACCATGTGCAAGTTTTTATGCACAGCTGGCGGATAGCGAAAATGGCATCCGTTGTACCCCAACCAGACATAAAACTGAACTGGTTTTGTGAGATTTCACTCTCTTCTCTCAGCCGCTTTTCAATAACTTTCTCCCATGCTTTCATACTATGTGACATTAGCTTTATTCCTCTATAGTTGTTGCACTCCAGCACATCACCTTTGTCCTTGAAGATGGGCACCAACGAACTGTTGCACCATTCATCGGGTATGGCTTCTTCCTGCAACAACTTATTAAAGAACAAAGCTAACCACGTCCATGCATCTACCCGTAATGACTTCCACATTTCAATTGGTATTCCGTCTGGACCAATTGCCTTACCATTCTTCATTCCATTCACTGATATTCTCACTTCATCCACACTGACCATTCTCACTAACCCCTCATTCATTGGTTTATTCTGTACAACACCACTCCAGATATTTTCCTCATTCATCAGTCTTTCAAAATAGCCCTTCCACCTATCCTTAATCATTTCACCCTCTGATAGAAGCATTCCAGCTTCATCCCTTACACATCTTATCCGACTAACATCCTTCGCCTTCCTCTCTCTGGCTCCAGTAAGCCGGTACAGATCTTTTTGGCCAGCTGGACTTTCCAGTGTACCATACAGTTAGTCTTGAACTTTTGCTCTCGCTATTGCCACGGCTTTCTTAGCTTTTTTCTTTAACGCATCATATTCGCTCTTTTTTTCAGCTTTCAGACCAACGTTTTCCAGTTCTACACTCTGCCATTCCTTGAATTTCTTCTTTTTTCCTTCAACACTTCCTGTATTTCTGTAGACCACCACCTTTCTCTCCCAAAATATCCTTCGCTGCATCCCTAATACACCCATTCCAGCTTTGATTTACACTTCGGTCATTCATGTCTCCCATTGTTTACTACTCGCTATCTAAATTCCTTCGTTCAATCATTTTTCTCTAGCATATGCCATTTTATTTTAGGAGGAGGTCGCTCTTTGCTCTTTGTAAACTGTATTTTTATCGCTAGTACCATAACCAGGAGCCTGTGCTGTGAGACCAAGTCTTCTCCTGGCAGCACTTTGCAGGTTTTGACGTGCTTAATATGGTTGCGGCTAACAAGAAAATAGTCAATTTGGGTCTTGTGGTTACCACTTTTGTATGTGACTAGGTGCTCATCTCTCTTCTGGAACCAAGTGTTGGCTACTGCCAGATCAAATGTCAGGTGGCGCTCTGGTTGGAGAATGAGGTATAAGTGGCACTTCCCACCTGATTGGTCGAAATCATATGAGTGAAGTTACGAAGGAGCCTGCTGCTGATTCGTTGGAGTTGCGTGGAGCCGCTCCGTTTGCTTCACTCACACTACATGTCATGCCAATCTCCATCATCCATCACTCTTCCAATAACTATCGCTGAAGGCTGATGAAAAATGACTTGAAAACTCTGTGAAAGAGTACTTGGATAAAAAAGTTAGTTTGTAGTATTATATTGTTAGGGTAGTATATTGTACTAACTTTTTTATTTTCATTAGAGTTTTCTGTGAATAAAGTCTGTCAATATGGTATTACTTTTGATCTTATGATTGGAATTTTAAGATATGAGAGTAGATAATCTTTATTTTTATTTGCTATACAGCTAAACACTTCAAAAGCGGCGCCAGATGTCGAGAAAACGAAAGAAGCAGGCGTGCGCGCGCAGAACACGAACGGTGCGCGGTCTGGCGCGCCGGCCGTGCCGGGCGGGCAGCCGGGGGGGCCGGCCGTGCAGCCGGCCGTGCCGGGCGGCGTGGGCGCACGCGGCGCCGGCGTGCGAGCGCTGCTGGCCGCGCACGACGAGCTCGCCACCGCGCTCAAGGGGAACTCGGCGTTGCTCAGCAAGCTCAACAACCTCACGCACTCGCTCACACCGTAGCGGCCGGCCAGCGCGTGCAGCTCTGCGTCCAGCTCGGGGTCGCGCTCGGCGTCCAGCGCGGCGCTGTCGGAGAGCCGCTCGGCGTCCAGCGCGAGCTCGTCGGGCGCGCCCACCGCCATCTACTCGGGCTCGCTGGGCGCCGAGCCGCCCGGCAGCGGGAAACCTTCGTGCGCCATCGGGTAGCCGCCGACCGACTGCGAGATAGTGAGCACTGTAGTGCTATTCAGTTTCAATGCCAGACTTAACAGGGATATCGGGTAGCACACGGACGTAACGCCCAATAGATAATACATTCACACTACATCGTACAGTGCTACTAAGTTTGAATCCAGACAGACAAGAAGAAACCATTTCATTGTAAATATCATATTCAATAGTAGTGCATTATAATATTATAAGAAATAAATGACATTTCATCATAAAAATAATTAGGTACTACCAAAGTAATGTTACATTTTACCTTGACTGTTGCTGTACCTGCTGGAAGTTAGGCTGCCCCTATGTGAGAGGGAGAGGCTCGGTATCAGTCGCGCGGGCCGTGGCTGGTATATGTATCTTAAAATTTCCACCGTAGCGAAAAAAAAAAAACTAACCACTGGGCGGTGATTTCTAAATTATTATTCAAAATAATTGTGTAATGGAATAACAAATACGCGTCGAGGCGTGACTTGGGACAAGAAACTCATTCTGATCTCAGAATATTATTTCTTTAATTTGTAACAACATAAATGTTATCAAACTTAATTTTGGTTTTTAAGACTGCATGTAACACAACATTCCTAATAGATATTTTAACGAAATTTTCTGTAGGAAATATTATTGTTTTTAAAGGCTAAGAAGTGTTTGCTCTCTTTATATTGGTTTCCTCTAAACTTATAATAAATTGTTACCTGTATGCAATCCTACTAATATTTTAATACGAAAGTATGTTTGTGTTTCAATAACGCAAAAACGGCTGAAAGGATTTGGATGAAATTTTGCACACAGATTATAACCTGGATTAAAACATAGGCTACTTTTTACCATGCGGGCGAAGCCGCTGGCAGGAGTCAGTATATTGTATAATTATCAAAATATGAAGTAATGGCTATGTGTACAGTGGCAAGAGATAGTTCACTGTTTGGGACTGCTGAGGGTTAGCCACTGGCTCTTATGTTAACGAATTGGAAATCCAGCAATATGTTAAATTCGTAAAGTCGAATAAGTGGATATATTATTGTAAGTATTAAACATAACTATTGAATGTTGAATATGACTTTACAATTTATAAATAGCAATAATTACTATAAAAACATGTTACTATTAAATAAAATGAAACTATAATATTTTTTAAATCATTTGGTTTTATTTCAATAATTAATTACTTACTAGTGGAATGTATAAACAATTTTGTCGAATTATACCTAAAGTACGGACAGTCACGCTGAGGTACAATAGTGAAGCACAACAGCATGCTCACCGATACATTGTTCATACATCTTGTTTATGTACAGATCGCGACAATAAAGATATTTCCTGTGTACAAAAATATTAATTCTATTTAGCCCGTAAGATATCCAGTAAGATAGATTATCAAAAAATATTGAACAGGTATTTTTTGCTTTAGCAAACCAATAAAAAATGACAAAGTTCAGGAGTGGGGGCTTGTTACTTCTTGGTAAAAAGTGTACTACGGTGTGACGTTATGCATAATTTCTATGCACTGTTTCTAGGGTTCCGTACCCGAAAGGTCCAAACGGAGCCCTATTGCTGTCACTCACGTGTCCGTCTGTCTGTCACAAAATTTTGTTCCAAAGGTTTTTTTAATTTCCCATGGACCTATGAACTTGAAGGTACATATATTTTACTAACAAATTCCAATATATTTATAAATCGAGATTTTTTCTTTGATAATTCCCTAATTTGGTGCGGAACCCTAAATGTGCGAAGTCCGCCACGCACTTGGCCAGTTTGTATTTTTTTCGACGTGACAAAAGAAAAAATAAGTTTCCAATATTTTTTGGTAATAGTTTACTGACGGACCAACTAGGTTTTTTTAGCAACTACCCTCTTACAACAAAAAATAAAATACTTCATTGCATTACCAACTACACACAAGTTTGTAAACATAATTGCGTTGCAATAAAAGTTTAACGTTGTTATATAAATGTACTAAAAAACAATAAAATTATAACATCAATATAATTCGGATTTGACGCAAAAAGCAACGGTTCTTATCTTAATCTTTATTCTTATAAGTATTTTATTAACATTTCCAGTTTCACCTACACAAATTCACGCACCACGGCACCATCACACCATCTACTCAAGTTGATAATACATGAGTTGAAGTTTAGATCAGCGGGCGTGTTGTGTAGCAGTCAGTCAGAACATCATGCCATTTGTCTCGGTTGTACCCTTGAACTTGAAACCCAAAACCCATTTTCGTAGTTGCGAACCTGTCTATTATTCTATGTAATCTATTTTTCAGTCTTTTCTTGGTCTCCAGTTCGCTCGCCTTCGGATCGAATACTATCCAGGTCCAACTATGTACATATAACTGTGCTACATGTACGTCTTTTAGACGCGTGTAAGTTGCACGTGTTGCGCATACTAACTGCAGCGCGCGTTGAGGATGGTAACTATCCGTCGCCATCACCTCAAGTAACGATAATAGCGTTGTACTATACAGGGTGTAACGGAAAGGTGTGCTTATATTTTAAGAATCGTTTCTGCCCATGGAAAACTTTCTCTAAGAAAAATAGAAAATTCCCAAAAAAAAATAGACTTTCCATACAAAGCTGATCAATATTTGTATGGGAGATAAAAAAAAATTGATAATTTCTTCAGGTTTTCTTGAAGAGAGTTGTTCATATCGATGGGCAGATGCAGTTCTTAAAATATGACCACACCTTTCAGTTACACCCTGTATTTTAAGTGACCATTCGTATTGAAAAGGCCCTAAAAAGGACATAGAGTAATATGACATACAGTTTGTTGTTCCAAAATTTGATAATTATCTCAAATTCTGAATTTAAATATACGGGAGGGGGGTATGGGGGTGGAACCCGTTCATCTAGTATTGGGGTCCTTACATATGAAATAGGCGTTTTTTTCTCACAAATAGAGAACCTCGTCACTTCTATGAATTAAAATATGCATCAATTGCTTGATATTATATCGAATAATGACCGTCATAGACAACTGCCAATAGCAAAAAAACCATATTACTTTTAGTTTTATAAACAAAAAAATACCTTAAAAATGACTCCTCTTTTTGTTAGAAGAAATGATCACTATATTTGTTTTAACTTAGCCAAAACTTATTTTTGTTGCTTAATCTGTGTCAGTGGCATACGTTATCTTAGTTTTTAAACATTATTGCATAAAAGTTTTATAACATTAGTGTTCATAGTTGTTAAATAAATTAAGAAAATGTTAGTATGAAAAATGCAACTTCTTTAAAATTCTCCATACAAAACGCCATTTCATAAGTGGGGACCTAATATATTATAATAATACAATGTTATTTTGTTACATGAGTAATGTCTGTGTAAGTAAACATTTTACGCCACTTCACAATTACATTTTGTGCAATATGTGAAACAAAGTAGGTACTATTTACTCCCATTTCATCATTTTCATAATCTAACCAGTGTCTGCCCATTACTGTGTACTGTGTCTATTTACAAGCAATGGAGAGGCGCGCAGTTCTAGCTTAGACTAAATACCTACTACCCGGTGACCACTTTACGCCGTTAGCAAACGTTGGGAAGCGGTCGACCGGGAGCTTTCGCAGGGATAACAGAGTAAGTCAGTCGGTGCGTCCTTAGTCGAGCAGTTTCCCGCGGCTGCGGTCCAGCATTTTGTACTCGCGGTGCGCCGCGCACACGCGCCGGAACTCGGCGTACAGCTGCTCCAAGTCTATGTCCGGCTTCACGTCCTCGCGAGGGCCCATCCAGCAGATGTTGTCCATCGCGGCGGGGTCCTCCCTGGAAGGTAAAGGAGCAGCAGTTACAGGACAATCATTCCACTGAGGTGCCTGCGGTAACGGCACGGCAGGGCAAGAGTGTTGGCGCTGGTCAGCAGCGAATGATTGACGTCTCACACCCGCGCGGGCTCAGTTAGCTCGAAAATGCAGACAAGCGGTTTGCTTACTTAGCGCCATAGTGTCTAGTGACTAGCGATTCCCTTGGCGCACTAATAACCGGGATTCAAGACCGTCGAATCCTTTTTCCGGGGCGCCACTGTTGAATCTCGCTCTCAGGATTTGCAGTGGTTGGCAATAGGGTGATAAGTTTTCAGCAGCACTGATCCACACTAGGCGACTGAGGCGCAGGCGCCAGCGAGTAGTGCAGCCGGTTACGAGCATTTTAAAACATTCTCTTCACTTCGCTACTCGCCTAGTGATTCGCTAGGGTGTAGGCGCTACGCAAGCCGAACGTTAGTGCGGAGTAGAGCTAAAGTATGTCTACAGTTTGCTCGTCGTGGTAACATACAGGTAGGTAAGCCAAGTTCAAAGTATAAGAACGTCGCAGCTACTATCTTTACATTTTAGCTCTGTACAGGCTTTACCATATTTTCGAAAAAGGCCTTTTCTTTCAGGGTTTTCCTATAGTGCGTTCTAATCTTACAAACATGTTAACAAATATATGTTTTTGGAAATATATATCTTTCTACCCATTTGCGCTAATTCTTCAAACATTGTATCAATGTTATCCTAAAATGAAGTTATTTAACAGTGGGACATAAAGTATAAGATTTTTGTAGAAGCACGTACGGGAGGGGGTTGGAGCTGGCGCAGGTGAGGCGGTTGCGCAGCGCGTGGAAGGCGTCGCTCTGCGGCAACAACATCAGCAGACCGAACATGGCGGCGCGCAGCGGGGCGCAGCGCTGCCCGCCCAGCATCTCCAGCCGCAGGTCTGCAACACGCCGCACTGCAGGCGCCGCCACGAGGCGGGGCCTGGGGCGCCGGCCCCGGGGCGGGGGCGTCGGCCCCGGGGCGGGGGCGTCGGCCCCGGGGCGGGGGCGCCACTTACGAGTATCGTAAGAAACAGAATAACAACATAGTACACAGAAATACACAGTTCCTGACAGCTGCTCTGAAGAATCTTGCAGTCGTACGGTAGCCGCGCCTTACACCAATGTCCAAAACAGCAACTGAACTGCTGTGTTGAACGTTGACCAAAGGCGCGGGTACCTCGTAGTAGCCGCCGAAATAAACTAGCATCACGAGGTCTCATCTCGAACAAAGAAAATTTTGTTCAAATAAATCTCAATAGATGGCGTAATATGCATCGATTTCTTGTTCAAGTATAAGTAATATTAATATTTTTAAAATAAATATGGTAAAAACTGTATTTTCATATATAATAAACTGCCCTAAGCATAAAATTGTGGAATAATGGGCTTGTAATTCAAATTTAGACGATTATTGGAACGAATCCTTACACATCTATAGGTATTTCTTGTGGCAATAAATGGCGCTGTTTGAAGTTTTACAGTTTATCCATTCACCTCTTTAAAATTTGAATGGTGACACATTTTGATATAGTAAAACTGCTATGAAGTGCCAAAAATACTATAATTAAATGTGTGAGAAAATATTGGTAAGACTAAGTAAATTCATTCGCTTGCAAGCCGTCGCTGCTAACACCATCTAGCGAGGTGTAGAAGACGGACCCGAACGAAAAACAAAAGTTACTTGTGCCAGACGAAAACCCGTAGTTACGGCAGTACCGTTTCTTTGTATGGGATGAGGCATCTGTACGCTAGTATTATATTATCTGTGCTAGCATGTAAAAATAATAATATCTTAAACACGAAACAAAATTCGTCAAAAATAAAAGTCCAGAAAAGGTGTGAATGAAAGGCATGCAACTGAGACTAGAATTCTAAGAGCATCCTTCTTGTCATGTCTCGGTTTGACCACATTAGCCGAATTGGGCATAAACTTGTTTCATACCCAGCTGTCAGTTGTATCGAACTTCTGCCGTCCATCACTACCGCGCGGCCCCCTGCTTCTCCTGTTGTATGCGAGACGAGTATGTCGGACATTTGCATCCGTCGTTATCAGAAGGACGTCCGCGTAATCTTGACGTGAACAAGCTAGTGGCCCTGACAGGATACCGGCAATTGTTCTAACCACCTGTGCACCTGAACTGTCTCCAATCTTGAAACGCCTATTTCGGTTTTCGTTTCGAGTCTGGAAAAGTTCAGATTTCTTGAAAGCAAGCTAACGTGCAATCCGTGCCTAAAAACTTACCCTTCTTGGGCGGGCTTTTTTTGTGGGGGTGGGAAATCATCCAATGACTCTTTCCGCTCTAGGTTGGGTTAGGTTGGCGAGGGCGTGTCAGACTTTTACTGCAACTATCGTCTAAAACCCACCTCTGTTCCTTCAGTTGCCTGAGTGCTCAGGGGCGCGGTAACTCTGTTTCGAATTTATCCGCTACACCTGGGCAGTGGGCGGGCTGACCCGGCAAACTAGAGACATGTCAACTTGGGATCTTCTAGCGTATGCCATTCACATCTGGAGTGAAGCCATCGAGAAGCACGAGGAAGCACTTGCCGCCCTCTCGACATGTCAAAGGCTTTCGACAGCCTGGACTGGAACGAAAGCCTTATTGGTAAACTTCCTCCCTTCGGTCTATTGGATTGGATTGGATTGCAGATTTCCTGAGAGATCAGTCAGTCCGAGTGGTCATCGATGGCTACTCTTTCGGTTAATTGTCTTTTTATCGCGGAGTCCCTCGGGGATAGGTACTCTCGACAACATTGTTCTTGCTGCACATAAATAATCTTCTAAAACCGAAACCAAAGCACTGTTTCTGATAGCACGTGTCCAACGGACGAGCACTGGTCACAAATCCAGTCTCTCCGAGAGGTTATGGTTGTACGCTTAAACTTGCCTTGAAGGCTGTCTCTGAATGAGGCTATATCAAAGCCGCTAAACCACCCTCAATTTTGGCCCATACATCGAGGCAAAAGCTCAACGGACTGCTAAAAAGTTTGGGATCTTAGCAAAAGTAAAACGGTATTTCACGCTGGAACAGCTGCTCAACCTCTATCAAGCGCAAGTTCGTTCATGTATGGAGTACTGCTCTAATCTCTGGGATGGATCTGCTAGATACCAGCTGGACGCGCTTGAGTCTATTGAGAAACGAAAAGAGTTTTATCGGCAATGATGCACACGTCGAGTCGTAGCTGACGACGCCAAGTTGCCTGTCTGTCGGTTTTTTTCAGTTACATTTTGGGGAATGTGCGCCGGAATTGCAGGTTGATTCCGCCACGTCCGTTCCATCATCATACCACCAGACGTACGGCGATGCGTCACCGGTACATGGTGGACCTCCCCAAAATTCTCTACTAGAGTCTGTGTTTCCTGATAGCTACAACCTGGGGGTATTTAAGTCAAGAGAAAATAGGATACTCCTAGGCAAGCTGATAACTTCTTAGTTATCCTACCGCTTACGGTTGTGAAACCTATCTACTTTCCTGCCCTCTGTGCCCCAAAACTTGCAGCCAAAGCGACCTATTCGCTGCTATCGACGTTGCCGTAGAAGTGACGAAGTATTGGGTTATACAATCTAGACGTACCATCGACACAAAGAACACGTTATCAAATCGTGTGATATCGAGGGCAGCTCGCTGCCTTTCTCGTTGTCCCGTCGCGGGCTATGAGAAAAAGGTTTTTGGCCTAAGGGTAAATAAGTTATTGGGTCGCGGGAATCCGATCGATGCGAGAAGCGCAGGACACGTCGATGTGCGACACTTGCGGAGGCCTAAGTCGAGCGCTGGAGCCGGACCACTTCCGACTAGATGACGATGATGAGGCGGAGAATACAGTTAGCCATGAATAGGACAAAGTCTGGTGTCTAATAAATAGCCCATAATACATTATTATATAATATAATTAAAAGCTATTTGGTAAAACAAAAGTAGGTACAGACTGTTGTCAACATTACCTGACCCACCCTAAAATCAAACGACTTTGGGCCCTCTGCATGTAACATTAAGGTTTATTTAATTTATATGAGCTTATCAGACAACTGCTCGAGGATTTGATGAACAAATACAATAATAATATAGACACGCAAATTTGATCTTTAAAACGTTAGCATTAGGTTATTTTTTATAACTATTTGTTATAATATGATAAGTGTAATAGCTTATTTTAATGATTGAGTTCAAGTAATTCTGGTCTCGTGGTCTGTGTGTAAGACTGAGAAAAACAAGGTTCGAGATCAAATCATGCGACAAAGATATTGTTTTGCTTTCAATATAGAATTGAATTTATATTCCAAAACTATTTCTTGTATTATTGTAAAGAACTACAGACTATACATAAACTTTTTAAAATGGTAATATTTTCACATAACTTGTAATAAGTGGGTAGTTGAAAAATAAATATTCGTATTCATTATAAAGAAGTTTTTTAAATTACCCACCCGTTTACAAGACAAGTTATTAGGCGAAAATCATATTGGTCGTTCTTTAATATTGCAAGCAATATTGTAGAAATGAAAACAAATTAAAAAAGAAACTGATGTATAGGTGGACTGTGTTTTCGAACCCACATGCTGTTCGTCGTCAATCCAGCATCAAACCGCTAAGCCACAAGAACTCGTTGGGAATACGCGAAATTAAAGATTGGGTTGTAATTATGTAGTGTGACTTAAAAGCTTTTTAACTTTAATGTTAACGAGATAATGATTAAAATAGCTTAACAAAAACATATATAATGCCGGTGGCTCCGACTATGTTGGGTGGGTTTACCTTAACGTTACGTGTTAAAGATCAAATTTGAGTGTCTGTGTTATTATTGTATTTTTGTTCATCGAGTCCTCGTGCACTTGTGTGATAAGCTCATATAAATTAAATAAACCTTAATGTTACAGACAGAGGGTCCAAAGTCGTTTGATTTTAGGGTGGGTCAGGTAATGTTGACAACAGTCTGTACCAGTTAACCTGTACAAAAATGACATAATGACGAATTTTTGCTCAAAGTAAAAGTTATTAAAAGAAAATGGGGAACAATCAATTAAAATATTTTGAATGTTGGATAAAATCCAAACCTGGGAGTTTATAATATTTATTTACACAATTTTTATAACATTATTATAGTTAAAAGTTTTTGAAATATTGTTCACGAGTCTAGGCAGAGGAGGGTACTCACATGCAAATATAGGAGATTCGATGAGCTGCACTAACTTATCCACTTCCGTCAGGAAATCCACTGTGATCTCTAAATCACCGCTGTTGGTCATTAATTAAGGATACATACAAAATCAAATGAACAAAAAGGAAACAGAAAAAAAAAGAAAACCAATTTTAAAACCAATTCTGATGCATTTTGGCTGCTGTACATGGAACATAAACATACATACATGCAATACATAAACAAACTCATGGTACAGTAGTCTTTAAAGAAATCAATTACCGATACAAAAGTACGAGTCCAGAAGTTTTCAACTTGAAACATTCTTTGGATTGTGTTGGCGTCAAATGTGGCAGAATGGAAAAGGATACAAGGAGGCGATGAGCTTGTTGCAGTGCTGGTAGTTGTGCGTGAGCATGCACAAGGACAGCAGCGACACGGGGCTGTGGCACCAGCACGAGTACAGCACCGCGAACAGCGCGTGAGTGGCCTGCCACCCACAGACCATCAGTACGCGTTCTAGCTCACCTCTTGGACGAGTGTTAGTGAACGAACACAAAGTGTTACGCAAGCAGAAACAATGTGCACGTGAATCTACACACACATCCACGTCGACCCGCCTTCGTGAAATAGAATACAAGCTGAAATTTTAATGGCAGAACGATTTGCCCTCAGAATCATAGAGTTAAATTTAAAAAATAAAAATGATTTTGTTTTCAAATAATTAAAAAAATATACACCAACTCGAAAGTGAGAGAAATAATAATAACTCACTAGACTAGGAGTAGTTAGTTATCAGCTGTAGCGCGGGAGTCATTGGTTCGAGGTCTCTGGATGGCTTTGTTTCTCACAATGCTAAATGTGACATTTTTTTATTTTTTAAATTTATTTTTTTATAAATCTATTGTACAACAAAGATAAAATCATTTCGCTGCGGGAAAACAACCATTAAAATTTCAGCGTGTATAGTATGTATACAGGGAAGACTTAACCCACTGCCTGTAGTTCAGAGGGTGAAAATACTCATGAATGTGAACAACTTCTACTAAGGAATCAACTCTGACATATGAAAAAAAAACCATCAGCCTTTCCCAACATTTTGTCGAGTTATGCGAACTTTTAGTACATTAAAGTTTGCATAACTCGATAAAATGTTGTGTATATTACTACCTGATAGTGTATAATTATTTGCCATTTGGGCCAACATAAAAACCTTTGTATTCTTCGCATTTGCTTCTATAAATAAACTAATATTCAATCAATGAATCCTATCACAGTCCACAGTGCGCCAGAACATCGGTTCTCCACCTTGCGCATCTAATCTAACCTAGATCCCATATAATGCTGTTTTCTACAACTTCCATTAAGCTCGCAACCAGTAACAACACCAGAAAAAAGTTGGACTAGGTACTGACAACCAGTCTTACAAAGAGATGATATTACCACATATCTGAGTTGTAGAGATCAAATGGTTAGTCGCTTCATCCAATCGCGGTTAGACTGCGAGCCGCCCCAAGATAGCTGGGAAAATGATAGTAAGTGAAACCGCACTGACTGGCTCGTGGAAGTTCCGGAGCTGCTGGCGGAGCTCGTACAGCTCGGCGGAGGTGAGCAGGATGGTGTTGAGCACGTCCACCATGGTGCTCACGAAGCGCAGGTTCTTCTCCTCCAGCAGGATCTTAGACAGAGCCTTGTAGATGTCTTCCGCGTTCAGCAGCACGCACAGCTGTCTGTGGCACGGGCATTTCAAATTTAATCAAGTATCCTAAAAATATTATAAATATGAAAGTTTGTGAGGGTGTATGTTTGTTAAAAAATGACGAAACTTTTCAGTAATATTGCTTCTACATCAGAATAACACATAGGCTATAATTTATAATGTGGAGAGGTAGGTGTGAAGTTCTAGAGGAAAAAGAATTTAGTCATATACGTTACAAGTTATTTTTAGGGTTCCGTACCTCAAAAGGAACCTTTACAAGATCACTTTGTTGTCCGTCCGTCCGTCTGTCAAGATCCTTTTTCTCAGGAATGCGTGGAGACATCAGGTTGAAATTAAAATCAAATACTCAAGTCTGCAGTCTCCTAGAGCTTCGGAAAAATTAAATTTCTAAATTAACGCAATCAAAAGATACAGCTGGTAATGCCAAATATTTTCGCAATAATTTAAACCTATGGGGTACTTCCCGTTGACCTAAAATTATTAAATTTGACAAGAAGCAATGTCTTATAAAGTACCTATAACACAAGTTGAGGTAAAAATCTGAAAACCGTAAATTTTAAATTTGTTTTTTTTTTACGCTTATTCCAATCCTTCCAAGTCTTATAATACGCACAAAGTTTAATAAAGTTTCTCAACCGCTATAACAACATTATAACAGAATTTATTTTTGTACTTAGGAGAGTTTATTTAAAAAAGAACATCATGTTTGAACTAAATTTTCTTTCGTCGAAATCAGATCCCGTGACTATTAAGCTTACTCACCGAATGATAAAGGCGCCTCTGTCTTCCAACAGATTGTCATCAGCAGCCAGCAGCCGCAGCAGCGCGCGCAGGAACTTGTAGTAGTACGGACTGGACTCCAGGTCACCTTCAATGGAAAGGCTCAATAATTACAACTAAAGTACCGAATGGGCCAAACAAACGAGTTTCTGAAAAAGCTTAGAAAGCGTTAATGGTTATCCAGACCTACTTAATCCTGCTGATATTTGAAGAACTTGTGCAGTTCGGCAGCAAGATTGAGGGCAAGGTCGGAGTGGCGCTATCCTCGTGGAATAGCGCCACCGAGGTAAAGGCCCTCAAACTTGCTCTGCCGTCCAGTCGGTGATCAACGTCAGTTCCCCCATCCCCTGGCAGTGGAAACAAGAGACACTTCGCCGCTGTAAGCTCCAGAACAAGAGTGTCTCCTTGCTCTGAGGATTAGAGGGAAACGAGCGAGCCGACCAACTCGCAAAGGAGGCAGCTCTGGGGTCGAAGAAGAAGCCGGACTACGATCTGTGCCCCGTTTCATTCGTCAAACGGCGAATCCGTTTGGGGTCACTTGACGAATGGAACGGGAGATATAAGTCGGGGGCGGCAGCCTCAGGCACTAAACTGTTCTTCCCTGATGCGGTTGCGGCGTACAGCATAGTGCAAAAATTTGAGCCGACTGCCCTCACTACCCAAATTCTCACGGGGCACGGTGGATTCTCCGCATACCTGAAACGCTTCAGGTGTAAGGAGAACGCATCGTGCGCCTGTGAGCCAGGCAAGGATGAGACGGTTCCACATCTGCTCTTGGAGTGCCCAATTACAGAGAAAATGCGTTACGAGGCTGAGCAAGTCCTCGAAGAGAAACTCTTCGCAGAGAAATTTTGTAGTTTATTAAGTGGTAGAAAAAGAAAAGAGTTTTTAGAGTATTGTTATAAAGTAGCATTAATAGTTAATAATAGAAATAAGATAGCATAAGTAAAATAGGATACATCCTTATATTGTTCCAGCTGTGATTACGGGGCTTCTCAAATTTTGGTATTGTAATCAAAATAATAATGTTAGATGGGACGGTGCTGTGTCCGAGGATTATCGGCTGGCATGTGGTGTTAGGCAGGGCTTTTTGACTTTTTCTTGGTGAAACGAAACAGTCTCAAAACAGTCAAAAACTGTAAAGTGTTGCCAGGCGAAGGCTTAGTCTCTCAACACAGGCTCATAATGATGGACGTAACAGTCAGTGCCTCGTCCAGTAGGAACAAAGAACGGCCCCCACCCAAAATCAGATGGCGTATGATAGAAAATGAGGAGTGTGCAAGTATGTTTAAGAGTCAAGTGGTAGATAAAATGTTAGACATGAAGGATATGGAAGGAAAATCTGTGGATGAATGTTGGAAAGAGATGGCGGATTGTATAAGGCGAGTAGCAAAAGATGTGTTTGGAGAATCGCAAGGTAAAGGCATGATAGAAAAGGATACATGGTGGTGGAATGAAGATGTGCAAAAGATGCTAAAAGAAAAGAAAATTTCGTTTAAAGTATGGCAGAATGTAGAAACCGGAAATGATAATTTGAAAGAAGAGAAAAAGAAAATTTATAAAGAATGGAAGAGGAAGGCAAAAAAGGCGGTTGCAGTTTCCAGGGCTAAGGCGCAGGAAAAGTTATATGATTTATTGGACAGCCCTAGAGGCCAGAAGGAGCTCTACCGGATTACAAAATTAAGAGAAAGGAGAACGAGGGATATAATGCACATAAAATGTATGAAAGATGAACTCGGTAAAGTCTTGTCGAAAGATGACGAAATAAAAGAGCGATGGAAGGTTTATTTTGAAAAGTTGATGAACGAAGAGAATGAATGGAATGGTGTGCTCAAAGAGGTACAAGTAAATATGGGTTTGGTGAGAGAAATTAGCATGGATGAAGTAAGAAAGGCAGTTCAATGTATGAAAAATGGAAAGGCCATGGGCCCTGATGACATACCAGTAGAAGTATGGAAGTGTTTAAAAGAGGATGGGTGTATGTGGCTGACTTTATTCTTCAATAAGTTGTTGTATAAAGAAGTGATCCCACAAGAATGGTGCAATAGTTCGCTAGTGCCCATCTTCAAGAATAAAGGGGATGTACAGGACTGCAACAACTATCGAGGGATAAAGCTCATGTCACATACTATGAAAGTATGGGAGAAAGTGATAGAGAAAAGATTGCGAGAGGAGAGTGAGATTACCCCGAACCAGTTTGGGTTTATGCCAGGTCGAGGGACAATGGACGGCACCTTCGCTCTCCGTCAATTGTGCGAGAAGTACAGACGTGTGCACAAGAACTTGCACATGGTGTTCATTGATCTTGAGAAAGCGTATGATAGGGTACCTCGGGATGTGTTGTGGTGGGCCTTGAAAGAGAATGGTTTGCCTGGGAAGTATGTTGAGTTGATTCGTGCTATGTACAGACAATCTAGTACCTACGTCCGGTCGGCTGCTGGCAACACCGATGAGTTCAGTGTGGCTGTAGGCTTGCATCAAGGGTCGGCTTTAAGTCCTTACCTCTTCCTGTTGATTATGGACGCTCTTACGTCAGAAATACAGGAAGAGGCACCCTGGTGCATGCTGTTTGCCGACGACATTGTTCTGGTCGGTGAAGATGGACCTGAGATCCAGAGCAGATTGGAGAAGTGGCAACAGAAGCTGGAGAAAGTTGGCTTGAAAATCAGCAGAACCAAAACTGAATACATGTTCTGCGATTTCGGCGGTCTCTCCAGTTCTGAAGCTGTAGTGCTAGATGGCGCGCTTCTCCCAGTCTGCTCCGATTTTCGGTATCTCGGTTCACTCGTGCAAAGCGATGGCGAAATAGATCGGACTGTTAAGCACAGAATTAACACTGGATGGATGAAATGGCGGCAGGTCACCGGGACTATCTGTGACTCCCGCATGCCCCTAAAACTTAAGGGGAAGATTTATAAAACAATGGTCAGACCTGCTGTCTTGTATGGTTCAGAATGTTGGGCCACAAAAGGGATGAATGAAAAGCAATTGCATGTAGCTGAGATGAGAATGCTAAGAGCGATGTGTGGTGTTACGCGCATGGATAGAATTAGGAATGACTATATAAGAGGAAGTCTGAAAGTGGCACCGCTGACTGAAAAATTGTGTGGAAATCGGTTGTCGTGGTATGGGCATGTGATGCGGAGGAATGAAGAAAATGTCGTGAGGAAAGTCTTGTGTATGGATGTGGATGGCTATAAGAGTAGGGGAAGGCCAAAGAAACGATGGTTGGACTGTGTGAAAGAGGATATGGGTAAAAAGGGGGTGACTACAGAGATGACGACTAATAGAGGAGTATGGAAGAAAAAGACATGTTGCGCCGACCCCAAATAAATTGGGATAAGGGCAGGCGAATGATGATGATGTGGTGTTAGGCAGGGGGGTTTGACCTCTCCCGACCTGTTTAATCTGTACATAAACGATCTGATTGAGGAGCTGAGCAGGGTACCAGTGGGACTCAGGTTAGGTAATCGTTATGTGAATAACATGAGTTATGCTGATGATATGGTTCTGCTCAGCCCCTCAATTAAAGGCTTAAGGAAGCTGCTGCTTATTTGTGATCAGTATGCGAAAAACCATGACTTACTTTACAATGCTCAGAAAACAGAACTGATGATATTCAGGTCGGGAAAGGGGCCTAATTATGTTCCACCTGTGTCTATTGGGGGGCAGATAGTGAGGGTTGTAGAGAGGTTTAAGTACCTTGGTCACATACTGACATCGAACATGAAGGACGATGCGGATATTGATCGTCAGCGTCGTGCCCTGTCGGTTGTGGGAAACATGGTTGCAAGAAGATTTTTTAAAGCTAAAGTGGTGACTAAGGTGCACCTATTCAGAGCGTACTGTCAAAGTTTCTATACGTGCCAGCTCTGGACTGAGTATACGAAGAAGTCCTGGGATGGCATACGTGTTCAGTACAACAACATCTTCAGACACCTAATGGGGTTGAAGCGAAACTGTAGTGCCTCTGGCATGTTCGCGGAAGCAAGGCTGAATGCGTTCAATGCCATTCAGAGGAACAGAATCGTATCATTCATGTCCAGGATTGGTACGTGTAGAAACAGTATAGTAAAAGAACTTGCTGATAGAATGTATGCTACCACGACCTACAAGCGATGGCTGGAAATAGCTGCTTGAGTGTAGGTATACTGTGTTGTGCCATTTTCTTTTTTTTTTGTATTGTTTTTTCTTTTTATATGGTTGTTCTATTGTATTATTGATTTTATTTAATTTTTTTGTCTTATTTATTATTATAACTTATTGACATTGTTTTTTTTTTTTTTTTGAATGAATTTATTATTTTAATTTTTTTATTTTTTTTATTAACTGACATTTAATTATAATGATTATTTATTTGACATTTTTGTATATTCTAACTTAATTTAATCGAATTGTTTTTGTACTTTTTTGTAGAAATTATGTGTTTATGTATCTGTTATGGTCTGCAATAAAGTTTTATTATTATGTCGTTTATTAATTTTCTATACATATATAAATTATAATTTTAAATATTTCTTACAAATCATATAAAAAAGAAAAAAAAAAACATTTAAAATTATAAAAAATAGTAGTCCGCCGGTGTCGGGAGCAGGGTCCAAGCTACCGGTGGTTAGGGCTCCAGAGACAGGAACCTCCTCACAATGCGAGCCGTATCGAGGAGTACTGCCTTCTGTATCAGGCCCTTGATCCAACCGTGCAACGACAGCTTCGACAGGTGGTCGTCGAGGCTTTTGGCTATCAGGCCGTTGGCGGTAACGACTATCGGCACAATGACAGCCGAGTCCACATTCCACATATCGACAACCTCGTGTGCTAAATCAAGATATTTCATTTGTTTCTCTTTCTCAGCTTTCACGAGGTTCTCGTCATGTGGGATGGTGACATCGATTATCATTGTGCAGCGCGCTAATCGGTCTATCACCACTATATCAGGCTTATTTGCAACAATAGTCCTGTCAGTGATGATAGACCGATCCCAGTACAACGTGACATGGTCATTTTCGAGAACTGGGTTGGGCACATATTTGTAATACGGCACCTCAGAATCCACAAGTTTGTTTGTATTTCAAAGCAAGTTGCTGGTGAATAATCCTGGCCACTTGGTAATGCCTGTGCAAATACTCGCTGTTAGCAAGACGAGAACAACCAGAGATAATATGTCTGATGGACTCACCCGGACGATGGCATGCCCGACACACGTCAACCGTCCCATCCTTCATAATATGTCTCCGGTAGTTATTCGTCAAGATAACTTCGTCCATAATCGCACAGACAAAACCTTCAGTTTCCCCGAAGAGGTCGCTGAAACGTAGCCAGGCCACGGACGCCAAGAAATCTACATCAGGCCCATGAAGAGCCCGATAAAAGCGCCCGTGAAGCTCCTTGCCTTTCCATATCTCCTTGCGGTCATCAGTAGTGAGTACTACAGGTTTGCGCCAGTTCTCTTTTGCCATGGACAACGGGGTGAGTCCCTTGTCCACTGAGACCACATCTCGGTGCATACCCACGTCGGTTTCTAGAAAATATTCTCTTAGCCTGCACACCTCGCGGTTGTGGAGAGTCTTAGCGTTTAAAAAGCCTCGACCTCCACACTTCCGCGGGATGTACAGTCTCATCACCGATGAACGTGGGTGATGCATCCGGTTTGCGGTCAGCAGCGTACGGACCCTCCTATCCAGGGCGTCGAGTTCGGTCTGAGTCCATTTGAGTATGCCGAAAGAGTACATCAAAACCGGTATGACCCAACCGTTGAAGGCGCGCACCTTATTCCCGCCCGACAAAAGGCTGTTCAATACCTTTTTCAGGCGGCCAAAGAAGCGCTCCTTCAGCGATTGTTTCATGTCAGTAACATTAATGCCTAACGCTTCCGACATACCCAAATATTTGTATGTTTCGGTCGAGGAGAGGGATCTAAGGTGTATGAAATCCGAGAGTTGGATCCCTTCGGATTCCATAATCTCCCCTCGCTTTACATGCATGACTGCACATTTGTCCACACCAAATTCCATCCTGATCGCGCTACTGAAAGTTTCAGTTACCTTCAGTAACTCCATCAGTCGCAAATTGTTGGGGGCAAAGAGTTTCAGGTCATCCATGTAAAGAAGGTGAGATATGGCTTGACCACCTCTTCTCAACCGATAGCCCGAGTCCTCCAGCAATGTGCTTAGAGGATTCAGGGCCAAGCAGAACCAAAGAGGACTCAAACTGTTGCCCTGAAATATTCCCCGTTTAATCCATATAGGTTCATCACTCCCCTGGATTGGTCGACATCCTGGATAGCGAAGGACTGTCTTCCATTGCCCCATACATGACCCAAGGAAGGTGCGCAGAGTTGCATCTATTTTGTACAACTCCAACACCCTCATGAGCCATGTATGTGGAACAGAGTCGTAGGCCTTCTTATAATCTATCCAGCATGTCGACAAATCCTTGTGGGATCGACGAGCCTGCTGGCTTATGGCCATGTCTATGAGGAGTAGCTCCTTAGTACCGCGGGACCTGTTCCTACATCCATTCTGAGAGGCAGACATAATTGAATTACTGTCAATGTGCCGATTAATTTTCGCTCTCAGGATGGATGTAAGAAGTTTATAGACCGTCGACAAACACGTTATCGGTCTATAATTCTTAGGTTCCGCGGGACTACCTGTTTTATGGAGCAGGTGGGTAACACCAGTTGTTAGGAACTCAGGCAGCGACCCAGACTCTAAGGATGACTGGAACTGAGATGCTAGAAGCGCGTGTGAGCTGCTATACCACTTTAGCCAGAAGTTATGCAGCCCGTCCGGTCCTGGAGACTTCCAATTCGGTAACGGACGGACTGCTCTGGCTACATCTAATGGGCTGATGTCTATTTTCTCCATTTCTGGTATAGCTTCGCACACACGCTCGAGATCACGCATCCAGCCACCCTCAGTGTGACAGACGGGCACCGACCAAATGCTGCGCCAGAATGTACTCGTGGCAACATCATCCGGGCGGCACCCATCCGTCACATTTTGTTCAGGTCGCTCCCAAGCTCTATAAACCCACCTCTCATCGCTCTGGAACATGCGATTCTGCGAGTACCGTTCAACTCGCCGCTTATACCGCCGAATACGGTTTGCCCATGCACAAACTTTCTGCTTCAGGAAGTCGATGCGCTCTGTGACTCGGGACATGTATTCTCGAGGGTTGATTTCAGTCCCCGAGAACGCCCGCCTCACAAAGCGCATCACACGTGGACGTGTATTGCCCTCCCTGAAGCAGATTAGTTTGCCGATGAGTACCCTGGCCCCATCGATACGCCTCTCGATCCTGCATTGCCAGGCTGGTAAAGCAGGATTTGGCCGAATATCTCCGTCGCTAATCGGAAACTTCACGTTGGCCAAACGACATGCCGCAACAGCCCCGCAATACAAGATTGAGTGCGTATCAACGAGGTTCTCGCTGCTTTCAAAGATGTTTTTAAGCAGCGAGTCCAAAGCACACACCAACGCCCTATTTTTTTTGTGCATGGGTAAACGTGGTAAACGGGGTCTAAGTTCGGTCGGAGTGAACCTATACTCGCGAAGCGCATCCTCCAGTGCGCTCCTCAGTCGATCGTTGCACTGGCTACTTACCGTAACAACCCTATCATCTGCCTCATCATTTATATGATGGGGACGCGGTGGAATTGCGCCCCTAGCGGGTGCTTGTACCCCTGTCTGTGTCGGGGTTGAGATGATAAGGTTGCTCAGTACCTCTGAGCGCAGCCTATCAAGTACAGCATCGTCCAACCTGCGGTTACGTTGGATGACCCGCACCTGATCCGACAATCGTTGCGCCGTGACGTCGACGGTTGGTTCTAGTTCCTGGAACAGAGACAGCATCCTGACACGGTACGCAGTGAGGTTAGTTCCCCCCTCTGTAGACCCATAATATGCGCGCATGACGTTCTCGTTCATGGACTGAGTCCATTTCATGCGCTGCACAGAACCACCGGCAGCGGGGACCCGGCTCGGGGCCGGTTGGCCCCTAAGTCCCAGGCTGTTCGGTGGCCGGCCTCTCCCCTGCCGACGTACAGGTGTTGGCGACGTCGGTGGGGAGAAATACTCGTCGCTCGAGCTCGACGCGGCTGCAGCCGCCGGTGACACTGGTGATCCGAGGTCCGGCGGCGACGAGGCGGAGCTGAGCAGCGAGTCCGGGGGTGGAAGGCGTGCGCTACGGGCAGCTGCTCTGGTCAACATTTAATTTTATTTATTCCATTTTTCCATCATTCTGTTTACATAATGTACGTCGCCATTGACAGACGTCATACTGCGATCCTGCATAAATATTCTTCTTTTTGATTATTATTTGGTTTGTTTGAGTATTTGAAGGTTTTGCTATAATATTTCTTGTATGGGCTTCTTGTTTGGTACAATTGATTCCAGTTTTGGGTGAAAAAATACGGATTTTATGATTTTAAAGTGGAATAGAAAAAATATGACATGTGTTGCCAGTGGGTATATTATTATTATTATTATATAGTAATTATATAGTGTAAATCGTAAAAGAAAAAAAAAATCTAAAATAAAAGAAAGTTTTGTTAAGCTAGTGATAAAGTTTTATAGTATTATAGTAGAGTTGTTTTTTTTTAGTTTTGTCTGTCCAGCCCTCCGCTTACGACACATGTCATGTAAACACATTGTCAAGTCAACAAAGAAATCGCAAACAACAGGCTCTGATTCTGTCAGAGGACATCTTGCGTGGCAGGAGTGTGGTTTTAGTTAGTAAGAGTCTGACACTGCCCAGGCTGGCTCACTTTGAGGCAGTCTGGGCGTCCATGAGGATTTCTCACTCCTGCCAAATAAAAAAATAAAAAAAAGCACGGCCAGAGGGTAGGTACTCACTGGGCACGGCGGCGGCGGCGGGCTGGCACGAGCAGACCTCGGCCAGCACGGCCAGCGGGTAGGTACTCACTGGGCACGGCGGCGGTGGCGGCGGGCCGGCACGAGCAGACCTCGGCCAGCACGGCCAGCGGGTAGGTACTCACTGGGCACGGCGGCGGCGGCGGCGGGCTGGCACGAGCAGACCTCGGCCAGCAAGGCCAGCGGGTAGGTACTCACTGGGCACGGCGGCGGCGGCGGCGGGCTGGCACGAGCAGACCTCGGCCAGCACGGCCAGCGGGTAGGTACTCACTGGGCACGGCGGCGGCGGCGGCGGGCTGGCACGAGCAGACCTCGGCCAGCACGGCCAGCGGGTAGGTACTCACTGGGCACGGCGGCGGCGGCGGCGGGCTGGCACGAGCAGACCTCGGCCAGCACGGCCAGCGGGTAGGTACTCACTGGGCACGGCGGCGGCGGCGGCGGGCTGGCACGAGCAGACCTCGGCCAGCACGGCCAGCGGGTAGGTACTCACTGGGCACGGCGGCGGCGGCGGCGGGCTGGCACGAGCAGACCTCGGCCAGCACGGCCAGCGGGTAGGTACTCACTGGGCACGGCGGCGGCGGCGGCGGGCTGGCACGAGCAGACCTCGGCCAGCACGGCCAGCGGGTAGGTACTCACTGGGCACGGCGGCGGCGGCGGCGGGCTGGCACGAGCAGACCTCGGCCAGCAAGGCCAGCGGGTAGGTACTCACTGGGCACGGCGGCGGCGGCGGCGGGCTGGCACGAGCAGACCTCGGCCAGCACGGCCAGCGGGTAGGTACTCACTGGGCACGGCGGCGGCGGCGGCGGGCTGGCACGAGCAGACCTCGGCCAGCAAGGCCAGCGGGTAGGTACTCACTGGGCACGGCGGCGGCGGCGGCGGGCTGGCACGAGCAGACCTCGGCCAGCACGGCCAGCGGGTAGGTACTCACTGGGCACGGCGGCGGCGGCGGCGGGCTGGCACGAGCAGACCTCGGCCAGCACGGCCAGCGGGTAGGTACTCACTGGGCACGGCGGCGGCGGCGGCGGGCTGGCACGAGCAGACCTCGGCCAGCACGGCCAGCGGGTAGGTACTCACTGGGCACGGCGGCGGCGGCGGCGGGCTGGCACGAGCAGACCTCGGCCAGCACGGCCAGCGGGTAGGTACTCACTGGGCACGGCGGCGGCGGCGGCGGGCTGGCACGAGCAGACCTCGGCCAGCACGGCCAGCGGGTAGGTACTCACTGGGCACGGCGGCGGCGGCGGCGGGCTGGCACGAGCAGACCTCGGCCAGCAAGGCCAGCGGGTAGGTACTCACTGGGCACGGCGGCGGCGGCGGCGGGCTGGCACGAGCAGACCTCGGCCAGCACGGCCAGCGGGTAGGTACTCACTGGGCACGGCGGCGGCGGCGGCGGGCTGGCACGAGCAGACCTCGGCCAGCACGGCCAGCGGGTAGGTACTCACTGGGCACGGCGGCGGCGGCGGCGGGCTGGCACGAGCAGACCTCGGCCAGCACGGCCAGCGGGTAGGTACTCACTGGGCACGGCGGCGGCGGCGGCGGGCTGGCACGAGCAGACCTCGGCCAGCACGGCCAGCGGGTAGGTACTCACTGGGCACGGCGGCGGCGGCGGCGGGCTGGCACGAGCAGACCTCGGCCAGCACGGCCAGCGCGCGCCGCACCACGTCGTCGGCGCCGTCCGTCAGGCTGCCCACCGCGCCCACGAACAGCTTGTCCGTCTGCTGGAACATCTGCGTCACACCACACATGGGTTCTATTTATTTATTTTCATTTACACAAGTACAGAGGTGGACTTAATGCCTCAGCCATTTTCTACCAGTCAACCTTTGGGTGATGTAGAGACAAATAGAGGTCGGTGCAATATAGAAGATTATTATTCAAATTCAAAGATATACGTGTTTATAAACTAAATAAAATTGAAATATAAACTCATATGAATAAACTCAATACACAAATATACATAAACAATAGGTCATCATCATCATCATTTCAGCCGAAAGACGTCCACTGCTGGACATAAGCCTCCCGACACTTGGTGTCGCCACAATGACCGGTCCTGTGCGTCTCGCATCCATCGGCTACCCGCGACCCTCACCAGGTCATCGGTCCACCTTGTTAGAGGCCTTCCAACGCTGCGTCTTGCGGTACGCGATCGCCACTCCAGAACTTTTCGACCCCACCGACCGTCCGTTCTGCAGGCAATGTGCCCAGCCCACTGCCACTTCAGTTTGGCAATTCTGCGGGCTATGTCGGTAACCTTGGTTCACTTGCGGATATCATCATTCCTGATTCGATCAAGCAAGGAAACTCCGAGCATAGCCCTCTCCATTGCCCTTTGGGTGACTGTAAGCCTTCTGATGAGGCCATTGTGAGCGACCACGTTTCGGTTCCATATGTCATCACTGGCAACACGCACTGGTCATAGACTTTCGTCTTGAGACACTGTGGTATGTGGGACGACAAGATACCGCGCAGCCTCCCGAGTGCCACCCAGCCGAGTCGGATTCGACAGTTGACTTGTTTCTCTAAGTTAGTCTTACCTAACTGGACCGTTTGTCCCAGGTAAACGTACTCATCTACAACTTCGAGTGCAGTCTCCGATCTTGATAGCAAATGTAGTGGTATTTACATATATATTGTGACGACCTTATGGTGGAGACTGGCACGTTGGAAGTTTGGAACGCCGATTGAAAATTAAGAAGAATAAGGAAGACTTTTGTTATGGGACTTCTCCTAGCCGGCTCGAAGAGGGCACTTGTATTATTTTTATTATTCAATATAACGTATAAATTCGACATCCCTCTTTTCTTTATCACACAACACACATAAGCAGTCACTCTCGTACACCACACTCTCGCACTGCCAGCGAGTACGACAACCCCCAAACGCGTAAAAGGAATCTCCAGGGACCTGCACTAAGAGAAGGTGCTCCAGGTCCCTATAATATACACGATCTTGGTTTTGTCCATGTTCATTTTAAGACCCACTCTTTCGGAAGCTCTACTGAGGTCATCGAGCATTGTACTGAGGTCCTCCATAGTCTCAGCCATAACCACTATAACGTCGGCAAATCGAAGGTAAGTGATGTACTCGCCATTGATGTTATTGCCCTCTCCAGTCCATAACCTCGAAGACATCCTCCATTGCGGCCGTGAGCAGTTTCGGAGAAATAACGTCTCTCTGCCTCACACCCCGTTGTAGGAGGATAGGTTTCGAGGTCTGGTGGGACATGGTGGCGTTCTCGTACAAACACTTCAACACCTCGATGTACCTATAGTCAATCTGGCACCGTTGGAGAGACTTCAGTACAGCCCAGTCTCGAAGGCTTTCTCGTAGTCCACAAACCCTAAGCAAAGAGGCAGGTATACTCTTCGGTCTTCTGTATAACCTGCCGCAGTGTATGTATGTGATCTACGGTGCTGAAGCCTTTTCGAAATCCGGCTTGCTCGGGAGGCTGGAAGTCGTCAAACCTGCGCGCGAGACGATTCGTGATGACTCTGGAAAACAGCTTGTAGACATGGCTCAGAAGTAAAATGGGCCTGTAATTCTTAAACAGGGCATTGTCGCCATTTTTAAAGAACCAGTACCACTACACCTCTGCTCCATGACTGTGGCGTTTTTCCCTCGAGTATGACGGAATCAATTAACCTCTGAAGGCCCTTAAGGACCGTTCTTCCACCCGCCTTCAGGAGTTCGGCCGTGATTCCGCCCTCACCCGACCGACGCCTTGTATTGGCAGGTACGTAATAACTTCTATTAAGGGGCTTTTTACAGTCCACTAGCGCCGCCAATCGAAAAAATGTCATAACTCGTAAATAGAATCAAAAATACAAAATGTGGTCTATTATTACTGTAGAAAAGGCAATAACGTAATTTTATAACACATTGTCAACACTTGAAATATAGCTGTTTAGCTAAATCGTGCATTTGTAACAAAAACGGCCGTTTATGTTTTGAATGCACGATTTAGCTAAACAGCTATATTTCAAGTGTTGATAAGGTGTTATACAATTACATTATTGCCTTTTCCACAGTAATAATAGAACATATTTTGTATTTTTGATTCTATTTACGAGTTATGACATTTTTTCGATTGGCGGCGCTAGTGGACTGTAAGAGGCCTCTTAAGCGTCTGAGATAGGAATAGAAAGGACAATGAACTCAATTTGTCAACCGTCATTTGAAAATTACTAGGCTTCAATTTACGGTGGCGTACGGAATCTGGACATTTTATAATCTAAGGTAGAAGCGTAGTATTTACATATTACGCTAATTGTGTAAATGAAGGAACAAATCAATGAATCGTGTTTTCAGTTGCCTCTATTTCGTATTTCATTCGTACTATTCATGGCTTTCATAATATAATAATAATAATAAGATAACAATCATTACTAATTATTTTAACTAATATTTGAGATTTAAAGTTAGTTCAGTAGTTTAGTTAATTCTGCCCTCTATGGGACACATCATCAACTATGACACTAGGTGTTAGTTCCTATTTTAATTCAGCGCCATCTATTGGCGTCTTGATGGAATCAAACCTTTAATAAGTTATGAAAATCGATTGTTAAACTAATTGCAATGTTTTAATTAAAAATAGAGGTTAAATAAAAAACAAGGGAACATTTATTTAATAGCTTCTGGATTATTGGTCATTTTAACAATTGCAAATTTGTTTTGTCTATGTCTTACATTACCAAAGATGGCATGGTTTGAGGGAGATTTAAAATGATCAATACCTGGATGTTATAATTTAAAATGAAAGCTAATTTGGTTTCAGTATATCCCGAACTATAAATTCATATGACTATTTAACACAACAAGTTCTAATAAAAACCTTTGTTTGTTTAAATTACTTAAATTGCCGGAAATGTTGGAAGAATTAATGAAGCTACTAATTTAACTTAAGTTATAAGAAATGTTTCAGGATTAGTAATTAATAGCCATTGTTTATTGATTACATAATTAATTAACAAGTGTTTTGGTATTGTTTGTAAGTTTTCTTAAATAAGTAATGAAATTCTGTATTGGAATATGGGGTTTTTCCGCCCACCTTAATTGGACGCGTGTGTGCTGTGCGCGAGACTAGAGAGTATGCACTTGCAGTAGTTTTGTGTAGACTAAAAAGAAAAAGGAATCGTGATAGATTGTGTTTCTCGACAAGTGTTGTATTATAATTAATTTGAAAAGGAATTTCTCCAGAGTTTCTTGTCTGTCAGTTCTTCTCTGGGGTCGAGGGGATTTCGGGACCGGGACCGCGGTCCCGGATTTGCCTTGGAACTGGCAGGCCACATATTATGTGGTTTTAGTTTGTTAGCTTCAGATGACTGATCAACTCTTATGCAGTTCCACAAGTGTCTGTACATGGTTTAAATGAAATAACACCCATGAGTTTCAGTCAAGTGTTGTTTAATTGAAGTGGAACCACCTTTCCTACCAACAATGACGTGTCGGCACGGTTGGCGTAGTGGTTGAGCGTTCGGCTGCTGCGCTGCGTGTCGCGGGTTCGATTCCCGCACGGAACAAATATTTGTAAGGCCTACAGATAGTTGTTCCGGGTCTGGGTGTCTTGTGTATGTGAGTTTAAATGTTTGTGAACGCACCCACGATATAGGAGTAATTCCTAGTGTGGGACAACGTTTTAAAAAAAAAATTAAAAATGAGAAATTGTACCGGAGGCACCTTTCTAGGAGTGATCTGAGTAGTCGTGCCTCGTTATATATATAGATTTTATTTTTAAATTTTTTATTTTTCTTATTATATAAATATAGCTTTCATATTATATATTATTATATTCGTTAATTCGTACTATTCATAAAGTGTAACAACAAATACCTACTGACATCTTTATCGAAAGAGGCAGCCCTGGCAATACACAAAAACCACGCGGCGGCGCGCAGCTACAAAGCAAAACTCACTTCACGCTTGTAAGGTTTTTTTTTTTTGGCGGGGTGGGAAATCATCCAATGACTTCTTCCGCTGTAGGATGGAGCGGAAGGGCGTGTCAGACTCTTACTGACTAAAACCCACCCCTGTTCCTCCCTGCCCTAAATGCCCAGGGGCGAGGTAACTCTTTCGAATTTATCCTCAACCCCCGGGCAGGCACGCTTGTAAGGTTAGGTACATTTTCGTTCGCAGCGTCTAGCGAGTCGGAGGTTTAGGCTATTAAAGCAGTAGGTATTGAACATTTTGTATGGAGTGATTCATATGGTAATATGTGCCGACACCCCCTGAGACTTCTGGTCACCCTCCCGGAAATAGAGCAGGTTGCCGGATTTGAGAATTATCGTATCCTTCACCTCTTTTCGGACTTCAGATAATCCCATAATACTTCATCGTAACCTACTCAATTCCTCCTCAAGTTCGGTGATCTTCTCGTCAGTCCGCAGTGTTCTCGTGTTCAGTGTTGCCAGGTCCAGTCGTTGTTTGTTGGGGTAGCCAGATCCACTCCGGAGATTCTTAGCACCCCTTGCCTCGCCGTTGCCTTGACCGCTACCGGAGTCAAGGATAGACAGGCTGCCGGGCACTAGGGGCCATTTCTTCGTTGTGCATTATAGCCGTTTCAATGCACAGAGAATGCTGCAGCCCATTCTCTGGGGGCTCACCCCTTAGTCGCCTCTTACGACACCCACGGGAAGTGATGGGATGGTACTATTCTTAACGTCCGACACCATACGGTACAAACAGATAATTGGATAAAGAATAGGTTAGTTTCTTAAAAAAACCTAATTAGTGCATCAGTTAGATTACCAAAAAATAATAGACACGATTTTTTCTTTTGTCACGTAAACCAAAAATGAGGAAGATACAGTGTATTGAAATTTCGCATGACGTCACACCTCGATACGCTTTGCATCGTTTAGTGACGTAACAAGCCCTCACTCCTGACTGAACTCTGAGGCGTTTTATCTTTGTCATTTTTTATTGGTGATGGAGCAAAAAATACGTGTCCAATCAATTTTGATAACCTAACTTACGGACTAATTATAATTATTATTTTTATACCCGGGAAACATATCCTTAATGGCGTCGTGACGATACTACTGCCAACTTGTTACGAATGTGCTCGCTAACTTTAACCTTGAAGGTTGGCTGCCATCCTGATGGAAAGCATTCCACAGAGAAATAGAGTAAACGAAGAAAGAACAGCGAATGAAGTCAGTACGATGAGCGGGACAAAGACGGTTATGTGATGACCGTAGATTTTTAATGTGAATTGCACAAATGTATAGAAAGTGAGGGGCACCTGGCCCCTCACTAAAAATTAAAAATCAGCTCTTTTCAACCCCAATAAAAGTAGACAAGGTAGGCCCAAGAACATCCACCGTTCTCCAATTCCTATTGTTTTACCTGGGAAGAACAAAGAGAGTGACATCTGAGTGTAAAGTGATTCGACTAGTAGCTCACCTCGTTGGGCAGCTTGTTGTAGAGGTGCAGGATCCAGTCCAGCGCGGCCACCTTGGTGTGCACGGAGCTGTGGTGCAGCATCTGCGTGAGGATGGCCACCACGGCGTCCAGGTCCAGCTTGCCCTCCGCCACCCCGTCCCCCGCGGCGGCCTGCTCCGCCACCACCAGCTTGGTCAGCTGGAAGTTCACAGTAGCAGCCGTCTCGCGTATGCCTGAATAGTTGCTAAGGTCTTCTTGGATGTAAAATATAGGCACTTTTATCCGTTATTTCGGTTGAAGGCACAGACAAGTCGATTGTCTTTGCTCATTGGGGTCATATTTGACTGTTTGTTTATTCAATTAAAAAAAAATTTCAATTAAAGAAATTAAAAATTAAAAAAAAAAGTAAATTATGAAGTCGAGTAAAAATATTTTAAATATTGGGGTACCTAATCTTAATAATCTGAACAAACTGTTCTGTTTCAGAATGGGAATTCCGATGCTAAGTAAGAGCATCTCACAACTGCTATGGAGCACACAAAGGATACTCTTGCGCGGCTCGTCGGAGTAGGCCAGACACGGCAGCACGGCGCACAGCACGCCGGACGCGGCCGGCAGCATGCTGGCGCCGGCCAGCTCCACGAACTCTTTGATCCACGTTATTGCCGTCAACTGCAACCGGAATAACATATCAGTAAACCCGGCTTAATACAAGAAATCGTATAATACGCCATCCCGTTTAAACCGCTATCTGTACACGCGTGGTATCTCACGCAGTCACGCGGCTCCAATAATGGAGTCAACTCTGATTTGTCAAACGTAGGCATTTAGCAGCAGAATATGGAGTTATGTGAATATACCCGTTACGGAGCGAAGTGACTGCAATGAAAAATTCCCGTGTTTGACGACGTTTTTCAACAATAGTTTGTTGAAAAACGTCAAACACGGAACTCTTCTACTTCGAAAAATAAATAAAATTTCAAAAAAATCCTTAAGTATTGTTAAAATAATTTATCCCATATACGGGATAAATTATATTACACCAATTAATTAACCAAATTTACAAACTTCGACCACATTCTCGAACGTTCCAGTGTAATACGGTCGACGTAACACTGCCCCTCCTTAGATATGCTCGTCCCGAGTATCATTAGTCCCGTAGTATCGCGCCAATCGGTCCACATGGACGATCTTAAGCGCA
Source organism: Polia nebulosa (assembly GCA_951329385.1). NCBI lineage: Eukaryota > Metazoa > Arthropoda > Insecta > Lepidoptera > Noctuidae > Polia > Polia nebulosa. Next base: position 31,507,565 of record OX589605.1, on the reverse strand, counting down.
CTTCGTGAACCCTTCTGTATTTGGTAGGTAACATCGTTGAAATTAAAAATTGTGACCAGGAGTCACAATTTGGTATGGTCCATCCATCCATTTTGCTTGAAATTAAGGAGACTTCCCTTTGCTGCGCACTGGGTTATGCAACCACACCAGTGAACCCTCGTCAAAACCTCTATTGGGGGGGTTCCGGTGATTAAATCTGCAGACAACCGTAATTCCCTTCCAAAGTTCGCGAAGGCTGGTGTCACAGTCGTACTTTCATGAACTGCACTACGATACGACAGAAGAAATGGTTGTTTAGAGGTATGCGGAACAGGGTGTAAAGTCCCGCAAACCTCCATTGAAAAGGGAGGATCCTCCGACCAGACGGGTGTTGTGTCTGGTCCGGGCAACTGCCCGATAGTTGATTTCGGGCTGTTGTATATGTTCAAATCGCGCGGAGAACTCTGCTTGCGCGATGTAGGAATTTAGCTGTTCTAGTTCCTATGTAGCGTCAATAGATGTCGCTACATCACTCCCCTCCAGAGATCGGAGATCGATTGTTCTCTTCTCGATGAGTCGTCTATACGTGATGCTTGCCGGGCCAGTGGAAGGCTGGTTCCAGTGAGTCGGAGTACTGCTGCGGGCTCCAGTGAGTCGGAACGGTGCGTCGTTTCGTTGTCGGCGTTATCGTTGTCAGCGTTTCGTTGTCGGCGTATCGTTGTCGGCGTATCGTTGTCGGCGTTATCGTTGTCGGCGTATCGTTGTCGGCGTTATCGTTGTCGGCGTATCGTTGTCGGCGTATCGTTGTCGGCGTATCGTTGTCGGCGTATCGTTGTCGGCGTATTCGTTGTCGGCGTTATCGTTGTCGGCGTTATCGTTGTACTGGCTGGCTGTATGACTCGTTGCTGAAGAGCTTGGAGGAAGTGATGATGATGACGTCACGCTGGAGTAGCTGCACGAAGGCTGCGCTGACGATCACGTCGGGGTCACCATTTTAGAGGTATGCGGAACAGGGTGTAAAGTCCCGCAAACCTCCATTGAAAAGGGAGGATCCTCCGACCAGACGGGTGTTGTGTCTGGTCTGGGCAACTGCCCGATAGTTGATTTCGGGCTGTTGTATATGTTCAAATCGCGCGGAGAACTCTGCTTGCGCGATGTAGGAATTTAGCTGTTCTAGTTCCTATGTAGCGTCAATAGATGTCGCTACAGTTGTATGTGCTTGTCCCAATCCCTTTGCCTGCTTTCCACCACTGTTGCCAGATATCTCTCCAACGTTTGGTTGAAGCGTTCTACCATTCCATCAGATTGTGGATGATAAGAAGTAGTTCTAGTCTTTTAAGTACCCATCATTCGACAAGTCTCCTAGAATACTTGCGATTCAAAATTCCTCCCTTGGTCGCTGTGAATTTTCAAGGGTACTCCAAAACGACAGAAGACTTCCTGAACCAATTTATCTGCAACTGTTGTAGCTTCTTGGTTAGGAATGGCGAAGACTTCTGGCCACTTTGTGAAGTAATCCATGACAACCATGATGTACTCGTTTCCGTTTTCATTTTCCGGAAATGGTCCTGAAACGTCTATCCATTCCCAGGGGCTCCCGCGTTGTATGCTTTTAAAGCACCTCTGCTGCGTGTCTGGGGTCCTTTCACAGCCGCACAACTCGTACATTTGCGACACCAATCTTCAACATTCTCTCGACAGTGAATATAATAGAATGTAAAAGTCAAATCGCTCCCGTATCTTCAGTAGAGTTCTTTTTACTCCCATATGTCCTCCTGAACATCCATCATGGTAGAGCCTTAAAACATCCGGTACTTTGGCTTTGGGGACAACAATTTGTAGATGACAGTTGTCTCCTCGAGCGTTTTCCCATTTACGGCACAAGATTTCATACTGGATAACCAAGCTGTTCTATTGTGCCCAATAACTGTTCGTGATGGAACTCAACGCAGCAACATCACTTCATTTGGGTTTAGGAGCACCAGCTTTAATCTACTCGAAGATCGGTTTGAGGTCCGTGTCATTTTGATGAGCAAGCTGTAGGGTTTCTTCCCATTCATTACTAAGATCTAGTTTTAGCATCCTCAAGGGGCACTACTTCCTTAGTCTCTTGTTTAGGACAGTGCTTACAGTCTTCAGGGCAAGGTCTTCTAGACAGTGCATCTGCGTTACCGTGAGTTCTCCTATGATTTTCAGTTACGAAGTCAAACTCTTGTAGTAGTTCAATCCATCTTGCCACTTGTCCCTCTGGATTCTTGAACTGCAATAGCCACTTCAATGCAGCATGGTCAGTTCACAATTGGAATTTCCGTCCTAGCAAATATTTACTGAAGTGCTGCAATGTCCTTACTACGGCGAGTAGCTCTCGTCTCGTAACGCAGTAATTTCTTTCCGGTTTGGATAAAGATTTGCTGTAGTAAGCTATAACAAATTCCTGGTTTCCTTTCCGTTGAGACAACACGCCTCCAATTCCAGTATTACTGGCGTCTGTGTCAACTATGAAGTAATTTTCAGTGTCAGGATATCCCAAAATAGGTGTATTGCACAGACGTTTCTTTAATTCCTGAAATACGATGTTACAGTTCTCGTCCCAACAGAATTGTTGCATCTCCTCAGTGAGTTTGTGTAGAGGCTTTGCAATGTCGGCAAAATTCTTGACAAACCGTCGATAGTAGGAGCACAAACCCAGAAATGCTCTGACCTGCGTCTTGTCTTTCGGAACTGGCCAATCCTTGACGGCGACGATTTTGTCAGGATCTCTCTGAACACCTTCCTCTGATACTATGTGTCCTAAAAAGTTCACTTGTCGTCTGAAAAAGGAGCACTTTTTCGGACTTAACTTAAGATTTGCCGTCCGGATTTTCGACAGCACTCGATTGAGGTTTTGAAGGTGATCCTCAAACGTACGGCCTACAATAATGATGTCGTCTAAATAGACAAAACATGCGTCTCCGATCAATTCGGCAAGTACTTGCTCCATTAGCCTTACAAACGTCGCCAGAGCATTGCACAATCCGAATGGCATAACTTTAAACTGCCATAGCCCCTTTCCTGTTGAGAATGCATTTTTCTCTTTGTCTTTAGTATCTAATTTTACTTGCCAGTAGCCACTTTTCAGGTCTAGCGTAGTAAACCACCTCATTCCAGTCAGCGTATCCAATGTGTCGTCGATCCTAGGCAGTGGGTAACTGTCCTTTTTCGTGGCGTCGTTCAATCGTCGATAATCCACACAAAAGCGTTTTTTACCGTCCTTTTTCTTCACCACAGTAGAACACCATGGACTCGATGAAGGATCTATAACACCGTCTTTCACATGCCCTCAATCATCGTTTCCACTTCCTTTTCACGTGCAACCGGCAGTCTTCTTGGTCGTTGACGGATTGGTAACTCGTTGCCAGTGTTAATTTTGTGCTGAACCAGTCCTGTTCTTCCTATATCAGCATCATTTGTAGAGAAAATGTCTGCGTACTGAAGTAACATCTTCTTAGCCTTATCCATTTTTACTTCAGTTAAATCGCAGTTTTCCAAAAGTGTTAACACGTCAAATTTCAAGCGGAACAGTTTTTCCGATGGTACACCTTCCATGAAGATTTCCTCTCTACCACACTTCAATACTCCTTGATCAACGTCGATCTCGCAACGATGTTTCCGCATGAAGTCTAATCCTAGGATACAATTGTCCACTATTTCGGCCACGATGACATTATGCCGATAAATTTTGTTACCTAATATTAACTCCACCTCCTTCCTGCCTCGGCCGATCATGCGCTGACCGGTAGCTGTCAGTAATTGTATACGGTCGTGGTTATTGAAGAAGTCCCCAAGGAACCGACTTGCTAAGTGAGAATTGACGTTGATCTTCTCCTAGTATGCTTCGCTTTGGACAGCTTGACCAAAGATGACCCCTTTCTCCACAAGAGTAACACCTAGGGCTATAACCTTGCAGACGATCGCGTACAGGTGATGCCACAACCTCCCTGATACGGTGTGTTCGATGGTCTTGCCTCACTGCCTCTACTTCCAAGGCATCGTCCAAGGCGTCCTTCAGTGTCTCAAGATGCCCAAGTCTTACAGCGGCTCTAACTTCCAAGTCAGGTATTCCGTCGATGAACGCCTGTACCAGATTGCCATTGATGAGTGCAGGGGCGGACTGGTATGCTTTCCGAACCTACTTTGCCACTTCCAAAGCCCACTGCTGTAGGTTCATGGCACTACGTTGAACACCAACCTAGTGCCGACCATGAAGATCATGTTCATGGTCTTAAATCTACGTGCCGAAGGTGTAGTAACCACTGTTATACGGTCGACGTAACAGTATTAAAATATTTGTGAGAACTGGCTTTATGACACGTAAATTTTATTTTCGTGCGCCTAGATCGTTTTTTGATGGAGAGGCAACTTGCCAGCATAATGTTGAAAAAGGATGTTTTTGTATTGGGCCTGTGTCCCAGCTGTGGGAACATTATAGGCTGATAATTGCAGAGTAGGTTCTTGTAAAGACATCTTTTTAGGATTCCGTACCCGAAGGGTCCAAACGGAGAACTATTGTTGTCACTCACGTCTGTCTGTCCGTCCGTCCGTTGTCTGTCGCAAAGTTTTATTACGAAGAATTTCTTAACTTCCCATTGACCTATGAACTTGAAAGGTGATAATATTTATTATTACTTATACTTCACTAACAAATACCAATATTTGGTACGGAACCCTTAATGAGCTAAATTCGATACGTACTTGGCCAGTTTTTTTTTCATCATGTGTTGTCTCGA